>OY796880.1:77062571-77721087 GCA_963680785.1 Diplosoma virens | reverse complement strand
CTCGGTTCAAAACCCACTCGCGCCATTCTGTTGTGTCCTTGGGAAACACTTTACGGCACTTGTATGGTCTTTTAAGTGGGTCCTCAGATGCTCGCCAAGTGAGACTAAGATCCAGATGCCTATTTGTGCCAGCTGCGCGAAATCTTTTCGACGACCTTGCCAGACTTGGCATCCGTGCTTCTGAGTGAACAAACCATAAATGGATTGCGGAGTACTGTGAACATTCTTTCATGTTCCGTGTTTTTGTGCCCGGGATCGGTGCCAGGCCTGTTTGGATGGGCTTGTCCCGAGCAGCTTGGGTGAAGCTCAACCGTCTGAGAACTGGTGTTGGGCAATTCCATTCGTTCATGCACAAATGGGGTTTTGCTCCTTCTCAGAATTGCGAGTGCGGCGCCGCTGAACAAACCGCAGACCACGTTCTAATCGTGTGCTCCATACATCGGGCACGACATGGTGCACGAGGTCTAACGGTTTTGGATGACGAAACTTGATGGTAGCTTAACAACATCACTGCCAGCATGTGATCCGGGCAGTACAGCAGCCTGGGGTAGTAAAAGGATAAACCCTCGTCCCCAGTCATGTTTGTGTCTGACCTGGAGTGGATGCCTTTTTAAACGACGATGATGACGACGGTGATACCAAATTACACCTTGGCCGGTTGGGTCTTAAGCAGGATGCATGGTCTTGCTACTTTTGTCCATGATCGATTCAAAAGGGTCTTTGCTGATAAATCTCTTGATGTTTCGGCAATCGAATGCTATGTGTGGATGTCGATGGCTGCAAAATTGTCAACATCTAGAAATCACCGATTCACAATTAACACCAACAGCCATTCCGGAGTTTCAACATCCCTGCCTTTATTCTAGTGACTTTAACTGCTGCATACAGACTGAGATACAATTCATCAATTCAAATGGAGAATGCATGGCTAACTGGGAAGCTCAGGGAAAATTTTATTTTTTATTTATTTTTGTCTCTATATTTATTCTCCTTACTCACGGGAAAACGACGGAGGCGCTAATACATAGGATAGGCAATTACCCCAACCTGCTTTCGGAGATACCAAGATATTGCTGTCCGCTTGTAATTGATCAGAGATATGATTGAAATTTTGAACTGCTTGCCAAAATCAACAAGCAGAGGAAATTGCCCTAAAGTGTCTTTCCCAATGACACAACAAAATGGCGCGAGTGGATTTTAAACCGAGACCATATTGATCATAAGCACGGCGCTCTAACCACTCGACCATGCTGCCGACTCAGTGCTTCTAAATTTATTTGTAAAAAAGTCATTATTTTTTGTTCGGGCTCAGACCATTGAAATTTAATTAGGAATCGTGCTATTTTTTGTTAAATTCACTTCACCCGTTTTGTTTGCTTTACACTTTTTGTAGCGCTTTGCAAACTAATTGGTAAGCATTGTTTGCAAGATTACAAAATGCAATGACGTCGTTTTTCATTCTCCTTTCCTTCATCGTTAATTGCCATAACCTTACTGATATTTTAAATGCTTTATTACCTATTAATTGCCACGTGCTTATTTGTGCCACTTGCCTTTGTAACTTTAAAGAGTAGAGATGGAAACTCATTCAGATCAAGTCCTTCGCAAAAGCCGTTTTATGTTATTTTGCAGAGGGCATTCAAGTCATTTGAATTGCCCGTTAAAGTCGTTCGTTGTTCATTATAATACATTCGGTGTTATAGATTTAAATTCGGTTGAATTGGAGAAAATTTTCATCTAAAATCCTACGCTCTATTGACCTGTAATTTGACTACTAGCATTTAAATAAAGGTTATATTCTATTTCAAATTGTGATTTGCTTAATTATAGTTAGGAGATAGGATTGGAAGGAATCATCCAACAAACTCTCCAAAAGATTTCTTTTACGCAGAAGACAGATTTTCTTAGCCAGAGAACGATATGTTGGCACCGAAGCTAACAAAGAAATAGATGCGGAACCAAATTTTTCAACAATTTTAAGCCAAAAAATTGTCTAAGTTGCCATACCCAAGAACAGAGAAATTGAATGTCCATCACATCAATACTTGGTATCACCTTTCCACCATGCCAAGATTTAACTTGTTATTTTTCTGATAACGTCAAGTTTCAATTTTAACTTGAGCAACTGACAATGTTTAAAAGCAAATAGCTTCAATTTTAAATACAAAAGTCTGAAGAACGACGAAAATTTACAGCAAAGACATTGTGACGTTGATCTTTAATTAAATTAATAGCTGTTGCATCATAATAGTGTCCAAGTTATGCTAAAAATACCAAATTGCGCAATGATAAATTGGAAAATATTTATAGTAAAAGGTCATGAGTTAACCTAAGTAAAGGTCAACCTTAAAACCTGAATTCAGGCAAAGGTGTATCTTTTTTTTAACTCTGTAAACGAAACAAAAGTTTGATTTGATTCTATTGTGGAATACATGAGTGGACAAAAATGTGGTTTCAAAAAGAAAGCAAGAATTTTGAAATAATTTTATTTTGCCAATTCTAATTTGGGTTACCAGGTGTCCTTAAATTCGCACAAAAAACAATAAATTGTCCTAATTTTTTCTACTGCGTCAGACAGTCAGCAAATCATGCAGAAACTTGATTTTTTCTTAACTTGGCTGATTATTATTAGCCTCTTTTACATTTTTTCAGTATCTTAAGTTTTACTGTTTTGTCCGAAAATTTTTCAAACTGTCTGGCAACGGTAATTCTAACCACATCATAATATTGCAAAAAATTTTTATACTGATTTTATTATCAGCAAAGGATCTAAGAATTAAATTATAAATAAAAGAAAATTAAATTAAATTTTGACGTAATCAACGGTACAAGATTATATAAATTGTACTAGAAATTATCACAAAATTACATCAGTTAGAAAAAAGTTTTTTAAACAACTAAATAAATCAATTAAATTTACTCAGGTGGAGTTCTTCTACATTGACAGCATAATTGGAGATAGCGGATTTGCTGCAGTTGCTTTGTGCATTGATAAAATAGATTCGCTTGAGATTGGTTTTGAATATGATGAAAAGCTCTCGATTGATGGCGTGATTTATTTGTGCAATGCAATTCAAAATCGATCGCTCCAAGTAAGTCCAGTGAAATAACTTGTTTAATTTTTAAAGTTTATTAAATATTTTGTCTTTGTCAAACAATTTTGTTTACTTTTCAAACAATTTTATATTTTATCAATTGCATTACCAATTGCATTACAAAAGAAAGCGATAAGTCATAGCGAATTATTTTGTACAAAAACATTTCGCATTTTTGATGAATGTAAGCAAGAAGTGTAAGACTGCTTCAAAATAATTTCAAATCGAATATAACTAGGATTACCATTTAAATTTGCTTTAAAAAGTAATATATATTTTAAAAATATTGTTTTTTGTTTGTTTATAAAAAACTGGCTTGTTTTTCAGTTAACAGATTTTTGTAAGTCTTTTTTAGCATATTAAAAGAATTTAATTGTACTTCAATGATCGTAACACTAAATATTTAAAAGAGTTGAATTCAATATGGTGGTATTTTTTCAAACGCTGCCTTATTGATTGTTTATTTGACTTTTAAAATGGAATTTTGATTTACAACATTTTACTGCCTTTATTACAAGAAAATTATTTACGAGATAAATGTTAAAATATGTTAACAAAGTTAGTTCTACTTTCAAAAAATACCTTGTATATCCTATTATTATAAGTGAAAAGGTTTTTTTTTATATTCTTTACTCAATTTCAATTTTAGAAAATAAAAAAATAATTTTGTAAACCATGAAATTGATTTTAGTTATCTCACTCAGATTATTTCATAGTGCTGAACTGATCTCTGCTTTGTTCAAAAATGGTATATTTTTTTATCTCTTTTATCGCCACACTCACCGAGTACAAAGAAACTATACGATCCAATCTTGAAGGATTTACGAACCAAAAAAGTTTAAACGATTGTTACATAAAAAAAGTTTTTCTTTTTACATTACACGGAGAAAAAGTAATATTTATAAATAATTTTATATAAATAAGTTATAGAAATAGTTTATAAATATTTTAAACAAAAGCATCAAGGTTTGTGATCTATTTGTGACGTCGTTTACGTTTAACTTAATATTGATTCTGATGTTTTAAATCAAATTTTTGCAACCTACACTAATTTAATGCTTTTATATTAAATGTCTTTTGAAGATGCTTTGTAATTTTCTTGTACTTTTTGATTGCTATAGTCAGTTTAAAAACAGGCAGACAGTGTTTTTATGAATGGCATGTTGTACTTTTTGACTATTTTCCTACAGTTTTTTAATAAAAGTTTTTAAAAAACTTTTAAAAAGAAGTTCAGTTACATTGATGTTAGGTTTAAAATGTAAAATAAAATCTGAACAACATTGAATAAATCGATTTAGTAAAAACTTAACATAACTAACAATTTGTTTCTTTAAGTAGTATTTAATTAAAGTTCAGTTATTAAGTTGTAATAACTGAAATAACGTAATTAAAGTTCAGTTAGGTTTAAAATGCAAATTAAAATCTGGATAACATTGAATGAATCGGTTTACTAAAAACCTAAGGTAATTAAGAATTTTTTTGTTTTGGTTATTACATTTACTTAAAATTTAACTTTATTGTAAAAACAAATTTTTCTTAATTTGTTAAAAAACCCAGTGGATCTGTTCAACCCTATTGGATGAAGATTTTAGGACGATTCTCGTGAAACGCATCTCAATTAAAATTTTTTTCAGTAAGGGAGACAAGAAGACAAGAATCAGTCCAAATTTATTAAAAACTTATTTATTTTAAATTTAAAATCGATTTCGATCAAAAGATCATCATCAGTTAACGATTCTATTAAGTCTGTGAAATTTTAAGAATAAAAATTAATAGAAAATTATTAGAAAATTATTGAAAATTATTGATTAATGATTAAATTTAGTAAATGTCATAGAATAAAATAAAATGTACTCACTTAACAAAACAATTCTTTTCAAATAATAAAGTAAAAACTTGTAAACTGCTAGTGCCAATTAAATTAAATGAATTATAAAATAGTAAACATTAAGAAAAACAGCTGATTGCATATTAATAAAGGCGATTGTGACGTGTGAAGAGTCAAAAGTTGAAATACAAAATTTCGTAGTAATGTAAATCAAGACAGAAATAATATAGTAGTGAAATGAAGAGTGTAAGTGCAAGGTAGTGTAAGTGTAAGTAGAAAGTGTAAGTACAGGGTATTATTTAAAAATTTTTTTTAATAGCAATATAAAGAAAAAATGTCTGGAGAAAATATATAAAGGAAGAAAGAGAAAAATATAAAAATATAAAAATATAAAAGAAACGTACAATAAAAAGAGAAGAGAAGCATTTAACGTTGAATAGGAAGAAGAGTAGCTTGAATATTTATAGAGGCATCTAAGAGATGAATCCAGCGGGATTCACAAATGTCTAAAGAAGAATTTGAAGGTTGTTGTAAGAAAGTAACTGTATAGCATTCTGAAATAGGTTTATTCTTATATGGAAGATCAGTGTGGTTCTTGTGGTAATGTATTGATAATGCTGCCTTTTCAGAATCCAATGTGTTGCTATTATAAATATGGCGGTGTGTATTCCAACGTACGGAAAAACGATTTATAGTTTGGCCAATATAAATTTCAGAGCATATATTACAAGAAGCGGCATATATACCGAAATTAGTGTAGTTGAGGTTTTGCTTAAGTTGAATAATTTTACCATTTTTACTTTTGATAAAATTAGTGTTTTGGACCATGTTTTTATGTGTTCCATGATTACCACAAAGAGCACAGTGACCACATGCAGAAGAAGATCCATTTTTATGGTTTTTAGGCTGTAAATTTAAGGATATTTTTTTGTGGTTTATTAAAAGATTTTGAAGTGTAGCTGGTCGTTTATAAATAACAGTGGATAACGGATTAAGATGTTTCTCTTTGTCAGTGAGATTAATGCAATTAGTGAAAGAAGTAGCCCAAACAATTTTATGAAATTGAGAATTTTTATCTTTGGTTTTGGTATTATCAGGTTTAAAACGATTTAACCAAGTTTTGGCTATATTTATCATATCATCAACCATTTTTTTATTGAAATTAGATAATAAGCATTTGATTTGAAGTCGTTTAAGGCTTTCAATGTAACTTGTTTGTGTCTCGTTTAGTCTTCTCATACGAATTGCTTCTGAAAACACTATAGATTTGAAAATATGTGGTGGGTGAAATGAAGAGCCGTGTAGGAAAGATCGGTTTAAAGCAGTAGGTTTGATATAGTCTTTAGTAAAAAAACCACAGTTACAATATTTATCAATTACATGGTCAACATCCAAAAATTCTAGATGGTCTGGAATTTGCGATTGGGTGCAGATATGACGAAAATCAAGTTTAAGACAGGCAGATTCAAAAACATTATTAAGTGCTTTTTGTATATCTTGCGTAGTAGTCTTGCCAATAGATAACCATATTATGTCGTCTATAAAACGTTTGAATAATTGTGATTGTTTGATAGTTTCAGCAATGGGTAGTAGTATGGAGTTAAGAGTGATATTGGCAATTGATACGGAATGATTGTCACCAGTAATTATGCCTGTTGTTTGTTTGTAAAAATGATTTTCAAATTGTAATATAACATTCTTCCAACAATGGTCTATTAACTGTAAAAAAATATTAATACATAACGAATTAAAGTTGGTGAAAAGAGTAAGAGCTTGCCGAATAGCGTTTAGTGCCAAATGACGAGGCACATTGGGGTACAAGGCTTTAACATCTGCAGCAACAATATGTATATCATTATTAATTAAATGGTTAGACGAAGAAATTTTATCTTTCCAAGATGTAAGTTCAAGTAAATATTGTTTGCTATCTTGGCAATATTCATTAAATTGAAACTGGCAAAATTGTTTACTGATAGGGTTTAAGATATATTCTAAGAAAGCGGTGATGCGTGAAGTTGTAATATAGCCCGCTGATTGGAGTAGCCGAACAGGAAAGTGAGTAATAGGAAAAGAAACAAGTTGTTGAAGAGATAATTTGTGTGTTTTAAATAAAGGATAAATGTATGCAGGAGTCGAGCAGGAAAAATGTTTAGCTATAGAACCAGAAATATGTATATACTTATTGCCATAATACTTAACACCAATGATATGTTTAAGTAGAAAATCATCAATAACACCTTGTTTATGTAATTCAATTATTAAACTGTCATTGTGTTTGCGAATTTGATCAAAATATTTATAAACATTATTGTTATTTATATCTGAGCATAAAGTAAATGTTTTTAATTCTCTATTCATAATATTTATATAATCGTCAAAATCTAAAACTATTATTTTCCCATCTTTATCAGCTTTACAAATAACAATGTTTTTGTTTTTTACCAAATTAATAAGTTCTTTAAGAGCGGTGAGTAAATCAGGGTTAAGATTATTACTTGTACGATAAAGTTTGGTGACTGTAGGTTTTAAGTTACGTAATTTAGAGGAAACTAATTCACGGTAAATAAACATAGAATTATCTAATAATTCCGGGTTAGGACGATTAAATTTAGGTAATTTAAGTTTAGGGGGTAAGTTACTTTGGTTTGAAAGTTCAATATTTTCGGTCAAATCGGCATTATTGTCATTTGAAAGAATATTGTTCCATTCGCATCTACGAAGATGATCAATTAAGTTAGTCCATTCTTTTTCTTCGATTGAGTTAGACCAATACGGTGTTGGAGCAAAATTAAGTCCTCGAGAAAGTAAAGATTTGTGCGCGTAAGTTAGTTCAAAACTGGATTTGTTTAAAATCATGGATTCAATTTTTGATTTTTCTTTTTCTTTTTCTTTTTTGATTCTTCTTTTTCTAATCTTGTAGCGATTGGCATCTTTTTTATTTTTTATAGATGTTTTATTAGCACATTTTAGTTTATTAATTTGAGTAAATTGCTTATTATAAAGCCAGTTGAATTTTTTGATGAAATACTGCTTATATTGTGAAACAAAATTTTTTTCAAAAAATTTTCAAAAAATTCAAAAAATTCGTTTCACGAGAATCGTCCTAAAATCTTCATCCAATAGGGTTGAACAGATCCACTGGGTTTTTTAACAAATTAAGCTTATTTTGACAAGAACAGTAGGATCCCCTTGCAATGGATGAAGATATCAAAATTTGGAAAAAGAAGCTTTACTTGCAGCAAAAAAGAGTTTTTTTAATTAGATGTCAAAAATCGCTTATAATCTTACCTTCCAATCAACATCGAAATATCGACTTGGACTTAGTACTTATTCAACAATCTCGTAGAATTACAAATTCTCTTCAAAAAATTGATGCAGAAATCTCCTCGTGTCCTTTAAAGTGGTATAGCTTATCACAAAAATTTTTTGAAAAATTTTGTTTCACAATATAAGCAGTATTTCATCAAAAAATTCAACTGGCTTTATAATAAGCAATTTTATTATCCATAATCATCAAACCGCGTGCTCCATGTGGTGCTGGATGCATGGAGCATGCTGTTAAGTTGTGATCGCGGTATATTCAGTGGCGACGTACACAAAATTTGATGATTAAGTGAGACACCGTTTGCGCATGGACAAAAGAAACCGTCTTAACACAGGCCTACACAACTTTTTATTCATTGCGGGCCGAAAATATTTCAGCAAATTTTTTGTGGGTCACAATTTTTATAAACGACAAATAGCCGAAGTTCATTTTTTCCTCGTGGCGGAATATTAATTGCGTAAATAAATGAAAAACTCAATTGACTCGGTCGTGGTTCAAAACCTAGTCTCGTCCTTTTGAATTGTCTCCTTGAAAAAAACAATTTACAATACTTTTTCTCTTCTTGTTGAACTTAGTAAGCAGCTCCAAATTTTAGTTACATCTCTTAATAAAAACTAAAAACGAATAAAAAATTTTAACGTTGCAACAATATCGAGGAGTCCAAAAAAGCAGGCTAGGTGATTTTTTGACAGTTTCTGAAAATAAATGCAAAAATGAAAGAAAAAAATAATAATGGATACTGTTTCCTGACAAATTATGCATGGCGCTTTTTCATGATTCTAAATTAAAATTTTTTCTACTTGAAATTATATTAAAAAAGAATTATAGAAATAATAATTACAATTATTTTTATTGGTGAGGCCCTTTCACAAACTGGACTTTGCAAAATTGTAACTCAACAAATTATAAAACAGTGTGTATTGATAAGATAATTCTGAAATAAAAAGAAATAATTCGAACAAACAAAATTAAGTTTAACAACGCGATACAATTATAACCATGAAAGGAAATAATTAATAATCTTGTATATTTTTTTGGTCTTTTAATAGTCGGTGCCAAATTGGCCAAACCAGAATTCCGGATGAACAAAAATTGGCACGTGGAATTCGATCTTTGACGTTTGATTTTTACTCAGGCGAGTAAAAAACTTGTTTGTCTATGTTGGTTTTCATGGTTGACCGATGACCCTTGACCAAGCAATAGCATGAAATGTAACAATCAAAATTAGTTAATAAATTTTTGACAATTATATTTTGGATGGCTAATAATAGTTATCGTGTACCACGCAGCAACTGTTAGGTGCCCAAAGAATAAGCTAAATAAATTATCAAAGAGCAAATGGTAGATTAAAAAATAATTTATAGATTTTAACTACGTTTGAAAAACTTTTGATTTTTACTGAGGCGAGTAAAAAAACTTGTTCGCCATTGTTGGTGTGCAAGGTTAGTAATTAATTGCTTGATGATTATCCTCTTGATGACTAATCTTTGTTATCGTTTACCACGCGGTTTCTATTAGGCACATGAAAAGTAGGTTAAAAGAATTACACTGTGTAGCACAATTTTTTTTCATGGCTTCAAAGTGTTATTTTTTGATTAGTTACATCTAAATACTAAGAAAATTTATGAACTTTTGATAAACTTTCCTTTTGCTAATTTGAAAGTGATCTTTTTTTAATTCATAGTTTAGTGCAATTCACAAATTGTGTTTTCATTCATTATTTGCCCACCTTCCTTGATAAACTTTTAAATTTTTGGGAATCCCCAAAACGTGCAAGGTTAGTAACGGCAAACAGTAAGCGAAACCCAACGCGTGTTGCCTAATATACAAGCCTGGTTATATTTCTTGATCGTTTTTGTTATTGGAGAGGTTTATATCTTGTAATGTAGTTTACGCTACTTTAAAAAAAATTTGGACGAAGATTTATCTTATATATAGAGTTGACAACAAAAACTGTTTAAAATAATGATAGTACACACTAATACAGAAGCAAGTTTTTAACCAATCAGTTAAAAATTCATGTTTTTCTAAATTTTCGACAATACTGTAAATTAGTTTTATAGATCAACCCATATATAGTCACCAATCATGCGCTTATTACACTTAGACATATCATATTTTTAAAGGGGAAAACCCGACTTTCGTTAACAGAAAAAAATTCTTCCCAAAAAGTAGTGTTCTCTAAAAAAAGGTCTTCACTTTGAATTAGTTCCTGAATTCCTGTATTTCATCCCAAACTAAAAATCTTATCAGAAAAAAAGTCTTCACTTCGAACTAGAGTCCAGTTTCCTATTTTTTGTCCATAAAAAGAAGTATTCTATAATCATAAAAAAATAAAATAAAAATAAAAAACTGCAAATTCTTGTTCAATGATTACTTAATCAATGATTCAATATTAATTGTAATAAACTTAATCTGGAAAAGAAAAGTTAATAAGAACAGTCGTTTAATAGATGAAAGAAGTCTTAATTCTGCTGAGTCAATAACTGTGCTAATATACCCTGCAAATAAACAAAATTTGAAAAACTTCTGTATGTTGTCTTTAGACATCCCTAATACTAGTTACCAGACATTCATGTTTGCAATACAGCGGAAGTGTAGGCTACAGTCTTTTTCCTGAATTTTCTTTATTTATGTATTTTATTCTAGAAACACAAAAGGAAAGTTTAAAAAGGAAAAAGATGATATACCAAACTCTCTAGAAATACTGTTAGCAATCAAGAATTATTGCTTAAAACTTGGAACAAAAAATGAAAAATTGTTTTTGTTATTTTCTATTAAAAAATTATTTTTAGATTTTAACTGTGTCTGAAAGACTTTGAACTGATGTTTAAAAAACTATACCTAAATAAGCCATTAAGTTTAGTGTAAAAACCAATTAACTATACAAGTGGAGCAATTTGAATATTTACGAATAAAAATTGAGAAAAAAGTTTCTGCTAAAAAATTAATTCTTGAAGTTTTTTTATGAGAAAATTACGTTTAAGTTTGAAACATTTAAAGTAAGCTTTTGAATATATTAATAGGCCTATTGTTTAAAATAAAATATTAATATGTAATTATCTGTGATAGTAGGTTAACATTAATTTTATCATGTCTGATAGTAATTTCAATATTTCTCAACCAGAATCCAGTGGCGGCTGACAAGTAAAAAATGAAGAGTTGCTGCAAACAGAGAGGCAGGAAAAGTTTTTGGAAGGCCAAGTCAAATATTAAAAAAGGGCATATTTTTGTTGCAAAGGCACTCTCAACAAACACAAGTTTCAAGCGCAGGCCTACAATAAAGAAAACTTTGTAAAGTCCAAAAAATAAACAAATAAAGGTCTTTTAGGTCGCGGTGTATATTTATTCAACTTGCAAATACTTTTGATAAACGGTAGACCTCGGTTAATCCGGATTTGTTTAATGCAAAATTTTGCTTAATTCGGATAAAACTAAAAATACAAATGATTTTCTATGTACGTAATTCTTAATAAGAAGATTCGAATTATCCGGGCTTGGCCTAATTTTTATGATTTTATCTGTCAAATCGTATCTGAATTAACCGAGGTCTACTGTACTCAAAAAGTGAAACGTCCCTGTTACGATGAAGAGCTTTTCTGTTTTATCGGCCTTCACTTTGCACTAAAAATGATTTACACTTTTAATTCACGAAGTTCTTTTGAGAATTTTTTTCTCCGATTCGCTAAAGTCTACGTTTGTTAAAAGTGCCTTTTTAACCAAAAAAATTACTTTTATGTAATAAGCAATAAAGTTTTTTTTTTTTCAAACACAAGATCACTGTGCATACCGCACACCAATCGTTTCGTATGTCTATTTTTTATTTCCAGATTTATCTTCCCGACACAAGAAAAAGCTTCGCAGTCGCTATAAACAGAATAATTGTCAAGCAAGTATTCCGAGCTGCTTTGGGAAATTCAAAGATATTGTTGTCCGGTTCACATTCTACAATTTGATTTCTCAGTCTTTTCTTTAAGATATGACTGAAATTAAGAGCTGGTTGCTGCGATCGCCAAGCAGCGAAAACTAATTAATGAAGCAAAAAATTATGTGAAATTAAGTGGATAAAAAAGCTGAGACTGGCAAAAAAATTATGTGCATATGGCATTTGGGATAAATGCATGCTCTTTTAATAAGATATCTAAAAAACCGCAAATAGTTCACTCCATGTAATGGTGCTAAATCCAAATGTACAATGTGGTGTTCCTCAAGGCTCTACCATGGGATCATTGCTATTTTCTTTATATATTAAGATCTTCCATTACATTCTATTAAATAGTTTCACTTTCAACTTTTTTGCTGGTAACATAGTATTGCCTAGAACAGCTTGAATTAAGCTTGATCGCCTGCGGAATAGTATTGGGCAAATCCATTCATCACAAATGGGTCTCGCATTTTGGCCGAATTGCAAGTGCAGGGCCCATGAACAAATCAAAGACACATAGATTAAGAAATTACCCCAACCTGCTTCCGGAGATGCCGAGATATTGTTGTCCTCTTGTAATTTAATAGAGATGTGATTAAATTTATAACTGCTTGCTAAGACCACCAAGCAAGGGAAAATGACATAAAGTGTCTTTCCCAAGGACGCAACAGAATGGCGCGAGTGCGTTTTGAACCGAGATCATATTGATCATAAGCACGAAGCTTTAACCATTCGACCACACTGCCAAAATCTTATTCAGGCATTACAGCAGACTGGGATAGTAAAAGGATAAACTCTCGGGGCCAGTCCTGTTTGTGTCTGAGTTAGTGTCGTTGCCTTTCCAAATGACGAAGACGACGTTGTTAAATTTTTCTTATACCAGATAAAACGCAAAAAGTAACTTTAAAAGCAGTGATTTATAAATTAATCTGAGATAATTAAAATTAGTTGTTGAATAAATTCGTTAAACAAATTAACGACTTCAACAATTATCACAAACTATATTCAAAACTTAAAAAATTCATAGTTTTTAGGATTAAAAAAAATTAGGCAGCGTAGTTGATTGATTAAAAACTGTGATCGACACGGTCGTAGTTCAAAATCTACTCACATTATTTTTTTGTATCTTTGGTAAAGAGAATTTACGGCACTTTCCTCTGTTTGACAATCTTTGGGAGCAGCTTTAAATTTCAATCATATTTCTAAACAAAAACTAAAAAATCTAATAAAAATTTAAACGGGACAGCTATATCTTGACACCTCAGAAAGCAAGTAAGGTTAATTGCTTAATAGAACTCCTTAGGGTAAGGTTTCAGACGTTTTCTTGCGAGCAGGAAAAGAAAGAGACATTTTATTTCTCCTTACACGCATTTAAAAAACAATTTTGACAAAAATAAAAAATTATGAGCAATTAGCCGTGCGAATATAAGCCCTTTTATGAAGTTGGCTTCAAGCGTTGCAAGATGAAAACGATGATTGTGCTGTAGCTATAATTATTGTTTTCTAACAAATGTTGGCCAACAGCCAAACACAAAATTGGTGCATTTTGAGTGGTTCCACTCAAAATCATAGAAGCACTTGAACCCTCTCTTTGTCCCCCGAAAAAATTTGTTTATTGATTGAAGCTTTCTTGATTACGAAGCAAGTGAGCGCGCAGCCAATTGTGTGCTCTTTTTCTCTAAACTAATCAGATAGGCCGTTATTTTTGAAGATCTCTAACTTCATATAAAACAAATTTTCTTGCAGTTTGTCATCGCCAACGATTTCTTCCCACCAGAGTTGGCCGAAAAAATTCTGGAGAAAACAGTCTTTTTAAAGACTATTATAAATTGAAAAAGCTAATGGTTCTAGTACCATTGGTCCTTTTGCATTATTAAAAAAATTCGGTTATTGCATTCGTTACCGCGTAGCGCATGACACATTTGTTGTTTGTACCCAGTTCCAATCCAATTCCAATATATTGACATCATTTCAACTTTCAACGTCCTTTCATGCAAGGATATCCAGAACACAGTTGATTAGTATTTAACTAAGGTATTTGGACAAGAGTACTTAAATATTAAACAATTTAAACTGTTCCTGATGGAAACACGTGACGTTACCTAATTAACAATTTTTTGAATCAGTCGATTAAAAATTTTAAGCAAAATCGAATTAAAAACTCAAGAATGAACAAACTTTTCAAAAACTTAACAAAAATTACGGTTGAGCACAAATCTTTAGAGCGACTGTACAGTTATTATTTTCTGTACAAAAACTATAAAAATGCAAAAACTCTACAAATTATAATTGCTAAGATCAAGGATTTGCATGGTTGCATCACTTAGAGAAAAAAATGGTGTTACTTTAGCGTGAGGTCTACTGTCCTAACTCTATCCTTAACTCTGACCCTGTCTACGTGATTTTGGTAGACCTCCGTGAGGTCTACTGTCCTAACCCCTTATCTTAACCCTCTAAACGTAATAATGCTAGACCTCACGCTAAAGTAGCACCAAAAAACTAAAAATTTTTAAAAAAAGCAAAAAATATTTACACAAGATTGACGCAGCCCGATTTAAAGCAACTTTATTGTTATTATTTTCTTTGATCATTTTTTTACTATGTTTCAATGAAGCAAGGAAACTCTTTAATACCTGCAAAGTTTTGCCCGTCTTGCAAACTATTTATCAGCAACTTACGTAGCTCGTACTTGTTTAATTGTTGAATTTCTTTAAAGAGCAAAAATGTTTTTTATTTTTAAGATGCTGTGGAACAACATATGACGTAACTTTGTAAATGTGCACGTAATGCAGTTAATCAACCATGTACAATCCCAAGCATTTTCTTTTAACTATCAAGAATAATCAAGAATTTGGGTCTAGGAATTTTGGTCGAATGAAAATTGGTCGACGGAAAATTAGTCGATAGGAATTTTGGCCAGATGAAAATTAGACCAATTTTCCGTCGACCAATTTTCATTCGTTTTCATCTCATTTCAGTTTAAGCGACTCAGATTCTGATTTTTGTTAAACTACTTCTATGCTATAATCAGATTGATCATCTGACTTAACTAAAAAATTAGCACGCGTAAATACGGTAAGTTTTTTTTAAGAACCATACTGCTTTTCGACCTTCAATTAGTACTGAACTAAAAAACGTTTTTGCTATAAATTGAGGCTTAGAATATGGTTTTCATTTAAAAAAAGTTAATCTTTTTAATTCAAGGGTTGTTTTGTCTTTAAAATTCAACTGAAAATAAAAAATTTCACTCCAAAATGTAGGTCTAGTTTGTGCTTTTCATTTTTGGAAGTCAAATGACAAGTAAAAAGATCTCTATTCAAATTCAAACTTCTCTCAAAAGTTTGAGAGTTCTAAAAAATTGGTGGACACTTGTGTAAAATCCGTTATCCATTAACAGTTGCTAGTTGGTCATATTTTATTTCAATTTTATGATTAATTGAAAAATGTTGAAGACACCAAGAGGTCAGATTTTAAACAACAAATTTAATAAAATTTATTAAAAACTTAACGGTTTTTGTCAGGTTTAAAGAGATAATTTGTTAAATTTGTTGTTTAGATTAGAGCTTCTCAAAAGTTTTTGTTTTGCGACCCCAATTTGTGTAGGTTAACTTCACGTTAATTTTTTCCTATGGAAAACCACGCATGTGCATAAAAGACCAAATAATAACAACAAAAAATGGAAATACACGTAGTAACCTAAAGCAGATAAACAAAATTACAAAAACAGACTTTATTCAATAAACATTGAAATGGACAAATTACTCTATGTTCTTTGATAGCTACCTTTTTAAAAAAAATAAATGAATTTTTTCGCATTTAAGCTAATTGTAAAAATCAATCTCAGTTTTAGACTTGGTAAGTAATTTTTTTGCTTTTGTTTCTTACTTTTCTCTTGATTACGCCACACGATTTACCTTCTGATCACGCCACCTAACAACTTCATTACGCAACAATGGTGCAATGACACTTTACCTTTTCTAGTTTTTTATTGTCAATAAATATTATTGTAAAAAAGCCAATTTCCAAAGCACAAAAAGTCAATTTGTATCGTAACCTCAAAATATTTTACGTAACCCACAATTTGAGAAGCCATGGTTTAGCTTATGGGTGGGAAACTGTGTTGCGCTGGCGTAATGCATATCAAAATTAAAATATCAGGTGCGAGCCGCAATAAACTTTTTGTTGACTTTCCTTCATCTGGTTTGTCATGTCAAGATTTTTTTATATCTACACTAACGTTAAACAAAGTATTCTTCCTTCAATGTCGAGTGTAGACCAAAAAAAGATATTTACATGACAAACGAAATAGAGAAGCATTGTTTTGTCTATCTATTCGCTAGTTATCTAAACACTAGGTATTATTACTTTTCTGGTGGACCTACATTTTTATTATTATATTCTGATTGTTAATAAAAAAAAAATCATTATTTTGATAACGTTTTTCCCTACTGCACGCGGGACGCAGGTTTCCCACCCCTGTTTTAGACCAACGGTGCACAACCTGCCGCCTTAGATAGCAATTTATGCGGCCGTGCAAACAGTGAAGGATATTTCAAATTAGGGGCCGGAGGCAAAATCTTAATCAGGGACTCCCAACAATGACGTTACAAAAATTCAATTACCATTTTAGCAATGCATCAGGAAAAATAGGCTACAAAACTTTGGTAAAAAGTTGATTCTGATACAAAACTTGAAAAAACTCAAATCAGTGGCAGACACAGAAAGTTATTATAAAATTAAAGGTGGGTTTGCCAAGCAAAAACAGTATGAGTATAAAAGTTAAAATAATATGAAAATATTTTTTTCTCTACACTTTTTTACTGCTCTATTGTCTTTTAATAGGTCTGCATATCCTCATTCTTCAAAGAGAGGAGTTCACTTTTAAACTCCTTCTTCCCATGCATATGCTTATGACCAAAAATTTTTTTTATATGAAAAGTCTTGGACAGACTTGAATTCAGCGTTGGGATTCAAGTAGTTTGCAGCGGTTCGCGCAAATACATTCTTATGATATGTCATAACGTTCAGAGAGCGCGTTCTATTTACCATCTAGTAATCTCTGTATTTTGATACCTCTGATAATGTAAGAACCTATTGTTGGTAACTTCTATACTATAGGGAAAAGAAACTTTTTTTTTAATTTTTGAATCCCATCACTGCTAGAACTCGATTTAAGCCTTTTTTACAAAAAACAAGGACCCAAACCAAGTCCTCAAATCAATAGTTGCTGACTTGGAGTTGTTTTTGTATGTTTAGTAAATTAGGATATATGCAATGCAGAGAAACGACTTTCAAAATGGTATTGAAAATTCAAATATTGTAGACTCAGATTCATCCTTTCATGGACTGACTAATACTAAAATTACATGATTTTTGGTAGTCTTGGATTTGGAATCGGTTTGAGCTTTTTGAAAAAGAATTTGAAAGTTGTAAGTTGTTGGACTACTGTTAGCATGTACACAATCTATCTGAGATGTATTTTTAAACTTTCCCACGACTACAAAAGAAACATTCAAGCCATCGTTGTCGTCGTCGTCGTTTGGAAGGGTATCCACTCCAGGTCAGACACAAACAGGACTGGGGCCCAGAATTTATCCTTTTATTACCCCAGGCTGCTGTACAGCCCAGATCAGATGCTGGCAGTGATGATGTTAAGCCAGCATCGAGTTTTGTCATCTAAAACCGTCAGACCTCGTACACCATTTGGGGCCCGATGTATAGGGCACGCTATTAGTACATGGTCTGCGGTTTGGTCAGAGGCGCCGCACATGCAATTCGGTGAAGGAGCGATAACCCATTTGTGCATGGACGAATGGAATCACCCAACACCAGTTCTCAAGCGGTTGAGCTTAACCCAAGCTGTTTGGGGCAAACCCATTTCAACTGGCCTGGCACTGGTCCTGGGCACAAAAGCACGGAGCCTGGAAGTATTCTCCATTACATTTATAATTTTTCCATTCAGAAGCGCGGATTCCAAGTCCGGCAAGGTTGTCCAAAAGATTCCGCGCAGCTGGCACAAATAGGCATCTGGATCTTAGTCTCACTTGGCGAGATCTGAGGACCCACTTAAAAGACCATATAAAATCTGATTAGTGTGTAGAGAGATCCACGGTGAGCCAAGGAGAGTGTCACTCCCCATTCGGCAAAGCTCAGCTGGCTGGATGCCTGAGAGTATGTTTAAGTGGTCCATTGGAATGGGACGCAGGCATCCAGTGACTATGCGCAAGGTGTCGTTTGAGACATTGTCTATGAGGCGAGTATGAGCGCTGCGACACCAGACTGGCGCGCAGTACTCAGCTTTTGAGTAAACCAGAGATAAGGTAGGTGGCTATGCGTAGTGTTTTGGCACCAGCACCTCATTCCGAGCCTACACGTTGCTTCAGCAGTATGACGCGCGAGGATAGTTTTTTGCGCAATACCACTAGATGATGACGAAACATGAGCGATCTGTCCAATTTTACCCCAAGATAAGTAGGGTTTGAACATAACGGTAAAAGTCTATTGCTGTTTTTGACTTTTAGCACACGTTTGCCTCTCGATTATTTAAATGAAAGGCTGTCGTCACCGTCTTAGTGTGACTGAGCTTTAACCTCCAAGTCTGGAGATACGCTGAAAGTGTAGACATGTCTTTGCTTAAAATCGCCTCCAAATTCTTCCAGTTTCCAAAAGAGTGCAACAATGCCAAATCATCAGCATACACAAACTTTCTGAAAATCATGGAAAGCAGAACGTACGTATAAATGTTGAATAGGAGGGGAGCCAAGACCAATCCCTGAGGAACGCCCTTTATTAGACGGCGTAACCTGCTTTGCTTACTGTCACCGATAGTAAAAGTGAAGCTTCGGTTTTGGACAAGCTCCATGATCATGTTGACCATGTGCTTATCCGGAAGAAGCCTCAGCAGCTTGCAGGTAAGACCACGGTGCCTGACAGTGTCATAAGCAGCTGTCAGATTGACAAATATGGCAACGGCTTTCTTTTCTCAAAAGAATCCTCGATGTTCTGGGTTAGTAGAACAACTTGATCTACGGTTGACTTCCCGCGTTGGAACCCAGCCTGCTCTTTAGGGAGCAGTGGATTGATTAATGGCTCAATGCGGGCGTAGATAAGCCTCTCGAAAATCTTGTAGGGAACACAGAGCAGAGATATCGGTCGATAACTCTTTGGGTCCCCCGCAGGCTTCGTTGGTTTGGGATCGCGATTACATGCGCTCTTCTCCAAATCTTGGAAATTTTGAGTAGGCGCAAACAGGAAGAAAGGAAGTGACGTAACCAGGAGTTCAAAGCAATGCTTCCTGTCAAGCTTGGCAAACAGATTTTTAACAGCCAAACTGAAGTCGTCTCCCTGAGGAGACTGCAGGAAAGTGCTATAGAGAGATTCACACATTCCGCATCCCAGCACAGAATATAGTTGTTTTGATAGTTACATGTAATAGTCTTTTTGGCTGCTTTTTTAATGATGTTACAAAAGTCCTGGTAAGCCGCATCCACATCAAATAAATCAGGCGGCAACAGAGTCTTTGCAAATTTATTCGGCAAAGCAATGTAATGATTCCATTTTGCCTTGCGGAAGTTCCATTGCTTAACAGGCATGCTTGGCTCTGCCAGAGCAAACCTTGCTGGTGTAATAAGCAAAGGTCAATGTTGTGACCTGGGAAACTTTTTAGGGATACGACTATCAATACAACACTAGGAATGCTATCCAAAATAATTACTTCATACAGACAAAACAAAGAGAAGTTGGTCAGAGGACATTACAATATAGGGGTGCAAAATATTAAAATGATTTACCAAATTCTATTAAATCATGACATCATATACATGCATTTACCAAATTGTTAAAACAACATCTAATCAACAATTATAAAAATTGATGATATACAGTAAAGTCTAATTTGTTGCCTATGCAGCAGCAAGATTAGGTGCAAAATGTTGTCATTTTATATTTACATAATATTTTTAACGTATACTTTACAATTTATATAAATCGTGTGATCGTGTTATCGTATTATCGCATTGTGTTTATGTTATCGTATATAGTATTACTTTACAATTCATGTGTTTATATTGTCATACTATGTACCGTAACTATTTGTATTCCTGGTGATCTTTTTGTTATATCATCACTACTAATATGTTAATTAATCTGAATAACTAACAAACCATAAAATGAAATCGATCAATTAATAATCCGACAAGGGAGCATCTTGACTAGAAAACCTCACGTTTATTCGATGCTTTCATGCCTTAATTTGTCGATTTCTTGTTTCTCGCTGTGTTATTTTTATCTTAAAGGCAAAACAATAAATTCTGTTCTGTTCTGTTCTGTTCTGTTCTATCCGGTAAGCGACTGTTAAGACTTACGCTAGCAAAAGCTAGATCTGGATTGGTGCCAGTGTTCCAGCGGCCGAAGTAAAAACTGGCGGCGTCCTTGGCGTTATATAGGAGGGCAAGACAATTAATACTTGCCCAGCCAGCCAAGCACTCACCGTCCGGAATGTTATCATTGTAACTCCAATCAACATGACAACAGTTAATAATTGCGAGCATAAAGACATGGGTGAGGAAACAATGGGAGATCCAGGGTTCGCAATCGTGTTGGCGGTGATTTGTAGACGTTGACTATTTTATAACCATCAACGTCCACACACAACCACTCAATCTCCCATTGAGATTAAAAGTCATGCTTGGTAAGGCCATGTTTCCTGCTTAAAGAAGACCCATCTAGTTGGTAGTTTGGAAGTACCAAATTCTCTGCATCAGTGCAGAGGGTCTCCTGCAGTAGGATGACGAGAGCCTCAGACTGCATAGCGAGGTGATGAAGAACGTCTATCTTGGTTGCAGTGAGACCTACGATGTTCAGCTGGAGAATGGTGGGTCTTCGGAACTTGTTGGCAATGTACCCTGAAAAAGGCAGTTTCATCCAAGCATTGCTCCGTCCTGAAAAGCAAGTTTGCCGCTTAGCAGACCCTCGCTGAACATCGGAATGGGTGGATACCCTTCCGTTTTGGCAGATTGGTTTCGGTCTGTCATGTTTAACACTTAGAACAGATTCATGCCCAGGCTATGAGAAAGCATCTGCTACCTGGGCCATTCAAGCCATAGTCTTGAAAATCTCAAAAAATAATAACTTTGTTAAAATATGTTTCAACAGATCTGAAAATTGAACTGAATAAATAGGTAGGCTATTATTACAGACAAAAATCTAATCTTTTTAAGCAGCAAAAACAAATTTGCTTACATTACGTAGTAACAACAACAAAAACAATTTTTGTGATTTGTCCATTGACAAATTTGACTTCAATATGCAACGTGAAGTTTAAATAAATAAATTTAAATGAACAGACAAAAAAAAAGCAAAAATAAAATAAATTTAAATTATCAATATTTTAAAACTGTGTGATAAATTTTAAAACAAGGTACTATGCAAAGTGATGTATCGCATTTGCAACAATATAAATAGTTTCTTTTTTAATTTCTTCAGCCACATAAACGTGGCATCGTCTCGCGGGGCGTTTTATACTTGGTGTCGATGGAATATTTTCTGGAAAAGTCGGGCAGTAAGACGCAACGGTGTATCAGAAAAAGACCGTCGCCCCTTTTAAATTTTAATCTTTTCTTGGCTGTAAGTTTCATTGACGCAATCAACTAGCTTTAAAACAAAATTTAACCTTGATATAATTCCGCCACTTTTTTTGTACAAAATGTGACCATTCAGTACGGCCAAGTCCAAAATGTGCCAAAATTGTTTTTGGTAGTATTTTTTCAGTCGTTTTCGAGCTCTGGGATACGACGATAAAAAACAGTCACTGAGGTCGACACCGTTATTGTAATCACAGCAAACAATGGGTTTTATTTTTCTGGTATTTTGATCTTCAATTTCTTTCGTGTTATCATTTTAAAATGTACTGAGCACAAGCACATCTTTTTTCTCCTTTCACTTCAGTATCATCGTACGTCGAGTGTACGTAGCTGCGAATTCACCTTTTTTCAATTTCTTAAATGCAATTTCTTTCGGAACTCCTTTTCGGTTTGCGCTCTTACTCTGAATTTACTTTAGAAATGTTTACTTTACTTTAGAAATTACTTTAGAAATGATTGAAATGCTTTTACTGTTGAGTATGCGAAAAAATAAATCTGACCTGAAAGAAAGAATTGCTGCAAACGCAATAAAATATCAAAATCGATTTCTATAGTATACGTCTAATCTAGTTATAATATCTAAAATTCTGAAAGTGGTGTCCACAATTAAACAATTTTGCTGCACTTCTGTAAGACTACTTGCTAAATCTAAGCTATAACCACCACACGAGACAAAATGTATTTCAATCAAACTTCTAAAAAAGTTTAAAAAATTTAGATGAAAAACTAAAAATAAAACAATAACAATTGTCTGGAAAAAGACTGATTTCATTGTAAAAATATTTTTATTGTTGTTATTGTAAAAACTTGTTTTTCGGTTTTCTCACATCGAGACACTAAATAATTATTTACATTGTTCAGCATCGAGACAATAGCGAGTGCGAGAAGCGAAATAATCCGCGCTGTAAATAGCTGCGACAATCAAGACGTATATATACGTCATGCGTACTTAACGGGTTAAAAACGCCTCCAAATCTCTTCTTTATTTCAGATACGTCAATGACACTTTTGCCATTTTCAGCAATGAAACCGAATGCAACCAGTTTTTTGAAAAGCTCAATGCCTTACACCCATCCTTGGTCTTTACTCACGAAAAAGAAATTAATAATTCACTGTCATTTCTAGATGTTTTGGTCAAAAAATCTAACAAAAAGTTTCTTACCTCAGTTTACAGAAAACCCACATTTACAGGACAATATACAAGCTAAGATTGATTTGGACCAAAGAAGAGGAAGACGATTCTCATTGGCACCATTGTTCATAAAGCTCTTGAAACTTGCTCTCCGGAAAAGCTTTTATATGAAGTCAACAAAATTAAAACGATCTTACGACAAAACGGCTATCTAGACTAATATTAATTCCGAGATTAAAAAGAAAATTTCAAACTTTCAAATATCCAAACGATTTAGCCCTGAAAAGTGTCTGGTATATTTAAAATTACTTTGGTTTGGAAATATTTTCCTCAAATACGAAAAACAAACAAAGACAGCAGTCAACAATTGTTTCGGATCAGTGTCGGCAAGAATGATTCTTCTTTCAAAAAAGATGCTACCTTCTTTTCAAAAGGACGTTTTATTTGCTCATAAAAGAAGCAATATTGTATACAAATACTTGTGCTACTGCGATAGTGTGTACGTAGGTGGAAAATCCCAGCAACTGAAAAAACGAATTCGACAACACGTCCCAAAATTCATTAGAAATCAAGTTTAATCTCAAAAAGATCTCCCTACACGCCGTGGTAAATCTACTCAAAGTGCACCTATTTCGGATTCGGCTATTGGTCAACATTTGTTAGATAACAGAGTTTGCGCGGAAAAATTCGACATCAACTGGCTTTCAATTTTAGCTGTGGGAAGATTGTTTTTTCATTTTGGGGCGTCAGATGCAACCAACATAGAGTCTCTTCAACCCTCTCTCTGTCGCCATAAAGAGTTCGTCTATGGACTAAAGCTTTCTCGCTTGCGGCGCAAGTGAGCGCACAACCAATCGTGTACCTGTTTTCTTTAGCCAATCAGCATCCGGATAACTTTCAATGTTTTGAAATCTTATATAAGCCGCGGTTTTCTTGTGGTTCGTCAAATTGCCAACAATCTGTACTGACGAGAGTTGGCCGAAAAAATTCTCAAAAAAAAACAGTCTTTTTAAAGACTTCCCAAAACAAAAAAAATTAAATTACATTTGAAAGCTAACAAAGTTTGTAAAAAAACAAAATTTATGCTTGCTTTTAAGCAAATGAGTCTAAAAATTCTGCTCCAAAAAAAATTGTTTTAACGTATTAATAATATATCAATATTATAAAGCAGCCAATTATTTATTTAATATTTTCAGCTTGTGCTGCTTTAATTAAATATTCTTAAGATTTTTGTCTTGAAGAAATAAAAGTTAGCAATGCAAACATGCAATAATGATGGCTTTAAACTAAAAACGTTAAATTAATAAAGTGTTGTGAAATATTGTAAAAACCGTTTATTGTTATGATTATTTACGCAAGATAGACCAATTGAAAATCACAATTAAATTAAATGTAAAAAGCCATTCAGCTTATTCTATGTTAGGTTACCTTTTAAAATAGTTATTTAAAATCAAAATACTTTAGCTAAATAATTTCTAATTCAATTTTTTTCAGAATGATAATATACACAATTTTAACTTTAATTAAGCAGTAGTTTTGCCAGTTCACCTCACAAACCAGTTGTCAAAAGGTCCATTTTAAAAATAGCTAAACCCCCAAAAAAAAGTTTCAATCAAGTCTTATAAGTCAGGTAAATGAACAAATTGCATATGAATCAATTTAGAAATTTGAAAAAAATTAAAAATTTCTATATTAATGGTAAAATATTTGTAAACTGGATTTCTATTTTACATAAAGCATTAGCTAAAAAAAATGTACTTTTTATTTTTAGTGTTTGTCAATTTTTTAGTTTTGTATGTAATTATTTTTATTGCAATTATAGAAAGTGATTAATGTTAAATATATAAATACTACTAATATAAATACTACTAATTTTAAGTAATGTTTTTATCAATTAAAAAATTTCACTTTTTGTCGGGTATATTGTCAGTTATTGAGTGATTGCTGCTAAATTTTAATCACTTATAGAAAACTTTTATAAAGATTTGACAATTAAAAATAGTTTACATTACATAGTCGGTAGGCAATATTTAGAAACGAAGAAACCTGTCGTGATTCATATATGCCAAATGCGTGGTTGCAGCGTGCTTGCCTTGGACAACAAAGTTTGGACTCACAAGTTGGCCTATACGCGATTTACCATCTTGGGTGCGTCCATACTGAACCAAAGGTAAGAGAGAAAATTTCGTTTCGTTATCAAAAGCTAACGTAGGCAAGACGGTTGCGTTGATTGGTTGGCAGATGAGTTGTGTGATGACATCACCAGCCGAAATCGCAAGACTAGGTCTGCCTAATACTAATGATAGAATTTCAGACGGATATAATTTGCCCAACGTTGAAGAAAGAATATT
This sequence comes from Diplosoma virens, assembly GCA_963680785.1. NCBI lineage: Eukaryota > Metazoa > Chordata > Ascidiacea > Aplousobranchia > Didemnidae > Diplosoma > Diplosoma virens. Next base: position 77,695,790 of record OY796880.1, on the reverse strand, counting down.
AAGAGTACGCTCTAATTGGCAGTGGAGCAAATGGTTTTGTTCATTTAATTTTAAAGCAAATTCATTTAAGTGATCTTCAATCTCATTTAGAAAAAGGTCGGAATGTGGGAAAGGGTATTCAACTTCAGATAAATTTTTTGAAGACAAATGTTTTTTTAAACGAAGGATAGTTTTCTCTTGGTGAAGACTTTGTAAATTTTGACACTTGAGAGGAACGATGTAAATGCCATTGATAGCGCAAAATAACTTTTTGGAAAAACAATGCACCGCCCAGTGTGGACAAAGTGACCAACGATGAATAGACATGCCCCGAGAGGGTATTTCTACTCTATACAAAGAAGTGTGATTATAATAAAGTTTCAAACTTTGTAAGCCTAACCGTCGTGTTCTGGGACAAGTGCTAAAACGAGAAACATCCCATACTATCGTCATAGTATAAGTAGCACAATAACCCGTTGAAATATGACAATTCGTCAAAGAAATTATAGGTGAAGAAAGAGAATCCTTGAAAAAATCATAAAAAATGACACCTTTGTTTAAATAACTATTTTGCACGAAGCCTGACTTACTAGTTGGCCACGAATAATCTATTTTCACTATCAACAGTTATAAATGCTTTTGCTGGATTAACTAAAAGATTGAATGCAGCAATTCGACTTCTTTTAGCCTCATTTGTGCACATTATAACTTCTGGAATAGCTTTCAAGAAACATTCTCTGCTTTTTTCTTCTGTTTCTGAAGCTGCTTTTAAAAGCAAGTACACTTGTTCCATAAAGCAAATTCTAGGTCCTTTGCTTGGCAATGAAGCTGTTGTCAAGCCATTAAGAAGAACATCTTCTAGTTCTAACAAGTAAGATTTGACAAATCCAGCACATAATTGAGAATGTGAGCCACATATTTCTTGTAAAACTCTATTATGCATTGTTATTTGAAATATTAAGTGTTCTGCCAATATTACCCTATATGCCATGTTATGTGTCAAGTTGGGATAAACCTCTAACTTTTCGCAAGAAACCCATTTCCGCCGCTGTACTCGGGATCTCACTCTTTCCGTCATTAACCAACACTGAAGACCACAGGTGAGGATAGGAAAAAAACTGATCTGAAAACAAAAAGTTTTACTTTTGTACACAGCTCTCATTTTAGTACAATTGATTGATAAAGCTGGCATTTTGTTTGTCGCATTTTGTTGGTTAAATCTAAACATTATTCTTTCACTTCTCCAAAGTTCAGAATTTCTGATGGATGTAACACCCTGCATCAGTTTTATTTCACAAGTTTTAAGGTAGATTTGAATCACAAAAGTATTTAGCATTGGAAAAAGGTATTTTAATAAAAACTTTAATAAAAATTATTTGTTGATATATTGTTATTAATGATACAATTTATTTTTCCTATTGTAAATTGTTAAAAAAATTCTTTGTTTATCGAAAAAATTTTTTTTAGTTTTTCACTCTGAACTGTCATTGTTTGAAAAATTTTATATTTATTGAAAAAAAATGTTTAAAGAATACGTTTTTTCGTTTTAGGTTTTTAGAGCAATATTTTTTTTCTTTAAAGCGCCGCCATAATTATCTATTAATTGTTATTTTTACTACTTTTCAACAATTTTGTAAAACAAAACACGACTATACTAACCTTTACTTCGTAAAAATTAAAATGCATTGATAATTATTATGATGGAATTCGACTATAAAGTTTTTTTCATTCTGAAAAACGGAAAAGCATGTTTTTATTTCTAGACCATTTCAAACACCTATTTTTTTTTATACCGCACATGTTAAAATTTTGCTGTTACACCCAATAATTTACATTTATCAAATCTATCATATTTACTGCGCCCATATATTAATCATAAACAGTCTCAATATTGGTGGGAAAATTTTATTAATTCCATTTTTCTTGTGATTTTATAACAATTGTTGATGCTTATTTTAACAATGAAATTTCGTGACCACCTAAAAATATATCAAAACCAATGCAATATTTTAAACTCTTTTTAAACGATGGTTGTATAAAGCAGGGGTCCGCAAATAGTGGGTCGCGACCCAAATTTGGGTTGCAACACCTTCCAGTTGGGTTCGCAAAAAATTTCAACTTATTAAAATTATTCTGATATAATGACGCACTATCACGTCATCATTATTTTCAATTATTTTTTTGAACTTTTTGGTTTTTAAAACTTTTTGACTTTGTGTCATAATATAATTCTTTTATCTTTCTAGCCATAAGTTTTGAAAATTGATGTCCTTCGACGTAACAAGTGTCAATTGTTACGATTGATGAGGTAACAATCAAACATTGCATATAAAATTTCAATGTCTTTGTTGCTAGTCACTGAAGTCTCAGTTCACTATAGATTATTTTAGTGGCATCTGTCGGAGAATGTAAGGGCCTTGCAGCTTTCAGATAATTAGCCTGATGAAATACGTAATTACAAATAAGTCAGCTAAAAAAAATGCTTCCCAAATTAAGATTAACTTAGTAGCTAGGCTTGCTAGCTAGCGTTAGACAGTTTAAGTTCGCTCATTGAGTTGTTAAAAAAGAGCTAAAATATTTTAAAGCTTTTGGAGCAGGAAAATTAACGATGAGTTTTTTGCCATGCGTACGACTTGCGTCACAGATACACCTTTTGGTTAAGATGCGTTAATACTTTATTATCATTTCAGGTTTTTTATCAATTTTAATAAAATTAGTTTTAGTCACTACTAAATGTTGATAAACTGGTTAATAACAAATACTCCAAAAAAGCGGACAGTGAGCAATTCAGCAGAAAAATTAGATGAGAGCAGTACGGTAGATGTGCCAACAAAAATGTTTGTATCTTCAAGCAATGAGAATCAGCAACAAGCAAATGAGCCACATCCTCAGCCTCATAGAAAGAAATACAACATCCACACTAGTCTCATAGAGCTAGGCGAAAGTACAGCGAAGAATTTATAAAGCTTGGTTTCACGTGTATACTTATAAATGATGAGCCTCCTCAATGTGTTATTTGCTCCGAGGTCCTTGCAAACGAGAGCCTGAAAGCAGGAAAACTGCAACGATATATTAAAGCAAAGTATCCGAAACTCATTAACAAACCAATACCTTTTTTCCGCTGATTAGAAAAAGAATTGCTAAGTGAAAAGAAAACCATGAAAAAGTTTCTCACAACCTCAGAAAAATGTCAGAAGGCATCCTATGAAGTGGCATATCTAATCGCAAAAGACAAAAAACCACACACTATCGGAGAAACCCTCATTAAACCTGCTGCTGTTGCAATCAGCCAAATTATGCATGGAGACAAGATAGCTGACAAAGTAAAAGAAATTCCATTGTCTGCTGACACCATTCGTCGACGTATCAACAAAATTAGTCAAGATATCAAGTGCCAACTGAATGACAGAGTGAAGAGAAAAAATTTGCTTTGCAATTTGATGAATCCACGGACGTTTCCGATTTAGCGCAGTTGATCGTATTCGTTAGATATATAGCCAACGGGAAGCCTGAAGAAGACTTACTCATGTGCGCGTTGCTGTTAGGAACATGCACAGGTGAGGACATTTTCTCAGCAGTGGACACGAGACTGAAGAATGATGGATTATCTTGGAAGCAGTGTATCAGCATTTGTACTGATGGAGCTGGGGCTATGGCAGGAAAACGTAAAGGTTTTTTGGCAAGAGTATTACAAATTGCGCCTCGAATCAACTTTACCCATTGCATTATTCAAAGAGAAAATCTTGCCAGCAAAACACTAGACTCAGATTAAAAAAGTGTTCTTGATGCAGCCATAAAAATTGTTAACTTTATTAAATTGAGACCTCTCCAGACACGACTATTTACCACTTTATGTGATGAAATGGGCTCGCACCACAAAAGTCTTCTCCGTCATTCAGAAGTGAGGTGGTTATCGAGAGTAAAAGTTCTTACCCGTTTGTACGAGCTGAGAATGAGGTATACTTGTTTCTCATAGATCGGAAACACGAACTTGCTTCCAACCTTACTGGACTGACTGGATAGTAAAACTGCTGTACTTATCTTACATTTTTGAGAAATTAAACGGCTTGAATTTGTCATTGCAAGGCAAATCAATGAACATCCTAACAGCGAACAACAAGATTGAAGGCTTTTAAAAAAAACTTAATCATTGGGCTGGCCTACTTGAAAGAGGAAAAATGGATATGTTTTCTGAACTGAATGATTTTCTCAAAGAAAATGAGTTAAGTCAAAACACTATAAGGCGATCCATCCTTAACCATCTTCAAGATCTTACTCAATGGTTTGATAAATATTTTTCAGAAGACGCAGATCCGCAAAAATACGATTGGATATTATCACCCTTCACCGTATCAAGTACGCGCCATCTCTCAGCAGAATTGATTGAAGCACTGGATGATCTGTCAAGTGACCGCGGTTTAAAGATTGCTTTTGATAATAAGAGAAGTTTGGCTGAATTTTGGATTTCAATTGAGAAAGAATATTCACAATTATCAGCGGCTGCAATGAATGTTCTTTTTCCTTTCGGAACCACCTACTTATGTAAAATGACGTTTTCCGCATTATCATACATCAAAAACAAATATAGATCAAGATTAGAAGTAGAAGATGATCTTCGGGTTGCCGTCTCTCATATCAAGCCCAGAATTGGTTTATTGTGTTCTAAACACAAAGCTCATACTTCTCGTTAGAGAGAATAAACGCTATGATTTGTTTGTGACTGCTAACTTGCTACAGTTACAAAAAAATTGCTACATTAAATAGTAGCTTTAAAATTGGTATAATGTTCCACAAGAATGACGCTCACTAAATTTTTGGGTCACGTGAATTCAGGGCAAATACTTTTTGGGTCGCACCAAAAAGTATTTGCGGATCCCTGGTATAAAGGATTTTGCTAAACAGACAAATATTCACGCTCTAGTAAAAGAAGGAAAAATAATTACATTAGCAAAGGAAATTGAACAATTTTTTGCAATATTGCTATTTACTGGAATTTTTTCCTTTATATCTTATTCTTTCTATTAGTGCAGTTTTTTACGCTTCCTTTTGTTGCAGATGCCTTGTCAAGAAATCGCTTTCAATTTATTTTTCGCTGTATTCATTTTAACAATAATGCTGCAATAAAGACTCTTAATCACTTTGGTTGTATTTTACTTTTTAAGTTATTACATTTACTTAAAAAAAGATTACAAGAGTATAACTAGCATATGGGAAGACTAGACCTGTTGCAAGTATATTAAATTGACATTCGAAGCAATAGATTGTCATTGTGCATTGTTTTTTACTGCCTAGACGTAGCAGTACAAAATGGGTTTTTTTGTACGGAACAACTTGGCTTGGAGCAACCTGTCAAAGTATCTTGCTCTCAAAGACTTTCGGAGCAGCATTGCATCTGCTGTAATCTTGGCAGGAAAGAGTAATGCGAAAAGCGTTGAAGGCTATCATCTTTGGTTGATAAAACCCCCGCTTGTCACAAGTAACAACTTTTGAGAGTTTCTGAGGTTCATAAAACCATTTAAAACATCACAAAATAAAATTGCACGCGGCATTTTCAAAAAAGAGGGCTCCTCGATAACTCTAAGAAAGGGGGGCCCGAGGCGACTGCCTTATTTGCCTCACCCAATATCTACCACTGCGTGCACATAGGTCAGGCCTAAATTTATGGCAATTTTTACCAAAATATAATTTCTTTTTTTTTGCAGCAAATAGTTATATTAAATAATTATATTTTAGCCATGCTTTTTTGATTCACTTTTTGTATCCTACAATTTGTCAATGTTTACATAATCATAGAGTTTTCTTTACTAATTTATTGTAATAATACATCTTAAAATGACAAATTTTACAAGTTTTTCTGTAAGTATCCAAAGACCAAATGAGTCATTACAGAACCTTTTGCTAATTGTTCTTAAATAATATAATTTGTCAAAAAATTGCAACATGTCTTTCCATTACTTTTTTTTTGTTGGTATAAACGGCAATTATAAAACTTTTATTTTAAAGTATGTAATTTCATAGAATTTGCCTTAAAACAATGCCGGCCGCAAGCTAAAACTAACTTTACAAAGGGAACGTATGTAATTAACAAAGTTCTGTATCATGTTTGCCACGCATTGCGTCTTTTCTCCAACGCGCTAATTTCTGTCGTTTCTGTTGTTTCATATTCCGTTTATACTTTGGTTTTGTCAGTTGTTGTTTTGTCGAATAGTTGAAGGTTGTTTTTCAGGTTGTTCATTTAAATTAATTCCTATATTGGTTTTTCGTTTTAGATTTTAAGCGTATTTAATTTTTGGTTTAAACTTTTATTAAATTTTGTTAAATGTTATTACTTCAGACGGCAAAAACAAAAAGATTGTACGCTCTTGGTTTAGATGTTTTGTTTTTATTTATCATGAAGTAAAATAATTTAAATAAAAAATTTTCAATTAATGTTTAAGAAAAAAAAGTGATCTAAAAAAGTAAAAATCTCTTCAAACTTTATTTGAATATCACCAGTTCGCAACCTTAAACGTCAAAAAATTCATCTCCTAAGCCCCATACGTACTTTCTCAAATAAAACGCTTCATTTGCAGTTTTATACACCCCATGCAATTTAACTTTTTATTAGTTTAAGGGAGTAGTCCGCAAGGCTGATTCAGGTCAAATAAATAAATATCAATTTTTTGAAATTGTTCCTCTCTTTGTAACATCGCGGTATAAATATTTTTTAATGTTCAAAACTTTTTACTGTCATGAGTGATATTTGGAGTCGCTTTTCCATTGGTTCGAAAATATCTTCCTGCTCCTTATGACCTAGTTCTGCATCAACTTGTTCCTCTTCATGAGCCTTTGTTCTTTACGATTGCTGAAGCAGTTTAGCGTCTCTTGCTATTGACTAATTTTCAACCATTTCAATCTTTTCGATTGTCATTTTCGCGACGCTATCTTTTTTTGCTATTTGTCAACGTTTTTTCTCAACAACTGCCAAGCAATGACTTTCTTCATCAGTCACGTCTCTGAAAGGAGGTCAGTTAAATTACTTTGCTATTTTTTATTTTACTTTAATACTCTCGCGAAATGGCAGCAGAAAAACACGTATATCGTGTGACACAAACTAATTCGGTCGTTGTCATATTACAGTTGTAACTGACCAGCAGTGAGAAGTAATTTTCGAAGCAGGGATTTATAAACTTAATCGGGGATAATCAAAATTAATTTTTGAATAAATTTGTTAAAAAAATAACAAAGAACTGCAAATTCGACTTTAACGAACATTAAGAATTGTATTCAAAACTTTAAAAATACGAAGTTATTTAGAATTAAAAAAAAATTTTCCGCGTAATTAAGTGGTTGAGAGCGCCGTATTGATGCCGAAGGTGATTGCCACGGTCATAGTTCAAAACTTGCTCTGTTGTGTCCTTGCAAAAACACTTTACTGCAATTTTCTCTGTTTGATGGTCTTTTTGAGCAACTCTGAATTTTAGTCACAACTTTGAATAAAAACAAAAACATCAGATTAAAAATTTCAACCGAACGGCAATATAGTGGCATCTCCGAAAGCAGGTCGGAGTAATTGCTTGGCCTATTACTTGACAAGCGTCCTAACTGTGCGCCTGGGACGTTTTCCTGCGGGTAAAAGAGATAGCGAAGCATTTTATTTCATCTCGCACACATAAATAATTTTGACCAATATAGAAAATCGTAAACCATGCTAAGGTCAAAAAAATCTAATTTATGAGTAGTCAGTGCATTGTTCATCGACTTCTGAAAATTTGTATGTCAACCTCCTGGATAAAAATCATGGTCATATTCAAAGAAAAAATTTAAGAGAGTTGTATTTTTGAACAAATTGATACGAACTAAAAAAACTGATTTATAATTGTTTGCACAAGAATTTTAATTGAGTCATTATTAAGATAAAGTAACGGAAAAAGATTTGTTAATATTTATCCAGTTAAGCTAGGGTTGCCATATGTCAGGATTTTTGAATTAAGTTGAAATGCTTATTCATTTTGTGTAGAATATCAGATAGGTAAACAAATAAATGTAAATAATGTAAATTTTTTCATTTTTATTTTATCTCAATATTTATTCTTCTGACTTGCATGAAAGTATTGGAGGCGCTATACATTAGGCAAGTAATTACCCCGACCTGCCTGAGAGATGCCAAAATATTGCTTTTCAGTTTAAATTTTTGTTTTGGTATTTTACATTATAATACAACTGTTTTTGTCAAAAAGATTGGCTAATATGACCAGCATAAATTTGTCAGGGATTGTGCCTATTCAAATATAGGTAACTCAAGTCAAGCTTTATAATCAAACTTAAAGAACATTGGTAAAAGAGAAATGAATTTTTTCTAATCGATATAGAAGTTTTAAAAAAGTTCCTGTACGCAAAGACAGTTTTTGTTTTTTATGTTTTGCCAAAAATTCGCTTACCAGTGACTAATTACTATATTTTAATTATCAAAGAATGCCAAATATAATTTTTTGATTCTTTAATGATTTAACTCGAGTGGTTAGAGCGCCGTAATTGTAATTGACATGATCTCGGTTCAAAATTTACTTGTGCCTTGGGAAGACACTTTACGGCAATTTTCCTCGCTTGGTGATCTTGGCAAGCAGTTTTAAATTTCAGTCATATCACTATCAAACAAAAAAAAAATTTTAAGCAAACTGCAGTATCTTGGCATCTCCGGAAGCAGGTCGAAGTAATTGCTTACCCTATATTTTAGCGCCTCCGTGGCTTTCCTGCCGATCAGGAAATAAAAATTAATACAAAATAAAGATAAATAAACTTAAAAATTAACCACGCTTTAAACTCTTTTACCGTTCAAGTTTGCTGAGTTCTAAAGTCCCGCAAAGATGCTAGTAATACGTGAAAAAATTAATTTGCCCCTTTCATTTTCGGTTCATTTCAAGCAAACTAAAAGCAAAAAAATTTCATTCTGTGTTTTAATAAAAAAGTGTTTTTTTATAAAAGAAAAAATTTTTGGTCAAATTTAAACCCAGAAACATCTTCGCATCTTCTTTTTTGTGTGCCGTATTTGTCTGTTGCTGTTTCCTGTTTTAAACAGAATCACCATAACAGTGGGCAGAGAGACTCCATTGAGAAATTTGCCGTGAGATGCCTTTCGCAAGGACCTAACGAAAATCACTTTGCAAGTCAGAATGTTATTGAACTCAGCTATTTTAATGTTTTTTTGAAGATATTTAAAGTTATAAACATTAAACGTTTGGTAAATTTTTAAATTTATGACACAGTTTAGAATGAAGCTTAACTATTCGTTAAACTTTGTTTTGTTTTTGCATACTTTGCATTATAAAAACATCGCAATTATAAACAAGCGTTCATTTTCACTTCGTTATTGCGTGGCGTGTGATACATCTGTTGCTTGTACTCGATTCTGATGCATCGAGTTACGTCAGCTTTTCGCGACCTATCGTGCAGGGATATTTGGAACAAATTCAAATAGTTCTTAGCGTGGGTTTTAGATATGAATACTTAGGTACAGTAGAAATTAACCAGCTCTCGACGAAAATACGTGACGTTACGTAATCAACATGTTTTTGAACCAAGCGGATCAAAGCTTCGAGTCCAGACAAGAGTCAAAAGAAAAAGTAAATTACTTTGATAAAATACATTTTAATAGGCTCCTGAAAAAAATACGTGACGATGCAAGAATGAAAAACTTTGCAAAACTAAATGAGAAATGTCGTTAAGCACAGTTGTTTAAAGTGACATTTTTTTTCGATTACGTTTATCTTTTTTACCATGCTTCGATCAAACAAAAAACTCTTCTGTACCTGCGAATTTTTGCCTTAAATCAAGAAATTTTTGTCTCACCAGCCACAAACTTCAGATCAGTACATGGAACACTATTGTTTTCATTTTATGTAAATGATATGCCACTAGCTTCTTCATTTAAAACAACATTATTTGCAAATGATACTCTTTTGATGATAACAGGATATTATTTAAATAATCTACAACAACAAGTACGTTAAAATCTAGCTTTAATTGAAAATTGGATAAGATACAACAAACTATCACTAAATTTTAAAATAAACTATCACTAAATTACAATAAAACAACATACTTATTGTTTACAAAAAAAGGTAAGATAGAAAACGGCAATTTTAATGTATCTTTAAATAAGATAGAAATAAAACGTTCTGATCATGTAAAATACTTGGGAGTATATATTGATGATGAAATGAATTGGTCATATTACATAAATCACCTAACACAACATTTTCGAAAGTCTATTGGCTTGATATGTAAAATTAGGCATTACGTTGATGAAAAAACCACAAGAATGTTATACTATGCTTTTGTCTACTCTCACCTTCAGTATGGAATAACCAGTTGGGGTTTTGCTGATGCTTTTTACATGAAACCTCTAAATACTTTAGATAACAATGTACTAAGAATTGTAGCTAACTGGGGTTATTGAACAAAATTATCTCCTGTCTATAAAGAACAAAATATCTTTAAATTAGAAGACATACATACGTAAGCTGGAATTAGGTAAATTCATATTCAAAATTATCAATAAAGACGTGCACTACCACGCCACGCGGCACTCGCACAGAATTTTTAAAACTGGAATGGCCTTATAGTCATTGAGGATCAGAACGCGTTATCCACCACCAATTGCAAGCCACCAAAAAATTTTCCAACACGATAACGAGCAATTGATGAATAACGGTTTTCAACTTTTTGCGGCCAAATTACAAACAATATTTCAATATTTCAATAAACCAGTTTTGCTGTTAATTCTATTAATGCTATTGATTCTTCAGGACCGATCTATTTAAGACGCAGCTAACAAAGCGTTTTTGTCACATGATTTTGCTCGAAGCGAAAATGTCCAAACGGTCAAACGATTTATGATTAGTTTCGCGCGAATAAGCGCGGACGACGACGTGGTCAAGCCATTTATCAAACAAATGACGTCGCGCCCAACTTTATCTAAACAAACAGGGCGCGAAAATCCACAAAAGGAATACCACAACAATATAGAGTTTTCTTTACTAAGTCTAGAGAAATTCATAAGCACTCGACTAGACAAGCAAAAAATGAGAGTATTTATATCTCACAAATCCAATTCTGGAAAAAAAATCAATTTAATATGAAGGAGCAATATTGTGGAATAAAATACCTAATTTCATTAAATCTCTTTCTTTTACTTCTTTCAAAAAAGAATATAAAAAACAACTAACATCGGAATACTAATAGAGTACTAAAGTGTTATATGTTGGATGAATGATCAAAAATTTAATCCGATTTAGTTGGAATATGTACAAAAAATTTCACATTTTTAGAATAAATTATATTATTTTAGAATTATTGTATCAATTATGTGCTTTCTTTCTTTGCTTTTGTTTGTTTATATTTTGTTTTGTTTCTTGTTTTTTTTCTCTTGTAATCAGCACCAGTATTTCATGTCTTGTATTTCTTGCCCTTTCAAATAAACTTCATATTACTTCATGAAAAAATGGAGGCTCCTCGACTTTGATAACCGTATGGTTTTTTTGATGCCTCCATGGTGTAACTTGCATGCGCAATTTTCAATCAATTATATTTTTGTTAAAAAGTTTGTTAATTGTTAATATGTCGTGCTATGGTTATGCCAAATAAAATTTTTGTCTTCTTGTCACGTTGATTGGGGTTACGATGATAACAGTCCGGACGGTAAGTGCTTGGCTAGCTGGCTAGATAAGTATTGATTGTCTTGCCCTCTTATACAACGCCAAGGATGCCGCCAATTTTTACTCCAGCTGCTGGAACACTGGCACTAATCCAGATCTAGCTTTCGCTAGCGTAGGTTCTAACAGTCGCTTACCGGATAGACGTGTTCTTGAAAAGTTCCTCAGGTTATAATATCTACCTTCGCTTATTACAACACCAAGGTTTGCTTTGTCAGTGCCAATGTCACAGACTTTGTTTTGAAATCCTAAAGGACCAGTTGGACAAGGTAACCAGAATACCTACGATGAAACAAAGCTGTGTCTAAATTTTATTTTATTCCGGCTCAAGAAGTAGTTTGCTATGAGCCTGAAGCTTTTATACAGTTGACCAAGCTCGATTGATTTGTCGAAGACTCTTCGCCACAAACAAACAGAGACCACTATCTCTACTAAAACGAATGTATTATAAAATTCACGACTCACAACCGACGAAAATTATTTTCCACGCTCTGCCACTACAAATCGAAAATTAGCGCTACGATTTAATTTGTCTAATACAAATAATTATACCTCCGTAGAACCAATCTCCAAACACTAGCGCAAAAACAATTACAACACTTGTCAATCCACGCAATACAATCAATGAGTTCTTCGCCCACGCTCTGCGCCCAAATTACCGCTCTCTAAAACTACTTTTACTCAAGTCGTCTCTCCAATCATCTCTCTCTCCATGAATGCGACCGAGTGAGCGTATATATAATGTATATAGACAAATGTCACATGACGAAAAATTTACTTGTATATGTGGTACTTAACTCGAATTTTCTAGAGAAAACGCTTCGCTCCGATGCCCCAGAATGAAAACGTTTGTTCCATGGTATACGATAACGTTCCATGACAAAGTTCATACTCGGTCATGCGTTAAGAGAAAATAACTTGTCGAAGCACATTATGCCATTACTGTCGGGCGAATAAAAAAAGAAGGAGATGCATTTGAACAATCGTAAGCAAACAGCAGATATTTAAATAGCACAAGAGCGATTATACGTCATACAAAACTTGAATTACTTTGCGGCGGAAACAACTATATCATCATAACTTAAAATTATTACGAATGAAGTGTGACAGCCAAGAATGCCTGTTAAGCGACGTAATTTTTGCAAGGCCAAATAGAATCACTACTTTTCTTTGACAAATAAATTGGCAACGACTTTGCTGCTTCCTGATTCACTTGATGTGGATGCAGCTTATTAGGAATTTTGTAACATCATCAAAAAAAGCAGCCAAAAAGATCATCCCACGCGGTTATCGAAACAACTATATTCTGTTCTGGGACACGGAGTGTGAATCCCTCTATAGAATGTTCCTGTAGTCTCCTCAAGGAGACAACTCGAGTTTGGTTGCTACAGCTCTGCTTGCCAAGCTTGACTGGAAGCGGAGGAATCCATTGTCTGGAGCAGTTTGGAGCAACGACTTTTCATACTTTAATATACGGAAAAATCTTACTGCTGGGTCACGACATTCTCCTTGTCATTGTCCTCTTTCAGCTGATGTTATTACATCTCAGCTAGTCAGAAATGAACACGAGGCTGTTGACCACAAGTTATCTCGATTTGTCTCTCAAGAAGGGCCTGATCTTTGGAGAACCACAACATCAGACCCAGTAAATATCTCTGACACTTTCTCACAGAGATGATTTACTGCTGCCATTTAACACTTAAACCACGTAAAGCTCCTGATTTCATCTTCCCAAAGCTTATAATTCATGCTGGAGCTGCTTTGAAGTCTTGGTTACGTAACTTTCTTTCTTCCTGCTTGCGCCGACTCACAATTCCCAAGATCAGGGGAAGAGCGCTTGTAGTTGAGATCCCAAAGCCAACAAAGGCCGTGGGGGACTCAAAAAGATATCGACAGGTATTTCGCTCTGTGTCCCCTACAAGATCCTCGAGAGACTTATTTACGCCTGCGTCGACCCATTAATCGATCCAGTGCTCCCTATAAAACGGACTTTCGATGCGAGAATTCCACCGTAGATCAAGTTGCTCTCCCGACTAAGAACATCGAGAATTCTTTCGAAGCTAAGAAAAAAGCTTGTGACGTATTTTTTTAATCTGACCACGGCATATGACACTGTCTGGCATCACAGCCTTACTTGCAAGCTGCTGAGGCTTCTATCGGATAAGCACATGGACAGAATGATTACGCAGCTTGTTTGAAATTAAGGTTTCACCCTTACTACCAGTGATAGCAAGCAAAGCAGACTACGCCGCCTGAAAAGCGGCGTTCCTCAGCAATCGGTTTTGGCTCCTCTTCTGTTCAACATTTACACGTACAACTTTCCTCCACGATTTCCAGAAAGTTTCCTTATGCTGATGATTTAGCATTACTACACTCTTCTGGAAACTGGAAGGACTTGGAGGGGGACTTTAAGCCAAGACGTGACTATAGTTTCATCCTATATCCACTTGCAGGTTAAAGATTAGTCACACTAAAACGGTGACGGCAGCTTTTCATTATAATAACCGAGAAGCCAAACGTGAGCTAAACGTCTTCAACAGCAATAGACATTTACCGTTTTTATCCGACATTTTTTTTTATCTTGGGGTGGTAAAACTGGACAGATTGCTCACATTCCGTCAACATCTAGTGGCATTGCGCAAAAAACTATCTTCGCCTGTTAGACTGCTGAGGCGACATGTAGGCTAAGAATGAGGTGCTGGTGCCAAATCACCGAGCACAGTTGCCTTATCTCTGGTCTAACCAACAGCTTGAGCACTGCATACTAATCTTGTATTGCAGTGGTTATACTCGCATCATAGACAGTGTCCTGAATGACGCCTTGCGCATTGTTGCATGCTGCGTCCTACTCCAACGGACCTCTAACCCATATTTTTAGGCCTCCAGTCAACTGAGCTTTGCCAACTAGGAGCGACACTCTCCTTGGCTTACCGTGGATCTCTGTATCCTGACCATATATTGTATGGTATTTTAATTGAGTCCTCAGATGCTTGCCAAGAGTAAGATCTAGACGTTTTTATGTGCCAGCTGTGCAGAATCTTTTAAACTTGCCAGACTTGGTATCCGCGCTTTTGAGTGGACAAACTATAAATGGAACACGAGGTATTGTGGAAATACTTCCAGGCTTTGTGCTTTCATACCTGCCAGGCCTGTTGGAATGAGCTGGCCCCAATCAGCTTTGGTTAAGCTCAATCACCTGCAGACTGGTGTTGGGCAATTCCATTTGTCCGTGCACAAATGGAGTCTGGCTCTTTTACCGAATTGCGAGTCCTGCGCCTCTGAACAAACCGCAGACCACATTCCAATAGCGTTCCCCATGCATTGGGCATCGTAAGGAGCACGAGGTCTGACAGTTTTGGATGACGAAACTTGCTTTTTGCTCAACATCATCACTGCCAGCATCTAATCCGGGCAGTACAGCAGCCTGGGGTAGAAAAAGATAAACTTTTGGCCCCAGTCCTGTTTGTGTCTGACCCGGAGTGGATGCTCTTCGAAATGCCCACGACTACGACCACCAATTCTTGAAAAATAAGAAAAACTGAAAATAAATTTTTTCAGTTAAAACGAATTTGATTAAAGTTTTCTACAATTTCTTCAATTTTTCCTAAAATTTTTCTACATGTTTGTCTGATAAACTATTGCCTAAATGTTGTGATTCAAGCACTGTTTTACCTCAATGCAAAATAGAAATCTTCTTGCTGCAGAAACAAGAAAGACAGTTTATTGAACAAGATTTATTTCCAGATCTAGAATCTTTAAAAATTAAAAGCAATAATGCAGTGCTCCATTCGGGTTATTTTAATTTATTCAAAGATAGTGCAGTATAATTTCGTTGTTTTTCAAAAATTGTACTGATGTCATCTCTGCTCCAAACTTCTAAAACTACTGACATCAAATATTATCACTAAAAATTGATCACATCTAGATTCTGCGCATCTTTCGAAGAAAATATATTAGCATTTATTGAGCTCCTCTTTAGTGTGTTCTCAAAAAAATATTGCAACCTTCCTGTTTTTTTTGCAAAAATGTATCTAATAAATGCTTGAAAGATTGTGTAAACAAAACTGCACTTGCAGAAATTGCTATGAATGCTCTTAAAAACACATTAATTTTGCTTTTAAAGTTGAAGATGAGAATACTTTTTTTGGTTCAGTTCAGTTTTTTGTGGGACAGCTAAAATTAATACATACTCGTATTAATAAAGATATTCGTAGATATTTATCTGACTTGTTGACTGTTACATTTTTGTGGAAATAACCCACACGTTTTTGTATAAAAAACTCAGTAATTGTTTGTAAGATTGCATCAACTATTTTGAGCCGACAATATTGAAAATTGCTGCTTACAAATACATTATTTAAAACAAACAATAAGCTTTTCTAAAGATGAAAAAGCTGTGACATTGAACACAGTTGGAGTGGGACGCACGCATCCAGTGGCTATGCGCAAGGCGTGATTCAAGACATTGTCTATATGGCGAGTGTTAACGCTGCAACATTAGACTAGAGCACAGTACTCAGCTGTTGAGTAGACCAGAAATAAGGCAGCTGTGCGTAGTGCTTTGGCACCAGCATTCCATCCTCAGTCTACATGTCGCCTCAGCAGTGTGACACGCAATAAGTAGGGGTTGAACATAACGGTAAAAGCGTATTATTGTTGTAGACTTTTAGCTCACGTTTGGCTTCTCGGTTATTTAAATAAAAGATTGTCGCCGCCGTCTCAGTGTGACTAGCTTCAACCTCCAAGTCTAGAGATACGCTGAAAGTGTAGACATGTCTTGGCTTAAAGTCTCCTCCAAGTCCTTCCAGTTTCCGGAAGAGTGCAACAATACTAAATTATCAGCATAAACAGACTTTCTGGAAATCATGGAAGGCAGATCGTACATGTAGATGTTAAATAGGAGGGGCGCCAAGACCAATCCCTGAGGAACGCCGTTTTTTAGACGGCGTAACCTGTTTTGCTTGCTATCACTGGTAGTAAGGGTGAAACCTTAATTTCGGACAAGTTCCCTGATCATTCTGACCATGTGCTTATCTGGCAGAAGCCTCAGCAGCTTGCAAGTAAGGCCGTGATGCCAGGCAGCGTCATAAACAGCTGTCAGATTGACAAATACGGCCCCGGCTTTCTTCTTAGTCTCAAAAAAATCCTCGACTTTCTGGGTCAGCAAAACAACTTGATCCACAGTTGACTTCCCGCGTCGAAATCTAGCCTGCTCTTTAAGGAGCAGTGAATCAATTAATGGCTCCATGTGGACGTAGATATGCCTCTCGAGAATCTTGTAGCAGACACAGAGTAGAGATATTGGTCAATAACTCTTTGGGTCCCCTACGGGCTTCATTAGCTTTGGGATCGCGATTACAAGCGCTTTTCTCCAGATTTTGGGAATTTTGAGTCAGCGCAAGCAGAAAGAAAAGAAGCAGACTTCAAAGCAGCTCCAGCATGAATTATAAGCTTTGGGCAGATGAAATCAGGCCCGGAGCATTACGTGGTACTAAGTTTTGAAGGGCAGCAGTAAATTCTTGTTGCGAGAAAGTGTCAGAGATATTTACTTGGTCTGGTGTTGTGGCCCACTAAAGATAAGACACTTCTTAAGAGACAAGTCAAAATGACTTGCGGTCAACAGCCTCGCATCTCCCATTTCTGACAAGCTGAGATGCAATAACATCAGCTGAAACGGGACAGTAACGAGGAGAATGTTGTGACCTACCACGAGGTTGCTCAGAATACTTTATGCTTTTCGACTAGTCGAATGATCCGAACTGCTCCAGACAATGGATTCCTCCGCTTCCAGTCAAGCTTGGCAAGCAGAGCTGTAGCAACCAAACTCGAGTTGTCTCCTTGAGGAGACTACAGGAACATTCTATAGAGGGATTCACACTCCGTGTCCCAGAACAGAATATAGTTGTTTCGATAACCGCGTGGGATGATCTTTTTGGCTGCTTTTTTTGATGATGTTACAAAATTCCTGATAAGCTGCATCCACATCAAGTGAATCAGGAAGCAGCAAAGTTGTTGCCAATTTATTTGTCAAAGAAAAGTAGTGATTCTATTTGGCCTTGCAAAAATTACGTCGCTTAACAGGCATGCTTGGCACTGACAGAGCAAACCTTGGTGGTGTAATAAGCAAAGGTTGATGTTGTGACCTGGGGAACTTTTCAAGGACACGTCTATCCGGTAAGCGACTGTAGGGACCTACGCTAGCGAAACCTAGATCTGGATTGATGCTAGTGTTCCAGCGGCCTGAATAAAAACTGGAGGCATCCTTGGCATTGTATAAGAGGGCAAGACAATTGATACTTATCTAGCCAACCAGCCAAGCACTTACCGTCCGAACTGTTATCATTGTAACCCCAATCAACGTGACGTCAGTTAAAATCGCCAGCATAAAAACAGGGATGAGAAAACACTGGGAGTTCCAGGAATTGCAGTCGCGTTGGTGGAGGTTTGTAGACGTTGACTAGTAGACGTTGTGCGTGGACTTTGACTATTTTACAACCATCAACGTCCACGCACAAACACTCGATCTCCAATGTTGATGGAGATTGATCCAAAAGCGTATACCTTAGTCGCTTGTGGATAAACGTGGCTAGGCCATGCTTCCTGCTTAAAAAAGACCCAGCTAGTTGGTAGCTTGAAAGTCAAGTCAAAAACAAAATTTACATATATATTAATTAAGTATTTTAATACATATACTGATACAAATCTTTTGATGTAAAACCAATGCAGTAAAAAAGAAAAAAATATTGAAAAATAACGGCAGAGAAAAAAACAACTCAGAAAAAGGCGACAATCAAAAGCGTAAAATTTAATATTGATCTATTAGGTGCTGTTTATACGTTTTTTTTAAAGAAACCCAATGCCTGTCTTTTATTGTGTCGTCAATCGAATACCAAAGTTTGACTCCACGGAAGGTGAGGAGCTGCTGTTTAATTGTTTTAGATATTTGTGGAAGAAAATAAGTTGATTTTTCTGTTTGTCCAGTGTTGTGAGAGTGTATTTCTTTTATTTTTTTGAATAGCTGAGAAAAAACAGCAGGTAATCTGTCAGAGTATAGCTGATACATAAATTTTCCTAATTCAAGATGATATATATATCTGACATTTTCAAAATATTTAATTGCTTATACATTGTGTTGATTGGTGTGTAGATAGAGTTAAATGTTGCATTTCTAACAATGCGATTTAGACGAACTTCTATTTTTTATTAACAGTTTTGTACCAGTACCCCAAGTTAATATGCCATATTGAATTTGTGAATAAACTAAGTTATAATAGAGCAGGCAAAGAGTTTTTCTCGGAACATAATTGCGCAATCTACAGAACAGAACAGAGCATCTGGCAAGTTGACTAGATAAATTTTCAATGTGGTTTGGCCAACACAACTTGTCATTAAAAATTACACCTAAATACTTAATGAAATTTTCTCTTTGCAAGCGGGTTTTGTTTATAACTATAGTAAACTCATCTTTATAGGTTTTGTGTGGTCGGATATTGTAGATGGTTTAGTTAGTTTTAGAATAATTTAGAGACAGTTTATTCATTCGAAAGCAAAAATCAACTTTTTTTAATTCATTATTAGCTTTATATTTTAACGAGTTTAAGTCCCTATCCGATAGCATTAGAGCAGTATCATCTGCATAAAGTGTGGTATCAAATTCGGAGGCAAAAGGTAAGTCATTGATATAAAGCAAAACAATAGAGGTCCAAGACAAGATCCTTGAGGAACCCCGTTGTTATTTTTAATTCATTCGAGTAATGACCTTGGACGTTTGTGTATTGATAACGATTGCTCAGATAACTTTCTATAAGACGAAGAACTGTGCCTCTAATACCAAAATAGTGATACAATTTTCATAACAGAACCGTATGATTAACCGTATCAAACGCTTTTGATAGGTCCGAAAATATGCAGCAAGCATATAGACCATTATCAATGTTTTTGATTAGTTTATCATGTATTGTGCTTATAGCAAATTGAGTTGAGGAGTTAGGTCGAAAGCCAAATTGATTAGCACAAATTTTTGTTTTTCTCATTTAAGTTAAAATATGATTAATCTATATACAGTAGGCGCCGCTTTATAAGCCCACGGTTAATAAGCCCAGCCGCTTATAAAGCCCAATTCAGCCCCGTCCCGATTTACTTCATTTGTTCCTGTAGTAAAATACTCCGCTTTATAAGCCCAAAACTCCGTTTAATAAGCCCATTTTCAGAGCGATTTTGCATAATATGAGCGCGACCACATGGGGTATGATGGTTTTAGTACGGTATACTGTACTGTATTTCCTGTTAAATGCAGCCAAGCAACGTATTGTTTCTTCACACCCTCAATCTGGGAGGAGACAGAACTCATGCAAGAAATTGTTGCAAACGGTTCTGCTAGCGGTCCTGAGGTTGCGGAGCTTGAAGAAGCCGAAAACAATGAAGCTGCAGCAGAAGAACCAACACCATCCACTGCAGAGATGAGGTCCATCCTGTGTTGGAGAATCAGCTTTTTACTTTATTAACTTCAGTTATCGTTTTTGGTTGCCGGGAAGAGCCATTACTTTTTGAATTCGCCAACCTGCATTGTGTTCAAGCTGTGCCGTTGTTTTTGGATTTCTGTTTACAGTTAATTTGAAATAAAGTTTTTAGTTTTGCTTTCCTGGTGTTGCCTTTTGGAAGTGCAGTTGGTGAAGCCCCGGGCCACGTTGTAGTCAATTTAGCTGATTGCAACATAAGAATTCAAAAAGTAATTATAAGAATTAAAATAGTGATCCATAAAAAAAAAGTGATTTATAAGAGTTGAAGTGCTAGAAGCATTTGCTATGATTTCGTGTACGTGGATATCTTTGGAATTTTCCTTCGAGTGCTTGGAATTAGCTGAGTTAGCAGTCGATACGAGTTTTGTTTTGGTTCTTGAGGTGAAGCCGTTGGAATTCACAACTGCCCTTTTGTCTTGTTCGAAAGTCAGCGACTTCGTTCTTTCCGTATCTGTGATTTCCCATTTGGTGCCCTATCGATTCGCTTCCGGCTCTTTATCGTTGAAAAAGGATTGCCTACGAAGTTTCTATTAGCGATCTTTCCTTTGAGTTCGAGAGTCATCGACTTCGTACTCCTGCTGATCCGTACATCGAGAACCCGGCGATCAACTGCTGCTGTTCTTCGTCGAGTCAATCTCAACAGTCATCGACTCGTCTCAGTCGCAACCTTGATCGTTACGAGAGTTATCGACCTTGTCTTCTTTGCCGTCGTGTGAGGAAATTTATCAAGAGCTTCTCAACGGTGGTTAGAATATATTGTTTATTGTATTACTTAAGTTTTTATTGTTGTTGTTGAAATAATTTTCGTGCACTTATTATGGCCTCCACATCGCCTGAGCCTAGGGATAAACGGGATCGGTGTAATGTTGGGGTTAGTTCCGATAAGATTCAAGATACGCAAGTACTAAGTGCTCCTACTTCCTCTGTTAAGGAGTCCTTGATCGGCCTAATGCCCCGTAAATTGTTAACTACTAAATGCTTACTTGTGCTTGAGATGAAGGCTTTGTCCTCTAGTTTGAAGAAATGTAAATTGAAAGAAGAGGTTTGTGAAATAGCGCCTAAGTTTGAAGAGATTTGTGTTTCTTACAATGATTTTCGTAAGGCAGTTGATAAAGTCACTGACATTGAAATTGCATTCGAACTGAGTCATCATGTCGCTTATCTTTTTGAGGAATGCTCCAATTTGCATGAAATTTGTAAACAGCGCTATTTTTATCGTCTAGATGATAACGGTGACCAGATGACTGAAGTAAAAGTTACGGACAGTGTTTCCCAAGTATCGAGAGGCATCAGCAGTTCTACCTCTAAGGCGAGTAGTGCGGCTCGTTTGATTGAGTTAGAATGTAAACGGTCAGCTCTTCGTGCTGTTCGAGATTTGGAATTAGCTAAAGCAAAGGCTAAAGCCCAGGAAGCTGAAACTAAAGCCCAGGAAGCTGCAATTGAAGCTGAAGCTAAGGCTCGTTTCAGTATTGAGGAAGCCAAATTGGAAGCTGAAGCCAAATTACTGGAGTTGTCTGAACGTGGTTCATATGTGGGAAGTAAATCCGCTTTAAGAAGAGTTCGTTCGATAAGAAGTTCGACTAAAGCTTCTGCGATTGGCGCTGTCCCTCACATTTCTTTCTCCGTGAATCGTAACAATAGAGAGTCCTATAACGGTGGAGTTACAGCATTAGATGTGCGTCCTGAAGTGTCGATTCCCTTCAGTTCTGCAAATCGGAAGTATCAGGAAACGAAACTGCACTTGACCTTTGAGCAAGATCAGACTGAGACCAAACAACGACCTAAATGCAAGAACAAGCATTCTGTCGTTTTGCACGAATTTTACAGCAGATCAACCTCGGTTAACCTTGGGGCCGCCGAGTCAGTAAGTACTGAAAAATCTAATGAGGAACAAGATGAGTTAATTCAACCGTCACATAATGATCAAATCACACGTCTGTTGCAAGAGCCCAATATAAAAGTCGATGATAATTGTTACGAAATTCCAGTTCCTATGAAAGCGGATGTGAGTAATGTTTTGGCTGGTAATTTTTACTTCTTTATGACGAAACAAAAGGAACATAGAGTTGTGTTTGATGGTGCCGCTTCTTATAAAGGAATTTTGTTGAATGATGCTTTTTACCCTGTAATTAATTTGTTAAGCGGATTAGTGGAAAATTTGACACTCTTTCGATTTAAAAAGTATGCTTGTATGGCTGATCTGAGTAAATGCTTTTTTCAAATTTCTTTGCTTAAGGACCAGCTAGACTTATTTTGCTTAATTTGGTATGTTATACGGTTATTGGTATTATATGGTATGTTATTGGTATGAAATATCTTATACAGCTTCTTTCTCAATCGTAGAATGTTTTAATTCAGACCTGTTTAATGTTCTGGAAAAAAATGCAACTGGTCTTCCTTGTTGACTTAAGGTTGCCGCTATTGCATAATCTGACGCGTCAGTTTCAACTAAGAACGGCAAAGACTCATCAATTGAACGGAGAGTAGCGTTGGCAATGTCACGCTTTAACAAATTAAATGCGTCCAAAGCTTCACAATTTAAAGGGTAGTCAATATTAGAAATTAGAGGGCGTATTTTTGCCGAGAAATTGTTTATCCATTGAGAGTAGTAGGAAAACAATCCTAGAAATCGTTTTAATTCTTTTTTTGTTCGAGGCGGGGGTACGTTGTACAGGGCTTTCATTCGATCAGGATCGGGTCTAATTTCTCCTTCGCTAACCACATTTCCGAGAATATTAAGAGCTTTCGTAGAAAAAACGCATTTTTGGGGATTGTAAGTTAAATTTCTTGATTTAGCAGCCTTAAGAAACCGTTGGAGATTACTCGTATAATCATGATGAGCTTGATTCTGACCGCATATTGTTACATTGTCAAGGTATGCAAAAGTATCTAGCAAACCTTCGCTAGCAATAAAATCGTTCATTATCCGTTGAAAGGTAGCAACTCCGTTGGTGACTCCAAAAGGCATTCTTCGAAATTGGTACAGACAACCATTAGCTTCGAAGGCTGTGAACTTGTCTTCTTCACGTAGGGGCACTTGGTGGTAGGCACTTTTCTAGTCAATAGTACTAAACACTCTGTATTGCGCAATTTGGTTAGTCATTTCATCTATTTTCGGTAATGGATAAGCGTCCAAGTTAGTAAATTTATTTATGGTTAAAGAATAATCAATCACCAACCTTTTTTTTTGACGATAGTTTTTGGTCACAACAACTTGAGCTCTCCAAGGTGAGTTACTGTGTTCGATGATACCTTCGCGTAGCAGATGATCCGTTTCTTCTTTGATAAATGCTTTATCTTCTTCGCTGTATTTCCTCGATTTTGATGCTATAGGCTTTATATTAGGAGATAAATAACTAAATAGGGGAGGAGGCGATACATTAAGAGCCATTAGATTGCAAACTTTAACTTCGGGTTTGGACCCACCATATTTAAAAGTTACGCTTTTGTGAAGAGCCTGCCAATTTTGACCTAAAATAACATCAGCACACAAATTGGGAAAGATATGCATTTTAATTCTTGGATAAGTTTGTTTATTTACAATTATTGTTGTAACACAAAATCCGTTAATCTGAGCTTCTAAATCTTTAGTAGCCATCATAATAGTTTTACAGCAATTTGTACTTTTTAGAGAACACATTTTAACTACGCGAGGATGAATAAAATTATCGGTGCTTCCGGAATCAATTAACGCTAAGACATCTTTTCCGTTTAAACTAATTTTCATACAAGCTTTTTTGAGCCCTTCCGAAATGTCGAGCAGACCTGTTGTCGCTAACGTAGGCGATGGCGTTTCCACTATTGCTGCTGCACTCTTGTTTGCGCGACAAACACTGTAAAAATGTCCCTTCTTCTGACATTTATAGCAGGTAGCATTCCGGGCCGGACATCTGTAACGTGGGTGAAAGAAACCTATACAATAAGAACAAGATTTTGCTAACCTTGCAGATACATCTTTACTCTCAATTTTCTCATCTTCTCGCAAAGAAACGCTTTTTTCTTGTACTTCGTGTGGGTTTATGCTTGCTAAGGTATGGGTCTGATAATATTCTGCACTTTTCAGAGCAGTATCAATTGAGCGTGCTTGATCAAAAGCAGTCTGCAAATCTAATTCTTTGTTTTCTAATAATCGTTGACGTATCTGATTGCTTAGTAGCCCACTTATGAAAGCATCTCTTATAAACTGATCACGGTGCTCGGAAGCAGTCACTGGCTTAAAATTACAATCCTTGCTTAAAACGGTGAGTACACGCAGGTACTCGTCAAGAGATTCTTCTGGCCTTTGCTTTCGTGACGATAAAGTATGTCTTGCAAAGATTTCGTTGGGAGTTTTAATGTACGCAGCTTTTAGTTTAGCGATAGCTTCGTCGTAATTATTAGAATCAGAAAATAATTTGTAAATCTCGGGGGCGACAAAATTTGTCAAAATCCGTAGCTTATCTAGGTTCTCGTCTGGTCTTTGCAGGCTTTCGATGAAATTTTCAAAGGTAGCTAGCCAGTGCCTCCATGCTCGAGGTGCATCAACAGTATTTGGACTAACACTAGCCATTCTGGTCTCAGTACTTTTTCCATTTCTTGTTGGTTAAATTGTAATAAATGCTTGTCTTTATTTAATACCACTAAATCTGTGGCTTTAACCAACAAGAACCATAACGCTCAAAACAACGTTGCCAAGATTAACTAAAAGAGAGATCATCACTAACAAAAAGATTTTAACATTAAATGTCTGGCTGCCAACATAAAGCTTCAATAAAAAAACTACTAATTATGATGATCAAATTAAGCGCTTTAAAACGAAACAATATCAATTAGGTTTTAAGGTCTGGATTTCAAAACTTGGCGTAAAGATCAAACAAATTAATAAATCATTACAGCCCTTTACGACCGTGTATAGATGCAGGATCGATTTTATGAGTTAAAGGTAGAATCGAGAACGCTGAATTACCTTTGGATGCTAAACATCTAATAATTTTGCCTAGTCGACATGCGTTGACCAGATTGATTGTACTTCATGAACACCTTAAGGCTGCCCATGCAGGACCTTCTTATACGCTCATGAAGACCAGACAACGCTTTTGGATTATACACGGTATCTCCAGCGTAAAACATTTTCTAGCAACTTGTAGCGTGTGTAGACGTTATAGAGCCACTCCTGTTCGACAGTTAATGGCTGATCTACCTGAGTGTAGAGTGACCGCCACTAATAAGCCCTTTAAATTCTGTGGGGTCGATTATTTAGGACCCTTTATCTTTCGTCAAAATCGAAGCGACTGTAAGGCTTGGGGACTACTTTTTACATGTTTATGCACGAGATGTATCCATGTGGAGGTGGTTACTGGTCTCAACCTAAATAACTTTTTGCTTGCCTTTTCATGTTTTGTGAATCTGCGAGGAGCAGTGGACACTATGTATTCCGATAATGGATCGACCTTTCATGCTGCAGCCAGCGTCCTTCCTTCACTGTTGAGTTCTACTGAATTCCATAATTCACTCCGTAAGCGTAACATTTCCTGGGTGAATATTCCGCCCTACGCGCCGAGCCAAGGGGGAGCCTGGGAAAGCATGGTGAAATTGTTCAAAACTTCTGTGACCCGGATCATGAACGAGATTCGCCGGAAACCATCCCTGATTGAATTACAAACGTTCATGTCTGATGCTCTTCGGATTGTTAACGACCGACCTTTGACTAGTGACTACTGTCAGCGATAAGCCGAATGATCTTGCTCCCTTGTGCCCGTCATCCTTTCTGGGGCAGCAACTCGCACCATATACACCTATTTTCACGATCGAGGTGACCTCCGACGGGACTATTTGTATAACGCCACCCTTGCGCAAAGGTTTTGGGAGAGTTGGTCTAAAGGGTATCTTCCGACCTTGCAAAAACGTGGAAAGTGGAGGATTTCTCGGGAAAACCTTTCACCAGGTCAACTCGTCCTGGTCGGGAATGCGGATGATTTTTCAAAACGTGGGTCCTTTCGCTTAGGTCGTATTCACTGCGTTCACCCGCAATTTCGGCACGGTAAAGAATATGTACGTAGGGCGACTGTAGCGGTTTTGAAGCGTGACGGCTCAGGGGATGTGGAACATATTCTTAAGAGATGTTTCCAAAATTGCGCCCTTGTGATATTATATGTGTTTCCCAGTTTGCTATTTATTGTGCTTTATTATTTTTTTGCGTATTATATTGTATTCGTATTCTTGTTGTTATTTATCCTGTGTATCTGTGTATGATCTGTATTTATCGTAATGTGTTTTGTGTGAAACTTCACCTTTTGTTCTAGTTTCAAAGGGGCCGCTATGTTGGAGAATCAGCTTTTTACTTTATTAACTTCAGTTATCGTTTTTGGTTGCCGGGAAGAGCCATTACTTTTTGAATTCGCCAACCTGCATTGTGTTCAAGCTGTGCCGTTGTTTTTGGATTTCTGTTTACAGTTAATTTGAAATAAAGTTTTTAGTTTTGCTTTCCTGGTGTTGCCTTTTGGAAGTGCAGTTGGTGAAGCCCTTGGAGTTCCCCCGGGCCACGTTGTAGTCAATTTAGCTGATTGCAACATCCTGCACCATTTGAAAATTGGGCTGGAACGTAGAGGCTTCGTACAAATGCAGACATTTGAGGCATTTGACGGCAATGTTCGGAGTCTGCTTTGCCAGACTCCACTGAAGCAAATGACGCTGGATGCGATTTTGTAAATGTGTTACTGTAACTGGATTAACTGCTTAGCTAACGAATTTTTAATAAAGTTGTTACATACACTGTACAACAATAAACTTGCTTGTTGTGCGCAGGTACAGTATCGTGCTCAGTCATTTATATGTTCTAGAATGACAAAAAAGGACAATTTACTTTATAAGCCCAAAAAGGTCCGGTCCGGAGGTGGGCTTATAAAGCGGCGCCTACTTAGTTATAAAAAAAATTTGTTAATTTTGTAGAACTCGAAATTCCAGCTTTAAAAGCAAATCAAGTAGTTCTATTGTGTGCATGCACTTTTTAAAGTTTTGCATCCCGGTTGTTTAGCTACCTTGGCCACCTTAAGCAGCTTTAGTTGAACACGTAAAGAGGTCAAGTAAAACTTTGTTGACTTTTTAGACAACTTTTTCCGTCAAACTTTTATGAAAATCATTAAAAAATAGACCGGCTGGTCACCAAGGAAAACGTGTTCAACTTGAGTAAAGACTTCTTTGTTTTTTCCTCTGGCATAAAATGCCGTTTTTGTGGTGTCTATCCTGTCTTAGTTTAAAGGTTTTTCTTCGTCAGAAGATAACTTTCTACCATGAAGATAAAATTAAAAAACTAAAAAAGTGGTGGTGGTGGTGATGGTTTTACCCGACCCATTCCTAGGGATGGGGGCGCGGATCAACTCCACGGAATTCCAATAATCGGGCTACTTCCCACGGACGGGACCAGAGGTCCAGAAGAGAAAGAGTATGGCCGAATATGGCCCGACGCAGAGGGTCTAGTACAGGGCAGTCGAGCACGAGATGTGAGCGATCCTGTGGTTCAGAACCACAGTTGCTGCATGAAGGGGTCTTGGCTCGGTCAACCCTGTGGAGATAAGAGTTAAGGAGAGTGCTGTGCCCGTTGCAGCGTAAACGGGAGAGAGCACAGCGAGCGGAGCGAGGGAGAGTAAGCTGCTCGGCAGATACTGAAGGGATTTGGTGTTGAAAAAAACCAGATTGGACACTGCGTCTCCAACTGGTGTAGAGGGATAGTCGTTGGGATGAAATAAGGGGTGCGAGGGACACTGATATACTGAAGGGATCAAGAGAGGCACCGGCTTTAGTTAGAGAGTCAGCTAAGTCATTACCTGGGAGGGAAGAGTGACCAGGTATCCATTGTAGATGGACTACCTTGGATTGGGATAGAAAATTGAGAAGAGATAATTGTGTATTGGATAGAGATTTGGGGGTTAAATATGGTAGGAGGGCAGAGAGAGTTGATAGGACAGATAAGGAGTCGGAAAAGAAGGTGATAGATTCAAAACTACATGTCTTGGAGTGAGAGATACACCACTCAAGAGCATGTAGAATAGCGAAGATTTCGGCACTATAACTGGTAGCCCAGAGACCAGTCGAGGAGAGCGAGGTAGCAGTGACACACTTAGTACACTTGATGTGTATCCCTGCACCACCCTGCCTGGTACCGAACCGTCAGTCCAGGCAGAGATATCGCTGTGACATAGAGTGGAAAGGTGGGTGGTAGCTGCAGTGTTGCAAAGGGAGGGGGGTCTTTGCGGGAGCATGGGGATGAGAGGTGGAGTGAGATTGTGTAATTAGATGGGGCAGACCAGGGGGGTTTAGGAGGGCAGAGGATTAAAGGTTCACGGGTAAGATGTAGGTTAGGGGTAAGGATATGTGATCTGGAGAAGGATCTCCATGAGCTCTTCTTGAGACGTGTACGGGGGTTAGAGTTCGCAAGAGAGGCTATGGGAAAGGTGGAAGATAGACGGAGGGCTCGTTCAAAGAAGGAAAGGAATTGGTGGGTGAGGGTGACTCGTAGTGGAGGTAAAAGTGCTTCTATATGAAGTAGAGAAATGGGAGTGGACGATAGACAATCTGTGATTACTCTACAGGAAGATCTATGCATCCTCTCCACGGAGGTGATGTGAGTAGGAGATGAGAAGGGAAACCAGCCTGGGGAAGCATAGGTAAGGATGGGCGAATGAAGGCTTTGTATAGGGTACATAAGGATTCTTTTGATGGACCCCAGGAGGCAGAGGCGATGGAGTGGAAAGCACGAAATCGGCTGTGAAACTTTTTCCGTAAGGATAAGACATGACGTTTGAAAGAGTGCGGTCGAAGGTTACACCGAGAAAGGTTGGATGAGGGTAGAATTTGAGAGGGGTGTTAAGAATGTGCAGAGAGGGTTGTATACGTGATTGGTAGGGGTCTAAGCTGAAGAAGGATGTTTTACATTTGAGGGGGTTGAGAGGAAGGCGCCATTTTGAGGACCATTCCACCAGTCTGTTGAGGGCAGCTTGTACTACGGAGGTTGCACACTCAACACTCGGGGAGGCCCAGATGGCTAGGTCATCTGCATAGAGAGAGGTCTTAACAAATGCAGGAAGGAAAGTGGGAAGGTCAATGATGTATAAAGAGAAAAGAACTGGTCCTAGAACCGAACCTTGGGGAACTCCTCTTCGGAGACGGAAAGGACGACTGTATGAATTACAGATACGGACTTTCGAACGGCGATCTGAGAGGGAGGATCGTATTCATTCGACAAAGCAAAGAGGAAGATCTAATGAGAGGAGTTTAGAGAGAAGGGCAGAGTGCCAAACTGAGTCAAAAGCTTTCGCAAAATCCACAGTGGCAAGGACTGTACGTGCGCCCGGCTTAGATTGGTGGAAGAAATCTGCGATTGACTGTGAGAGGAGAACCTGGTCTACAGTCGATCTACCAGGTCTAAAACCAGCTTGCACGGATGAGAGAATGTCTTGTTGTTCGAGAAAATAGGTTAGTCGTCTTAAAACCATTCTTTCGAAGAGTTTGGAGGTACATGAAGTGAGAGAAATGGGTCTATATGAAGAAGGCGAGTCAGAGGGTTTTCCGGATTTGAGAATGGGGATGATTGTTGATTGCTTCCAGGCAGACGGGAAGATGTGTGTTGACCAAGAAAGGTTGAAGATGTATAGAAGAAAATGTAACGCAGATTGTGGGAGGTGGAATAGAAGAGGGTAGATAATTTGATCAGGGCCTGAGGAGGTTGAGAGTTGAGAGATAGCTGTAGAGAGTTCAAGTGAGGAGAATGGTGAAAAGAAAGTGGAATGCAGGGTGTTGCAGTGCGCAGTTCTGATATGATTCATCTGAGCTTTCTCAGTGCTTCGAAAAGGTTTTGGGGTTTGGGTAGAGAAATGGGACTGTAGATGTGAGGAGAGATGGTTGGCACAATCGGCAGGGGTATGGCAATTTGGAAAATTGGGAAGGTCAGAAGTAGTTGGGGAGGGGGAGCTAGAGATGGAGCGAAGTAGAGAAGACTTCACTGGGACGGGTTTTAGGAGAAAGGCTAGAGCAAGTGTTCTGCCATGACTTGGCTTTAGCCTTAGAAATCACAGTGGAGGTATATCTGGAAGTGGCGATATAGCGCTGGCGGTCTTCTTCGGAACAGTGTGCCTTTGCAAATGCCTTTCGGCATTTTGCGACAGCATCTGCGACTTCAGGAGACCACCAGGCTTTAGCAGGGCGGTTGATGCTGTCGAAAGGAATGGCAGAAGTGGCAGCATCATCGAGAAGTTTGGTAAAGGTGTGGGTGGCTTCAGAAAGAGAAAGTGTTGTAAAGCTAGATGGAGTAGGGCAGTGGGTATCAATATAAGTAAGGTAATGGTCCCAGCGAGTTTTATTATAGTTAAATGAGGGGGGGCGGTGGAAAGAGTTAATTAAGGGGGAAGTGGGAATAGTGATGGAGATAGGAAGATGATCTGAGCCGAGGTCCGGAAGGGTCTACTATGTGCATTTAGAGGCTATTCGGGCAGGAACTAGGGAGAGATCAGGGGAGGAGCGGTTTCCGGTGGCACGGTGTAGTAGGGTGTGGTGTTCGGGGTTATTAAGAGGTAAAAGATCAGAGGAGAGGAATCAATCAAACAGATCTTTGCCTGATTGGTCTTCCGGTGAGTGGGAGTCCCAGGATAAATGATGGCTGTTAAAGTCGCCAAAGATGTAAGTGGTAGGAGATGATGGTAAGAGAAAGGGTGAGAAGGATTTTGGGCGAGAGTCGGAGGAAGAGGAGCGGATAGGAGGAATATAGACGTTGAAAAGATGTATGGGAGGGGCTCCTTTTATTTAAACTGCGATAGCTAAATAATCGGAGCTGGGGTCGAGGGAGGAGAGGGATTGTGTAGAGAGTAAAGTGTAAAATAGACCGGTTTTGACAAGTATGAGTACACCTCCTCCTAGGTTTCCCGTAGAGTTGGTGGTTCCTCTCCTTCTGGAGGGTTTTGTAGCCGGGTATACGGAAGGTGGAGTCAGAGGAGAGGTGTGACTCTTGTATGAAGATGAGATCGTACTGATTATGAGAGAGAAATTGTATGAGTTCAGTACGACGTGAGCGAACCCATTAGCATTCCACTGTAGGATTTGGAGGTTGTTTTGAGAGGGAGAGGAAGGATGAAAAGAGGATTGTGTGAGAGGAGAGGAGGTATATTGGGTTTGAGGAGGAGGAGTAGATGATGCAGAGGGAGGGTAAGTATAAATTAGTTGGGGATGATTAGGAGGATAAGTGGGGTTATTCGAGGTTGTTTTGGGGAGGGGTTAGTTTTTGAAGATATTGTTTTGTGGGTGTTAGTGAGTGGAGGTGGGGGATTTGGAGTGTGAGAGGATGGAGATACAATAAAGGATGAAGATATAGGATTAGAGTGTGAGAGAGAGGGGAGGGGTTGAGAAGAGGATGGGCACATTGGGCAAGTCCAAGAGTGTCCCGGGGAGATTTTACGGAAGTCAGCGGGAGAAAGACCAGAGCAGGAGAGGTGTAACAGTTGGTACATTGTATTGATCTGTTTCCCCAGGTAACTCTACGGGAGCAGACAGAGCAGGGGTCTATAGGGCCAGGGTTGGGGTGAATATCACCACTGATAAGAAGCATAGAGATAAGAATCAGCAATGAGTGGGATAAGTAATGAAGAGGTTTAGGATGGAAGGAGGGACGAAGAGATGTCTGAAAGAAAATAAAAGGGGTGGGGGGGCGGTCAATTGGGTTTAAGAGTGCTGTCCATATGTGACCGCGCATTGAACAGCAGGGATAAAAATGAGAGGAGTTGTCCGAAGGAGAATCGCCCGAGGATGAGACCCTCGGGGAATCGACAAGCCATTTCAACCCTCCCCAGTGCAGGGAAGGGGACTGCACCACCACGTTGAGGTGGCTTGTCGTTGGTGCAGTAAAAAAAAAAAAAAAAAATGGTCGCTACTTTAATTGAACAGCATTTTAAAGCTGTCATGGTGCTATTATAACAAGCGGCACTTTTCAGAGATAAGTTGGCGTCTTAGTAAAGCCATCACTGAAAGTAATTGCGTTACTTATTGATTAAACACAATATAATTTATTAAAGTATTCATTTATTTTATCCCTATTTTTACCTTCCTGACTCGCAGGAAGGTAAATGTGCGTGTATGCTGCAGAGGAAAAGTCAGTTCTTTTATTTTTTTAATTGCAAACTTGTTTTTCAACAAATTAAAAAAATTTTGTATCATTTTACTCACAAAAAAATTATCTTTTTAATGATATAAAATTTAAACACCTTCTTTGTACAGTTAATGGGGAAATACTAATTAAATATTGCTCAATTGTTAAAAAATCTATTTTATAGCGGTTTTTTGTATCTATATGGACTGGCAAAAAAAGGCACTGTGGACACGTAAGGGTTAATGCCATGAAAAAACATTAAAAGAAAAATAAACACAATTATACCTAAAAAATATTTTTAAATGTAACTACAGTAGAATTCGCCTATATCAGCACCTCAAGGGGATTCTTAAAAAGTGCCGATATAGACGAAGTGCCCGTATAGACGAATTACTGTAAATCATTCCCAAAGTGCTAGTTTATTCGATATAAGAGAAGTATTGCATTATGTAGTCAGCTTTACCACTTTAAACATACACCAGCACAAAACACAAACGAAAATACAACATTTGCATGCATTTTATTGAATCACTTTCTAGCAAAAAAGTCATTGATCTTCAGTTGTTTAGTTTTTGAGATAGATTTATCTGCTACATAGTCCTGGATTTTTGCTAGGAGACATAGCATTTGATCGCTGTCGTTATGACTTCGGAGATATTTGTCTAGCTGCCTCATTAACGTCAATGCTTCTGTGGGAAAGGAGGTGGTGGGTTCAACTTCTTCTGCAGAGACGTCTTCATTGTCTTTTTGTGATGTACTTTCTCAGGTGGTTCTTAGATCATCTAGGATACTGCTCTTGGTAATTATTTCACGAGTTTGGAGTTGTGAATCATTTTCTGCATACTCGGAAAAAGTGAATGTTTTCGGAATTAAGCACCGTGCTTCAATGCTTTCCCAGATTCCTTCAGTATCCTCATTAACGTTACTTTCGGTTTCTTCAAGATCGTCTTCAAGTTCGGAGTGGAAAAACTTGACCTTTTTAAAGCAGTTTTTAATTGCTGTTTCAGAGACTGAATTCCAAGCTTGATTGAGAAGCTTCAGTGAATCCAAGATATTGATCTTGCAAGGTTTTTTTCTTCGAAACCTAGGAGATGTAGCTTTGCAAGTAATTTCTATAATGTGCTTCAATGTTGCGAATAACACCAGCATCCATTGGCTGGGTTTTAGCAGTGTTGTTAGGAGGCAGAAATAAGAGTATAATGTTCGTTAAACCACTCATATTGGGATGGGCTGTGCAGTTGTCAAGCACCAGGGAAATTTTTCTTTGATGCTTTCTCATTTGTAAAGCCAGCTTTTTCACCCACTTCTCAAAAATGGTAGAGGTCATCCAAGCTTTGATGCTATGTTCATAGGGTAGTGGCAATTTTTTGACGTTTTTGAAGCATCTTGGATTAGCTGGATGAAGCAATTGCCTGCGCAGAAATCTTTTGTGTAAATACTAGCATGTAAGAATTAGCTCATGGCAGCGATTATTGTTTGGAGGTATAAAGAAAATATCGATATAAACAAAGAAAACACTTCTGGGGACCACAGAAGGGTGCCAATATTGGCGAAGTGCTGATGTAGACGATGCCACTATAGACGAACTTAAATGTACGCAAAACATAGAAATTCTGCCAGGACCAAAGAAATCGTGCTGATATAGACGAAATGCCAATGTAGCCAAAGCCGATATAGGCGAATTCTATTGTACTAGCTTTTATATGTTTGCTTCTTTATAAATTAAAAAAGCTTACTTGATCTGTCACAAAAATAAATATTTAATTAGTTACCGGGAGCTACTGATGTGAAATTAATAACATTGTCTCCGTATCCCAAATGTACTTGTTGGCTCTTCACACCTCCAGATATGTTATTTGTTATTCCTATAAAAATATAAGTTTAAAAAAATTACATTTTTATAAGTAGCTTACTATAAGATCAATTCACAAAACTTTCTTAATAAAACACTGCTGAAAAATATTCCTATATTTTCAAACCTTCTTAACCATATCAGAAATCAGTTTCAATGTGTAAAATATTTTTGTTTTTAATTCCTCTTTATTAAAATGCAAAGTTCTAAATGAAAATAAAAAATTTGATAGAATAAAAAAACTGTTGTCAAACAGTTTTTTTATGAATGTTGCCTTTATGTTTTGTTTTTATGGATGTAAAAAAGAATAATGTTGTCAAACAGACGGTAAATTATGAACATAATGGCTGGTGCTGCTTTTCATGGACAAGATTTAGTTTATTTATAATTGTTTAGAGGAATGCAGTAAATTACATCTCAGGCTGCAATTAGTTAAATTATTACGGTCACGATATAGTTGCTTTGGTGACTGCAAGGGAGAGCCGTTTTGGTTGCTTTTCTGATGACACTGCAAAAGTCATGGTTGCTGCATTCACTTCAGTTAAATCAGGCAGTAACAAATTTTTTTCAATGTGTTTGCAAAGCTTCATAGTGACTTTTTTTCGTCCATGTGGTAGTACATCAATTGAGTGTGACACACTTGACACACTTTTTTTCCAGTAAAACTGATCAATTAAGTAGTCTCAAACATTACTGCTTTGTAATTCTGATGAAGAGCAGATCAGGAAATATCAATTTTTCAAAAATTTATCAGCAGAAGTACAATAACTTATTTTATTTGTAGAATATGGTAAAATACTT
The DNA here is from genome assembly GCA_963680785.1 of Diplosoma virens. Classification (NCBI taxonomy): domain Eukaryota; kingdom Metazoa; phylum Chordata; class Ascidiacea; order Aplousobranchia; family Didemnidae; genus Diplosoma; species Diplosoma virens. Next base: position 77,660,837 of record OY796880.1, on the reverse strand, counting down.
TCTTGTTCAGCTGAATATCTAAGACCTCCACCGATATGGAAGTTTGAGTGGTTGTGTGTAAACGTATAAAACCAATGTGAACTTTGAATCTCTTAATGCCCAAGCCTTGTCTCATTGCCAGTGACATCAATTATCAGAAAATTGATTAGTGTACGACGTCAACAGTGTGGACGTTAAGATCTTATATCATGTTAGCATATGTGTTATAGTATTGTCACGTGTATTGCTCTTTTTTGGATGTTTTGATTTAAAACTAATTTACTGCTGTTGCCTCTAACTTTACTGTTTTGTAATTCTAATGAAAAGTCGATATACCAATGCTAGAAAACAATAATTTTTGCTTTCATAAATTATGAAACTATTAACAATAAAGTACATTAGCAGTTAAATTTAACTTATTGCAAGATATATATATATGGTAACAGTACTATAGAGTTTTTAGATGTTTATGACTTTTGAAAAGATTCTTGAAAATTTGTAATAAAAAAAATTTTAAGTACTGACATTACGTTAGCCTCAAATAAAAATACTAATTTTGATATAAATATAACTAATAATAAGTATGAAAATAATAAAGTTCTTTAATTAAATCTAGCCTACTAAACTAACCAACTTAGGAAAAGGTGGAACCATATATTGTTGTAGTACACTCATCTTCTACAAGCTGTTCTCGAATCATTTAATTTTGTTATATACTGAGAAAAGTTTTATTTGCTTGCAGTATCGTGCATTTTGTACATAACTAGCAATCTCTATTTTTCAAGCTTAATTTTTTTATGTTTTTCGGTAACACTTGTTGGCTGATCTTAAAATCGTATCACAGGGTCTTTTATTAATTGATTTAATTTCTACAAACTGCTAGAAATCATCAATTGCTTCACTTAAAATTGCTTAGATTTTTCAATATTTAGGAAAAATAAAAAACATTAACAAAGCAATAAATAACCATATTGTTATTTAAGATTAATAGTTTTAAAGTTTTCCTTTGAAGACTAACAATTTAAGGCATTCACCAGCAATTCAAAGTACTTTAACAACTTAAAACATACAAAAACCAGTTAACGTTCATAGCTTTATATAAACTTAAACAGAAAAGTAGGAATTTTATAATTTAAATATCGAATAAAAATAACTAATAATTATTATAAATAACTGCATAGAGAGAAGTTTTAAAAAATGATGACTTTTTATTGCTAAAATGTTAATTAAAAAATGTTAATTAAAAAATTTTGTCTTAAATTTTAAACCTTAATTAAAATTTTCCAACCCCTTAATCTGCCACTCATTTCAAAAACTAATTTATAATCGGGATTATTTGTCAAAATGAAATCACAGTTGGTTGATAACAATCACAGTTAATTAAGCATATAAAAATGCTAAATAATCGTAAAAAAGCGACATTTATCTTTAAATTCGATTTCTTGTTAAATAACTTTAATTCAAAATTGACGACGGAAAAGACATTTGAAAACCACGTGACAAGATAGACGTAACAAGTGTTAGTTTTGTAACATAAAATTACCACAAAATAACTTTACGAGTGCTAATTTTTACGCGTTCGCCAACGACGAGCAAAGTGGCTAATTGCGTAGACCATTCTACTCAATTGTTTCGTACCTGAAATATAAATAATGTAAACATTGAAGACCAAACGAGAAAACAGTTCAAAAACGGTAACGCTCGCTACCTTACAAAATGTGCGGCACATGGAATAGTTAAAAATGCTACTTGTCTCGACGTACAGCGCCACCACTTAAAACGTTACGTACCACGGGGTGGCGGAATCGACTTTAGCTTCGGGCCACTTTTTGCATTTGATAATTGTTAATTCTTGACACACATGAGGGCACATTAATCTAATATTGCAAAAGCATTCTATATTTATTGTAAAGAGAAGCAGTAACTTTATTTAGTGACCGTTTGAATGTTTGTTTGTTTTTTAAGTGTTTCCAATAGTTTTTTATTTCACTTGCCGGCTGCACCAAAGTTATTTCAGAACCAGGCACTCAAAAAAAATTTTTTTTAAATTCTGCATCTAAGTCATTTCTATAGAGTAATAGACGAATTCAATGTCAATGATTTTCCAAAATTTTTCATGAACAAAGTGTAAAGACAACCTTGAGGTTTCAGTTGAAAACAGTTTTATTTCGTGAAATTGGGACTGAAGCAACATCAACTCAAAAAGTAATAATTTTTTTAATTTAACAGTTTCTTTTCCAATTGGACTAATCCAGATCCGTGCAACCCGCGGCTTTCCACGTTGTTTCATGCGTAATAGTTCATATAAAAATTTCTATTATATTTAGAGGTACACTGCAAAAATTTTTTAATCAAAACCTAAAAAATTTGCAAAATTCTGCAAATATCAACAACGCTTTCTGCAATGATCAAAGTATGATTCGCAGTATTTTTTACGTGAGGCGATTTAGGATAAACTGTTAGTAGCTCACAAAGTATTTGAAACAGTGATACAGTAGTCTTTCATGTAGTCCACATCAGAGCGAATATAAATTTTTCCCCTCTTTGTGATATATTGCGGTCAAGCTGCAAAGCTTTTTTCTTTACAGTTTTACAGTGTTAGGTTAGCAGCAGCAGTGTGAAATTGCCTGATAGTTAGTGCATGATAGGCAGGTAGAGATTGAAAATGGTCAATGCTACTTCAATTTTTATTAGCTTCTTTAAGCTTTTTTTTAATCCCAGTTGCAATTCTTATTTTAATTTTTTTTGCAAAAAGCTTAAAGCTATATAAAACTGAATTTAGTCTTCATTCAAAACAATTTTATGATGGGTATAAACCAAACCTTTAACAATAAATGGTTTGTAAAGGATTTCGTTGTTCAACAAAGTGAAAAGGCCATTTGCCTGATTTGCCTTTTCACTTTTTGGAAGCACCTATTTGCTGCGGACAATTTTTTTCAAAACTGAAACATTGCAAACAAAGCAAAGAAGCTATATAACACAAAAACATTTGAAAATTCAAGTTAGAATTTTTTCTAGTTCTATAAAAGTAAATATTACAAAGGCTGGTAACGACGTGCACCAAAAAAATCACAGAAAAAATATCAATATCCCAAATTATAGTATAATTCTACAAATTTTAGTGCCATTTTAATACTGTATCTAGACTTCTCTCCATGCTTTTAAGATGGACATACTTGGCCAAATGTTTTCTAAAATCCTTGATCTGTTCATTCTTTTGCCCAGCATTTTCCAAAGATTCTTGTAAGCTCCTGTTTCGAGAAAATTTTTATCCAACTCCTTCTCAGTCATTGATAATTGTTCCTAAATAATTGCAATCAAAGTATAAAACTTATGGACAATTGCAACGAGTCTGTGAACTTTCAATCAAGCTTAAAAATTCGGAGCTTCAATCTGTACAAAAGCAATTAAAAAAAGGTCAAAATAGAGTTTTTTATTTTTGAATTTTGAGTGAAAATATCAAAAATCTTCACTTTTAATCAGTGGTTCTCAACGTGGGGCATGTGCCTTGCCGGTGGGGCCTTAAATAATTTTGGTGGGGCATGGAGATTTAAGACATTACCAACCAATTTTGGTAAAAAAGTACAAAGGGCCGCGAGAAAAAATCTTTGGACAAAGTTTGCAAAAATGAAGAAATCAGAAGCAGATTTAAACTAATAAATTTTTTAGTCTTCACTAGTCTTTTGGGAAAACTATTGCCTCCCAAATATTTTCGGCTGTTATAAATATGTATTGCAAAATGAACAACATCAGAATATTAGATATGATAAGGTGGGGCATAGCCAAAAAAAGTTTAGAAACACTGCTTTAAATCGTAGATCAAAACCAACCTGGTCTGAATTTAAGAATTAAATGAAAGCCTGCATGAAGCCATGAAACTTGTCAGAAGGTGGCAGGATAGAAATAAAAATATCCGCGCTATGTTGCCGGTGAGTAGGGATCTTATGCTTCTCCAATAAATTACTGTATTCAACAATCGAAAAGTTTGTGAACTGCTGAAGTCAGCAAACCAAGTAAACGAATGGCGAACCACTTTTGGGTCGCAATCCAGAGCTTGAAAACCATTGGTGTACAAGTAATTTAGTATTTTTTGACTTTATTTTCGTAAAATAGCAACAGATGAGATACCAAAACGAGTCTTTGAAAATACCGAAGTAATTCGGTAAATAATTTTAGATAATAAAAAATAGTGATGACACGACTTTGATTTAAAACTTTTTAAAGAGTGTTTAAAACAAAATATTACGGCTAAGCCTTTTTTTTTAGAGAAAAACAACAAAAGAATTAAACGCTGGTACAACTTAAAACCAAGTTTTGACATTTTCACAATCATCAACTTCGATGTAGCAATTTTAATAATAAAAAACATGGAACTACAGACAGGGCAAAAATCACAAAGTGGTTCCGCAAATTGGCTCCGCAAATATTTAACGAGTTTGTGCTTTTGAATCCTTAAGACATGAGATTGTTACCCGAAACGAAACAATCAGCAAAAACAATTATTAACAAAAAGCAATAAGATAACACCTCAGCGCAATGGTGCGGTCTCTAACCCCTTCATTTTAGAAATGGGATCAAAGTGGTTTTTGAGCATTGGGTATCTCGGGGTTTGTATCGCAAAACAACTATCATTCAAGAATTAGTTCTAGCAGAGTTAATACGATACAACATTATTTAAAAGATCAAATAGAGCTTATTCAAAACAAACTGTCGACAAAATAATAAACTAAATTTTCGTAGGTAAAAATGAATTAGACTTTTTAAGAGAAAATTGTTGTTCTGTCCACGACTCAGTCTCGACAAAAATGAGAAATAAAAGTTTGGAGCGTTTACAAAGCAGTCGTGACAAATACTAAATATGATTCCAAAAGTTTACAAAGCTGTGGCGATAAATATCAACCATTATTCCAAGCATTATAGCATAGACAGACAGATAGATAGATAGTTTATTCACGAATACGCACAAAACAATACAAAAAAATACAAACACCAAGCAACAAAATTAGCGCAATGGTCAGGAGCATCGAAGAACATGCGATATTGATTCAGATACTCCCTAAAACAAGCAGTTAATGAAAAGTAACGCAAGGAAACAGAAGGCATAAAAATTAGCATAAATGTTTACAAAAAGCATTTACTCAAGATTTATGCAAGAAATTTTTTACACAGACATTTACGTAAAACAATAAAAAAAAGAACTTGTGTCAACATGTAGAAAGATAGGTGAACAGCAATGTGTTCGTTTGACAAAATTCAAATCAAATTAAAATTCCTGATTAACCTTTTTCAAAAAAAGACGAAAAAAATAAAGAAATAGAATAAAAACATCAAAGGCATTTAATCATTCATTAATAAGAAGCTTTTTCTGAGCGAAAGCGGGTAATTAGGAAAGCAAGCCAACGGAAAATAAAAAAAAATATTAGCTACTGTACAGTATATTTCAATGCAAAAAAGTAACTTTTCGGCTACATTTCTCTACAATTGACTCACAAAACAAATATATCATGCATGACAAAGCAAGTTACAGTAGTTTAGAAAAGTTTTAGCTTTTACAAATTTTTCTCTTTTAAAACTTGAGAAAAAACAGAAAATAATATTTATTTAAAGCACAAAAATCATTGTTTATAAGGCAATTAGCAAAGCGAACAAGGAAAAAAAGAACTACTCGTATAAAGCCAAATCGTGACGTAGAGTAATCGTTTCGGCTACACTTCTCTACAAATGACTCACAAAAAATAATTTATCATTATTAAGAGGCATGTTACAATAGTTTGGAAATGTCATAGCTTTTACAAAGTTATATGTTGTAAAGAGTTCAAAGATAGAAAATTATCATTTATTTAAAGCACAAAGCTGAAGCATAAAAAATCAAAAAAAAACAAAGCGACATCAATACTTAGACATAAGATCATCCTTATATGATTTTTTTAAGGAAAACCAATGCTTGCTTTTAATGCTAAAATGAATACTTTTCCAAAGCTTTATAACTCTATAACACAGTAGTAATTGGCCAGACGATTTTGTAAAACGGGGTAGAAAATAGGTTGATGTTTTAATTAATCTTGTTTCATATGAATGGATTTCATTTATTTTTTTAAAAAAGTTTAAAAAACAAGAGTTAATTAATTATTTTCCAGTTGATGCATAAATTTACCTAATTCGAGGTTGTAAATATCGGTTACTTTTAATGTGTTCAAGGATTTGTATAACAGTCTTACAGGTGTATATATCGATTTGTTTGTTATGACCCTTAAAATGCGATTAAGTCGAATTTCAACTTTCTTAAGCAGCGAATTAGAAGCTGTACTCCACGATAAGATACCATATTTAATTCGAGATAAATAATACTATAACAAAACAAGCAGAGAATTTCATTTGAGACATATCTACGCAGTTCAGTGAAAAGTCCCGAGTATCTGGCGAGCTGAAGATTTAAATAATCCACATGTTCTGACCAACTTAATTTACTATCAATCAGAACTCCTAAATATTTAATAGAATTTACTCTTTTAATAAGACTATTGTTCATTTTTAACTTAAATTCATAGTCACAAGTTTTGTTTGGCTGTTTATTGAAAATAATAAAGCTGGTTTTAGATTAATTTAAAGATAATTTGTTTTTTCTAAGTCATAAATCAATTATATATAATATTGTTTACTCGATTTTTTAACAAATTAATATTAGAATCAGATAAAATCATTGCAGTATCATTCGCATATAATGTTGAATTAAAAATTAGAAGACAGAGGCAAGTCGTTGATATATAAAAGAAATAATAAAGGGTCAGCGTGGTCATAAATTGTTTTCCCAAATAATTGAGACAAAATGACGCGTTTCAGATTCCAACAACTTTGTTTTCACTGCAATGAATTTTGATCATAGTTGAAAAAATTGATGATTGGATTAGTCGCTATCCATGCGTGAAGTGCTTTCACGAAGCATCAGTGGATTGTAAAGATAGCGAGAGTTTATTTGTTTGTAAACTTTTCTTTTATAACAAACATTTTTGATGAAATAGGCTGCGTCCGTTTTGTCGTTCATTTTTTACTGATTCAGAGGCGTAGCTAACCATTGGATATTATGGATATATCCAGAGGCGTCATGTTGTTGTGGGCGGCAAAATGTAATGACTTTATTAGCAATTCTTTTTTTCGATTGTGACGCACTGTGCTCCTGCGAAGGCTTAGATTGCTAGTCACTCTGCTAAAGTCATGTCGGCTGTATGCCTGGGCACTGTAGAGTTTGTTTAACCTATAGGTTTTGGGAAAAAAGCATAAAAGATTTGACAGTTTTACGTCAGACGTAGTAGTTATAGCTCGGCTACAGCAAATTTGCTACTACAGTGTTGTTTAATATTGAAGATTGCAGTTAAAACATTCAGTTGCTAATTTTTTCAAGTTAATTAATTTACGTAAAGTTAGCCTACCAATGAAAAGAGTAAAAGAAAGTGGAGCTTCTTTCAGAAAAAAAAAGAAAGCCAGGAAGAAGACCTAAAAAAGAATGAAGGAGCCATTTTGAAGTTTGCAAACATTTCTTTACAGTCCTCACTCTCTTCAGCTAACAAAAGGGATGAGTTTAGCAGCTTTAGCAAATCTCTACCTCACACAGAAACGGAAAAGACAGTTGAACTTGAGAAAAGTAATCAAGAAGTGATCATTGAAAGTATTCCTACCAACGAAACACTTTAATGATGTGGCTACTTGGCCAGAAGTGATAACTCATTGCATGAGAGTTGAGATGGTCAAAGGACCTGAAAGATATCAGAATAAAGAAGGACCGTCCAAGCCAGCGATTAGAGTAATTAAAGAAGGAGACAAAGAGAAGGAGTCGTTAAGCTTTTGGAGTAAGAAGTGGTTTTATAAGACGTTAAAAAACGGTGATGAAGTTCTTAGATCATGGTTGCATAATGTAGTTGAAGTCATAAAGTTTCTACGCAAGCAAAATCTTCCTTTACGTGGCCATCGTGAAGACTCTAACTCAAGAAGCCAAGGAAATTTTCTTGAAACTTTAAAATTGCTTGCAAAATATAATGCAGTCATTTAAGGAACATCTTTGAGTTATCTAACTTTCTAGCAAGGGCATGACAACGTACCTTTCACCAACAATCCAAAATGAGTTAATTGAGCTTCTTGGAAAAAAGGTAAAACATCTCATTCTGGAGGAAATAAAGGCAGCAAAATATTTTTCCATTTTACTCAATAATATTCTTGACGTCTCTCATATTGATCAAATGGCTCTTCTTGTTAGATACGTAAAAGTTGACAGCAGTAAGGTACAAATAAAAGAGTCGTTCCTAAATTCTTTCCACTGCACAGAAAAAACGCAGTTGAAATTACTAAGTCTATTCTCGATGAGCTTCAGCAAAATGGTTTAAACATAATGCTATGCAAAGGTCAAGCATACGACAATGCTTCCTCCATGGCTGGAATCCGTTCTGGAGTACAATGCAGAATAAAACAAGTTAATTCTAAAGCAATTTTTATTTCATGTTCTAATTATTCGCTTAACCTCGCAGGCGTTCACGCAGTGGCATCGTCCGAACATTCTGCAACATTTTTTGCTGTTGTGGAAAGGGTCTACTCCTTTTTTTCTGCTTCTACTCAAAGATGGGAAGTGTTACTTAAGCATGTACTAATTGTGGTAAAAAGAGTGATTGACACTCAATGGAGTGCGCATTACGAAACTGTGAAAGCCCTTCAGCATTATTTCCTTAATGTAGTAAGTGCATTAAACGAGCTATGTGATTAAAACGAAAATATTGATACACGAGGACAAGTTCGTGGCACATTGGATGCAATTCAGCAATTTTCCTTTGTTTCTTTTTTACGATTTTGGATGGAAGTTCTAAGAGAATCTTATGATACCCAAAAATATTTACAACGAAGAGGTTTGTCACTGGAAAACTGTTCCCACAAGATGAATGCTTTTATTGCTTTTTTGGTCAATGATCGCGATGCGCTGGTTAAACAAAGCATTAAAACTGCTATCAAGATGTGCAAAAAGCAAGAAATTCCGATTGAAGAGCGACGTGTTCGAAAGAAGAAAAAGATGCCTGGCCAACATGCAGAAGACGTAGGTCTCTCGGCTGTTGAAGAAACCAACAGAGGCATGCTAGAAGCTATGGACCAATTTCGGAGTGAAGCAGAAAAGCGTTTCAGTGAAATTTGTATGTTAAATAAAGTATTCGGCTTCTTAAATCCTCACGCGTTGTTGCGAAGCGAAAATATCGAAAAAGTTATAAACAAATTTAAGAACATAAATATTGATAACGTTAATTTTTCTAAATTAACTAATGAAATAGCCAGGCTTAATAGGTTAGTATAATCCAGCGGCACTGCATTTCAAAGCGATGCCACAGCGCTGGATGTGCTGCAGTGGTTGACCAAATATCGTTTATGTAAATCAACACCTTATTTATTTTTGTGTCTTAAGCTTTACCTCACTTTTGCTGTTTCTATTGCAAGCTGTAAAAGAAGTTTTTGAAAGCTTAAATTGATAAAATCTTACTTGAGATCAACTATGGGTGAAAGCAGGCTGTTGACTTTGGCAATCCTGTCCATTGAAAGTGATTTTGTCGAGATGCTATCTTTTGAAGATATAATTTCGGAGTTTGTTTCAATGAAAGCTCGACGTATTCAATTTTGAACTTTTAAAAATAATTATTTTAATTAAACTATCACACTCAACTACATAATGAAGTTTGTGTAGAACTTCATTAATATGTTCTTTGTTTTGATGGTGTTAAAGGGCGGCAGGTTACGTTGCTACGTCACTGGCCTGATTAACCCAACATTGGTAGAGTAAAGCGGATTTTTAATTAGTTTTTGAAATTAAAAAGCTCACACAAGCTGAATTTTTTCATTGAGAAGATTTTCAAAACAAATTGCAGCAAAACATAAATTACCGCAAGAAAAGCACGACTTGTTAAAATTGAAGGTGAAACGTTGTTACTAAGCGTTGGTCACAGGCCAAACAGCATTACATCTGGGGCAATAGTTTCAGATTTACAACGTGGGACTTTATGCCCATGCAGAGACAGCAAGAAACTAACACAAATTGAAAAACAACAAGCGTTTTTAAAATATCAAATGGAAAACAAAAAATATTGGACAATAACTGTAAGCTTTAACTTGAGCATCATAGAGTATTAAATGGAAATAGGAAATTATGCTTGCTAAGAGAAAAAAAAATGATTAAAACTAATCGTTAATCCGTGCTGAGTTGCGGTTTCTTGCTGATGAAAGAAATAGGCAATTGTTGTTATTCAAAAAAGCGGCAGCTAGAAATTGATTTTTCGCGAAGAACTGTCTTACTTTTGTAAGACAGCAAAGATTGCAGACGAATGGTACAGCAATGAAAAAAGTGTTTGTTTGAAGAATTCGTCAATGTAAGAAGATAAAACGCGCGATTGAAGTTGAAAACAAGCAAAAGTTGGTTGTTGAAGATAAAACTGAAGTCAACAGTTGAAAAAACTCTGGACGGGTTGAGTGTTTGCTAAAAGTTAAAAAAGCTGAATTTCTTTATTGCGTAGATGAGTCTTATAAAACGATTTGCAGCAGAACAGAAATCACTGCACGAAAAGCACGAAATGAAAGATTTTTAAGTTAGTATGGCTTAGTCTGACGCTCTGGTAGTCTGCACGAATCCTTCTAAGTCTCTGACTTAGGGTTCACCACTGAGTTATGGCATTTAAACAAGCAATTTGATTTTCTTTTGTGTGCGACATTTATTCTTTTTATGTACGAATATCACGGAATTTCATAATAAACTATCTGTAGTATTTTAGTGATTCGCGGCTTGATAAACTTGGCCATAAGGGCGCCACGAATCCGACTTTGCAATCAATTAACAGGTAAAAAACGGAGAAACTACAAGAAAATAAGCTTGGAAAAATCACAATTTACAATTAAAAGTCTTGGAAACCAAGCATTACGATTGCTTGCTATCTAAGCACTTAATACATAACGCAGCAACCGAGTATAACTTGTACAATATTTTGCACAATAAATACGATTTAGTGCTTTAAGAGTTGCTTGTTCAAAATGAGTTAGCTGCAGATTCAAGTAAACATAAAATTTCCTATCATTTTCATTTCATCTTTATTTTTATTTTTCTGAATCGCAGAAAAACGTCGGAGATGCTTTACATGAAAGCAAGCAATTATCCCATCCTGCTTCCGAATATACCAAAATATTGCTATCTGGTTGAAATTTTTATTTTGTTTTTTAGTTTTTTCATAAAGATCGGACTGTATTAGATCTGCTAGTCAAGACCAGAAAGCAGGAAAAGTCCCGTCTTTTCTAAAGACCCAACTAAAGGTCGCGAGAAGGTTTTGAACCAAGACCATGTCGATCATAGTCACGGCGCTCTTAACCACTTGTACATCCTGCTGACTAATTTCAAATTTCAAATATTTGCAGTATGTTTGGAACGGTTATAGTTTAAACCACTGGTCATTTGCAACCTTAACCCTTTCGAACCGAAAGGACTATTTAGTCCCACACAACTATTTTTAAAATTTCTTCTATAATACTATAAAATTTTATCAAAAACTTTTTTATTATTCTTTAGCAATATTTTGGCAACCATGCTAGTCAATTGTAACACGTGCAAATTCTTTTCTTTATAATTATCAAACCAACTAAATACATAAAGTTAGTTTTAAAATTAAATTCGCAAATAAAATAATGTTTCATTTAAGAAAAGCTGGATAAAATTTATTATAAAAAAGTCTTATGGGATGATATAAAACAAATTTGACTTTTTTGCTAGTGTTTACGTTTAATTTATTTGCTTTTCAAACTTGGGACTATTTAGTCCCAACTGGCTTTATGCGTACTTTTTACTTGTTTTTTGTCGAATTTAGATGGCCTAGAAACAGACTAGATCAAGAGAATTTATAATTGGTGTAAATGAAGCAGTGGAAGTAATTACTGCTGATGAGTCCAATTCATCCAATAATAACTCTATAGATGAAAAAGATGTAATATTTTTGGAGGAAGCAATGTCAGATACTGATGATACTATAACAGTAACAATCGATGAGGCCCATGCACAAAGTATTGAACCAATTGTTGTGGAGCCTTTATCTCATCTATTTTATTGGAGAAAGATTTGTACTTCTTTTGATATTCCGAATTGCTCTTTATCTTGTACAGTCAATTTAAATTATGAACATGGCCATGAGCCAAAATCAATAGAAATCTTTTCAGACACCATAAAGCTGGAAACGCTAATGAATTTGGTCAGTGCACAGTGTGAGTTGTACATGCAGCAGAAAGAAATGGCTTTTAAAGTAGAAATTAATGAGCTAAAAGCATTTATTTTATTTTATCTCTATATTCATCCTCTTGACTCGCAGGAAAGCGACGGAGGCGCTAATACATAAGGTAGGCATTCACCCCAAACTACTTCCGGAGATACCAAGATATTGCTGTCCGCTGGTAATTTAATAGAGATATGACTTTAATTTAGAACTGCTTTCCAGGACCGCCAATCAAGGGAAAGTTCCGTAAAGTGTCCTTCCCAAGGACACAACAGAATGGCGCGAGTGGGTTTTGAACAGAGACTGTGTTGATCACAAGCCCGGCGCTTTAACCACTCGACCACACTATCGACAACTTCGTTTATGGGATATCATACTCTTCCTTGTATTCGCGATTATTGGAATAAAGATCCTGGTCTTGGTGTAAAAGTTTTGTCAGACGTAATGCCTCGAAATATACGCAAGATAAATTTCCTCACAGTGCGCGCTTGAAAACGTTAAAGAACTTCAAGCACGACGTTGTTATGGATTTGATCGGGAAATTTTCAAGCAGAAAACGAGTAAGAAGTTCTTCAACTGTGGTTTCAAGATTTCCCTCAGACGGTTCCGATATTCATCTAGTTACACGAGTTTCTTAGCAAGACCGTGTTAAATGCAAATTGTGTATCAAGCGAAAAATAGACTTTCGTACTTGCACATGTTGCAATGATTGTAATTTATTTCTTTGTCAAACAAGTAAAAAAATTGTTTCAGGAAATGGCATTTCGGTGTTGAGAGGAATATTTTAGTGTAAAATATGTGTGTGCATTACTTCAATTCTTATGCTGTTTAGTAAAGCAGGGTAAAAGTAATTATCATAACGATGAAAGACCACTATGGCAGAAAATCGTCAATAAACGCAAATGCTCTTTGAATAATTATTGCTCAAATTCAAATGTTAAAAAAAAACAAAGTTTTGATGATGTAATAAATATATCTATTTTTCTAAAACTCCAGATTGCTTAAAGTTACTCAAATTCATTGAATATGACAAGAAAAATTAAAGCTGATATTTTGAAAAAAAGTACGCTTTAAACCGATTGGGACTAGATAGTCCCAAATATTTAAAGCCCCTATACTAATTTATAGACGCGCCCCGACAAATTTTTTTTTGTGCAACAACATTTTGGCAACACATCCTTCAAAGAAATAACAAATTTACTATTTTATATAGTCTAATAAAAATTCAGGTCTGAAGGAGTAAATTCACTCGTCCAATCACTATTGAAAGCTTAGTTTGTTAATGGATTAAGTATGAAAGCAAGCAGAGTGATTAGTTAATTCGCAGGTGTCAGATCTTGACAAAGAAAAGCCACATTATCTGATAGATTTTTTTGTTGTGTAAATTTCAAACCATAAAAATCAAATCGAAATAATGAAAACCTTTTTTTTTTCAATTTAAGTTTTATTATCGCTTTAAACAATGATATTAAAATTCTGTACCACAAAGAAGCTTTTTACGAATTTAAATTTTAAATTTTAGATTGCCAATTAAAGGAAAGTGACGTATTCTCTTTTTCCCAAGAATAGATAGTGAATAAACAGTTGGTGGTACAGAATTTGAAGATTGCGTGAAGTAAAAGATTTTTCTTCCCAAAGCTTTTTATCTGACACTCTGAGGCAACTCGTGGGCTCGAGATGGGGTGCTGGTGCTAAAACACTACGCATAGCCACCTTATCTCTAGTCTAATCAGCAGCTGAGTACTGTGCGCCAGTCTGGTGTCGCAGTGCTCACACTCGCCTCATTAACTGTGTCTTGAATGACGCCTTGCGCATAGTTACTGGATGCCTGCGTCCCACTCCAACAAACCACCTACCTGTACTCTCAGGCATCCAGCCAGCTAAGCTTCGCCGACTGGGAGCGACACTCTCCTTGGCTTATCGTGGATCTCTTGACCCCAATCATATCTTGTATGGTCTTTTAAGTAGGTCCTCAGATACTCGCCAAGTGAGACTAAGATCCAGACACCCGTTTGTGCCAGCTGCGCGGAATCTTTTGAACAATCTTGCCAGACTTGGCATCCGAGCTTCTGAATGGACAAATCACAAATGGAACGCGGAGTATTGTGAAAATGCTTCCAGGCTCCGTACTTTTGTGCCCGAGACCGGTGCCAGGCCTGTTGGGATGGGCTTACCCCGAGTAACTTGGGTTAAACTTAACCGCCTGCGGACTGGTGTTGGGCGATTCCATTCGTCCATGCACAAATGGGGTCTCGCTTTTTCACCAAATTGCGAATTTGGCGCCTCTGAGCAAACCGCAGACCATGTACTAACAGCGTGCCCTATACATCGGGCACCACATGGAGTACGAGGTCTGATGGTTTTGGATGACGAAACTCGATGCTGGCTTAATAACACCACTGCCAGCATCTGATCCAGGCAGTGCACTGGGGTAGTAAAAGGATAAATCCTCGGCCCCAGTCCTGTTTATGTCTGACCTGGAGTGGATGCCTTCAAACGATGACGACGACGACGACGACATTAGGAATCCCATTAGAAAGAAAAACCCGATAATGCCTTTGATTTCATTCAAGTGAACTGGCGATCAGTTGCCTTTTCCTTTGTATTTTCCCCATACTTGTTGGTGTGCTCTATAATCATCCTTAGCATGTCTTCATCGAAAAAGCACAAAAATGCCTTCACTTCATCTCCGATTAATTTTGCATTGCCTAATGGACCTTCAACTGTGTGCCTTAGGTTGCAAGGGCGTTTCCGTGAGGGTGGTGGGCAATCTGCAGACCACACATTACCATTTTTGCCTGTGAAGAAAGAGCTACTATTGCTCTGCGGTGTAGATGGGAATGGCTCATCTTCATCTGTACTGCTGCAGCTTTCCAAATTAGATACTTTCTAGTCACTTTCATTTAAAGAATTGCCTAGTTCTTTCTCGTCAAGTTCAAAATTACTCACTTCACTCACAATAAAGCAATCATTACTGGCATCATCATTGTCAAACCAACAATCAATCAATGATTCAATTTCAGCAGTAAACAGTTTTCTGGCCATTGTACTTTCTATCACTTATATTTCTAAAATTCTGCTAAAAAAGTGCCAGTGTTTTATCTCTGATATATATTTGAAAAACAATTTTACATTTGTGCTACCTACAAATAATTATTCTTTTCATAATGTACACTTGTAACATAATATTACACTATTACCTAACATGGGTCGCTAGCGACCCTATAGATTTTTAAGAAAAATGTTCAATTATTTTTGTTGAAGTTAGAACTGGAATCAACTGGTGCTAATAAAAGTATTGCCAACAAGTAACTTGAGGAATACAAGAAGTATGATAGCAGTGATATACGTACTGCTGAGGTTGTTACAAGAATGTAATTTTTGTTCGGGTCGCTAGCGACCCACATACTAGCGACCCCATTCTTTTTTTCAACGCTGTTTTATCATTTCTTATTATTTTAACGCTATTTGGAGTTTGATCCTTACTGTTTATATAATTGTTAAAATTGTTAAAAATACACTTACACCTTTTGTGATAAATAAACTGCACCGACTTTTATCAAAGCAAAATACTAACAAGTTTTCTTTCACTACAACTTATTCAAACTTGGACCCTTTAATTAATAGCGCAACAACTAACGTGTAAAAATGTTATTATTGTCCTTAAATGATAAAAAACAAGTTTGCGAAACTAAGTTGAATCAATCGTAGTCGTGTACAAGATGGTACCTTAAATAAGTTAAGTGATTAGCACTGCCGCATTTGTCTTGTATATGCACGTAATTATACACACCTGATGAGACCTAATTAGGTCGAAACAGACCTTGTCGTGTTGTTATTACAAAATTCACAATTGTACTATATATGTTATCTTTAGTTTTGGAGTTTCTTTTGAACAAATGGAACTCATTAAAAAGCTCTTTGAGTAACATATTGTCCTTAAATATTTAAAAAGTTTTTTGAAGTATTATCAGTGTTACTTTTATGTTTTACTGAATCTTAAATCAAGAAATTATTAACCAGTTTTGTTATTTTTAACCATTTTTAAGCACCCTTTTTCTGGATGCAGAAAGTGGTGCAATAAGTTGTGCTTCTTTTGTAATTGCACACAATTCTTTTCCAAGACTGATCAAAAAATTTGTCTTTGCTTCATTCAGATGTTGCTATTTTCACGATTTATTCCTTGCCAAATGTTAAGCGCATTGATTGCACTGACATCAATCACATTGTGGAGTATCATCTCACTGTTCTGTTTAAAGTGTCAACACTATCTTTTGTTTTGTTATAGAACAAAATAATGCTTGGTTTTGATCCGAGGCTTTTTCAATTTCTGGCTGACTATGCATCGTTGAAAGCATCTTGACAACACAGTTTTTCAGGACAGTACAATGTAATCATTGCATCTTGTTGAAAGCCAAATATTGTGCTCTTCACATTCCATCCTTTGGCCGCTGTAAATTCCTTAGGGAGCTCCAGTTTGTTTTCCTCATTGTTCCAACCAATGTGAGCTTTTTTGAAAAAGTTTGCGTGCAAGCGATATTTGTGAAAAAATTACCTCAAGTGATATTTCGGTCAGATTTTTTAAAATTTTCTACTGAATCAAGAACACCTCTTGTGTCTTAATAAAAGTTTCTCAAGCCCACTTAGCATCTTTACCAGTGTACAGTTGCATTTTCTATGTGCAAAACGATTACGCCTTTAACAAAAATTAACGCTTATAACCACTACAAAAGGGCGCTGTTATCGTTTTTTCGAAGCTGAGCTTCAATCTCCAAGTCTGGAGATAAACCGACAGAGTAGTTATGACTTGAATTAAAGTCCCTTCAGTTTCCCTGAGAGTGAAACATTGCTAAATTGTCTCCATAAACAAACTTCCTGGAGTTACTGGAAGGCAGATGGTACGTACAGATGTAAAAAAGAAGTTAAGACTAAGATCAACCTTGAGGAACGCCGTTTCTCACTCTGATTATTCGGTCCATGTGCTTATTCGGCAGAAGTCTCGGCATCTAGCAGGTAAGGCCACAGTGTCAGAAAGTGCTTCACCCTATAATAAAAGCCAAAAAAGTTTTTCATTTTATTTTAAAAAGAAATTTTTCTCAAAATAATTTTTGTCATTTACTTTTGAAAAAACGTCTTGAACGAGTTAAAGACAACCAAAACTTTGAAGAATCACTAATCTAACCACATATTGAAGTAATTTCTGTCAAAACGAAGAATCATTTTTATTAGATTTGCTTATTAGTTTGGTGCAGGCCTATATTTTGCTACATTATAAAGCTTTATGAACCTTTGACTCAAACAAAAAAACATTTCTTTGTAATGGCAACCAGATAAATTAAACATTTTTTATAATATTTTACATCACATATTTATTTATTTTCTTTTATTGTGCTTTTCTAAAGTTTAATCTAGAATTTCAGATCCTCCTTTTCTGCTGAGAACTTTTTCGCTTTTTGTGTCAATTTACAGCCCGCACCTCAGGAGCAGGCATTGTGATAAAAAACAGACATCAAAGGCGAAGCATAAAAGACCTGATTTTATGTTTAAATATTTTATGGTTAACATACATTAGCTAACTCTGGACCCAATTTCGGCGATAGCAAAAATTGATGCATAAGCACTAATAAAGTAAAAAAGTTTGTATTTTTAGCACAATTACAGTTAAGTTTGGACAAAACTACTGGCAATAAAATTTACTGTTATATAATTTCTAGACAATAAAATTACAGTGAATCTTGATATGCTATTGTAAATAATACCCACCTCCCAACAGTTTAAACAATACTCTTCAAGGGAAAACGGTTTATCTTCAACTTCTTTTCCCGTATGTAATTCTATGTTTCTGCGTAAAAATTAATTCCCATAAAAGTTCAACATGCATTCAAAAAATGATTTGATGCAACAGGAATTGTGATCCTAATTCTAACATTTTGGTGAGCCCGACGTATGGTAAACAAACTTTAAAAGTTAATTTTAATTCTTCCGTCGACTATACTTGGAATTTTATAAAAACTGATTTAAATTTTTCGGTAATGGGACTTCAATTTTTGAATTTTTATAAGCTTACGGTTGATACCAATAAACGCTGTTTAATTGATAATCTTAAAAATGTTGTTATTAACTTAAATCCCTGTTATTGCAATCGCCTAGTGTAGCTTGTGTCTTAACAAAACAAAGTAAATTTCATATATTAGCCAAATATCCAAATATTGTAACACCAACGTCTAGGTTTGAGCGTCAACCTGTGAATATTTAGCACGCCATTATTACAGTACTAACGGTAAAATTGTTAAAAGTAAATTAAGACGTATGTCATCAGAAATGCAAAAAGTTCTTGATGAACAAATTAATGAGTGATTAAGAGATGGTATGATTAGTCGAAGTGATTCTCCATTTGCTAATTGTTTACATGTAGTGCCGAAAAAATCTGGTAAACATCGTGCTTGTGCTAATTATAGACATTTAAACGCCATTAGCTTATTGGAAGCTCATCCAATTCCGCCTATTTATTCTTTATTGGATAATTTTTACGGTAGTCGCGTATTTTCTGTGATCGATTTAAAAAGCGCTATCATAATGTTCTGATAACATCTGAAGACTGACCTAAAACCGCATTTATAACAAAGTATGGTTGTTACATAATGCAAATCATTTCTTTGTGAATTTTTTGTGACCTATTAGAAAATTAGATTAATTCTTTGTGACCTATTAGAAAATTGGATTAATTTTTTGTTACTTATTAGAAATGCAATGAGTCGCAGCTGCCAACAGCGAGGAAATGTGATATAATTGACGCCTTTAACAGATCAATCAATTTATAGATTTTTAAATTAACTGCATCTGTTCTAAATCACTTAAATGCATCGTCCTAATTAATTAATTCCAATGTGACCTCGTTTTCGCACTAACCTGTATAAGAGCATAAAATCGAGTTTTATTGTTGAATTTGTCTTCTGAGCCACGTGGCCCAATTCGGATTTATTATAAATAGAGTGAGAGATCGCTCATATCACACAGTAACTAGAATTTGGCTCAGAGAACGGTGACCGTTGTATTAATGTTTGCTGTATTATGTTAAGTAACAGCGTGTGTGAAACCGCAGGTAAAAAATAAACTCCTCTCTTTTAAGTTGCAACTATAATTTTCTGTATCCGGTGTCATAGAGTTACGTATGTTTAAGTAAGGGCGGTTGTAACTTGGAGGAATTTCGCTGACCTTATTTAGACAAGTTCAACATTTCAAGGACGGTTATAGTTATTGAATTCCGTTTTTATCGTTGGACACGCCAGCACCTTTTGGCGGGGAGCGGATTTTGGGTGTCGCGAGTCTTTCCTTCATTAACAAGAATTTGGTCTTTGAACCAAAAATTGAATTTACTCTCTTCTCCTCCGCTGGTTGTTGTGAATTTCATTACATGCCCTCTGGTTTAAAATCTGCTTCTGCAACTTTTATGCGCTTTGTTCATCAAGTTTTATATTTGACCACTCCTGAATTAAAAAATCTTTACTGAATTTTTTAGCAACAGAAACCCTGCTCCCATAAACACTGAGAAACGCTACACTAATTTTCACGTAGATTAAAGATTGTTAACTTGTCCAGAAGTATATCTTAGGGTTAATCGTGTGAAAAAAAACTCAAAAACTCTTTCACTGGACCTTTCAAAGTTCTTAAACAATTTTATAAATATTTTACAATTGAAACATTTAAAGGTAGTTCTAAGATTTCTATTGATCGCTTAAAATCAGCTTACACTCTTGACTGTGTTAATGATCATAAAATTAAGAGTAAAAATAATAATGATTTTTTTAATTCAAGTAGAAAGAAATCAACGCCAACTTCTGCAACAATTGCAGCAAAGGACTCACAGACAGCCATAGGAAAGCAATTTGTACTTTACAAATACTTCCGACAAATCACACTTGGACTCATTCGACATCGATCAGCAAGATCCTTTTCTTTTGTCGGGCACCTTGCAAACAAAAACTACTAGATCCGGTCGAGTAATCAACCCACCAAGTCGCTATCAAAGTTAAGAACCATACTTTATAATTCCGTTTCTTTTTGTTTTTCTTTGAGTTTTTTTATTTTCTTTGATGACTTCAAGTTTTCCCTTGCTTCTATTAATTAAGGCATCTTTTTTCCTCAATTTTCATTTCTCATTAGCTCCATTGTCAATTAGAGTGTACCTGTAATATTCTTTCTTTTCAAATCGTTTGTTGTTGCATGGCAGTTAGAACGAACTTCTCATATTGTTTCTTTTCAACGTTGAGCAAATTAGACCCGTCTGAACTTCTATCATAAGCATTAGGCAGATCTAGACTTGCGATTTCGGCTGGTGATGTCCTAAACAACTTACCTGCCAACCAATCAACGCAACTGTCTTGCCTACGTTAGCTTTTGATAAAGAAACAACATTTTTTTCTTTTACCTTTGTTTAAGTATGGACGTACCCAAACTGGTAAAACGCGGATAGGCCAACTTGAGAGTCCAATCTTTATCATCCAAGGCAAGCAAGTGAAGTTTACGACGCCAATTTTTCTGTTGTCACAAACTCTGGGCGTCATTTTGCCCGACGTACTTTTCTTTTGGCCCTTGAAGAACTTTCCACACCTTTCATAACGATCATGGTTATTCTAATAAAAATTTTAACAACAATATGGACTTTAGTTTTTACATTAAAATGTGTTAAGAAATACCTTCCAAAATTCTTAGCACACAGCAGAGACATTTTTACTGTTTGCTTCTCTATTTTTCTTTCTATCGGCAATTTTTCTCTATTTTCCATCAATCAATCACCACTTCAAATACCGATGAATCTAGCAACCATGAGGATACTTCAATTAGTCATCAATTGGTTATAGCCTTTGAAAAACTCTGGTAATCGTGAATGCTTTTCACGAACAAGCACAATATAATGTGCAATTTTTGTGTGTGTGCATCTTGTTTTATCGTCCTGTCGCTTCTTTTATAGCTGTTATGTTAATGCATGTTTAAATTCACTTTTTCAGACTGTATTACTTGTTATATTTATCAATTAATTACGCAGATCGTTGTTGCCTATGTTTGTTTTGCAGTGCTCAGCCGTCGTCATCCAACACAACGCCGCCACCATAACTTCACAACTTCAAACAAACTTCAGAATTGCACCGAGTTTATTTGAAAAAGACAAGGCCAATTGAAGGATTTTTTATAAAATAACTGAATACAACTCAACTACCAGAATATCGTGATTGCAAACGAATAGTACGAACAGTTCCAATTTTTCGATGGAAAACTTTTGAAATCTCCTTCCCACAATTTTATTATTATAATTGTCTTAACTGCTGTTATTGAATATTTAAAATTATACTTTTGTGTTGAATGTGTTTGTGATGCTGTGTCAATTTTTATAATTTTGAATTTACGTATAATTATTTCAAGTTATGGATTAAAAACTACACGTCTAATTTTATATAATTTGCAACAATCATAAAATATAATATGTCTATTTATAAAATATAATATGTCTATTTATATAATTTGCAACAATCATAAAATATAATTTGCAACAATCATAAAATCAGTTTAAACTATAGAATAATGTGTTACTGAAAATTATTTCAATGACACAACCATTTTTGGAGATGATATAAATATTTATGGTACCGGTATTTGTTTTTTTTTTTATTTTCTGTAGAAAAACGCCAGCCCGAAACATAACATACTGGTGGACCAAAACACTAGCAAAATTGTTACCTACACACTTCATCATCAGTTAGAATACAATTTTTACAATCATTATAACAAAAGCAAGTTCGCAGTAGGTGAAACAGATGGCTGTTTTTAATGTGACATTGCAACAAACCCCGATTTTTACCTCAAGTGTTATTTCATCTTTCTCCAACTTTTCCAAGACTTTCCTGATTTTGCAATAAACTCATTATCTTCATCAGAATTAGCATCTGATTCTGCTCCGCTGGCAATATCACTTTCTTCTGAATTCAATTCAAAATTGTCTTCTGATTCTGATGCATCTCCTTGTGGCATAAAGTCATCAGCTAATTCGCTCAAGACATCTTCAGGGTCATAATCCCACTCACTCAAAATTTGAGCAATATCTTCGTGTGTGCTTATTCGGCGAGCCATTTTTCACAATGCGTAACACTTAGAAATTTTCAGAGCCTAAAATTTATTTCTAAAAATTATGAATTTCAACATTAGGCATTTGCAACATAGTATACCAAGGGGGGTCCCACGTGTCCCCCAGTAAATTTTTTTGATTTTTGATTGATATTTAAATTTTCTTTCATGAATTTATCACATTATATTTATCTTATTTAAATTTATGACACATGCAAATATTCAGACAAAAATTGCAACTATAGTTAAGGCCGGAGCCAAAAAATTGACCTCTGCGGTCCCTAAGAGATTCCCCGGTTAAAGCTGTTCCACTCACAAACAATACTTTTATGAAGGAGGATTAAAAAAATTGCTGATAATGTCAATGATCAGCTTGTAATAAATATGAGTGGAAATTAGTTCAGCTTACAGTTAGATGAGGCAACAATCAGAACAAGCAATAGAGATGCTAATTTAATTTGCTATTTATTGATAAAAATGGCGACATTGTTGAAGATTTGCTCTATTGCAAGCCCATTTTATTAAGTTGTAAAGCACGTGATTTGTATGCGATTCTGAACAATTTTTTTGAGGAAAATAATGTTGATCGGAAATATTGTGTTGGTTTATGCGCTGATGGTGCCCGTGCGATGTCCGGTTGCTTCAGTGGGTTACCAACGTTAGTGCAAAATGTGGCTCCCCGCGCTAAATGGATCCGCTGCTTAATACACTGAGAGGCGCTGGTTTCGCAACAGCTCACTTCTGACTTGAATGAACTGCTTGAAACAAATGTCAAAATTGTTGGCGTATCTATGTGATATTTTTGAAAAACTAAATCAATTAAACATCTCACTCCAAAGAAAGGATACTCACATCTTGCAACTTTATGACAAATTTACAGTTTTTAACAGAAAACTACGATTATAGAAAACTGGTCCGTTGGAAAATGAAAAGCAGTGTGATAGTTTTCCACTTAAAGTCACATTTAAGCTCATTATCTGGGTATCCCTCCTTGCATTGTGGTGTAAAAAATGTGACCTTTTCGCATTTAAATTCTCTGATTTCACATTTTGATAAATATTTTTTTGAAGACATGGATAAGTACAAGTGGATAAGAAATTCCTTTGTTGGCAATGCAATCGCACCGCAAGGGTTTACATCTTTTGAAGCTAAACAATTCATCGGTCTTTCATCTGACCTTACTTTAAAAAGCATTTGCAGTACTAATTCTACAATTTCTTTCTGGATTTTGGCTCGATTTCAATTTCCACTTGTAAGCCGTAAATCTCTTCGTATTCTTATACCATTTGCAACATTGTATTTATGTAAAGCCGGCTTTTCATCAGTAGCTATAATCAAGTCTAAATACCGCAATAAAATTGACAATGAGCGCGAAACGCAAGTTGCAATATCGAACATTGAGCCGCGGTTTGATAAAATGTGCATGGGCCAACAAGCTCACTGTTTGCACAAAATAATTTAGTGTGACCAAAAAAAATTTTATTTTGTACAATATTTTGTGCGTTAAATACAGTTTAATATAACTTTTGATCATTTCAAATGCTTGCAAATTTTTGTTTTACAAGGGCGCCGTAAGTATTTGTAAGTTTTTAAAGGGCGCCCTCGGCAACAAAAGTTTGGGATGCACTGGTCAATTTGAATGTCTTTTGACCTTGTACAGTCCCCAGCATAATTCAAAAGTAGGGCGGAAATCTTTTGATAATTTTTGATTACCTCAAGCAAACTGCGACAAATATTTCTTAAAATTTTACATTTTAAATGAATCTTTATAGTTCGATTTTTTGGTCATTTTCATTACACGCTCAGTGCAACAAAGAAAAGTAGGCTATTCTATTTAGAGTTATTTCAAACATAAAATTACAGGGAGGAAAAATGAACGCACACCTATCTAGATATTGTACTGTACAGAAAATAAGATATAAAAATAAAATAGTTATTCACGCCAAGTCATTTATGCTAAATTTTAATACTGGTGCGTAGTGTTGTAAAATAATTTCCTCTGCTTGTTCTTGTTGCTAGCAAAAATATAAGAAAAAAGCTGGAGCAGGGATCTTTTAACTCTGCTACATTTGATGTGTCATCTGCTCAAATAAAAACAAGTCAAACAACCTCTGTTGGTGCGTTTTCCGTTAAGTTCCATATTAAAACTTAAAAATGATTGTGTTATTTTTTGTGGTAACTGGAATTTTATTGGTTGATTTTACTTCAAAAACCTCTTTTTATTCTATTAAAATTGGTCAAAAATTGGAGTTTAAATAAAGTTTCAAGAAAAACAAAGATATTGGATATGTACAGTATGTAAAGGTCGAATGGCATAGACTGGCGTATAAAAAAATGATACCATTAATTATATAATGTAAAACTTCAAGCGCATAAGCAATTAACCATCTTTTTTCAATTTAATGAAAACAAAACCTGATATTTAAACCTATAAGTTAAAACAATATTTTTTCAACCAATTTTAATTTTGTTTCTTTTTCTATGCACATTTAAGCATGATTAAGATTGATGGAAAAAAATAAGACAAAATAAGCTTCATACAGAAATCCATCGCTCGTTTTCAAGATTTAAAATTTTTATTAATTTTTATTGTATTTGAACTCTATTTATTTTCCAGACTTGTACAAAAAGGTTGAAGGCGTTATACCAAGGGCAACTTTCAAGCGATACCGTACCTGCTTATTTAATGCCATATACTGTATGCGGCCCGCAAGCAACCAGAAGATCTCGCAGATAATTGCTTTCAGAGATGTCAAGATATTGTAGTGAGTTGGAATTTTTAATTTACTTTTTTAGTTTTTATTTGAGACATAACTAAAATGCTAGTCTACTTAGACTACCCTACTAGCCTGAGTAAGCTAAACCTAAACAAAAAGTTGCAAAAGGGCTACTGACTATGAAGTGTGCAAAGCGTTCCTAAGCATGACCTTACTTAAAATTAACCAGTAACTAGTACCAGAAAGATGGGAAAGTACTGGCAAACACTTAACTAAGACAAATGTCAATTTGTGATAATACTATTGTAAATCAAGAAACTCCTTTGAAGCTGCAATCGATACGAAAAATAAAAAATGTCGCATGCTTGCAAAAAACTTTTAATGGCCCTAAAATTAGACGGAGTACCGCGGTACTTTATAAAAAAAGTGCAATTGGGGTATGGCTTCTACGGCGGCCTGTAAGTGTGGCACAAAGGAAAAGACCGCTGAGTACTTTAGTTGTTTTTAGTGCTTGCCCTGGGTTTTGAACCAACTTTTTATCATTTCAATCATGCACCCGCAGCGTGAATTCTTAACTAGCTAATGGTTGTGTTAAGCACCTTTTCCTGATGCAATTTGCGCCTTGAGCATTACTGTGGTATTTTGTTCTTTTATAATCTCTCGAATCTATGATTACTTTGTAATGTATAATGTTTTGTTAGATGAGTTGAAGGCAGTCTAATTTGTTATTTGGAGATTGATTGAGTCCGGTAAGATTGTAACGTTTTGCTTTATTTTTTTAGAAACACTTTATTATTTCGTATCTGGCTGGCTGACTCTGGCAACTGCAGCTATTAGTAAATAAATCAGTAACTTTTTGTTAAGCTGTATTGACTTTGGTAAGAACTTTTGTTTACTAAGATAAAGACTTGGATCTTGTTCAAACAGATAGAGAGGCTAGAGATTTTCAGAACTCGCTACCCCACGTTTACACATAATAAGATATTGCTCCATCTTTCAGCATCCAAATGAAGCCCATCTTCTTTCAGATATCGGACAAGAGCCTAGTGAGAATGAAGAAACTACCACGCTATTTATATAAATCAACCAAAGTTGTGCGATAACAAGTGAAGCTATTAGATCGAGCAAGATTTCTCAAATCAACCATTACATTGTAGTAAACAAGTTACTTAACTTGTAATCTCAAATCAACAGTAAAATTGTAGAAGATACTGGCCAATCCTTGTATATTAGAAATAAAAAATAGAGATAAAAAAAAGTCCGTAAAACTGTATAAAAGTCCACGATGCTTTTGAAGTACAAGCAATCAATACACTTTAAATAAAAACGCTAAAACAAATCTTTATAATCACTTATAAAAATAACTTGAAGATAAAATAAATAAAGTAGGGGGGTATATGTGCGCAAATTACGCAATTAATACGTAAAATTAATATTCTGAGTGAAGTATGACTATACGAGCAGGTCAACAGCCCATAGGAATCTACATGAATAAGTGATAGGTCGGGCAAATGCGCACTAAAGTAGTCTACTAGCTCTCCCTAATCACACCAGCCATCTGATCCACCAAAGAGAAATTTAATTTGAAACAAAAGCCAGTAAAATTACAGAATATGATTATATAAACAAATTACTCCAGAACGCAAAAGGCTACTAAAGTTACGATTTAATAAAAAGGTTGACCGAATCTAAAACATAGAAAGCAAGAGTTAAATTATAGATTACCTTAGATTACCAGATTCCAGAAGATCCTGTCGCGTACATGATTACTACAAAAAGTAACAACCAGTCACAAACGCTGGTTAAATTAAGTTTATAACCCGGATGTAACAAATTTCGACAACAAAAAAAGGAAGAACGAAATAAGCAGATTAGCCGTAACAATGACAGTGTGCTTTTTCCTATTTGTTAAACTTTTGTCCGGACCTCCTAAATTTATAATGTGTTGTTCTTTGGTTTGTTTTATTTTTCCAACTCGTCTTTTTTATGTCTTTTATGATGTATAAGGTAGCTATAGAGTAGATAGAGGGTAGGTTGTTAATTAAAACAACTTTTTACCGATTGACGTGTTTGTGCCAACGTTTCTTCTTCTTTCGCAACAGAAATAAACTGAAACGGAAGCTGATCCAATAAAAAGCAAGAAAAAAAATTGTTTAAAATATATTTAAATGACAATTTTGAAAAGTCGTAAAAGGTAACTAAAAATTTCAACCTCTTGACTTAAGGTTATGAATAGGTGAGGTCTAAGCGTAACTCATGAAGTTTTATTTAAATTTGAAAAGTCCAACTTGTCTATTAAAAAGCATTTAGTTAAAACTATGAACATTGATTAGTTGGTTATTGCATGAAATTGCTAGCATGCTTCATTTTTAGCATTAGGCCATTTTTTACATTTTTTTGGGTAAAACCGACTACGCATTAACAAAGCGCTTATCTTTATTTGTTTTTTGTTACCGCGTAGCGCGTAATGCATCTGTTGTTCGTAGTCAATTACGCTTTATCGCCACTAATGCAAATTTCAGCGTTCTTTCATGCAACCATCGTCTTGATAAAATGTTGTAAGAAACGCTCAAAATATCTTAACACTAGAACGACCAAGCGCGTCAATTGACGCGTTTCAAGTATTTAATTTCCCGTATCTCCACCGGATACCACTCTTTTCTGCTGAAACTTCTTGACAATTATTTTTTTGTACAACGCTTAGTTTTGTGTCAATTTTAAAGTTTTTAATAATAAAACGACGAATTTAGTTATATATCTACCTAAAACGACCAAGCTCGTCAATTGACGGATACCAGAGTTGGATCAATTACAATTGTAATTATAATTGAATGTAATTAATTACACTTTTTTGAGTAATTGTTATTATAATTATAATTGAGATTTTTTGTTCTTGTGTAATTGTAATTATAATTGTAATTTAAAAAAATTAATCATCAAATTACAATTACTTTTTAACAAGTTTATGAATGTGAAGTTCTACATTTTCATTTTTATCAAGAATCGTTGCATGTGAACACATGACCAATGTCAGTTGGTTGACAGTTTTTTTGTTGCGGCGGCAAGCAGCTCACTGTTTGCTTGATTTAACATCTCAAGACATGGTGACTATGCAGCGTTTGTTTCTGCTGCTTTATAAAGGAGAAAACTCTTGTTAGTCTCCTTCTCGTGCCCTATTTACTGTTGCTGTTTCAATATTATGTCACTGCTTCTATTTGTGCTTTTCGCTAAATTAGTGTTGCTTTGACAAATCTTTTTGACTGACCGAGTGACCCAGTGCAGTTGCCACTGGAAAAATAGTTTGTTTCTTTATTTTGTCATGTGTTTGTGTAGCTGAGGATCCTATCTGATGCAAATAAATAAATTTATTTATTAAATAATTGTCTAGACACGCAGACACGCTTTTATATTAATATTTAGCGACCGTGACCGAGTGGTTTAGTGTTGTTGGTGCAGTCACTCAGTTGTTGTTGTCTATGTTGTTCAGTGTTCACTGTTGTATTAGCAGTAATAGTTTCAAGAGATAAAATTTTTTGAGCTCGTTTTGTTGAGATAGCACATGCTGGCAATCCTGTCATCAGTGTGATGTTTTGCTTAGTAGCCTAATTACAAGTGCTTTCGTTTAAAAAGCATTCTTTGTACTTTTGTTCACATAGTCTTCAGTTAACAGTAACATTGCTAAATAAGGTTTGTTTTTTTATCAACTTTGCATTCTAAGTTTAAAAAATAAAAACTTATTGCAGAACAGTATGGAAAATTTAGAAATGAATAATGTTGAAGGTGAATCCACAGTCGAAGTAGGCCTACTACTAAAACCATTAGCAGATTTTTTCAAATGTTTAACCAATACTGAGGCATGCTGCAATCAATGCAAAAAAAGATTAAGTTTTTAACAAAAGCAACATTAAATTTGATAACGCATTTAAAAAGATGTTGTCATAGTCAGTATACTAACTGCATACATCGCAAACGAAAGCATCAAGAAAAATCAAAGAAAATACAAGAAAAGGATTGCCAAACTCAAATTAAGTCATTTTTCAAAGCTTCTTCTTCGCAACGATTTGCTGTTCATGATGTGACTCAAAAAGAACTGAAAAAAGCTTTAATAAAATCAATTGCTTGTGATCAGCTACCATTAAGCATCGTTGATAGTAAAACATTCAGAGATTTGCTGCTGACTGCTGAACCAAAATTTGTAATTCCAAGACGATCGACAATTAGAAATATCTTGATACCAATAGTAGTTTAGCAGATGAAAGAAGAAATGAGACACCAACTGGCATGTTTGTAACATGTTTATCTAACAATTGATCTTTGGACAAACAGAAACATGTCAAATTTCTTGGGCATTACTGCCCATTTCATTGACGCTACATGGAAGCTTTGTGGCTTTGTACTGGCAGCTGACTCATTTTTAGAAAAGCATATAGCTTGTAATATTTCCAAGGCTTATGGCGATGTTATAGAAAAGTTTAAGCTAACTTCAAAAGTAACCAAAGTTGTATCAGACAATACTTTCTCCATGGTAAAGGCATTTCAGATTTTACTATTAGAGTTTATTTTGCATAAAACTGTTGATGAAGTTGGTGAGAATGACAACGAAGTGTTGGTTGCAGATTCTATTTCTGAACATGATTTTGTAGAGGGTGATGCAGATTTAAATTATCTTCTTTCCTGCTTACCAGAGAGGGTCAGTTGCTTCGCTCACACTCAACAACTTTGCATCAAAGATTGCCTGCAGGATTTAGAATTTTAAAAGTCTTACATCGGAAGGCAGCTTGCAAAAGTAGCTAACATTGTAAACTCTGTTAGAAAATCGGTCAATGCAACTACTTACTAGAAAAAAATAATATAACATTAAGAGCGAAAAATGTTACACGGAATTCGCAACTTGTTATGTTGCAAAGCGTATTGAAAGACCACGAAGAGGTAAACGCAGCTCTTGCCTTAATTGAATCGCCAAATGGAATTACAAATCAAGGCTATTTGGCATTGAATAAACTTGTAAGAGTGCTGCTACCTTTTAAGGAGGCAATGCAGCAAATTGAAGGGGAAAATATTGTAACATCTTCAAGCATACAGTATGTCCTGTAGTGGTTGGATTGGTAAAAGCCATGGAACAACTGAAAAATGCAAATCTAAATCACTGCAAAAAATTGGCAACAGCCCTTCACGATTCGGTTTTAAAAAGGTTGTTACCATTTTTAAATTGTATGGATAACAAACTTGCGTCCCTTCTTGACCCAAGATTTAAACAGAAGTGGATTGAAAATGATGATGAAAAAGAATAAGCTCTGCGGGTTCTACAAACGCACGTCACAAGTAGGCTTGGCTTTTTTTCAAGAAGACTGTAGCAGCAGCATTAGCAGAGATGATGATAATGGAAGCCTTGCCAAAGAGCCAAAGTTATTTGACTTCATTGCAAAAGGCTCGAAAATGAAAAAAACAAAGAATTCAAGAAGAGAAGTAGAAATTTATTTTGCTGAAGACACCTTGCACTTTGATGAAGATCCACTAACGTTTTGGAAGAAAAAATCAGAAGAACTTCCCACACTAGCTGTGTTAGCCAAAGAATTTTTGGGACTAACAGCAACATCTGCACCTGCAGAAAGATTATTTTCAATTGCAGGAAATTTCTACACTGCAAAACGAAATTTACTGGGTACAGATACTTTTTGCAACCTGATGTTTATCAAGTGTAATTCAACCATACATGAGAAAGTGAAACTGTAAATCAATAAAAAATGTAAAATTAAGTGTATACATTTGATGCAGTTACTAAGGAGGCTGTGTTTTCCTTCTGGGTAAATGAGTTAGGTTAGGATTGTATACACTATGCAGAAAGTACAAACTTTTAGCGCTAAACAGTGCTTTATAAGAAGTTATTTCTGCATACTACCCTAAAGAACTCATTTGTTTATTGTGTTGTTCAAGTGTCGTGCTGGAAGCAGATTAGCTATATTGTTTAAAATCTTTTTCATGCCTTTCTAAGTGTAAGCTCTGCATGACAACAATATGTTTGTTTTTTTTCAGTTGGTCAAATAGTAATTATCATTGAAATTGTTATAAAAGACTTTTGCCTATATCTTTCTGAAAATTTTTGCATGTATTGCATTCATTAAAAAAAATTAATTGTAATTTTTAATTAAATTACACCTTAAAAAGTAATTGTAATTGTAATTGTAATTGTAATTTTTTAGAACAAAGTAATTGTAATTGTAATGTAATTAAAAATCTTTAATGTGTAATTGTAATTGTATTTGTAATTGATAAGAAATTGTGTAATTAATCCAACTCTGACGCACACACCTATAAATTTTACGTAGAGTCTACAGAAAGTGTGATTACAGCCTGCAGAACCATTAAGAACATGAAAAATAAAACAACGTGATATTCAGCTTTGTCTGAGCAGTAATTAAGCATTGTGATGTCCCAGCGGCATAGGATATTATCTCCCCAGCATCCTATTGCGCTGTAGAAATTCGGGCTTACTTAGTGACTTTATTCGAGACTAGCACGTGCTTGTGAGTTGTGGAGGTTTAAAAGGAAGTAAAGCAGCTACTAGCGTTGTCTAGTGACTTTGCTGTTATTGGCAATAAAAGCGTTCAACTTCATGCGTATATGCGAGCTTTTATAATACGTTTCAGGTGTTGACTTACCACTGTTTTTTTAGCTTTTAGTTTTGAAACTTGTTTTGCTAGTCATAGTGTATCCAATACGCTGAGACGTGTTACTGCGCAGCAGGCAATTACAAGACATTTCAGCAGACTGCTCAGATGGTGAATACTCTGACAACGAGCTAGATGACGCATTGACTAATGATGCACAAGCGGAGCTTGATTCACGTGGGGAAGAATCAGACGTCGATAGTCCTAGCAAAGACGATGACAGCGATTTACAGAATTAAGTGCAGGGGAATCAAGATTTGATCGGAAAAGACGGAACAGCTTGGCAACCTTTGGTTATTTCCCATGTGCAACAAGGGCGCTTGCAACAAAAAAACATACTGAACTTCAAACCTGGCCCAACTGGATTTGCAACAAGCAGCATCACTGAAAACAGTCCACTGTCATCGTTTCGCGTTTCGTTTGACGAGGCAATGCTTAGAAATATAAAAAAATGCACCGTAGCTAAAGCCATTGCGTTTCTGGCAGAATGAACTGGGATATAACACTTGATGAGCTGGACAAATTCATTGTACTGGTTATTGCAAGAGGGATTTTAGGACAGAAAAGTCTGCCAGTGGAAAGTTTGTGGGATATAACCTGGGTGTCGAAAGTTTTTGGGATACAACGGATAGTTGAAGAACTTACTGGGACAACTCCAGGTAAAAATACTGGAAAAAATGCAGTTACACAAAGAAACCTCATAAAAACTAACGAACCTTCTGAAAAAAAGCGAAAAACATGTGCAACAATAAACTGTCGTAATAGAACAATTTGTGCAATAGCTGCCGGGGCATGGTATGTGGGAAATGCGCTATAAAAATTTGCCCAAACTGTGTTGATTAAATGTAACAACAATCGCTTACCTTCGTAAACCGTTGCAGTTATTATTTTACAAACACTAAAATTATTTTTATATTTTTTTGCCTCCAAATGCCGCTAGAGTTCAAAATTTTTGGTTTATGCCTAGCAGGCTCAATTTTTAATTATTCTGTTTCTTTTTCCAAAAAAGTATCATGTAGGTGTTTGGTTATTTTTAAGAGTGCAATAAATAGTGTTTAATGCTATTACCACATTAAGAATGTTTTTTGACCAAATAAATGAAGAAATCGCAGCTTTATGCATTATGCGTCAATTGCCGCACTTGGTCGTTCTGGGTAGTTTGAAAGCGCGGTCGTTCTAGTGTTAAGCGGTAAATCGACGTCATTTCAACCTTGAACAACTTCTAGTTAATTTTAAACCTATGTTCATGACGGAAATACGTGACTTTACGTCATCAACAATTTTTTAATCAATCAAGCGAACTCTTTGAATGGAATCGAATTGCAAATACAAAACGATCTAACTTCCCGGAAACTAAACAATATATAACGTCGAGAACAACTTGTTTAAGCGACTATATTGTAATCATTTTATTTGTTTATTTTTAACTTTTTCACTGTATCCATCAAGCAAGGAAACTCTTTAGTATTTTTAAACCTTTGCATTTCCAGCAAACTATGTAGCCACAACTTGTACATAGGAGACTATGCAGCAATTACCCCAAAGTTTTACCGTGATGCAAAGATATTGCTGTCTGGTAAATATTTTCATTTCTTTTTTTACTTAGATATGACTGAAATTTAGAACTGCTTGCCGAGACTATCAAGCATGGGAAAGCATCGTACCCGTATCACTGTTTTTCCCACACACCCAACAAAATAGCCCATGTAGGTTTTGAACCGCGATCGCATCGATCACAGTCACGGTGCACTCAACTACTCGATCACCCATAACATTGATGAAGGTTAATCAGCAATGTGTAATCTTAGAACATTTCTTTTAACTCTCAAAGATTATCAAAAATTTAATTACAAAGAGTTAGCACTAGTTTGTTTTTGGCCGTTATCACGAAAAAAACAAAAAAAACAAAATTATATACTATAGTATTTCATAAGTTTGCGGTGTTTATTTCACCGACTTTTGTTGCGTTACATTTGATTGACCCGAGAATAGCACAAACGCTAATCAATAACCAACTTCTACACTAAATGAAGTCTAGAATATTTGCTTTTTTGCGTAATCTCATATTTGCTTTTCTGATCCAGGCTTATTTCAAGCTTTATTTTAACTTTCAAGAGACGGAAAGGTTTTGTTTTATTTAATCAAAAGATTAAAATGTAAATTTTTTATAATTTTAAGTGAAACCAAACTTGACTGCTAAATATAAAAGTTATCTCAAACCTTTAAGAAAACTTTAAAAATGAAGCTATGCGAATTATTAATATTACGCAATGGTCATCAAATGCTAGGTGCTTTCTCGCAGCCTGGGCCGTGCGTAAGTCTGTTTATTGGTGTCAAAATGTCAAAAATGGAAACGAAATCTACCAAAATGGAAGACGACGACGACATTCAAATGTTGATCCTTTGTCAAAAAATAACAAAATTTTTAATTTAGAAGACATAGTTAAGATTAAAACTCTAAAATTAATGTTTAATTTTGACAGACGTAAATGACCGAATTTTTTCACTAGGTATTTAAAAAAAGTATCTCAAATTCATTCCCGCGTAACCCGTTCATCCGACAATAATATATTGTACTTATCAAGATACCGATCCAATTGTTTGCAAAGATCTCTTAAATATAGAGGAGTTAAAGTTTGAAACAATGTCCAATGTAATTTAAAAAAAGTTGCTACTATTTATATAATTTTGGCTATAATCCAGTAATATTTCACCTTGCCGGTACGGTGCTCAATAACACACGGTTAGAGTAAGTATATTATATTTATTAAACACCACACGATATTAGTTAAAACCACAACAGTCTGTTTCATCTTATCGAATCGTCAGGTGGTTACTAAAAAATCAAAAATATATAGTTATTTGTGGTAAAAATAATACGCTTGGAATAAATAACACGTAATTAATTATGCAAATAATACAGCTCCTGTTACGTCATACAAGAAAAATAACTCAAAAATATAGAAAATGTAAGTATAGAGGTTTGCATCTATTTAAAGATAAGGGATAGCGAGTTAAAAGGAGGATGTAAAAAATTTAAAAGGAGGAAAGGAAAATCTACAAAGCAATGAAAAGATTACGGGAGAGGTCGTACGAGATGAAAAAGTTAAGTAAGTGAAGAACAGTGCAAATGATAGTGAGCGGATTAAACTAACGTATAAAAATGGTAATTTAATTAATTTGAATTTGTTCTTGTGGCAATGTTTTATGAAAGGCAATCAGCAAGCATCGATGGGAGTTGTTTCTCTATAGCGGGCGGGTGGTTTGAATGTTAGTGGACATAGAGTGGTTGGTCGTTAGGCTTGTAAGCAAATTCTACAAAACATTAACAATAAAATACGACAATCTACGGGTGTATTCCAATGGCGAGGCATTTCCGCAGTAATTTCCTGGTTTAAGGACTTCCCTTACAAAGAAAGATATAAATTTTTAACATTTGATGTTGCCGATTTCTACCCTTCCATTTCGGAGAAACTGCTTGACGATTCCATTAGTTTCGCCAAACAATTTGTAGAAATCAGCAAGGACGACAGCAGAATCATCCATCACTGCTAAAAATCTCTACTTTTCACCTGGGACAGTGCCTGGATTAAAAACAACGACTCACTTTTTGACGTTACTATGGGCTCCTATGATGAAGCGGAAGCGTGCGAGCTGGTTGGTCTGTTTATCCTCCACCAATTATCCCAGCTTGTGGCTGTCAAGCCCGGTCTTTATAGAGACCACGATTTGGCTATTCTAGAAAATGCTTCGGGTCCTACCTTGGAGCATATAAAAAAAAAGATTATCAAGCGATTCCACCAACGCGGCTTAAACATCACAGCCAAAACCAACCTTGTCCAAACCAATTTTCTCAATGTTAACTTCAATTTGAAATCGGGGAAATATTAGCTTTACCGGAAGCTTAACGACCAACCACTCTATGTCTTCCAACATTCAAACCACCGTCTCGCTATAAAGAAACAACTCCCGTCGATGCTTACTGACCGGCTATGCAAAGAAGTAAACATCTCGGTGGGTTGCAGTATATCAGCGCACCCGGATCCCATAAAAGAAAATCCTGAAATTTGAACATAGTGTGGTTTAACCCACCCTTCAGCGAGCATGTAAAGGCTAACATCGGCAAGGTTTTCCTTCATTTGCTCGAGAAACACTTTCCTTCCTGTCACTGCTTGCACAAGATATGCAATACAAATAACGTCAAACTAAGCTATAGTTGCATGCCCAACATGGCAGCTATAATATTCAGGCACAACAAAGCGCTCCTTGCTAAAAGAACCGAGCCCGCCAACATTGTACCACCTTGTAACTGTAGGGCTAAAACCACCTGCCCGATGAAGGAACAATGATGCGAAAGCTCCATTATTTACAAAGCCACTCTAACATCAGATGGCATTGCCAAAAATTATTATGGTTGTAGTAAAACCGAATTTAAAACTCGCTTCTACAACCATAATCAGAGCTTTAAATACCGGCAAAAGTGTAATGCCACAGAGGCGTCCAGGGCCTTTTGGCAAGCTAAAGACGCAGAAAAGAATCCCAACATTGAATGGAGCATCGCGGCCCGCACCACACCATACTATCCGGGAGCTAGATGGTGTAACCCCTGCTTAGCAGAAAAACTTTTTATCCTCCGAGCGGACCCTACCACAATGCTGAATAAAAGATCGGAACTGAATGGGAAATGCCGCCTCAAAAACAAATTTAAATTAAAAAACCTTTTGTAATTATTCGCGACTTCACCTATTTCAATATTGGAATTATTTTGATTTTGAATTAGACCACTACTATCAAACCAACAACACGTTGTAAACGATCGAAACTTACCGGAAAACATTGCCACAGAACAAATTCAAATTAATTAAATTACCTTTTTTATCCGTTAGTTTAATCTACTCACTGTCATTCGCCCTGTCCTTCACTTACTTAACTTTTTCATCTCGTACGACCTCTCCCGTAATCTTTTCATTGCTTTGTAGATTTTCCTTTCCTCCTTTTAAATTTTTTACCATACACCTAACTCGTCATCCCTTATCTTTAAATGGATGCAAATTTCTATACTTACATTTTCTATATTTTTGAGTTATTTTTCTTGTATGACGTAACAGGAGCTGTATTATTTGCATAATTAATTACGTGTTATTTATTCCAAGCGTATTATTTTTACCACAAATAACTATATATTTTTGATTTTTTAGTAACCACCTGACGATTCGATAAGATGAAACAGACTGTTGTGGTTTTAACTAATAAAGTGTAGTGTTTAATAAGTATAATATAATTTTGGCTATATGTAAATACGTTATATCTTAAATTCTTATTCTTAAATCCATTAATATTTTTATTAAACTTATATCTACAGTGGTCTATTTTATATATTATTGCTCTAGCATACGATTACATTTAAATATTTATAATTTTTGTGTTAAACTGTTTAATAATGATTAAGAATAAAAAAAATGAATGAATGAATTAATGAATAAATATTTTTATAATTTTAAATAATCGGTGGCTACTCGACTTTTTTTTTCGGTCACTTCGCAGTCTCCCCATACCTTCGGTATTTTCTTTTTTTTACGTATATAAAATTACGTCAATAAAACGCACTCTTTTTCTTTTAAAGAGGCTTTCAGTAAAGCCATGCCAGAAACTTTTTGTGTCACACTTATCAATAGCAGTCGTGACAATGATGAAGTAAAGAAGCCATGCATGGCTTTACTGAAAGCCATTTTAAAATTCTGTACCGCAAACAAATTATTTTTTTAACTCTTTTTGTTTTTTTTTATTATTATTTTTACTATTATTGTTTTGTGAGCATTGTTATTGTTTTGTGAGAATTGTTGTATTTATATTAATTCGTATGAAATAAATTTCTCTGTTGTGTTCTGCTGTTGCTGATAAACTATAATAGTTGTTTTTTAATAAAATTGTTGACAAAAAAGTTAATATTTTCAAACACTGTGGGGGAAGGCATACAAATTTGAGAAAACATAAAATAAAAATAAAAAAAACAACAAATAAATAAGAAAAGCAGAAGAATGTGCACTACAGTTGACCATTTTTTATTTAGGCACAAGCTTTCGTGGGCTACTGCTCACTTTATCAGGTGCAATGGGATAAAAATGCAGTCAAAACAAGTTATACACAACGGCATTTGACGTAACAAATAGACATATGTGACGTAATGAGATACAAAAATATCGGATAAAAAAGACTAAGTTCGGGAAAATATGGAAGTGCGGTAAATTGTTGTAATTTAAACCAAAAACATATGCGAGAAAATGGCATGTAAGTATAGAATGATGCGAAATGGATAAAAAAAGTGAAAAACATAAATGACGCTCACGTGTGCAAAAATAAATATTACACGTAGTTAGACATAAATGAATAATCTTTATTTAAACCTTGGTTAACGCAATCGAGTTTAAAAATAATTTTTTGCTCTTCCACTTCCCGTTGTTGCTTTGTTTTACCTTTAACTTCCTTGATTACTGTTAATTTGAGATTGTCCAAAGTGTGGTCGGGTTTATTGAAATGCTCGGCTACCGGTTTGTTTCTGTTGTGCTTGATGTCGCTCCTGTGTCCGTTCATTTGTTGTCTGATAGAGTTACTTGTTTCTCCAATATACATGTAGATGCAATCTAGATTATCGCCTAATGCCGTTGTCTAAAACTTTTTTTGACTGCATTTTTTTTCCCATTGCACCTGATGAAGTGAGCAGTAGCCCACGAAAGCTTGTGCCTAAATAAAAAATAGACAACTTTAGTGAACAATCTTCTGTTTTTCTCATTCGATTTGAAAAGTTGACACGGCTCTCCCAATTCTATTCCTTTTCTATTCTATTCTTTCTAATTCTTCAACAAATGAATAAGTTGACATTTATAAACACTAAAGGGGCCAGAGCTACAAACTTTATCGTTATTGCTGATATACAAGTTAATTGCTATTGAAAGCAGTCATATTGGATTTAACATATTTTTTAATTAATTTATTTATTTACATTATTAAAAAAAAAACAAAAAACAAAAAATTAAACAAAGGTTTTGGGCTAACTTTAGCCCTCATCAGGTTTTGTATTGAATATAGTCTTTCCTGACTTTACAATAACGCAACAGCAAGACGGCAACGTCAAAAGTGATGGTGGCACTTGATATTCTCCCGAAAAGTTGTTTGTGTAGAAAGATCGTTTGTCCATGTACAAAACTAATCCTAAAATCAATCAAAAATTAAATAACAATTTAAGTTGTAGCTTTACTTTTTACAAACTAATCAGTGAACTTTTTTTCTTTTCGTTATTCTTGATCAAACGTAAAGCAGTTTTTATCCGTGGTCGGGTGGTTAAAGCGCCGTGCTCGTGATCAACGCGGTCTCGGTTCAAAACCCACTCGCGCCATTCTGTTGTGTCCTTGGGAAAGACACTTTACGGCACATTCCCCTGCTTAGTGGTCGTGACAAGCAGTTCTAAATTGCAGTTATATCTCTATTAATTACTAGCGGAAAGCAATATCTTTGTATCTCCGGAAGCAGGTTGGGGTAATTGCCTACCCTATGTATTAGCGCCTCCGTCGCTTTCCAGCGAGTCAGGACGATAAATATAAAGATAAAATAAAAATAAAAAATAAATCCATCAATGGCAACCATGAGTTACGTAATTGTTATAAATTTATCATCTCACGATTTGAACAGGAAATAGGTGTGGCTGGTTTTCAAAGTTTTACATTGTTTTCACCCTCTTAGTTTATTTTTGGAATGGTTGTTAATATGCAGCGCATATAGGTTTTAAGTGAAATTGAAGAGAAAATACAAGAATGAGCAAACTTTTGGAAAACAAGAATGTTGGTCAAGCACGACTGTTACAATACGGTAATTACTTTCTTTGTTTATTATTTTTCACTAAAAACTCAAGCTATATCAATCTTAGTAATTTCCGCTTTTTAAGTAACAAACTGTTTCGATGATTCAGTAATGAAGAACTGACGAATACAGGAGTAATGAAGTAATAAAGAATTTAAGATTTATTTGACAGAAAGGAGGAACTGAAGAAAGGATTTAGTAAAGCAAATTAAATCGAATAAAATTAACTTAGAAAAAATCGAATCCAGTCACAAGGTAAGACCAAACTTATAATTGATTGAAAGGGTGATCTGAATTCCACCATGAATTGAATGATTAAAAATTTAAACAAAATTGCTATAGCAATGCAAACTTTTATTATTTGCACTGCTATGTAAGCTTGATGTTAAGCAAAGAAATAACTTAATCAGTTTCCTGTAATGCCTTATTTTAAGAAAAAAATCAGTGTATCGAAACATTTTTTAAGATTTATCTTTATTTTTTAAATTACGTATAATATTTTTAAAACTATACTTTTGAAACGGAAAAACAATGTAAATCTATTTTAGACAAATGAAACATTAGTGCAAGTACAGCTTTTTTAAATAGAACTGTAGTAGCTTGCTCTCTCTGGTTTCAAAACTTGAGTACCATTATTTTATGATGTAAAGTTGTTACTGTATGTTATAGACCTCTTAGTTATAGATGAAATTTAAAGTAGCCTACTAGAATATTAATTTAAACCTCTCTTTTTAAAAACAATGGCAGTTTGTTTTGTTACAAAATTGTCAGGTTATAACAAAAAAAAAAAAGACAAGTAAGTAATCTTTAGCGGTGAAAGCAAAGTATGTTACTAATTAACCAAATAATGCAGTATCTTTAAGCCCCGCAGGTCTTTAAGATGGGTACTTTACTTTTTATTGAGCCGTTTTAATTTGATAGGTCCAAGATGATATAAAAATTATGGATGGAGAACCTTATGGCAAGCTTGCCAGATGTGGCCTAGCATTTACTCTTAACATAAAAGTATTTAAATTTTATAACGTTTATGCTGACGTACACTAATAAAAACGACTAAGGAATTTTCTAAATTTTAACAATGTATTTTGCTGTTGACATAACTAAATGGGGTAATGAAAGTAAGCCGCAGCGATCCCAAACGCTGTTTCGGTAAAATATTTGGTGATAGAACGACGTATCGGCAGAAGATTTGCTGGGAAAACAGTCTTGATCAATGATGACTTTAATACTGAACGAACGGAGCGGCCGCACCAGGCCCTACTGAAAACATCATAAAGTGGCCCCTAAAAAAAACATTGATTTATTTCTTTGGAGTAGTACCATGACGGTGGCCCCTAAAATGATGAGTGCTTTTTTAGAGATCACTTTGTTTTGGGTCACAAAACAGTGACCCTAAAGTGATGACCTTTTTTAAAGATCACTTTTTTTTAAGCACAAAAAGTGGTCCCTATGTTTCTTTTACCCGGAATCCCTCTTTTGTAAGGTTATCACTGGTCTTGAAAGCAAGTGTCGCATTGCTTTTTAATTTACTGTATTATTGCCGCCATGCTAGAGCTTGTTCGATCAAAAAATTGATGGTGGTGACTGCAAAGCGGAGTCTATTAACATTCTGTGCTAGATTTAGTAGAATTGGAAAGTCAGTGCACTTTTCATATTGCTGAAAAAAATTTTGAACTGTTTGCTTCAAAAATGGTTACACCACTTCGTGTTGCTCCAAGAAGTATTTATTAGATTTTGCAGTGATAGAGCTGGCGTAAATCTGTGGACAAGGTCAGGAGTCAAAAAGTTGCTTAAAGACACATTTCCTGATATAATATTGTGGCATTGCCTTAATCACAGATTTTTGCTTGATGAAGGGAATGCACTAGAAATTATCAGTTTTACAATTGATTTTTAGTCATTTCTTTAACATTTATCTTCACTGCACCAAAAAACAAGCGGGAACTTAGCGAATGTTTATGTGATTTGCCAATGACTTTCAAGAGAATCGGAAAGGTGTGTAATGTTTGCTAAGTCGTTTTATTTTTAGTTCAGCATCAGCAATCTGGCATTCTTTCATCATTTCCAAAACGAAGACTTTTATATTTAATTATTTCTGGATCTAACACATCCATTTGACTAACAAGAGTCTTGTGGTTCTCTTTTCGAGTTGCATGAACGCTAGGCGGTGCTCTGTTTGATGCGGCAGTAAAGAGACTTTTGTTTCATATTGTCA
This sequence comes from Diplosoma virens, assembly GCA_963680785.1. Classification (NCBI taxonomy): domain Eukaryota; kingdom Metazoa; phylum Chordata; class Ascidiacea; order Aplousobranchia; family Didemnidae; genus Diplosoma; species Diplosoma virens. Next base: position 77,619,019 of record OY796880.1, on the reverse strand, counting down.
GTTACATCCCAAATAAACTGAGCCTGATTGATTATTGGGCTTCAAACGTGGCTTTTCTGTACTTTTTCTCGTTTCATCATTTGAAGCTTTGTGAAAATGTGCGACAAAGCTAAAGAGGTAAAAAGTTTATGTGATACCCTTCGTCTCAACACCAAGGAACTCATCTTGCGTACTCTGAATTTAAAGCAAGTGGGGTAAGAGACATTTCTGACCAACTAAGTAAGTTGCTGGTGGCCGTTGACACTCTCTCACCAAGTAACATCAACAGTGAGTGAGGTTCAACTCCATGAATTACAGTATATTACTACTGATATCAGAAATGTGATTACAACTAGCAATGTTGCTCTTTTCAGCACTGTGGAGCCTTCGTGCAAAAAATGGAATCCTAAGCTAAACGTAAAAGCTTGTTTTGGAAAAGGAAGAAAAGTAGATTACTTAACAAGTGGCATGAATCGTCAAAATATGAAAAAAGAATAATTACTATGAATTTTTATAGAAAGTCTTTTAACACTAGAATTACTGGTGCGGTCATTTTGACCGTTTCTGATTTTTAATTGCTCATATCTCTGCTTAGGTAAGATTTAGAATATTGAAAATTTCTGACTTTTTCTATGTCTTTGTCAACTTGTAGCATGTTAATTTTTATTGTATTGCACTAAGCGCAGCGGATTTGGGGGGAGATTTACCTTAAATTACCGCCAACGCTTATTTTGACCGGAAAGCAACTTGTAATTTCTCTACTGTTAAAGTTGCCTTTACAATAAAGCCTTTTGTTGTGTTATTGTTTTAAAACAATCATGAAACAATTACTGCAGTATCTGGCAACAGTTAGTTACTAGCTAGTTCATAATGTTGAGTCATTTGCAGAATGCCGAGACCAGAACGAGTGAGTAGTATCCAAGCTCTAGCTTGGCTGAACGCAATTGTAGAAGATGATTCGGAGGATGAAAGCGAAGGTGAAAATGTTGTACAAGAAAAAAATTGGAGATGCTATCTCGAAAAGAAATTTTATGTTTTAGCTCGCCACTGAACTAAAAGAAGCATTTGTTCAAGGAAAGACAGCTCAACTAGAGGGAGTTTTGCTTCCACTTTTCAACAATTGTCATCAAAATTCGATGGTGAATAGAAGCAGAAAGAAAAAGCAAAAGCAAAGCCAAGTTAAAAAAAACTGTGAACAAAACAAAACCGCAAAATTCTTTTGTGGATGCCGTAGATTAGTTAGCGAAAAGGGTACAGGTTATGTAAAAGTTGAATGTGTGGACTGTGTAGAGCGCTGTAATTTTTTTTTTGTATGCTTTTGAATAGACGCTTTGGTCTATGTAAACAGCAGTATGATGAAAAATAACCATTTCATGTTTTGAAGTCTTTTTAAGGTAAATTGTTTTTCATTTAGTTTGAGATCCCGTGTTTGTTGTAAATACAGTAAAAACTGTGAGAAATTTTAACCAAGCAGTAAAAAGTAGGTTGAAGGCCTTCAATGTTATGCGGAGATCAGGGTCTATGCAGTATATTCCAGAACATGATATTAAAAAGAAGCCTAAAACGCACCAAATTCACACCTACAAAGATTCAAATCATTACTAGGTATACTACAAAAGTTAAAAAAAAGCTTGTAAGATAAAGTAAAGCTAAATTATTGCGCACTTTTTTGTTTATTGGACAAACGGTCATTTTAACCGCTCGCGGTAATTCTAGGTAGGTCAAAAACGCGGTAATTTTAGTGTTAAATAATTAGTGTTCGTTTTTATTTATGTTGTTTATGTGCGGGGTTGAAAACGTTTTGTTTATGTTATTGGTAGCAATAACAAGACAATATAGGTTTTGCTTTTGATCAGCAATTTTGGTCAGAAAATTATTCTACTTTCATCATTGTTCTGGCACCTTTCTGGTAAGAAAATTATTTTACTTTTACCGCAGCGTAAATGTAATTGCTTGACTTTTGAATAAGTAAACAAATGTATTTTTATCTTGAAAATCTTTTGAGATATAAATTCAATCGAATAAATAAAATTAAAAAAATTTTTGCTTTAAATTTAAAAGTTAAAAGGTATTTTAGATCGTTGTGCTTGTCCATATTTTTGCTCATACTCTTCTACAAAAATTGTGATGCAAGCAAACGAGAAAAAAGGGCACAACAGAAATGGATAATTCTTACTATATAAACATTAAATATTTAAATGCTAGTGGAGCAAAACCAAAATTCTACAAAACTATGCAAAATTTTAAAATTTATTGAAATTACTATGTGCAGATTAAATCATTAACCACCGCAAATAATTTCGCTGTTCGTAATTTGTTTTTTGCTGATATACCATGTATTTAATTCTAACTAAGACATAGCAAATGTTTAATTTAGATTTTGCTTTCGAAATTAATAAAACAAGAAGCGTTACGTAAATGGTACGATTTCTTGAATGGGTAAAGAAAGTACAATCATAATTCTTTTACAGTTTGTTACGACGTAAAGAAGACAAATATGGGTAAAAAATTGAAAATTCATAATAGTGCAATTGCTTCAACTTAAGATAATTAAAAAAAAATAAATATTGTTTGATATGAGTGGGTAGATGGTTTGATGAAAAGATAAGGTAATTTGTCAGCTGTGCTCTAAAAACGATATTGCGCGTACTTTTCCATGTTGTGCTCTGAACGAGCTTGCTTATGGCATTAGTGATTCCGGCCTTTAAATTGTGTTATAATTTCACATAATTTGCTGTTATATACATTATATATATGTATTCTTTTTTATTAAACGACATTTGGCCTAATACTAAGATTTTATAGTTTCTTTGTAATTGTTTCATATCATTTCAGTCAATTGTCGTTTTGGTCGCGGGGAAGAGCCATCTTAAGTTTAATTTTGCTAACAGGGCCGTAGGCTGACTGTGTCGTGTTCTTTATTCGGACTCAACTTTATCTGACTCATCTATATTTACTTGCGTTGGGTGATAAAAAATTGGACTGATTTTTGTTGAACTTTACCTTTGGTTTTCTGTTTCAAGTTTTGTTTGGAATAAAAATATAGTTTCAGTAAAATTTAAATTTAAGTGAAAGTAAAATTGGTGAAGGCCTTGGTGCTCTCCCGGGCCACGTTGCAGTCAATTTTAGCTCATTGCTCAAGCAACAGTTGGTGAAAAAAAGTTGTTTCTGTTCCAGGAGTTTTATCAAAAACTGCAATCTATTGATCCAGACATAGGACTTGTAGCCATAAAAAATCTTCTGAGCGGCCCTATATGAATGAAACTTTTAAAGTTATTTAATTTCAAAAGGTGACACTGATTTCACTACAAAATTTTAACAACAACATGAATTTGGTCAAATGCACTTCTCACACATTTTCCGAACATTTTATTTTTGTAAATATTTATCTCTATTTATCCTTCTGAGTCGCAGGTAAAAGTCGAAGGCGCTATACTTAGAGAAACTGTCAAGCGATTGCCCCGACTTGCTTTCGAAGATATCAAGATATTGTTTTCCCGTAAGACTTTTTTGGTTTTTTGTATTGTTAAGCGACACGATCTTCTTTGTATGGAGTAGATGTTTCTTTCCCATAGACTCTTAAAATGTTAGGGAAGGTATTGTTTAGCCAGGCCACTGTTTCCTCATTAACCGATTCCAGACCAAGAATCTGATTGAATTATGGAAAGTGTGGCAAGATGCTATGATTATGGTCCGCGCCACACTCACGCGCTGCAGTGGGAACCATATCCCATTAGCACATTGTAAAATGGAATTGTAAACCAATTGTAAACCAACGCCAGTGCAGAGTCGATTAAACTTCACTCAGGATGGTCTGACTAGGTGCATTCCCAATGTTTTGGGTTGACGTAGGGGATGAAAGTAAGTAGGCGGAGGTATTACTTTGCCATTCCGTATTTTATTTGGTTTTTGCCCAGCATTTCAGAAGGGTGTCCGACTAAAAAAAGTCCTTTAAAAGTTCCAGTGAATCAGGAACAAATGGGTGTCTCTATATGAGCAGTTGGTATCCTCTATAAGGGGAGATAAGAGCCTTTCGTTAAGTATGTTTCTAAGCCCTTGTGCTTGGCGAGCTAGAGATAGCATGGTTTGTTTGCGGCGAAGCTCGGTCGATCTTCCGCGTCAAAAACTAGCCTTCTCTCTAAGTAGCAGTGGGTCCCTAATTGGTTGGACACCGTTGTAGATAAGTCTTTCTAGGATCTTAAAGGCCCTAAGCCTAATCCTAATCCTAACTGCTAATGGATAGTCTTATTTCGTCATACTTTTCATAACAAATTATGAAATGCTTGAATATTTCTCTAGTTTCAAAAATGCAGCGTAAGACTAGTTAGCCTAATTGTTTATTATAACTGATTTCCAAAGAGTATTTAAAGCGCACAGTATAATTTAGTTATTTATTTTTAATTTTCCTGATGAGGGCGTAATGTGATTTGCTGAAAGACTTCAAAAATCTTGTAAGTAAAATTTAGTTAAAATATTGAATGGAATGGTATTCTTAGCCATTACTGGATTATAATTCATAATTTAAAATTTTGAATAATAAATCATTATAATTTACATTTACTTAAAAATATAATAAGTTTTTACGGTTCGTTTATAGACAAATTCATGTTATAATAAATTGTTTGAAGTTTTAGCCATGAAAAGATCTTCATACACCAAAGTGTGGAAAGTAAGAGCGATTGAATTAGCTAAAGCAAACGGAAACCAGAAAGATGCGGCAGAACTCAATGTCGACGAGTCAATGATTCGAAGATGGAGGAAGCAAGAAGATGAGCTGAGGCAAGCCAAAAAGTCTCGTAAAAGCTTTCATAGAAACACTCCATGATGGCCCAGAACTTGAAGATAATCTTAAGCATTGAGTCCTTCAAATGCCATTATCCAGGTAAGGTTACTAGTGAGGAGGTGAGAAGTGAGCCCAATCTTGGTGCACCAGATTCATAAAACGAAATATCTTTCTATTCTGTGCAAAAATACTTTAACCCAACGTCTTCCTGCTGATTTTGAAGAAAAAGCCAGTACATTCCGTAAATTTTGTTTAATGAAAATTGAAGAGAAAAATATAAATCATAATTGCAACTTCAATATGGACGAAGTACCTGTCCTCTTTGATATGCCAGCTAATGGCACCATTGAACAGGTTGTTGCTAATTCAGTTTCAATTATGATAACAGGAAACGAAAAAATAACCTGTACTGTTGTTTTAACCCATTCTTCAAGTGGATTAAAGTTGCCACGAATGGTAATTTTTAAAAGAAAAACATTGACTAAAGGTATATTTCCTGATAGAGTTGTGGTGAAGGCTAATGAAAAAGGATGGATGGACGAGGATTTAATACGAACATGGATTAGTGAAGTTTTTATTAAGAGACCAGGTGGGTTCTTCCACACATCATCCCCAATGCTAATCTGCGATTCAATGCGTGCTCATCTTACCAAAACTGTAAAGTTATTAGTGACACCAGCCAATACTGTTTTAACAATTATCCCTAGTGGATTGAATAAAATTCTTCAACCCCTTGATATCTCAGTCAATAGATCATTTGAAGGCAAATTAGGAAAACTTGGGAAAAATCTCACAAAATCATATTTTTACTAAAACAGCTAGACAGCGAAGAGTTAATTACGTGATAATAGCTGAATGGATTCTTCAAGCTTGAAACATAGTCCCAACATCAACAATAATTAATGGCTTTATTAACGCAGGCATCATTAATAGTTCTGAGGTACAGGTGAAGTAGAAAAAGAAAATCAAGTAGTAGATTCAGATGAATTGACTGATATTAATTCTGAATATAATGAAAATTATGATAAATTCTCAGGAAACTAATAAAATAATTTGGTGAATATATTATTTAGTGTTGTCAGTAGATTTTTGTAAACCAATTTATTTAAAATGGGGCTAAAGTCCTTACATTTAGTGTTTTAAAAATGCGGCTTATGCGTTGCTGTTTTTGTCTTTCAGAATGTTCTAGTTAATTTGACGCTAGATACGGTAATCATTTTTCTGTTTTTCTTCTATTTGATTTTCGTAAACCATGACCTTAATTTAATTGTTATTTAGAGAAATTTCACGTTGTTTTAGAAAGTTCGTTTATATTCTGGCGTCACGAAACATATGTAAGCATGCATTTTGTTTTATTTTATTCCATGTGAGATTCCAGTTATTTATTTGAGTTGTTGCATCAAAATTGAATTATTCGTATTTGTGTGGCTGTGTGACCGCATTTAATTCTATAAAAAGATAGATTTGTTAAGTTTGTTCAGCAGACGAAATATTAAGATCAATATTAGCCATCGGAACGCTAATACATTCTTATAGCTCGTTAGCACAAAGTTTTGGAAGTATTTATTTGTATTTGTGGCGCCGGAATTGTTTTGAAGTTTTGGTGAGGCTTGGAAGCCAAGTTTTTCTGAATCGATCAATTTTTGTTATAATTTGTAAATATATTTTTAATAATTAGATACGGTGGCTTCTGTCTGTCTTCGGAGAGAAATTTTCTAACAAATCAATTCGAACTTATTCCGAACTAAATGTATTAAGAATTTTAGTCTCGCGGCAAACTATTTCTCGAGCCTGAATAAATAAAAATAAACATGGCTTTTCTTTAGCGCAGGTATTCGGATTACTTAGTTTAACTGGTCCTTTTGGATTTCAAATAAAGTTTGTGACAGCCTATGTAACTATTCTTTAAAAATTTTAGATTGACTGCCTTCACCCAAGGAACTGTAACTGTAAATAGTTTGTATGCTGAATGTTGAAACAATTAGTATTTTTATAAAACTATAGACAAAATGCTTTTACTTTTTTTGTATGCGTTTTGAGAAAAGCAATTAACGACAAATGTTTTTTTTAAGGAATGCACGAACGTGAGGTGACGAAAATTGCAGAACAAAAAATGACAGCCAAGAAAAAAGGTTTTGATTTAAATATTAAAGCTTTGCAAAAAGTCTTGAAAAATCCAGACTGCTGTGATCTTCCTGTGGTTGTCATCTGCATAGCAGGTCCTTGTCGTACTGGAAAATCTTTTTTCCTGAACTTATTTCTTCATTATGTTCTGAATTATAAAGTAAGACATAATCTATAAATTTAAAGTCAATTTTTTAAATTTATGCACTTTTTGCAACTATTTTGCTTTAATCAAAATTATTTTTTGTTTTTCAAACCTATTTTAAATTGTTTCATTTCGGTCTTATAGCAGACCATGGTGCTAAATACTAGTATTAAACAAATATTAGCAATAATATTAAACAAACCTTAACGTTTAAAAAAAATCTGAAATTCGAATGTTATTGAAATCAAATTTATTCTATCTCATTTAAAACAAATTTTCATTCATTACATTTTTGTTATGTTTTAAAATCGATTACACAAATCTATTAAATACTGTAAGTTTTACAACTGTTTCATTCGACTGTTTGTCTTTCCATTTATCTGCTTTAGAAGCCGTTTACATCAAACTATTTAAACCGACTTGTGTCGTCAAAAAGATTTTCTAATTTGACAATCTTACGCTGATTGACCGTTTAGACGCCTTCTCTATAAACAATTAATTCGTTCAGTGTTATAAGACAATCAATTGTATTTTTCTTGATTCCGGCGTTTATCTTTTGACGACTGATGGACAAAAAGCTTTGAGATGATTTTTTTGCTGCCTGTATTCAAAACCACTAGTTTAATTATTTACTATTAAATTACTAAAAATAGAGTTTTTATTTCTCTGGAGCATTTTACCCTGGGGTAAGTTTTTAAACGTTTTTTGCAAGAAAATTCCATGCGTTGTAATTTCAGTTCACTAAACAATGAGTCAAAAAATTTCATATTAGTGTATTAAATGTGCTATAGGTTTTTATTTTTCAGCTGAAAACTTTGTTAGCTGAAAACAAATGTGTTACGCTGCAATATGACAGCATCAGCGTGCACTTAAGACCAAAATCATTTTAGCATTACACGAATGATTTAGATATATCCTATGGTTATTTGTCCATACAAAAATTAAAAATTGTGTCATCATCCATTTCTTTCGAGAATTTTTTTACTAAAAAAATTCCATTTAGTTATTTAGGGAATTAATGTAAATTAAAAATTTTGTTTAGCATATTAAATCCATAAAAAATAGACTATTAAACCATAATCGGCTATTTTAGGTTCCAAAGCAAATTGAAATATACGAGTACAACAGGATTTTTTTGCAATTATTTTTGCCTTAAATTTTTACTCACTATATCAAAACAATAATGATAATAATAAATTTTATTTTTTTATACTAAAAACAATTAAAAAACAAATATTAATTTTAAATTTAATAAATTTGCAAAAATCATTACAAAAAATTGCTGTGCAATATATTGAACAAGTGATACCGTACCAAAAATAAAAAATAAAACATGGCCAATTTATTGAAGAATATGACTTAAAAAAATATAATATTTATTTATGGTGGATAATAAAACAATTTAAATGCCTCTTCAAACACAAAGCTTTTTGCACTTTTCGCTAGCTATCATAGCTTTTTGCTGACACCTCGCCCTAGAATATCTCGAGGCGTTTTTCTGGTTTAGAAAAATTGGCCAGTAGGTCATATTGTCTTTCCTGATGTTGATGGCCCAGAATATAGAGCATAGATGGTCTCCTTGCTGAAAAGCTGCAATTTACAATTACTTTATTTATAGATTTGAACCTTTTTAATAAGCCATCAGTAATTTCTTCTCCAAAGTCGAAGAAGTCTTTGGTATGCCTGAATTATGAGCTTTCTTTTTGTATTCTGTTCATGAGTTTGCCACGGCAAAGTTAACCTTATGAATAAGAGTCCATTTCCTAGATTGAATCGTCGTCGTCGTTTGAAGGGCATCTACTCCAGGTCAGACACAAACAGGACTGGGGCCGAGGGTTTATCCTTTTACTACCCCAGACTGCTGCACTGCCTGGATCAGATGCTGGCAGTGATGTCATTAAGCCAGCATCGAGTTTTGTCATCCAAAACCGTCAGACCTCGTGCTCCATGTGGTGCCCGATGTATAGGGCACGCTGTTAGAACATGGTCTGCGGTTTGCTCAGAGGCACCACACTCGCAATTCGGTGAAGGAGCGAGACCCCATATGTGCATGGACGAATGGAATCGCCCAACACCAGTCCGCAGGCGGTTGAGCTTAACCTACACCAGTCCGCAGGCGATTGAGCCTAGATCGAATAAAAATTATATATAAGGAAGCTATTTGCCTTGTCAAATCACCCCCACATTTTTTTGTTGTACATGTCAATAATCTTTAGCATTGGAATGTCAATATAGTTTTTGGGGATTTATTCTGTTTTCTTACATTAGTTTTTTTTCTCCAAGTCCAAAAAAGGAAGATGCTAATGTTGCAGCTTTATTGTCAAAATAATGAACCAATAAGATCTCTTTTGTACTATCAACTCTACAGTTTTTTAAGCCTCTGCCCTTCTTTTTAAGCTCACTTTTTGTAGCAAGTGGGCATTACTCTATTTTTTTATTTCTCTAAACAGTCCGCAAACTATATAGTCCCTTTACAGAAGAATCTTATTGCTTTCAAATTGCACATCATTGACAAAGATGTAATGCAGTTGTTAAAAATTAATTTAAAGTTTTATTCAAAGGAAGAAATTAGGAAAGTTGCTAAACAACGCTGGCTACCTAAACCAAATTTTGAAATTTTCATCAAATGGAGTTGTTTTATCTTGATAAAATAATATATCTGTCACGAGACCATTAGGTGTACACAAAAAAATCTTTAGGCCCCGAACATTTGGCTTGCCTTTTATGTATTGCTTTACTGTATGTTCAATTTTTGTGTAAAAGAAATAATCATTTCACCTATGCAATAAAATTCTTCTCTAGTTGCTTTTCTGCATCTGTTTGAAGGCATTAAGCAGTGGTCTAATCTGCCACAATCTGTCATTATTATTAGATTTCTTTTTGACATTTACTAGATGCAGGTGCGAACGCTGTTTAAAAAATCTATTTATAGAAAAAGAATCAGCAATGTCTGGAATTCTAGTTCCAGATTTCCCTGACCAATACATCCTAAGTCTAGGAAACCCTAAAGTCCCTATTTTCACGAGAATTGTAATAAGAAGTTTAATTTTATTCAAATTAGTCACTAAACTCACCCAACAATTATGTACACTGTATGTTGATAAATTTTTCAGCCATTACCTGCATAAGAATTAGACATTATTTTTATTTTTTAGACAAGTATTTTTAAACAAATTATACGGTTTAGGAAGTTCTAAGATGTGTTCATTTTCAAAATTATTTATAAATTTTCATGTTGGATATGTAGAATCTAAAGTAGATTTTTCCCACTTTGTTTTAGCTTTAACCTTTCTTCTTTTTGATGATTGTTCAACATTGTCATTGCAATCAACGTTTGTATTATCGTCATTAGAAACCTCATTTAGAGACTCATTTCAGGCTTCATTATTAGGAATATATTTAGGATCTTCATTATCAAAAAGCTCAAGATTATCTAGTTCATCTGATATTTTCAATATTTCTATAATTCATGCCTTTAAAGAATAAAAAAAATTATAATATACACACTTATAGACACGTATATAAATACAAACAATAGAAATTTTTTAAAATTTTGATTGGTGTTCATTATAGAAAAGTCCTCAATGACGTCAAGTCAGAGCAATTAAATTTAAATACAAACAATATACATATATGAATGATTATGGATATTAGCCAAAAATAATTATGATAAAGTTGATAATTACTATGTACTCCAATTGACAACAAATATGCGCGTTACAATTAAGTCAGAACGTCCATTTTATTGGACCGAGGAAAAAACGAAAAAAATAGCATGAAGTCACGTTGTCCAATATACTGGACAGAATAAATATGAAAATTTTTAAATAGAAAAGTTTTTACTTCTGTATTATATACATTTTAAGTGCTACAATATACAACAAATTACGTGTTTAAAAAAAATACATACAAATTTACCTATAATAGTTATAAAAATATGTACAATTTTTTCTCTTTCTGAAGTTGCGGCTTGATTTAGCCATCTTCTGTTACTTCCCGGTAAGAACAGAATTGATTTACATTCATCAATGTTTTTGTTCGTATATATGGGTTCACCAGGTGTCCAGTGAATTGGACGGTATGACTTAAATATATTTTATATTTTGACTTTTATTTAATCTCAAAAACGGTTCAATTTATTGGACAGGGGGATTGAAGAAATTTAAAAAAAAAAATACAAACAATCAGTAATTTAAGTTTTGTGCTTTATACTTTATAATCAAAATTACACATTAAATAAAGTGAAAATAAGTCAAATAATCTATTTTAATATAATTTTTTATTTTGAAATTTTATTACAAGTGCTATTTTTGTAAAAAGTATTTAAAGCAATGGTCGAAAGATTTTTTTTGTTTTATTATAAAACTAAAAATTTATAGAACCTGTTAAATAGTGATCTGTATATATAGTAAAAAAACAAATAAAAAAATGTATCTGTTGCGAACTGCTCTCCAAATCTAAGGTTTTATTGCAACAATAAAAACTTCACGTTATTTCCATGCTTTTTAAAAAAAGTGTTGAATGCATTGCCTAAACGGACCACGGTAAAAACAAACATTTTACAGAAAGATTTTTACAAAACGGACTACGGTATAAGCCAGCGTTTCTCAAACCATGGGTCGCGAAGGCTTGTAAATTACCGCGTGTAAAAGAAAAGATCTGCGCACACAAGATTTCAGAAGTGAAGAACCTTTTTAAGAGATCATTACAATTTTAAGACGAAAATCAAGTAATCTGACTCAGATTTAAGGTGAGGACCTTTTTTTTTTTTTTTTTTTTTAGAGATCACTACGTTTTTCAGCAGAAAATCAAGAAATCGAAATAAGTTTGCTCACAAATAAATTTCTGCCGACTCATCTACAGCTAAAAATTAGACAACCATTGTTGGCTTACATAACAATTTCGTTTCTTTCTAATCAAAATAAGCGCTCACTCAAATTTATTTGGGTCACAGTCACATTTGTAAATCATTGTTTTTAGCGATTTTGGGTCGCAGAAAAAAAGGTTTGAGAAACACTGGTATAAGCCAACATTTTTATACTGTATGACCTAAAAGATATACTAAATAATTTCATTATGTTTTATTAATGATGGATTATACAAACCAATTAATTTTTTTTTAATTTGGTGTCGGTATATTTTTTAAATACTTTTTGATAATCAAATTTATTTTAAAAACGAATAAGATATTAAAAACAGAAAAAACCGTGTTTTGTTTGAACATTCGTCTTGGTGAGTTCAACATGGGTTATTAAGAATTTAACATTGAAGGAAAAAAATTGTAATGTTTAATATTGAGGCTACTCATGTATGTTTTGAATTTTCAGAAAAGCAAATTTGAACCAAACGCGACAAATGATGAAATTCCAAACGTCTTTTTGTCACAAGAAGGAGATAAAACTGTAACAATTGGAATTGATATTCTCTCAAAGCCTATAACCATTGAACTGAATGGAAAAAAAGTAACTTGGAAAAGTCTAAATTAAAAAAATTTTTAATGGCTTATTGCATTTAAAATATAAAAGTGAAATTAATTTTATCATGATAAAAAAATAGCAAAAAACATATTTATAGAACCACAGTTTATGTATGTTTATGCAGTATAGTACGTCAGCTCAACAAAATTCTGTAAGCTGCCGCCAGCGGGCCAAATCTGACCCTTTTAACTTGCTAATTCAATCCACAAAACAAATCATCTACTTAAATTATTGTTATCACTAAGTTATTTGAAAACATTGTTTTCAACTAAATTTTTAAAAATTAATAAAATCCAATAAGTTTTTGGCCCTTATCCCTGCGTCCGTCCGTTCAATTTGTAAAAAACTTGCTCACCTAAATAAAAAGATTGAAAATAAAAAGTTTGTATTCTTACTTGTCTAAATTGTAAGATTAACCGCAGCAATTATGTAAATCGTACTATTAACTAAAAAACCTTGTCCAAATATTAAGAAGTTCATTTATTCTTACAAATTTTTTAATTTTCTAAGAAATGAACAAAAAAATTAATCTTATTTTTACTTTCCTATGAAGTACTACCTTACCATAGCTGGAAAATTTGTGTGTGTCGGTGACCAGTAAAGCTGTGTTGGCCGGAGGTTTTATCTTTCCTGTTATGAATGTCCATGCCAAAGAGGTTTGCATATAGACACCAGACAAAATGTAGTTAATAAGATGACAACTTCAAACCTAGGCAGACTGTGCTCAATAGCTGTGGCAAGCCACCAACCTAGAAGAACGAAATCTCTTATATATAAACCCCCTTGCAGTAAGAATACACTGCAATTTCATGAAATGTTACCTAGAAAATTTTTTCACCCTGCCTCGGGCGTCGCGCAGATTAAAAAGGTCCGGGTTGAGGTACTTGGAAGAGGTATCTGTTCGAAAAGTACTTTCCTAATTTATTCAGCCTCGTTGAGGTTAAGATACTGGTGGTTGATTTTCAGCCACTACAAATTGGCTCATTTCTGCTTCCTGTCTAATCTTTATTGGGTGAAACTCTTGCTTTATCCCTTCATAAAAGACTTGTCACTGGCTTCTTGGAAACGTCAATATTTCAATTTACTCACAATCTGGATGATTAGATTGCTGTTTTTTGGGAGCGACCCCCATCCAAATCCTGGATCACAAACACACAAATGGGTTTGTGACAGTTGTCTCAAACCTATAACTAATTAAACATCAAACATCTATATTATGCAACTACACAAAGTACTGGGTGCATTTAAATTGCTTCTATATTACAGTACAACAAAAGACTGTAGTAATTCATGTTACTGCACAGTTCACAGCACGTTTAACCGAAGAACACAAACAATCACAAGATCAGCAAAGAACTTTCTTAAAGTTCTGCAATTTAATGCAAATGGCATTCGCAACAAAAAAGATGAAATACAACTACTTATTAAAAATACACAAGCAGATGTCATAACATTACAATAGAAAAAACTCAATCATTCAACAAAACACAAAACAATCATCAGTTCACATCTATCACAACAGACTGCACTCACAAGCAAAGAGGAGGCTTTCTAACTTACATTAAAAACAATATCAGTTTTTTGCAACTTAATGCATCAAACACCTTTCCAATTGAACTACAAATCATCAAAATCCACCTTTCAAGATCGCAGCAATTGCATATGGCAAACATATACATTTTACCCAGCTATCACAAACAGAAGAAGACTCAATTATATCTAGCACGTTTACAACATAACAAATCTTACAAACGCAATCATCACAACAGATGCTAGTGCTTAATCATCATAATGTTAGTCACTAACCGAAGATCATGAGGAGAACTGAATGAAGACATTCTGCTTAACTCCCATCACATCGCATCAAACATAAACACTCCAACACGTCTGCCACCCAATCAAACACAACAGCCTACTTCATCAGACATCACTGCTGCTTCAGCAAATTTGCATGATTGCACTAGCTGGCAGACCACCCACTCCCTCACATCTGATCACTTACCTTTACTCACCACCCTCAGAATACACAACAAGACCAAAGCAACTTAATTTCACTTTACTAAAACAATAACAAACTGCCAAAGGGTCGATTGGACATCATTTAAACAACATGTTGAGGATCTCATTTCCTACAGACCCATCAGACAAATATTCAAGAGGAAAACAAACACCTTATTGAGGCAATTTTAAAGGCGACAGACTCTTTATCCCTAAAGAAATCACAACAGCACAAATCACACTCACTTACCCATGCATATCCGCAAGCTCATCCATTATCGTAATCATATTCGCAAACAAAACAGATCAGACCCACTAGTCATTACTCTTAACAATCACAAATACATGAACGCGAAACAAAACTTAGAAGCAGCATCGTGACAAAATTGATGAAAAACTTAATCCACATTCTCTGTGCGGCACCATTGCAAAACTATCTAACAAAAGCAACCTACACAACAGAACAGAAGCATTCGCTTCGGAACTAAAACGGCCATCACTGAACATAAAAAAAAGCTTTTTATTAAACACTCACAAACGTCACTTCATCTCAAACGTCATGTTCCTTAACTTAAACAACTGACTCAAACACAAACACACCCATTTGCATGACCTTAATGCAGCGTTTCTCAAACCATGGATCGCGACCCAAAAGCGGGTCGCCAAGACTATGTGGATGGGTCGCGAAGGCTTGTAAATTACCGCGCGTAAAAGAAAAGATCTGCGCACACAAGGTTTCAGAAGTGAAGAACCTTTTTAAGAGATCATTACAATTTTAAGACGAAAATCAAGTAATCTGACTCAGATTTAAGGTGAGGACCTTTTTTTTTTTTAGAGATCACTACGTTTTTCAGCAGAAAATCAAGAAATCGAAATAAGTTTGCTCACAAATAAATTTCTGCCGACTCATCTACAGCTAAAAATTAGACAACCATTGTTGGCTTACATAACAATTTCGTTTCTTTCTAATCAAAATAAGCGCTCACTCAAATTTATTTGGGTCGCAGTCACATTTGTAAATCATTGTTTTTAGCGATTTTGGGTCGCAGAAAAAAAGGTTTGAGAAACACTGCCTTAATGCATATTCAGATCCGCCTAAAAATACAAAAATTACAATTTTTTATAATATTGAGCATACTAACAATATCATCCAAAAGTAGGCTTGACACCTGCGGAATTTAAAGAAAACCTCAACCACATTCACACTACTATCACCTTATAATACCTTAGTTCTAGAAAAAACAAAAAAGGTACTAACACCACACCCTATGACAATGCTCCGCACCCTTTTTTACTCACGGCACACTAAAACCCTGTCCAAATTTTCGTGGCACACCTCAGCGAAAAGCGTAGAAAATTTATACACAAAATCTACTGTATTAATTATTTTATCCCAAAAAGGCAAATTTGATCCCACGAAAAGCAAATCAACTGCAACTTCTCATGCTCCGAAACCTACTAGTAAACAACCAAATATTCCTCAAGAAATGTGTTATACATATACTCAGACTGAGGCTGTTTATTTGTTGACTGAAAATATCGAGTTTGAAAATAAAAACACACCTGCTCTATGTCGAATGTATTGGTGTGTTGTTAACGGCAAACGCAATTATCAGTTCTTATTTTAACACTTACCCAAGTTGCGCTGTTGTACCCTTAGATAAGTTACTTTGCAATAATTTTCGTTGCTTTGTGGATTTGAACAAGCAACAATCTCAAAATAACAACTTAGCAAGGAAACCAGGCTAGTCACTACGCAAAATGCAACAGCAGTTGCTTTTTGGGAAATGAGGATGAATTCGAAATTAATCAAAGCAAAGGAAATGTTATTGGGATTTTCATTTAATTGTAACTGGATTCAAGTTTGATAGTAACTACACCAACGTTATCAGCAGATCAATGGATACTTGGGCTTATTTTAATGAGCTCCTTTGCTATATGTTGAGCTCCATGTTTGAAAGAGCAGCTAGAAGTTCTCGATCAATTTCTTTCAAGCCTGATCGTTGGTCATTTTTGATCAACACCAACGTCGAAAAACTTTGTTTGCACAAATACGTGGTGCAGAACTGGAAAAGAATTTTGAGAAAATTGTTTTCGAAATTTGCTTATATTATTTTCCAACAGCTATCCAAAATTCATCGAGTGGAATATAACGGAATTTCAATCGCAGTGTTCTGTCATTTCGTAGTTCAAGAAAGTTTTCTTTCACAGGCAATGATAATTTTTGCGTTGATATTTCAGTATGAGCGGAAAAAAGATTTCGGTCTAATCATATTGTTCCGAGGTAATTGTAAAAAAGTAAAGGTTATACTTTTGATGTAACAAAGCTAATTGCTCTTGAGACAAACCTAACACCAAATCTTTGTCAACAACACTGATTTGTTTGCTTCTGGGAAACATTTCCAGTGATCCCCGTATTAATTTATTTTTCCAAAGTACAATTTTTCCTTAAATCCTTTTAATTTGTCAGAACATGTCAAAAGTCTTCATTTTTTTCTTGCATTTTAAGATTGAGTTCATTCAAATGTTCAAATATGTCGGCCAGATATGCAAGTTTTGCAATCCAACGGTCATCTTCATGAAGTGCATACAGAACATGGTTGTTCAGATTTAATAAAAACTGACTTATTTCATGCCTCAGTTCGAAGAGTCTTGTGAGCACTTTTCCACTTGAAAGCCAACGCACAGCACTGTAAAATAGCAGTGACGGATCTTGTGATCCCACTTCTTCGCAAAGCAAAGAAAAAATATGAGAATTCAAGGCTCTTGCTTTGATAAAGTTAAAAATACGAATAAGGTCGTTCATCGTTTCTGACAATTCCATTGGTAAAACTGTTACCATAAAGCAGTGTTTCTCACTGTGTGCCGCGGCACACTACTGTGCCGTGAAAGATTTCTAAGTGTGCCGCGAAACTTTTTAAAATACATTATCCATGCTCCGCAATGGCAACGTAAACACACTCGGTAACAGAGGAAAAGTATATTCTTTTGAGAGCTGCGATCAAAAAGCTTAAAAATTTTAAATATAATTCCCATTACGTAAAGTTTTGGTGATCAGTTGTTTTTCAGACTTGTTTATACCAGGCATTTTATACTTGCGGCCCGCGAAGTTTTTCAACGAATTTTTCGATCAGATACTCAATACAAAATCAAATTAACGATAAATTCAGAACTAAATTTAAATAATTAAAGTGACAAGGTTTATTAGCAAGAATTTGTTTTTTAACCGAAATTAACTAACCAATTAAGTCAAAACCTCTTTTTTGGTCCTCACCTTGATTTCAACGTAAAATTTCAAAGAATAACCTGGATCAGCCAGACAATTCAAGTGAAGACTTTTTTTATTGGCCTTCAGTTTTTTTTATATCCAGATTGCGGCCAGCGGCAAAATTTCAGGCAAAAATTTACCGATGCGGCCCACATACCCGCGCGAGTTTGACATGCCTGATACACGATATGCAAAACCTAAATACTTTATATGAAAACAAACAGTACGAAATATAGTGAAGAATAATAAAAGAAAGTTTTCACTTTATGAACAGTTTTACTGAAAATGAACTAAATCATTTATTGACTATGTTTACTCAAAAATTTTACGAGGCAATAAAAGGCTTTCAATTTCATTTTGCAAGTGGAATTGTTTGTGGTGAAGAAAGCAGTAAATCATCATAACCACATCAAATAACAAAAATATTAAAAAATGTCCGGTCTCGAGACCAATTTAAAAAGTACGAGACCGAGACCAGGTCATTACGAGACCAAGACCGAGACCGCCAGCAAAAAGTCGAGACCGTGACCGAGACCCTGAAAATTGGTCTCGAGACCTTCATCACTGCACTATAATGCATCAGGTAAAGAAAAACGTGGAAAACTCAGTACAGAACAAAAAGATCTGCACTCTGGTCCAAGTGCTCCGCGAAGTTTGGAAAGGTAGCAAAGCGTGCCGCGGGCGCAAAAAGTTTGAGAACCACTGCCATAAAGGCTTCCCGGTGTATGCAACAATGGGTAATTTTAATTTTTGGATTTTGACGTTTTACCGATGCAGCAATACCTCTTCCTTAACCATCGACATGTGCTCTATTTATAACGCTTCAGAAGCATTTCTACGAGTCAGGAGGATAAAAGTAGAGATAAAATAAAAATAATAGACAAAAATTTATAGCGCATTGACAATTCTCTATTCTGCTGGATCTTCCACAACTAAATTGTTCATATTTAGCAAGCAGATTGCTTGTGTTGCAAACTTTTAATGTGTGTGTAAGCTTCTTGAAATTAAATCTCATGAGTACAAGTACACATTCACTTCTTTGACTTGACAAAAAAGAAAATGGCCTTTTAATTTAAAAGTGAAAATGTAGCATGAAAGGCCGAGTTTAAAGTAGGCCACGTTTAGCAGTAACTTGTTCAGGTATCTTTTAAAAGCCATTGTAGATAATTATTAAAATAATGACGCAGTGACGAAGCATCGATGTAAGCTTTCTAAATTGCTGCAACAGGTAGAAAAGTACCTTGTGAAGTATTTGAAATCTTTGACAAACGTATACTTTAAAGATTTTTTAATTAAAAAAGTGTTTTTTTAGAGCGCATTGTTCTTGGTGGATACGAATGGTTTGTCAGATTTTGATTTATCTTATGTTGGGACCAACGTCTTGGGAATGTTAAGCTTTTTGATGAGTTCAAAAGTCATCTTTAACGTCAACGGCCAATTGAACAGCACACAAACCGATTATTTTTTTGTAAGCATCTGAAAATTTAAGTAAAAATAAATTAAACAGTTTTGCCAACCAGTTTATAAAATTTCAGAAATTTTTAAAAAACTTGATTGTTTAATTATACTGTTAATAAAAACTATTAATTTGAATACAGTTATTTGTACGTACAAACCAGTAGCCAGTAAATTATAGCAAACAAAAGTACTTTGTACTTTAAGTCGACATTTGCCTCACTTTTCACATATTTTTATTACATTTGTTAATCGTATTTCAATGTACTTTAATTTGATAAAGTAATTGCAAAAAAAGTTTTAATTTCAGCATGTGTAGTATGATTACGCTATAGTAAAAATTCAGCTTTTAAGTAAGTAAAGGCTCCTGGATATTCATGCCCAAACTTTAGTGTACCATTTTTTTTTTTTTTTTTTTTTTTATCTCCATATTTATCCTCCTGACTCGCAGGAAAGCGACGGAGGCGCTATACATAGGGTAAGAAATTACCCCGACCTGCTTCCGGAGATGCCAAGATATTGCTGTCCGCTAGTAATTTTAGTAGAGATATTACTGTAATTTAGAACTGCTTGTCAAGACCACCAAGCAGGGGAAAGTGCCGTAAAGTGTCTTTCCCAAGGACACAACAGAATGGCGCAAGTGGGTTTTGAACCGAGACCATGTTGATCATCAGCCCGGCGCGTTAACCACTCGACCACGCTGCCGACAAATTTCTGCAACGTCAACGTAAAAGCATTAAGTATTATTCCCTAATGCAAAAACACCCCATTGTTTTTAGAGTTGCGGGCAAATTAAAACGTTTTAAAATCTTAATTTTGATATAGATAAGGTCATTTCAAGATTAAAACAAATTGATTGTTTTATCAAATAAAATTGCTGTAGTCTTTTTCTGAAAATCAACGCTTCTTTTTGCATTATTTTATGAGTACGTGCATTATTTATCAACTTGGAGTTTACAGAAATTGCTTCAATGCGTCTGTCGATTTTAACGGGGGCTGGCGAACGATTGTCGGCAGTGTGTTTCGAGTGTTTAAAAGCTCCTAAAATGAAGCAAGGAATAGTTAGCTCCTCAGAGTATACAGTAGTATACAGTAGGGATTTGATGTTGGAAAAAACTTTAATAAGAGCATTGGCTAAATCAGTACCAGAAAGAGAGGAATCCATCGGGAATAGACAACTTTTGAGTCGAGTTGAGAGTTAAAAAAAAAACTGGGTTTCGGTGAAACATTTAAGCAATAGATTAATTAAAGGAATGAAAAAAGTTAAAAAAAGAGATTGGGAATCAGAGAACAAGTGACAGTTTGAAAATCACAGAACAGAAAATGAAAAATACACCATTCAAGAGATTGGAAAATGACAGATTTTGGCTCTGCGCCATAATTGATAGCCCATAGTCTGCCCGATCGAAACCAAAAAAAGGGGCAACAGTGAGACATTTAGTATAGTGAGACATTTAGTACAAAAGTCGGCAATTGAGTGTGATAAAAGTAAAATCTGGTCTACAGACCACACAACACATCTAAAACCGGGTTGTAAGAGTGTGAGGTTATCAATCAGATGATTAAGAAAAAGATAAGCTGTACAAAAACCAATGTTTTAAAGAATTTTGAAGTGTTGGATGTGTTGTATCTTTGCACGAATACACAGGTTTATTAAAAAACAATAATTAAAATTCACAAAAAGTACTTAGCCAAAAACAACCGTATTTAAATAGAATGCTTTTAGTTCGTTTGCTGTAGTAGCTTGATGACTTTGAACTAACTGCTAAACCAAAATAAAGGCGCATATTTAACTAGTAACAATTATGCTTGGAGATGCGCGTGTCCAATAATTGTTTGAGCAGAAGGCGCTGATTAAGATTAGAGCGTTTAAGAGAAACACTACGTCATCTATTGCACAATATCACAACACCTCCCCAAATAAACTACGACAAAAAATATATATACATTTTAGCAACAATATTTTTTTGGAGGTCTCTTTGTTCTCGCTGATCGTCGTAGATTGTGTCGCCCGTACTCGTCTCCGGTTGGTAGTCTCGGATTGTTGCGTTGGTTCATCGAAGAAGAACTAGATGCGTGATCAGTCCCGGCTGGAAGTGTTTCTGTAGACAAAACGCTCGTTGGGATTTCACAGGGATCATCATCTTGATCCGAACCGTATCGAGGTCGAAGTTGATCAAGATGCCTTCTCCAAGTTGGTCCTCGAGGAATGACTCGTACATTGACGCTTCGTGTACCATGGACTTTCGTAACTATCGCAGGCACCCATCGTGGGTCACGATCTCTTCTAGGGCCGAAGTACAGTGCGTAACAAGGGTCTCCTAGTGTATAATAATGTTCGACTTTCGAAACCACTTCCGAGTCTTCAGCATTTGAATGCTTGCTTGCTTGTTTTGATTGTCTTCCCTGCAGGAGATGCGGAATGGATGGAACCAAAGTGTCAATTTTGGTGCGTATTCTTCTTCCATTCAACAATTCGCTTGGTGACAGTCCCGATGCAAAAGGAATTCTTCTATATTGCATTAGAAATTCTTGCAAAGCTTCCTTTGGAGGTAACGAGGATTTTCTCAATGCCTGTTTGAACGATTGTATCAAACGCTCGGCAGCACCGTTTGTTGCTGGATGATAAGGTGCTCCGGTGAGATGTACAATGCCTCGTTGTTTGCACCAAGCTTGGAACTCTTGAGACATGAATGTTGTGGCATTATCGGTCACCAACGTGTGGGGATATCCGAAATGAGCAAATTCTTGTTCAAGTATAGCAGTAGTACTTTTCGAAGACGTTGAGGTTGTTGGATGAATGCAAGGATATTTTGAATAAGCGTCTACAAGGACTAACCAGTTTCTTCCCAGAAAGTTGATCGCATGGTCCAAGTGGAGTCTTGACCATGGTTTTTCTGGCATCATCCACGGATGGATTGAAGGTTTATCCGGCTTATTTTGAAATTGGCCACAGGAAGTGCATTTGCGACATAAATCCTCAATGTCAAAGTCAATTCTAGGCCAATAGACAGTTGACCTGGCAAGTTGTTTCAGCCGTTGCATGCCGAAATGTCCAAGGTGTAATAATTTAAGAATATGATTACGTAGGGTTGAAGGAATTATTACCCGTAAGCCGTAAAAAACGCAACCATTCTCTGTTGACAACGAATTTTCCAACTTTTTGAAGTCTTTAAGCTCTTCCGAAAATGCATGCGGCCATCCTTCCTTCACAAATCGCATTAGTTGGGAAAGAATTGGATCCTTGGCAGTCTCTCTGACCACAAGCAATGGATTGTCAGGATTGATTTGACGACTGATTGTTCGAACTAAACAAACGCTATCGACATCATCTTCCATCTCCTCCCCATCAAAACTTGTGTCATTTGAAAATGGCAAGCGACTAAGAGTATCGGCATTGCCATGGTCCTTGCTTCTACGGTATTCCACCGTGTAGTCATATTGATGGACTAGTAATGCCCATCGTGCAAGTCGATTCGCGGCCATTGCAGGAGTACCTTTATCAGGGGCAAACAAGGTCACTAAAGGTTTGTGATCGGTAACCACAATGAACTTACGACCGTAGAGAAACTGATGAAATTTCTTCAAAGCGTACACTAAGGATAGTGCTTCTTTCTGTATTTGGCTGTAGCGTCTTTGTGTCGCCCATAAGATTTTAGAAATATTGAGAATCGGACGCTCGCTTCCGTCTGCAAAGCGATGAAATAATACCGCTCCAATTCCGCATTCTGAGGCGTCACAAGATAAACCCAACGGAAGAGATGGGTCATAGTGAGCAAGTACAGTCTCTGTGCATAGTAACCGTTTGATCTTTTTGAAAGATGTCGCTTCTTCTTCACCCCACTTCCACTGTTGTCCTTTGCGTGTAAGCTTGTACAACGGCTCGGTGATTTCCGAAAAATATGGAGGTAAGAACTTAGAATAAAACTGCACAGATGCTAAAAAAGATTTTAACGTAGAAATGTTCTTGGGTGTAGGCATTTCTAGTATGGCATCAACTTTGGACCCTTTTGCAATTCCTCGACTTGATAAAGTGTGACCCAGGTAATCAATTGATACTTGGGCGAAAACACATTTCTCACGGTTGCAGCGAAGACCTTTTTCTTCTAGTCTTTTGAACAAAGCTCGCAGGTTCATCAAATGATCTTTTGCGTTGTCACCACTTACCAAAATATCATCGAAATACACGGCAACTCCTCGCAAATTTTGCGTTAACTGTTCCATGATTTCTTGGAAATACCCTGGTGCGGATTTAATTCCGAAAGGAAGTCTTTTCTGCAGTAAAACTCCTTTGTGAGTGCTGAGAGCCAGCTTCTTCTGGCTTTCAGGAGAAAGACAGATTTGATTATATGCATTAGCTAGATCAATCTTACTAAAGCAGTAACCACGTCCTAGCTTGCGCATTAGATCTTCTGGGAGAGGGATTGGTTGACGATGGTCTTCCAGTTGCGAGTTTACAGTCACCGAATAATCTCCACAAACTCGGATGCTTGCTTTTGCTTGACCAGGCAAAGGAGACTTTCGAATAGGAACCACGGGGGTGCCGTACGAGTTAAAATCTGTAAGCTCCCATACACCTCTCTTAATTCCTGCTTCGTATGCTTCGTTTAAATCTTGTAGGATTGAAAACGGAACAGGTCTTGGCTTCTTGAAAATAGGTTTAGCTTCAGGTTTAAACCGTATGTCTAGTGAAAAATCTTTTAGACAACCCAATGTAGATTCAAATAAAGTAGGAAACTCTCCACATAATTGAATACATGCCGCATCTAAAGAGTTTTCTGGACCAGTTGTAGTGACGTGCTCTATCGTTGCAGTAGATTCAGCACAACTTAGGTTTTCTCTGAAGTGATCAGTTAAGTTGGTGAGTTTCAACTTCATCATCGCCAGACGACCTAGTAAATTTAGATTGGGCACCTTAGTGACAATTACAGGAAAGGTCACGTCAGGTGATTTTCCATCAATACTTGCAGTTGATTGGAATTGTCCCACGACGGGTAGCGGGCTACCTTCAGCAACTTGATATTGAATTGATACAGGTTGTAGAGTGGGTTTACCCAGCGTTTGCCACGTCGCTTCACAGCAAAATGTGTCACTGGCTCCGCTATCAATTTCAAACTTAATTCTGCGGTCATTAAGTCTAATAGTTTGATAGATGGGTGAAACAGAACATTGGATTTTGTGCACCATTTTCATCTGTTGTTTCACAAGCTTATTATCTCTTAGTCGAGACATGCATACAGATTGCAGATGACCTGTTTTCTTGCAGAAGCTGCAAATAGCTTTAATGTGGGGACAAGCTTTGCTAAAATGTCCAGAATTTCCACACCTGAAGCAGGCGGTTTTCTTTTCTTGCGTTTTGGAAGTTTTGGACTTTGCGTGATAAACTTTCTGCACCGACGTAGAAGGTTGACCGTGTACGGTTTCCTTTGCTACCTTGGCTGCTTCTTCCACTTCTTGAGCCACTCTGATGGCGTTGCTAAACTTCAGTTCATCGTCCTTGAGCTTGAAGAGTGTCTTCAAAACTGCTTCGTTGTCTACTGAACAGATAAATTTAGTTCGCAAGGCTTCATTTAATGGATCTTTAATGGATTGAAAATCACACGTAGCTGCATCTTGTCGTATTCTGCTTGCCAGTTCAGGAATAGTTTCGCCAGGTTTGCGTTTCATGTCAGACCAGAACTTGAAACGTTCTCTGACAACAAACCGTTTTGGATCAAACTGCTCTGCCATAAACGTCTGAATATCATTCATCGTTAGCTCATGTATGCTTTTGACAGGTTGTTGCTGAGCCGCTAAGTTGCTAAGCATTTTGTAAACCGAGTTAGATTGGTTGGTAAGAAAAATTTGTGCTTGCTTGTTGTCGGGAATAGAGTTAGCAGTGACGAATGTTCGGAACCTTGCCAAATAATCAGTCCATAACTCAGATGTGGAATCGAATGGTTGAAAACTTGCCATCGGTGTTGGAACATTTTCTCGCGGGTTGTTGAAGCTGCTTTGTAACGTTTTCAGCTGCTCTTGAAGCATTGTCATTTGCTCTTGGTGTTGCTTGTTCTGCTCGCGATGCTCGTCGCGTAAAACTGCCATTTGCTCTTGATGCTTGCCGCGGAAAACTGCCATTTGCTCTTGGTGTTGCTTATTTAACAAGAAAATCAGTTCAGAAATTTCACTCATTGTCGACAATTCAAGCTGTAATGCAAAATCAACAAATTTTCTTTTTTCTTTCTTGACGCAGTGGAGTTCCTTGAATCCTCGTCGCCACTTTTGCCTGTTGTATCTTTGCACGAATACACAGGTTTATTAAAAAACAATAATTAAAATTCACAAAAAGTACTTAGCCAAAAACAACCGTATTTAAATAGAATGCTTTTAGTTCGTTTGCTGTAGTAGCTTGATGACTTTGAACTAACTGCTAAACCAAAATAAAGGCGCATATTTAACTAGTAACAATTATGCTTGGAGATGCGCGTGTCCAATAATTGTTTGAGCAGAAGGCGCTGATTAAGATTAGAGCGTTTAAGAGAAACACTACGTCATCTATTGCACAATATCACAACAGGATGTAATAGAAAAAAAATAATAAGAGAAAAGTAACTCAGGTTTTAGAATGGTTATGATGATGGATTGGTTTTAGGCTGATGGAAAGGTGTGAGTAGACCATAACAGGTTAAAGATATGACAAAAAGGATTGTAGACCAGGTTGAGAGAAATTAGTCAAAAGTGGGTAAAGAATATGATCTGAGCCGGAGGAAAATAATTTGAAGAGTTAGGAAAGAGCTGAAAAAAATACTAAAGTAGAAAAATTTGAACAAAAATATCAATGACCAAACCTGATTCCGTTCATATAAAAGGGTTGTTATCAGTGATCAGAGCTTGTAAAACAAAGTAAAATTGTAGATGTGCGGAAAGATGGATTGCTCAATCTAAAAAGAAGGGTAGGAGTGTTTCGAAAATTGGAAAAGTCTATTGAGGATCAGGATCGGTACGGCTTTAGGAGAGAAACTAGAGCATGTTTTCTGTCATAACTCAGCTTTAGCCTTAGAACAACTGTGGAGGTAAGGAATGTGGAGACATGGAAATATGCTATAGTTCTGACGGTGTTCTTCAGAACAGTGAGCTTTTGGCAAAGCTTTCCGGTGTTTGGCAGCGGCTTCTGCAAATTCAAAAGTCTACCATAATGTAAAGGGTGGGTTGATGCTGCCAAAAATTTGGCAGAAGTTGCAGAATCATTGAAGAGTTTGGTGAAGCTATATTTGCTTTGGAGTGAGAGAAGGGGTGGATTGTGAGTGTGGTTGTAAATAACACATCTATCTCAGCGAGATTGTTTACATTTAAATCAAAAAAAGAAGAAAAATTGAATTAGTCATAGGATAAGTTGGAGTCATAATGGAAATAGAGAGGTAATCAAAACCAAGGTCTAGCAGAATGCGTCTTATACATTTAGATGCCGTCAGGACTGGAACAATAGAAAGGTCAAGAGAAGACGGTTTCCGGTTGAACGATGCAGTTTAGTGAGATGGTAAAGATTGTTGAGAAAAAATTAATTTTTAAGTAAGAAGCCAGTACATCAAATAATTACTTAATTGGTTATCAGGGCTATAAAAGTCTCAGAATTTGTGTTGGCGGTTAAAATTGCCTAAAAATAGTTTAAATACTCGTAATTGTAGGAAACTACGGTGAAAGGAAAAGTGTAAAGAAATTGGTACATAGGTTTGAAGAAGAAAAAGAACGTATTACGGGACTTAAAGGTTAAAGAGATGAATAAGACAGACTCCTTTTACCTGACCTGTAATGGCTAGCAGAGATGAGCGGAGTCACTTTTTTTGGGGTCCAAATCCAGTCCGGCTCCATCGATTTAAATTCCAACTCCAATCCGACTCGAAGAATTTTTTCTAAACCATGATCCGACTCTAATCCGACTCCATGTTAATAAAATTTCATATATATAAACAAAAAACAAAATTTTGTTACATTAAGTAAGTTGGTCGTAACTTAATTAATCAGCCATGATATAGCAGCAAATGCCAAATAATTGCAGCCAATTACTGATAATTATATTTGTGCACCCCTGCATATTAAATTTAATGTGGTCATGACATAGTATGATTAATATTTATTTTTATACAAATTATAGGCATGTGTATTACATAACGGAAAATTTATTCAAAAAATGATATTAAGTGATGTTCATATGCTTCCTATTTATACAAGAGCAAAGCTAGCATATGGTTATAAGACAATGCAGTTGGCTTTAATCTTTGAACTGGCTTCTTACTGCAATTCACCAGAGAAACCAATTATTCAAACAAAACATTTGATAATTACAGTATTTGTTGAAATAATAGAGCAATACTAAACTATAAAAATAAAGATCATACTTGCAATAATAATGGAAAAAGGTAGGGTATAAATAGAAAAATGATGCAAATAGTGTGATTCCTTCCAAAAACATTTTTAAAAACTGATTTAGGTTTATCTAACTAAAAAATAATAATACGTTAGCATCGTTAAAAGCTTTTGCGTTTACTGAGCTAAAAGCTGAACCTGAAAAAAATTAAAGATGTAAAAAAAAGGGCATAAAGATAAAAGAAACTTTAAAGAAAAGATCTAATGAAAAGAAAAAAGAATAATTTCAAGACACTTATAATATACCTAAATTTTCTGACTGTAGATCCATAGCAATATTGATATTTACTTTAACAGTTATTTGGTGCTATAACAAATAGAACAAACTCAAAAACAACTATACTGCTTAACAACTACACTAGCATCAGCATAATTAAACTTTTAAAGAACATAAAAACAATAGCCACATTACCCTGATAGCTTTTCAGCTGATCAAAATAGCAAAATAAAAAATCAATTAACAACTTTCTAAACTGCTTTGCTAAAACCATACTACTTGTTAATATTTATCATCTGACAAGCTGAAAGACCAATAAAGTAGCTGTGGGTATGGTTTTTAGCATTTTATATACATACATCATCTGTATTTAGTTTTTTTATTTTATATGAAATAATAAAAGCTGTCTTATATTACTTTTAAACTAAATTTACAACAAGGATAATAAAAGAATACATACTGTACATACCAAGACATATAAATGCTTAAAATCAAACACATCAAATTGAACTAAGGAAACTAAATTCAAGTAATTTACATCAAGTAGTTTTTGGTTCTCACGTTATTATCACAGTGCTTAACAAGATCATTTGGAATTAAATTTATATAATAAATAGAATGTATTAAAATGTTAAATTAATAAACCATAACAACTTGGTTTGACTGTTGGCTTGTCACATATTGGATCAACAATTACCAGTAAAAGCATACTTACAATCTTGTATACTAAAAACCAGCAAACCATGTGACTTGCTTTGCTGTGGCAAATGTGACATTCTAACCTAAACTTTGGACAAACACAATTTTACTTGATAATGTTTTAATTTTAATATTACTTGCATACACTTTCTCTAATTATATTTAAATTAAAATAATTAACATAATTTGAGCAAAGTAGTACAAAGACTAACAAAGTGAATCTTGAATTTCTTTTTTCATTTTACTAGCTGAATTTAAAACTGTCAAGTTATTTAAGAATGATGAAGATAATCAAGAAAGTTTTTTTGCTTAAAGTATTTTCACAAAAACAAAATACTCTTTCACTTGGTAAGCTAGAAGCTGGTATTGATAAAACATTAAGAGCAACACAACTTAACTGTGGTAGCTGCAGTGAAATAACAGGGTGAAGCCAAAATTTTATAAGATCTCAACCTTTATTATATTAGAAATCTCAACAAAAGTAGATTTAAAACTGTTTATAATGTAAGAACTAACCTCCTCACAATTTGTTTGAGACTGCATAAAATCATCCTGCCAATGCTGAAATTCATTTTCTAACCAAGAAAACTTCGTGGATTTTTTAGGTGGAGTAATATAACTATGATCTGTAGCAGTCAAAACAGTAAACCTTAAGTTGGGTGGACCAGCATAGCTTTCAGATTCATTTGTAACTGTGGAAGAAGCAGAAGCAACACTGAAAAGTGTACATGTATGTAAATGAACATTTTTTCGTTCCTTGGGACTAAGAACCAATAATTTAAATTTTGGATGAAAAAACAACCCTAGCAAGTGAATATCTGACATAACAAATTTTTCTTTCAAGCACTGTGATCCTCTTTTCTTCAAAAATTGAAGCATACTTGAATCAGATGGAAATATTTTTATGTAATTTTCATGCATATGATGGCACTGAAATACTTTCTGAAATGTAGGGTAACTATTGCCTCCCAATTCTTCAGTAGCAGCATTAAATGGTTGAAGAAAATTTATTAAAAGTTGAACTCAAGCTTAATCAATGCAATCCACTTTGTTGGATTTATCGGTTTTTGCAAGACTTTCAAATATTTCAACTTTTTTATTGAATACTGAACAAAGCATGGTCAATGTAGAATTCCATCTGGTGTCATTGTTTTGCTTTAAAGATTCTCTAACTCAGTTGTTAAGACTAGATTTTTTGAAAAAAGCTACAACTTTTTTAACGCTTTAATATTTTTTTGAATATTTTTAGCAAACACCATATCTGCTTCCGATATTGAAAGTACAGTAAGTACTAAGTGAAGACAATTACAAAACAAGATTTATAACAGTAAACAACATATAGCAAGCACAAGGTATTCGATTGAAACGTGACATTGCCAACTTAATATTACTGCCATTTTCAGTAACAAAAACACAATGATTCACCAATTTTCAAAAGGCATTCCAAAATCTGATAAATTTTTAAGCATTTTTTGAAGATTTCTGCTGTTTTTGCCTCATTAAATTTTTTCACATATATCACTTTTGATTGAAGAAGATTGCTGGTGATAAAGTGTATGGTGTTAGAATAAAAGTTACATGATCTCCGATCTGCCCACAAATCTGTGGTAATAACAACTAAACTATATTTTTTAATAGCCTTATTTACTTCCTCTATCAGCTTTTCACTTGAAGATGATGTACTTTTTCTATGCTTCTTTTTATAGTGAATCTGGAAGAAAGTATTGCTTTTGCATCAACAATGCCATGTGTAGCTCCAACTTTTGTCATTGCATTTGCAAACTGTATTAATCCATCACCTTCCACTGCACTCAATGGTCTTACATCTGATACAACAAATGCAACTGAACTATTTAACACTGTGTCTTTCATAACTTTTGACAAGCTCATTTGATTTACTAAAATATGCTGTTACTTTAGGAGATGTTTTTGCATTATATTTGCATCGTTTTAAGTGATCATTTAAATGTGTTGTTCCACTAGTCGACTTATTATGTTTTAATGCTTGCTTACAAGTTTTAGAAATTACGTGTCCAATATAATCTTTAGTTTTAATATGATTTAAATAAGAATTTTGCCAAACTGTGCTCTTTCCAGAAGTGTTAGGTATTTCCAGCAATTTGTTATCTTCAAGAAGTTTGCAAACTTTACTAGAAAAAAAATTTATGTTTTTGTTAAAAGTAATCAAGGCTGCTCAAAATAAATACCTTGATATATCAAATCTATTTTAACTAAATATAATAATACTTTATCTTAGATTGGACTTAGCAGCTTAAATTTAACATTGGCAAATATCACATAAGCATACAAGTAAATTTGAACTAGCTTAAACTTAACATTAAAAAAAAATCATATAGATAGGTTATGACCATGGGAAACAAACTTTTACATTTCTAACATCATTTTTGTAACAAGACATTCTTTATGCAGGCTACAGATACATATACAATAAAAACTGATATAATACCACCCACCAGTGTATCAGACACGGACTCATTTAAAGGAACTCATGTAAAGCCAAGCGTTACGGTTAAGATTTAGTTAGGCCGGGATTTGTTTGAACAATAGTGATTATTCTACATGTCAATTTTAAAGAACAAACAAAAAATTGGCCGCAAGTGTCGGGTATAAACAATAAATTCACAACAAATGCCAGGAATAAAACATTTTGAAGATCAAAAAAACATTTTATAATATAAAAATATTTCTTCTAATATTGAAATTAATTGTTTTAAAAAATAGACTCCAACTCCAGTCCGACTCCATTATAAATTAGCAAAAACCAACTCCAGTTCCAGTCCGACTCCGAAAAAATATGCCATACTCCAGCTCGAGTCCGACTCCGACTCCAGTTCATGCTCATCTCTGATAGTTAGATAATCAGAGCAAGACTTGAGTGAGGAATTTGCTGAATAGAGAGAGATTAGATTATTTTGATCAGAATAAGAACATTTCCTAGGTTAGATTTTATCCTCACTTTTTGAGCGTTCTACAGTAATTATTTCGGGGATGTGGAATGTAGAGCCTAAAATAGAGCAATTTCTGCATAAAGATGTAGTCGTACTAATTTCGAAAAAGAAAATAAATTAGTTCAGCTAGATGCAATCGATTGCCATAAGCATTAAACTGTAAGATATGTAGACAGTTTTGGGAGGGAGAAAAGTTTGGTATAAGGGTAAAGTAGGGATTTCTAGTTGAAGAAAAAGAAGAGTGGAAGCTGAAGGTGAATAAGTAGTATTCAGTTGTGGGTTTTCAGGAGAATCGAAAAAATGTATTGTTGGAATGAATGTCGCCGCTTATAATGAGGATGGTGAGGATAACTACAAGCCACTAGAGACATTTAGAGAAGAGAGAAGAGGAATTTGAGATAGAGAACTGTTTTAAATATAAAGAAAAGTTTGTAGGAAACAGTCCGTAGTAGAAGATGTTGAGGTGGCGATCTATTGAACTTTTTGACCATCTGTGACGGCACAGAGAACAGCAGGTATAAAATATAAAGACAGGGGTTCGAGTGTGCTGTACACGGATGAAATCCTCGGAAAAATAAAAAATTATTTGTCGGCAGCGTGGTCGAGTGGTTAAAGCGCCGGGTTGTGACCAACATGGTCTCGGTTCAAAACCCACTCTCGCCATTCTGTTGTGTCCTCGGGAAAGACACTTTACGACACATTCCCCTGCTTGGTGGTCCTGGCAAGCAGTTCTAAATTACAGTCATATCTCTATTTATTTATTTTTTTTTATTTATTTTATTTTAATCTCTATATTTATCCTCCTGACTCGCAGGAAAGCGACGGAGGCGCTATACATAGGGTAAGCAATTACCCCGACCTGCTTCCGGAGATACCAAGATATTGCTGTCCGCTAGTAAGTTAGTAGAGGTATTACTGCAATTTAGTAATTGCAGTAATATATTAAATTAATATAAACAAAATATTAAATTAAAAGCGGACAGCAATATCTTGGCATCTCCGGAAGCAGGTCGGGGTAATTGCCTACCCTATGTATTAGCGCCTCCGTCGCTTTTCTGCGAGTAAGGAGGATAAATATAGAAATAAAATAAAAAAAAATATAATCAAATTTTAAGGAGAGCACAGTACTATATAATGATTTGTTTGTTGGTGTTGTGATTAGGGTTTGGGTTTGAATTAAAATAAATTAAATAAAACTTAATTGCGGAGAAGGGGACCGCACTACCACGAAGAGGTGGCTTGTAACTGATGGAAATAAAAGACGATGTTGCGGGCAGTGTCAATGCCGAACAATTATTTATTGCAACATGTATGAATTTCATTTTTATTAGCATTGCGATAAAATTGTATCACAAAATCAGTCAATAATTCAAAGTAAATTTGTTCATAAGCCCTTTTTTATAGAAAGCACTTTGGCAAAACAACTTGTCATGTTGCGTTTCGGCAAAGCAAGAAATTTTATATAAACAAACAGAAAAACAAAGTTTTTTTACCGTTTATCTAAAATAAAATGATGAAATTAAACAACCACAACATGAAGAAAACGAAATTTAGAAAGAGAAACGGATTTATGAGTTAAAATGTTTTTGCTTAAAATTTGATTTGGTTGTAAAAAATTACAGCACATATTTAAATCATCACTTTGCCAATAAAAGTTTATTTTAAGTTTGTAAGAAATAAGTAATTTTGAGTAAAGGCCTGCTTACTGCTTATAGACAAAAATAAAAGTATATCATTACTGTTACTTTATTTTGGTAGGAATTTGCCAAAATTCTGGAAGTGTTGAAACGCAAATATGAGAATTTTGAGCCACTCCAAGTAAGTAATATACAGTTGTTCCGTTCTTAAAAATTGCCCACACTATGTATATTCACAATCTCATAAAAAATCTCTTTGATTTCGCTTTGGTCCGGCTCAAATAGCCGAAGAAATAACGGTTTTATAAGTAATTTAAATATTTTACATTTATTTATAAGAAAATGGCAACACTGCTTAAATTTCAGTAAATTCTAGACTTTTCGCATGACCTGTTTGACGATGATGCAATAATGTTTGTTTGTGATTCGCTGGAGTTAGCAAGAAATTTCTAGTAGCTTGAGACCGACAGATATAAATACGGTGCGCTGGAAAGCAGAATTATGATTCGATGATTCGTTGTGGTAACTTAATTTTGGAAATTTGTTAACTGTGTGAAGTCATAGTTTTTAAACGCAAGCCTTTGGTTGTCTACGTTATTGTGAAGAAGTAAGCTGAAGAGTTAAGCGACTGAATCTGTATTTACTGTTGAATTTATACTATTGTGGGCTCCTAAGTGAATTGGGGCATAATTTATTAAAAAAGAAGATAATGTGGTAGTCTGAGCTGTGATTTAGCTAGACTATATTTTTGCTGTCACTGGTTCGAAGGTCAGATCCAGCAAAAAGATTAAGAATTTTATCTTTTAGTAGACACCGAGATTGCGTTATCGGCGAAGCCTTCCTTACAGACGCCGAAAGGTTAGACGATTAAATAACGTACTAAGTTACTGAATTAACTTCTACGAAATTTAAAAAACTTTTTACCAGCGGAACATAAATTAAAAAAAAACTCTCCAAAATTTAAAAAACTAAAATTTGTGGAAGTAACAAAATTTCAAAAAACTTTAGCAAATTTTAAAAAATTTGCTACAACAGTATACTATTTTATTATCATATTTACCTTTCCTATGTAGCTTCGTTTATCATAAAAAACGTTCGCAGAAATTGAAATTATTCTGTTATGTAATAAATTATTTTTGAATCACGTAACTTTGTAAATTCTAAACCTATTACTACGGGAAAGGAGAAAAGTGACCATGCTTTTAAAATACTGCATGCTGCCAAAAAAATACTGGCACGAATGTTCTCAAATTTAATGACTTTTCCTGATTTTTATTTATCTAAAAGTTGGTGCAGATTTTGAAAAAATTGTTCAAGTATTTTGGAGTTATTAATAGTTTTTTAACACCTAATCACTAGTTTTTTAACTATTTCACAAAACGCGAGAAAAAGCTGCAAAAACGACAGTATGTGTTGTATATTTTTTTACCATCACCTTTAACCCCTTCCGACCTGAATTTTTATTTGACTTTATTAAGTAGTAATTTTTTTATGTTTATAGAATATAGGTTAACAAATCATCATTGAATAAAAATTTTTTGTTGAGCTAGTGGTTGTTTGTAATCGGCCCTTTTTGCAAAAATTTAATTTCATAATTAATCATTGTTTCTAAAAAATTCATTAACTTTGTTTCGGTTCAGACCATTGAAATTTAATTAAGAATCGTGCTAATTTTCCGTCGAAGTTCCATTGTATTCGCTTTACATTTTTTGTAGTGCTTTGCAAACTAATTGGTAAGCACTGTGTCTAAGATTGCAAAATGCAACGACTTTAGATTCCCATCATTCTTTTCTTCATTGTTAATTGCCACAACCACGTGATACGTCACAAAGCTTTATTGTTACTCACCACGTGTTTAAGTGTGACGTCTAACGTTTGCCTCCATAAATTAGAGGAGATATAAGAAGTCATGCAGATCAAGTCTTTCGCAAGAAGCCGTCTTACGTTATTTTGTAGACGGTATTCAGGTAATTTAAATTGCCCGGTAAAGTAGTTTAGAGTCAGTAATTTACATTCACACCTAGTATAATTGGGAAAATTTTTATCAAAAATTCTATGCTCTGTGGTGCTATAATTTAACTTACGGTATATGAATAAAGGTTCTATTTTGTTTTAAGTTGTGATTTGGCAAATTATAGTTAAGAGGTAGGATTGGATAGATTCATTCAACGAACTCTCCAGAAAACTTTATTCACGCAGAAGGTAGACTTTTGGAGCTAGTGAAGGATTTTGGTGACAAAAACAACATTAATTTTGACGTCAGGTTATTAATAGGAACCTAATTTGACTAAGTCGGTCAAATTAACTTAGGTTGGCAGTGAGGCCAACAGCTAGATCACGTAATTGGAACAGGAGTATTAAAAATTTGGGACTATTTAGTCCCAATCGGTTCAAAGCGTACTTTTTACAAAATATAATTATTAATTTTTTTGCTTTAATTAAAGAAAAATGGATAATTAAAGGAATCTTTTACAGAGAAAAAGTAAATATTTGAAGAATTTGCTACTTTTTGAGTTTTCTGTTGAAAGTTTAAATTTAGGCAAAACAGATTTAACAAAACAACTACGTTTCTTTATTAAAGTCTTCTTCTATTGTGGTCATACATCATTGCATAAAAGCAATATAAAAATAAGCTGTTTTGCTTTATTGTCCAGTACAACAATTAAGATCTGACACACACATATTTTATACCAAAACTTTGTTATCAATACCAAAGCGCCATTTGCTAAAACATTTGTTTTTCTGGTTTAACAAAGAGATAAATCACAATCGTCACAACGAATGAAAGCACAAGAATCAATTTTTTGTATGGTGCACAATTTGCATCTACCGCGATTTTGATAAGGTACTCGAGTAACCTGGTGAATATTAGCACTACTTGATGGAAATTTGAAAATCACTGTTGTAGCTTTTTTTGCTTGTTTTCTGCGAGAAAACTGCCCGATAACATTAATACCAAAATCGTGTTTGAACTCATTTAATGTTTTCAAATGCTCATTGTGAGAAAATGTTTCTTCCATATATTTGGTCGTCGTCGTCGTCGTTTGAAGGGTATCCACTCCAGGTCAGACACAAACAGGACTGGGGCCGAGGGTTTATTCTTTTACTACCCCAGACTGCTGCACTGCCTGGATCAGATGCTGGCAGTAATGTTATTAACCCAGCATCGAGTTTCGTCATCCAAAACCGTCAGACCTCGTACTCCATGTGGTACCCGATGTATAGGGCACGCTGTTGTACATGTCTGCGGTTTGCTCTGAGGTGCCACACTCGCAATTCGGTGAAGAAGCAAGACCCATTTGTGCATGGACAAATGGAATCGCCCAACACCAGTCCGCAGGCGGTTGAGCTTAACCCAAGCTGCTCGGGACAAGCCTATATCAACAAGCCTGGCACCGGTCCCGGGCACAAAAGCACGGAGCCTGAAAGCATTTTCACAATAATCCGTTTTCCATTTGTGATTTGTCCATTCAGAAGCGCGGATGCCGAGTCTGGCAAAGTTGTCTAAAAGACTCCGCGCTGCTGGCACAAACAGGCATCTGGATCTTCGTCTCATTTGGCGAGTATCTGAGGACCTACTTAAAAGACCATGCAAAATATGATCGGGGTCCAGAGATCCACGGTAAGCCAAAAAGAGTGTCGCTCCCATTCGGCAAAACTCAGCTGGCTGGATGCCTGAGAATACAGGTAGGTGTCCGTTGGAGTAGGACGCAGGCATTCAGTAACTATGCGCAAGGCGTCGTTTAAGACACTGTCAATGAGACGAGTGTGAGCACTGCGACACCAGACTGGCGCACAGTACTCAGCTGTTGAGTAGACTAGAGACAAGGTGGCTATGTGTAGTGTTTTAACACCAGCACCCCATCCCGAGCCCACGAGTCGCCTCAGCAGTGTGACGCGCGAGGATATTTTTTTGCGCAATGCCACTAAATGGTGACGAAACGTGAACGATCTGTCCAGTTTTACCCCAAGGTAAGTAGGGGTTGGACAAAATGGTAAAAGTCTACCGTTGTTGTAGAGTAGACCTTTAGCTCGCGTTTGGCCTCTCGGTTATTTAAGTGAAAGGCTGCCTGCCGTCACCGTCTTAATGTGACTGAGCTTCAATCTCCAAGTCTGAAGATACGCTGACAGTGTGGACATGTCTTGGCTTAAGGTCCCCTACAAGTCCTTCCAGTTTCCAGAAGAATGCAACAATGCTAAATCATCAGCATTAACAAACTTTCTGGAAATCATGGAAGGAAGATCGTACGTTAGATGTTAAATAGGAGGGGAGCCAAGACCGATCCCTGAGGAACGCCGTTTTTAAGACGGCGTAGCCTGCTTTGCTTGCTGTCACCGGTGGTAAGGGTGAAACTTCGATTTCGGACAAGCTCCATGATCATTTTGACCATGTGCTTATCCGGAAGTAGTCTCAGCAGCTTGAAGGTATCACGGCCACGGTGCCAGACAGTGTCATAAGCAGCTGTCAGATCGATAAATACGGCACCGGCCTTCTTTTTAGCCTCAAAAGAATCCTCGATGTTCTGGGTTAGCAGAACAACTTGATCTACGGTTGACTTCCTGCGTCGGAACCCAGCCTGCTCTTTAGGGAGCAGCGGATCGATTAATGGTTCAACGCGGGCGTAGATAAGCCTCTCGAGGATCTTGTAGGGGACACAGAGCAGAGATATCGGTCGATAACTCTTTGGGTCCCTCACGGGCTTTCCTGGTTTTGGGATCGCGACCACAAGCGCTCTTCTCCTGATCTTGGGAATTTTGAGTCGGCGCAAACAGGAAGAAAAGAAGTCACGTAACCAGGACTTTAAAGCAGCTCTGGCATGGAGTATATTCTCTGAGCAGATGGAATCAGGTCCCGGAGTTTTACCTGGTTTTAAATGTTGGAGGACAGCAGCAAATTCTCTCTGTGAAAAATTGTCAGAGATATTTACTGCGTCTAGTGTTGTGGCCCTCCAAACGTCAGACACTTTTTGAAAGACAAGTCGAGATGACTTGCGGTCAACAGCCTCGTATTTCCCATTTCTAACCAGCTGAGATGCAATAGCATTAGCTGAAACGGGACAGTGACGAGGAGAGTGTCGTGACCTACCAGTAAGGTTGTTCAAAGTACTTCACGCTTTTCGATTAGAGTGTGAGAAGTCAATGCTCCGAACTGCTTTGGACCATCGATCCCTCCGTTTTCTGTCAAGTTTGGCAAGCAGAGCTTTAGCAGCCAAGCTGGAGTTGTCTCTCTGAGGAGACTGCAGAAAGGTTTTATAGAGGGATTCACACTCTGCATCCCAACACGGAATATAGTTATTTCGACACCCGTGTGGGATAGTCTTTTAATATGCAATGATATATTTGGTGTAAACAATAAATGAGTTTACATAGCCAAAGTCTAAATATCAAAAAATACTCTAAAATAGAATTTTTTCAAGTATCTACGATCTACTTCGTAAGATACTTTTAATTAATTTATCAGGTTTGTTTCTTTCATACCATTTTTGCCTTTTTTGCCTTATTGCCCTTTTATACCTTTTCGCCTTTTTATTCTTTGTCACACAGGTGCAGTTGGCATAGAAGAGTCTATTGTAAACATAACAATGACACCTTTTGTGTCCATTTTACCAGATTTATTCCTTTTGATTAACATCGCGCGACATTTCCTCTTTGAATCTCATTATCTTTCTTGAGAGTTTTGGGCATGCCTTTCCTGTTTTGACAAACAGGCCATATACTTAATTTTCTTTTAAATTTAAAATTAAAAAGAAAGTTGTAAACAAAATTTTCAAAAAATAATCTGACATTAATTCTGACCAATGATCCAGAAAGCTGCGCAACTACGCTTTCACCGTCTTTGTTTTCTTTTTTTTTCCAGTTAGATAATCAAACTAAAAAAGTTATTCAGAGGCATTTCTATACCACATTTTAAATTTTTTTTGATTGGCTTTAGGGGCATTTATTGTTTTGAGTTCTCAGTAATATGTACTAATTTTTTGTTGGTGTTATTACGTCAATAGGAGCAGGAGCATTTGCAGGAGCACGCAGGAGCCAACCCAAACCTAAACCCTAATCACAACACCAACAAACAAATCATTATATAGTACTGTGCTCTCCTTAAAATTTGATTATATTTTTTTTTATTTTATTTATTTTATTTCTATATTTATCCTCCTTACTCGCAGGAAAGCGACGGAGGCGCTAATACTTTGGGTAGGCAATTACCCCGACCTACTTCCGGAGATGCCAATGTATTGCTGTCCGCTTGCAATGTAATAGAGATATAACTTTAATTTAAAACTGCTTGCCAAGACCAACCAGCAGGGGAATGTGTCGTAAAGTGTCTTTCCCAAGGACACAACAGAATGGCGCGAGTGGGTTTTGAACCGAGACCATGTTTGTCATGAGTACCTTTAACCACTCGACCATGCTGCCGACATAATGCTCGTCAATAGGTGGTTCACATGTTGGAATCATTGCCTGGCTAAAGGCTTGATTAAAATGATTAAATAATTGGTCTTTGTTTCCATCCTTCATCTTAATTTTTCATGTAGTTTTTCATAGACAACGTAAAACTACGTGACAAAGAGGAGAACAGAATAGTATCTGATGAGGGCTGAAAACCTGATGAGGGCTAAAGTAAGCCGTAAAAGTTTGTCTTTATAAATAATTTTTAATGTTTGTTTAATAAAATGAAGAATACTGAATCCATTATGGCTGCTTTTCTCAATTGTTGTCTGGTTTAAAAAAATAACCTCTTTCCCGAAACTTTATTTTAGAATAGTATCTATTTAAAAAAAGCGGTCTCGAAACATTACATCCGACGCAACTTTTACTCCAAGACCAGGATCTTTACTCCAAAACGTCGTGGAACCAACCATTGATACCGCTTTTTCACCAATGTTTTTACCTGAATCAGAAAAAAATTTCAATGCGAAATACGTTAGTAGTAGGAAAGGGCTCTTTTGGTTGGTGTTTGTTTTGGTTGCCCAGGAGTCCTGGAGAGCGAAGGAGAATTGGCCCGCCGGCGTGAGGACGTTATCAGTGCGCAAACAGTTCAACCATGGTGGTTAAGTCTAACCCTAACTGCTGTGCCTAACCCTAATCTTCTAACTCTAAGAAAGCAGTGGTCTTGAGTTCAATTTCCAACCAAGACAGCAAAATGGCCAACCCAAAGAACAGGTTAACCCAAGACAATGGCTTAGTCTAACGATAAAGAAAACTGCGCTTCCTAACCCTAAAGAGGTTCCTGACCCTAAAGAAGACACTATTCTTGAGTTCCCAAGTGCTATCAAACCTGAATAGTTATAGACTGTATTTCAGATATAAAAATGTTTTCTAGGCAAGCTTGATGTTAAATCTATAAACGGTTTATAATAAAAAATTTAACTTTATTCTATGTAGTAGACCACACAAACTATTAATTCTATATCTACTTTCTAGTGTTAAAAAAATGATTTTTCAAAACTCTTAAAGCTTCTAACTACAATCTTTTGATTTTAAAAGCTGTTTTAGTTTATAGTGCGAAAAACCTAACAACAATTTCCTGTTTGAAGCATAGATTGTGCATTACTTTTCAATTTTATGCTTGCATCACAGTTTAAATTTCTGTTTTCAAAGTTTTTTTCCTGGAAATCCCCCTCGGTATCTACAGGGTATCTACTTGGGAGTACATTGCAAAAATCCGGTGCAATCCGTGATATTACTAAAAATAACATAGACATGCCACGACATGCCTTGAAAGGTTGTTGCGCCTTTGTTTAATTTTTCAAAAATTTTTTTAAACAAGCTTGATTTTTAGATAACTATGTATATTTAATTTAAAAAATTTTCTTTAAGCAACGTTGATTTTTATTATACCTACGTTTAATTTAAGAAAACATTTTCCTAATCAACATTGATTTTTATTTGTTAGATATCTATCTTTGATTTTTAAAAGTTTTTTAGGTAAGCTTGATTTTTGTCATACCTCTGTTGAATTTTTCCAAAATTGTTTTAAGCAAACTTGATTTTAGATAATTATATATAAATTTTGAGTCTTTAAGCCCTAAATTAAATTTAAACGGTAAAAAATTTTTTTGATTATTTTTTATTTAAATGTTATCAAACTATGACAAAGAGCCTAAATTTAAAAAAGGTTACATATTTGATAAAAAAATTTTCTTCGAGGACGAATTCGTTCTCCCAGGCCTACTAACTGAAAATTTGCCATAATGAAAATAAGGACAATCTGTAAAAAGTAAATTTTTATTTGAAAATACAATTGCATATGCATAAGTACACAAGAAGTAAGCCTAATGCAATTTACAGCAATTTTTTTAAAGAACTTATTGGATATATACATAGGCGTATGTGCCGGTGGGGTAGAAGACAATTGCCCACCCAAGTCTCAAAAATTTTAAAAAAATCAGGATTTTTTGGCCAGTAACCAAGCATTCAGAATTTTTTGGAAAACCACAGAAAATTCTTGGCCAAAATTAGAATTTTAGGGAAGTCGCAAAAAGCATATTTTGAGAAACAATGTTTTTTGTGCCCCAAAAGCGATTAAGATTTCAGATGAAAACCTTTTTTTAGAGATCACCACTATTTTGGGAAAAAAATTAAGAAATCATAGACAGATCCACACATTGAAGACTTTTTTTTTTCTTCATATACAGTATTTGGCAACAACATTAGAGGAATTAACCGCAGTTCTAAACTGGCTGACTTTTGCAAAATGCCTTTTTTTTTGGTCTTCATCTAAATTTTAGACAAAATTTAGTCTCATATCCGTAAAGTTTTAGAAAGTCGTGACTCGGGGAATTGTCAATAATATTTGAAAAAAACTGTAACATTTTTTCGATGGTTTAGCATGGGTATAAAAAACCAAAAAAGGAATTTGTTTGTTTTGCAAAACATTTATTGAAACATTGTTTTCGTCTTTGTCATTATTTCGAAGGACATCCACTCCGAGTTAGACACAAGCAGGACTGGGGCCAGGGGCTTATGCTTTTGCAACCATAGGATGCTGTACTAACCGGATCAGAAACTGGAAATGATTTTCTTGAGCCAACTTCAGGTTTTGCCGCCAAACTCGTCAGACTTCGTGTTCCATGTGGTGCCCAATATATGGGGCCCTCCATTAGAACTTGTCTGCGGTTTTCCTCAAGGGCACCGCATTCACGATTTGGTGAAGGAGCGAGACCCCATTTGTGCTTGGACAAATGAAATTACCCAACACCAATCCACAGGCAATTGAGCTTAACCCAAGCTGTTTGAAGAAAACTCAATCCAACAGGCCTGGCAATGGCTATGGGTGTAAAAGTACGGAGCCTAGATGTATTCTCACAATACTCCCTAT
Organism: Diplosoma virens; assembly: GCA_963680785.1. NCBI lineage: Eukaryota > Metazoa > Chordata > Ascidiacea > Aplousobranchia > Didemnidae > Diplosoma > Diplosoma virens. The sequence continues at coordinate 77,576,546 of OY796880.1, read as the reverse complement.
CCCTTCTATTTTTTGTTTATTGGCCAGTGCGGACGCTTAGTTCGTAAGGTTGTTTGGTGTTTTTGTACAGCTGTCACAAACCAACATCTAAATCTTAGACGCGATAGGCAACCATCTGAGGACCCACTTAAAAGCCATGCTTACGTATATATACGTATATGATCACAATACAAATGCCATGGTTAGGCAAGACAAATGTCACTCTTATTTGGAAAAGCTCTCCTGGCTCGATGCCTGAAAGTATAGGTAAGTGGTCCGATGGTGTTGGACACAGAAGTTCAATGACAATGCGCAAGTTTTTGATTGGCGACAGTTATAAACATATGATGAGAAGATAATTTTCTTTACCTTCGCAACTATACAATTCATACTTTTAAAATTTATATGACTTCTTCAAAAATAGACTTTTTATTTATTTCTATTGAGTAGATTGTACTATTTTTTTGCATTAAAAATCAATTTGCATATAAATTTTAATGGAACATGTTGATAAATATTTTTAATTTAGTATTTGAAAACATAATTTTATTGATGAAAATAATACATTTAGTATATTTATAACTTCTTATAATTATTTTGCATATAAAAACCAAAAAACTTTTTAAATATTGCTTATAAATATTTTACCATAAATGAAAAAAGAAGTCGTTTTTTCATGCCGTGAGCCCAGGTGGTCGAATTTGCTTTCTTAGGAAAATTACGTTTCATATTATTTGTATTTCAAAATTAACAAAATAATTGACTTTCCATGCAAAAAAATACAAAATTTATTTATTAAAAAAAATAAAATATGAAAAAAAAAATGAAAGAAACAAACCTGATAAATTATATAAAAAGTATCTTACGAAGTAGATCGTAGATACTTGAAAAAATTCTATTTTAGAGTATTTTTTGATATTTAGACTTTGGCTATTTATTGTTTACACCAAATATATGGAAGAAACATTTTCTCACAATGAGCATTTGAAAACATTAAATGAGTTCAATTACGATTTTGGTATTGACAGGCTTGTCCATGGGACATATTTTTCTGTCCCATCCCATCCCATCCCACAGAAAATTATGCCTATCCCATCCCATCCCATCCCATAGGATTCCCATCGGAATACAGTTCAATAAAAATAATTAAATTTATAAAAATTTAGGTTTATTGTCTACTAAATAGGACGATATGCATTGATGGCATTCAAAATTTTAAGAATAGGTTCTCTTTTATATTTTCTCCGAAAATTAGGGTGTTCTCTAAAAAAAAAAAAAGGTCTTCACTTCGATTTCATCTCTAATTTTTCTATTTTTTTCCCAAAATTAAAGTGTTCTCTAAAAAAAAAGGTCTAAAGGTCTTCACTCAGAATTGTTCTTTACACTCTGAACAAACATCTGCAGCAGATTGAAACTGTTACATTAAACACAGAGATATTGAAATACATAGATTACGTAAAGTAAAAACCGCTTTGCTTTTTCATAAATTGCCAACAACAGGTAAAGATATAATGTTATGCACAAAACGTAATCTTATATAAAAAAGACTATTTGTATTTATTTTCTAGTGTCCCACCACTAAATAGATAATAGATACAAGTATATGAAGAAAAAAGGAGAGTAAAAAACATTTAAAAGATAAAAAAGTATAAAAACTAAGGTTAGCTCTGACGTAATCAAGTTGCTATGACATGGCTACTCTCCCATGGCAAATACAAATGTGTGCTGTCCCATCCCATCCCATGGGAATTTCCAATCTGTGCTGTCCCATCCCATGTGATTTAATACTCCTGTTCCAATTACGTGATCTAGCTGTTGGCCTCACTGCCAACCTAAGTTAATTTGACCGACTTAGTCAAATTAGGTTCCTATTAATAACCTGACGTCAAAATTAATGTTGTTTTTGTCACCAAGATCCTTCACTAGCTCCGAAAGTCTGCCTTTTGCGTGAATGAAGTTTTCTGGAGAGTTTATTGAATGAATCTATCCAATCCTACCTCTTAACTATAATTTGCCAAATCACAACTTAAAACAAAATAGAACCTTTATTCATATACCGTAAGTTAAATTATAGCACCACAGAGCATAGAATTTTTGATAAAAATTTTCCCAATTATACCAAATGCGAATGTAAATTACTGACTCTAAACTACTTTACCGGGCAATTTAAATTATCTGAATACCGTCTACAAAATAACGTAAGACGGCTTCTTGCGAAAGACTTGATCTGCATGACTTCTTATATCTCCTCTCTAATTTATAGAGGCAAACGTTAGACGTCGCACTTAAACACGTGGTGAGTAACAATAAAGCTTTGTGACGTATCACGTGGTTGTGGCAATTAACATGAAGAAAAGAATGATGGGAATCTAAAGTCGTTGCATTTTGCAATCTTGCACTCAGTGCTTACCAATTAGTTTGCAAATCACTACAAAAAATGTAAAGCGAATACAATGGAACTTCAACGGAAAATTAGCACGATTCTTAATTAAATTTCAATGGTCTGAACCGAAACAAAGTTAATGAATTTTTTAGAAACAATGATTAATTATGAAATTAAATTTTTGCAAAAAAGGGCCGATTACGCAACAACTATTAGCTCAACAAAAACTTTTTATTCAATGATGATTTGTTAACCTATATTCTACAGTACAAACATAAAAAAATTACTACTTAATAAAGTCAAATAAACGAAGGAGTTAAAAGGTGATGGTAAAAAAATATTTAAACGCCCTACCATTCTGCATTCTTTCTGTTATTTTGCTCGCTCAAGAACTGCGTACCACAGAATTTGCCATGATGTTAAATTGCCCAACATTTCAATTTTAACTCAATTTACTTCATCTTCCAAACGTTACAATGATGTTATTTATTATTTTTACCTTTTTTTATAGTTAACTGATCAACCGAAAACCTGTATTGTTTGCATTGGATAAGTTTGTATTGAATCTATGCTATAGCATCATAGAGGTGAATTGTTTGGACTAGTGATTAACAATTTAAGCAAATTAGCCAACTGGGTTCTAATTGGATCATGGTCGCCTGCATATTTGGTGGGCCAAAGTTTTTATTTTAGATTGTTTGCTGGAAATGCAAACCTCTTTTTCTGAAGATTTAATAACTGCACTTATACTGTATAAGTATACAGTATAAGTGCCGAAAGGAGAAGAAAAAGAAATCTTTTTCTTCTCCTTTCGGCCTTTCCCTTCAATCAGGGGTAGCCACAGCGTATCATCTTTCTCCAAGCCGTTCGTTTTTCAACGCTCGTCTTTTCGCACCAAATTCCCTCATATCTTCTTTCACTACATCTAAAAATCTTTTCTTTGTTTCCCTCTTTTCCTCTTTCCCAGTAACTCCATTTAAATTATCTTTCTTCCTACATAATCTTGGTCTCTCCGCATGACATGTCCATACCACCTCAGTCTTCCCTCATTCATCTTCATTCCTAACTGTTCTACCTTAGCTGTACCCCAGTGGTACTCGTTCTAATTTTGTCTTTTCTCGTCACTCCCATAGCAAACTTCAACATTTTCATCTCTGCGACTTCCATCTCTTCCACTTGTTTCTTTGTGACCGCCACCGCCTCACGTCCATACACCATTGCTGGTCTCACCACTGAACTGTACACTTTTTGTTTTACTCTAGCTGGTAACCTCCTGTCGCAGATTACTCCCGATACTTTTCTCCATCCGTTCCATCCTGCCTGCACTCTCTTCTTTACCTCCCTCTCACAAGTACTACTTTCTTGCATCATTTATCCCAAATGCTTAAATTTCTTTATTCTTGGCACTTTTGTATCCTCCATCTTCACAGTTTTGTCGTGATTTCCTCCATTTATGCACAGATATTCGGTCTTTGACCTACTTACTTTCATTTTTCTTCTTTCCAATGCATACCTCCAGGATCCTAGTCTTTGCACCGCTTCTTCCCTGGTCTCTTCGCAAATCATAATATCATAAGCAAACAGCATGGTCCATGGTGGTTCTCTCCTTACTTCATCCGTTTGCTTGTTCATTATCACTGCAAACAAGAACGGACTTAACGATGATCCCTGGTGCAGTCCAACCTTGACCTTGAAACTTTCTGTAGTTCCTACTGCCCACCTCACCACTGTTTTGTTTCCTCATGCATATCCTGTACACGTCGCACATACTTTTACACTATTCCTGATTTTCTCATACAGTATCAAAGCTCTTCCCGTGGAACCCTGTCGTAAGCTTTCTCTAGGTCCACAAATACACAATGTTGCTCTCTTTGACCTTCCCTGTACTTTTCCATCAACATTGTTAAGGCAAACATGGCATCGATGGTTCCCTTTCCTGGTATAAATCCATATTGCTGTTTGCTGATCTCTACTCTATCCCTTAGCCTGGCTTCAATAAATCTTTCCCATACTTTCATTGTGTCGCTCATTAGCTTTATTTCTCTGTAGTTTCCACAGAAATGTGCGTCCACTTTGTTTTTATAGATTGGGATAAGCACACTCTTTCTCCATTCTTCTGGCATCCGTTCACCCATTAATAGTCTGTTGAACAGTCTGGTCAAAAACTTTATCCCCATCTCTCTCATGCGCTTCCAAATTTCTACTGGCAACTCATCTGGCCCAAACGCTTTACCTTTTTTCATCCTTCTTAGTGCATTCTTTACTTCTTCTCTACTAATACAATTTACCTCTTCGTTAACCACTTTTAATATCGCTTTAAGCAAAGTCAATTTCATCGGAGCCAAAAGCTTTTCGTGACGCTTTCATCAAATCTATCGTGTCAAAATGAGACGAACCAGAGAAAATCAATGTATTTATAGTCTCAACAATCAGGAGAAAGGTGCTGTACGTGTGGTCTCAGAAAGGAGAAAGGCACAACTACACAAAATCTATGTGAAAAGAAGGTGCAAAACAATGTAGTCTTGGAAAGGAGAAATGCACAATGTGCAATTACCAAAGAGAGACACTGTTACTCACAACTTAGTTTATTTGAAAAGTTTCAATGTGTAAACAAATTTTCTTTGTTTACATAAAACTGGATGTCTGGTTTTAATAAAAGTAGCCTCAAGGAGACAAAGATGGAACGAGTTGCGTGCCACAGCAAGAATTTTAAAACGTTTTTCATTATAGTTTGCAGTACATTGCTCGTTATCAAGCAAGTGTTGTCCTATGGCAGAGTCACAATATGGGTTATTAAGTTTTAGCTTACAGGTTCTACTGACTTGAGATCGTGTAGGACGCTTTGTTTGCTGTTGTAGCCATTTAGGGACAAGTCGCTTAATTCTATCTTGTAGTTGCTGTGATGTTCGTCCTACGTACCTACTGTCACAGTGGCACAAATATTCATAAATAACGGAGCTTTTCAGCGTGGTAAGTAAAACATTTTTGCGGACTACAGGTAACATGCGTTTGAATGTAAATATTACTCTGGTGGTAATGGAGCCATAGCAGCTTTCAACAGCCATTTCGACGTTTTTATCAAGACTACTGGAAGCTTTCCCTATCCAAGAAACTCTCAAATACATTGGGCACTTCTCAGGGCCAAATCGTTAAGGCATAGAAAACTGGGCAATTTTCTTGGAAATGTCATTCAGCGATTTAGTGATTACAGTACAACTTCGATAACTTTTAAAAACATTGTAGCAATTGCCAAACAGCTGAAAATTTGATTCAAAATAAAATTTAATTGCTTGAAGCATTACAAAAAAAAGTTTGACACTTCCACGAAATTTGCTTTTAAAAAGAAAATGTATTCAGACTAAGTGATTCAACGATCGACAAACATTTAAATCTAATAGTGACAAAGAATTTTTAATCACGAGTGTTTTGTTTTTAAGACTTAATATTTCAGTTTTGTTACAGAATCACTAAAGTTAAAACAATATACTCTGATAATTGCAGAAAGATTCATTGATGGTTGTGGTGAGAGATTTTGGATTCTTAACAAAATCAAAGTTTGGATTAGAAGCTGGAAAAAAGTACATTAGAGATTTGTTAGACGATTTAACTGATGCTGCTCAACAACATTGTTTAATGAAATCTTATCTCAACTCTAATTTCGGTGAAATTGAATGCTCACTTTTGCCAAGACCCAACGATGAGATAACAAATAAATCATGCTCAGTTTCGGGTTAGTTCAATTAATTTAACGAACAAGATTTAATTTTAATTAGCAATTATTTATTTTGTTTTGTATTTTGGTATTTTTTTAATGGTTGTATACAAACAATTTAACGAATTAAAACAATCTGTAAATCATGAAAAAAACTTAATTTTAAACAAAAAAAAACAAGCTTTTCGAAAAGAGTTTTTTTAAATATTCCACATTGTAGCAAGAATTTTTTAATCGGTCGGCAACTTCCTTAATAAAAAACAATCAATATTACTAATGAAATATTTGGTAAATGAACGAGATTTTTTTTTAAATATATATTCCATTCGTATCTTTTCCAAAAAGCTTAAATTTGCCATAAATTTAGAAAACCAGTTTTTTCTATTTCTTTTATGCAACTTTCTGGTCTCTGTCAAGGCATTTTTTTGAGAATTAGTGTATTTTATTTTGTTTTAATTTGGTTTTCTTTATACATTTTATCCGGGTCTGATAAACCATCTCTGTTCAGAAATAATCATAAGAAAGTCTTTGAACTTCTTATAAAGCTTGCGGCAAAACACATTATATTCCTTAAGTTTTCTTGAATGTTGTGTTTGTTTTTGCCCGATAAAAGAATTGATTGAGTGATTGAATTAATTGGTCGAAAAAGCAAAAATCTGCTTGAAAACAGTTTAACCAAGATATGTTTGGATTTTATTCGTTTAATTTATAACTCTTAAAGGTAAGGATCTGCTTTTACGCTTTTATCAAAAATTGTCAATCAGAAAACCTTATTTTAAATGAGTAATAAAGTCACACGTTACACTGTGCTTTTACACATTAAATAGTCTCGGGTAATTGCTTTATACTACTTGTATGTTATATAACAATAAAGTAGGCTACATCTTAATAAAATTATTAGTATTTGAACTGGGTTCCAGGAATTCATAATTTTAATCGGGATAAAGTTTTTCTTTTGATTGCGTTTAACTGATGTCATTTTTCGTGTTTTTAAACAAATTTTAAGTGATACAGTATTTGATAAAGCTAATGACTACAGACGGATTCAAAGTTTTTTTTGTTGTAAATTAGTCTAAAAAATCATGTCCTTAAAGTTTTTTCCGGTAAACGCTCATCAGAAAAATTGTTGACGATCATCAAAAAGCAAGTTTGATGTTTTATTCTATTATCTATACCAGATGTAGAAAATTTTTTATTATTAAATGTCACATTTATATTTGGCAGCTTAAAGAAGGAGACATAAAAAATGTAACTGAATGAACCAGGATTCTTATTTTAGAAAAGACTTTTTTGTATTTAATTAGATTTTTAAAAAAATTCAAAGCAAAGAAAAAACTTTTATGGAGGCTACACAAGAAACTCATATAGGCCGCGGATTCCACACTTCTGATCTATATAAATAAAATATGGAGTTTATTTTTGGTTATTATAAACAAATATTTTGAAAAAGCTTTGATCAAAAACTTTAAAACGTTTTTTTTTGGGACTCTATCTTACCACAAAGAAGTTGTGGTTAAGTCTCTTGTCAAAACTATTGACCGATATTTCTACTTGTTTTTCGGATACCACTGCTCTGTGTTCCTACAATAGCCTCGAGAGGCTTACCCACACCCATGACCAACCAATTATTGATCCACTGCTTCCTAGAAGGCAGGCTAGATTTTGACGCGGGAAGTTAACCGTGGATCAAATAGTTTTATTGACACAGAACATAGAGAGCTATAGGTTCTTCCCGTTGATAACAAGCAAAGCAGGCAACACCGTCTGAAAAACGCGTTTCTTAGGCGATCTTCTATTCATCAGTCTTGGCTCCCCTCCTTTTTAAAATTTGTGCAAACAACCTGCTCTCCACGATTTCCAGAAAGTTTGCCTATGCAAGCAAACTAGCATTGTTGCACTCTTCTGGAAACTGAAGGACCTAGAAGGGACTTTAAGTCAAGACATGACTACACTTTTAGCGTATCTACAGACTTGAAGGTTGAAGCTCAGTCACACTAAGGCAGTGTCAGAAGTCTGTCATTTCAATAACCGAGAGGCCAAACGTGAGCTGCAAGTCTACAACAACAATAGATTTTAATCGTTTTGTCTAACCCTTCTTATCTTGAGGAAAAACTGGAAAAATCACTCGCGTTCATCTAGTGCAGTGGTTCTCAACCTGTGGTACGCGTACCACTAGTGGTACGCAAAGCTATTTTTGATGGTACGCGAGACATTTGTTCAACTCTTAATTTTTAAAACACTATAATTGAGTATACCTGCACAACTGCATTTATTTAACAAAAACTTAATTTTTAAAATTGATATATTTAAAAATTTAATTTAAAAATCAGAGTGTAATTATTCCCATTACTTATTACGTCATAATCAGGGCATATATTCTATTGTAATTTTGAAACATTTATTAGCCTAGCGTAGCCCTGTAATATTGAAAAGTTAGTTATTGCTTGTTATGTATTTCGTCAGATGAGGGCTTATGTTAGCCGAAAACGTTCACTTTAATGATTTTTTTGTTAATAAAAAATTTTTGCTAAATGAATGCAGTTTGCTGCTAAGCTTAATTATAATATGGATAAAAAAAAGTTACTTCTCTACCTAAATTGTAATTTTTAAAATGTATTTTACTATTTTCCAAAAAGCATTTTACAAATTTTAGCGGTGTAAACATGTCGAAGAAAAAGTATAATACGGAATACATAAAATATGGTTTCGTTTCTGTACAACACAGAGAAGAATGCTTTCTTCAGTGTGTGATCTGCATGAAAACTCTGTCTAATTCAGCAATGAAACCCAGTCTTCTCAAGCGTCACCTTGAGTCAAACCACTCAGACAAGAAAGATCGAGATAAGAGTTACTTTCAAAGATTAGGTGAAGACGTGAAGAGACAGCGTTTGGACCAGACTGGCCAAAGCTACCAGAAGAGTTCTGGGATTCTCCGTGTTTGTTATGAAGTATCTTTACTAATTGCCAAAAATATGAAAGCTCACACTATTGCCAAAAATCTTGTTGTACCAGCAGCAAAAATACTTGTTCGGAACTTAATTGGAGAAAAGAAGGCTGAAAAGTTGAATTCTGTGTCGCTTTCTAATGGTACGGTGAGACGTCGGATCCATGACATTTCCGACAACATTTCTGATCAAGTGACTACCGCGGTAAGAGCTTCAAAATATGGGTTCGCCATGCAACTCGATGAGTCGACCAATGTCACCAACTGCGGTCAATTGCTTGTCTATGTCAGGTTCACAGAAAAGGACATAGTTAAAACTGAACTGCTTGTGAGTAAGGAGGTGTCTGGTACAACAAAGGAAAAAAATATTTTTAACATCGTGGATAAATTCTTTAAGAAAAATGATTTAGAATAGTCAAAATTGGTTGGCTGTACAACCGATGGTGTTCTAGCTATGCTTGGGAGAAAATCAGGATTTCAGTCTTACGTAAAAGCTGTTTCACCGGAGATCATTTTTACTCACTGTTTCATTCACAGATTCGCACTTTGTGCCAAAGTGTTACCTCCTGAACTACTTTCATGCTTACAGCAAATCGTCAAGATCGTTCATTTTGTGAAAATATCAGCGTTGAATACAAGACTTTTTGCAAATTTTTGTGCTGATCTTGGTTCTGATCACAAATATCTGCTTTTTTATACAGAGCTGTGCTGGCTGTCGCGCGGAATTATGACAAGAAGAGTTTTTGAACTGAGGAATGAGTTACTCGAATTTTATGAACAAAGAAATCACAATTTTAAAAACGATTTGGCGAATACGGAGTTTCTCTCGAGGCTGGCTTACCTATCGGATATTTTTGACACTCTCAACCACATGAACACGTCCAAACAGTACCATTGCAGATTTTGTCTCAAAATTGCAAGCGTATGTACGGAAGCTAGACTTGTGGACAACAAACATTGAGGCCAAGCAGTATCACATGTTCAAAGATCTTTCTTCGCTTCAATATCAACACAGCGAAAAGTTATTTCAAGAAATTTGCTGCCATCTAAAACTGCTAAAAACGGAGTTGATGCATTATTTTCCAACATAGATATTAGTCCGTATGTTTCAAATCCGTTCTTTGTGGATCCATCCGTTCTATCTGTTGGAATAGGAGAACAAGAGGAAATTATTGACATCCAGTTTGACGAGGCCGCTAAAATAAAGCATAAAGAATGCTGTCCTATAAATTTCTGGCTAATGATGTCTTCTACATTCCCTACTCTGGCTCAAAAAGCTATTCCTCAGTTGCTAATATTCCTCAGTACATGGGAATGGAGCAGGACTTCTCTGCCCTGATGAGTATTAAAAGTAAAAGCAGGAATTGCCTTACTTCGACCTCTCACGACTTCCGATGTGCAGTAAGCACGGTGGCTCCCCGCATAAATCAGCTTGTTCAAGAAAAACAGATGCAACCATCACATTAAATAATACTGTCATTTTTAAATTAATTTCAATAAATAGATTTCCTATTGAACTCAATGGTACGCAGGTGTAACAAAAAATCGCCAGGTGGTACGCGGTAGCGAAAAGGTTGAGAATCGCTGATCTAGTGGCATTGCATAAAAAACTATTCTCGCAAACCACACTGCTGAGCCGACTTGTAGACTCAGAAAGGAGTGCTGGTGCCAAAATACTGCACAAAACTGCCTTATCTCTGGTCTACTCTAAAGCTGAGTACTGCGTACCAGTCCGGTGTTGCAGCACTCATACTGGCCTCATAGACAATGTCCTAAATGACGACATGCACATTGTCACTGGGTGCCTGTGTTCCCACTCCAACAAATCATATACCCATATTTTCAGGCTTCTATCCAGTTGAGCTTGCTGATCAGAAGCGACACTCTTCCTGTTTTATTGTGGATCTCTGAACCCTGATCAAATCCTGTATGGTCTTTTTAGTGGGTCAACCTCAGATGCGCAGCCAACCAGCCGTAACCGCAGATGCTCGCCAAGAGAGATTAAGATTTAGACGTCTGTTTGTGCCACCTGCGCAGAGATATTTAAGCAATCTTGCCGGAATAGGCATTTGCGCTTCTCAGTGGACAAATTGTTGATGGAGCACGAAATATTGTGAGAATACAGGCTTCGTGCATTCATATCTATGTTCTGTAGAAAGCCTGTTAAATTGAGCTTGCCTCGAAGAGCTTAAGTTAAGCTCAATCGTCTGCGAAATGGTGTTGGAAGATTCCATTTCTCCATGCACAAATGAGTCTCGCTCCTTCATCAAATTGCGAGTGCGGCGCCCATGAACAAACCGTAGACCAAGTTCCACGTAATAACGTGCCATTACATCGGAAACTACATGAAGCACATGATCTAATGGACTGATGCCTGGATGCCCTTCCACACGACGAAAACGACGTTATTAAAATTTTCTTGTTTTTCTGAAAAATCTTATTGGCAATACACTTTTTAATCATTCATTCATTTGTCGCAATATCTATGCTATTGTCAAATAATTGATTTTTTTATTTATTTTGAGATTTATAGCTCTAATACAATCGCATTTGATGACTCACATTTTGCATTAACTTTTGTAAAACTATTCCATGTAGTTTATAAAATATGGAAAAATTTTTTATTTTATCATTTAAATTTTATTAAAATTTATTACAACCGGCCAAATTCCAAACTCTCGCAGTATCTCTACTTGTTCCGGCAAATCTTCAACCCCAATCATGTTTAATGAATATGCGATTGGTCAACACCTTTTAGATTTCTCTATTTGCGCCAAAAATTACAATGATAAAAAATTTACTATTCTTTTATTTGGCCTTTTGTCTTTTCATTTGTTTGGTTTTGAAGCCGTTTGCATCGAATCATGCAAGCCAAATTTATGCAGCCACAAAGAGTTTTTTTACAACTTGAAACTTTTGCGTTGATCACGTGTTTTGACACTTTTCTTATACATTCAATCATCTTTGTTCAGCTTTATTAGACAATCAAATGAATTTTTCTCTCATTCGTTCCGATGTTTATCTCCTAACCAGTGCAGGGCGAAAAGCTGAGAAATGTGTTTTTTGTTGGCTATAATTATTTTTATAACAAACTGACTGAAGTACAGCAAAGAGCAGCCCGAGTTAAAAGTGAAGATTTTGACTTGATTTGAAGAAAAACTGATTATGCGTTAATATGTGGTGTAGTGTCTGCTGGCTATCTTAACAGATTAAACCTTACATAGTCCAACAGACTGTGCACGCGTTCTCTTACAAACGTGTATTCTTTTAAACTAAAAACAATTACATAACAATATTTACAGTGTTGCCAATTATGTTTCAATTTACATTAATAATTATTCACAAACACTACATCCCCTCCTTTCTTGCTTTAAAACATTACTCAATTATCAAAATGTTTCGGTTGTTAAAGAATTTCTCGAGGGCGCAAACATTTTGCATTAACATCGTTTTCTACGTTTTTTTCACAATCGCTATTTACATGATCAGGTGTCGAATCAGAATCATGCGTCTCCCCACCGTCATTTCGAAAATACTGACATACATTTGTATAAGAGTTAAATCTTTTTACATGCGTTATGTTTCGCTTAAGACACACATCATTATTTTGAACTGTTACACAATTTCCTTTCCATTCAGTTATAATAAACGGATCTTTACGATACATAGTCGACATTTTGTTACTTTCATTTTGTTTCAACAGAACTTTACTCCTACTTTCAAATCATTTTTAACAGCATTACGTTTTACATCAATACACATTTTCCCTTTTTCCTTCATTTCAGCATCGTTATCTCTACATTTTTGCACATCAAAGTCGTAATCACAATACATTTCTAACTGAGGCAATTTTGTACCCAACTTACAATTAATTGGTTCTGGTACAATCGATTTGCTTACTAGTTGACAACCATAACATTTTTTTACAAAATTGTTCGCTATCTTTATCAATACCAGGAAAACATACTTTACTTTGTAATCACTTTTTCATCGTTACGATTCCGGGATGACCTTCGTGAGGTAATTTAAGCACATGTTCGCAGAACTCGCTAGGGATTACTATTCTCGTTCCCCATAATACAATAAAACCAATCGTCGTCAACTCACTTCAAACAGGTAAATACGATTTACAATCAAGTTTTAGCCAATTATCCGACAATATACAATTTCTTAAGTTTCTTAACTCTTTATCAGCATTACTCGCTTTTTCAATTTTACATGTGGTGAAAGCAATAGGCGTAGCATATTTCACAATCAAATTTACGTATTTATCAATACAATCATCATTTTCAGCATTTTTGACCACATTTTCATTAAGCAATCGTGACAAAGAATCAGCAATGTTTTTACTTCCCGCAATATGAATTACTTTATATCGATAAGATTGCAATCTTAACATCTATCGTTCTATTCGCGCACTAGGTTTTGACTTTGTAGAAAATATAAATTCTAACGCTTTATGATCAGTTAATAAATCAAAATCAGCACCGTATAAATACAGATGAAAACGTTCACATGACCACACTAACGCAAGAGCTTCTTTTTCGGTTTGAGAATATTTTCTCTCTATTTGCGATAATGTTTGACTCGAGTACGCTATAATACGATTTTGACCATTTTGCTTTTGCACTAGCACCGCTGCTAGACCGTACGGACTCGCGTCTGCAATTACTTGGGTATGACATGTTTTGTCAAAATAACTTAAAACAGGTGCGTCACACAATTTTTGTTTTAAAATTTGAAATGATTCTTCTTCGGATTCACCCCATGTAAACGTAATACTTTTTCTTGTTAATTTTTGCAATGATTCTGAGAGAGTTGCCAAATCAGGAATAAATCTTCCGCAATAATTCACCAGTCCCAAAAAACTACGAACTTTACTGGCATTCTTTGGTTCTCTTGTAGATGCTACTGCTTTTACTTTTTGATTCTTCTGGTGCAACACCATCTTTGGAAAATACATGGCCCATGAATTCTAATTTCATCATATTAAAACAACATTTTTCTTTATTTAGTTTAAGGCCTTTTTCTTTCAACCTTTTCAATACTTCTTTTAACCTTTTATTGTGCTCTTTCTCTGAAGATGCAAATACAATGATGTCATTAAGGATGTTACGCCCTCTTTTACATCCTGCCAAGGTTTGTTGCATTGATTTCTGGTACATCTCTGGAGCACAGTTTATTCCGAACATTAATCTCTTGTATCTGAATAATCCTTCATGAGTTACAAAAGTTGTTATATCTCTCGACTCTGGGTCTAAATCAATTTGATGATATGCCCATTTCACGTCTAGCTTACTAAATATCTTACTTGGGTTTATCTCTTGGAGTAGCTCTTCCATGGTTGGAACAGAGTGTCTTTCCCTTTTTACTGCTAAATTTGCTCTCCTCGTGTCAACACATAAACGAATATCTCCATCGGACTTTGGCACAACAATTACAGATGATACCCAATGTGTCGGACCAGTTGTCTTTTCAATGATATCAATAAGCTCTTCTAATTCTTTCAGTTTTTGTGACAATTTATCACGTGTATGATATGGCACGACGTGTAGTTTGACATACAGGTTCTATAGATAAGTCGATTGGGATTTTTAATTGAAAATCTTTCAGTTTACCTATCCCTTTAAATAAAATTTTATACCGATCCACTATTTCAGCCGTAGAATCCTCTTTAACTAACTTGTTAATTTCAGGTTCAATTTTCAAAATTCCTAATTTTGTTAGCGTGTCTGTACCTAATATTGGTTCTCCTTCTCCTTGCAAAACAAGAAAATCGACATTGCCAATCACTTTATTATTAAAGGACACTTTTGCTTTAAAACCTCCCGCAAGCTTTAGGGGTTCTTTACTTCCATAAGCATAAGTTTTCTTCTCTGTAAAGTAACATTTACATTTAATTGAATTCTTTTTTAAAAATTCTCACAGTTATCGGTCTAAAATATTGAATGTTGCTCCCAAAACATTTCTATTTCCACATCACCAATAAATATTTTTCTTCTTTCAATTTGATTTCTCGTATTTAAACCAAAAAGAAAATCTGAGTCATCTGCTAGGGACTTCCCCCGATCGCAAAGTTGTTTTACCCTTTGACTTTTCGAATTAAATTCTTTATTTTTATTCAGCGCTAATTTTGTTTTACAGCATCGGGCATAATGTCCCGTTTTATTGAATTTACAACATTAATGGTTTCTTGCCGGACAATTAAGATTTTTTGCTCGATGACCTGTTTTTTCTGCAACGAAAACATTCTTCTTGATTATACGATTTAGGTTTATCAAAATTAGCAAATCTACCAGCACTTGACTTTTTCAACAAACGGTTTACATTTTCTCTTTCTTCTCGCTTGATCTCTTCGGGTTAAGCAAAATTTTCTATTTGAGCTACTGCGGTTTCGTACGACCTTGCTATCTCGCTTAGCATTTCCAGATTTAACTCTTTTCCTTTTTCTAAAAATTTTTGACGCAATACATTTGAGTTACATTTTTCAATTATTTGGTCTCTTATATGCTCTTCGACTTTGGTAAATTCGCATGTTTCTGCTTTTTGTCCTAAACGCGTAATGAATTGGTCGATTGTTTCGTCATCTCTTTGACTCGCATTCCTAAAACGTGGCGCTCAAATGGTACATTTATGCTAGGTTGAAAATATTGTGTTAAAGCTTTTTCAGCATCATCGTACTTAAATAGATATCCTTTTAATGTAAAATAAATATCCTAAAGCTGCATACCACCGCAATGAAGAAGCATACTACATTTTTATTTTTGATCTCTTATTTTTCTTGAATTTGCATAAATTTCGAATGCTCTTTTCCACTTAATCCATCTGGTTCCTACACCATTACTAACGCAGTCAAACGTACTCAGATCAAACTTATATGGCTCCATCCTTTTTTCTAAACTTTTTCCTCGTCGCCAATATAGTATCTGCTGGCTATCTTAACAGATTAAACCTTACATAGTCCAACAGACTGTGCACGCGTTCTCTTACAAACGTGTATTCCTTTAAACTAAAAATAATTACATAACAATATTTACAGTGTTGCCAATTATGTTTCAATTTACATTAATAATTATTCACAAACACTACATGTGGCTCATATTTGTGCTAAGCGTCAAGTGTGATTTCAGTTTGTGATTCCAGTTCATGCATTTTTTTGTCTTCTAATAAAGCTAATTTGCTTTTGGGTTCACTATTTAAAAACTAAATAGTCTTGTTCAGTGTTTTTTTAAGGCGATTTATGGTGACAAAACGGCCTCATAAATTTTCACTGCGTCACCATAAAATATCACTTTTTCAATCAATGGCTCCCTTAAAATATTGGTATGCATGTTCTACAAAGAAATTATTTTGATGATCTGAAAATTATCGTTTTTGGAAATTGCCATTTTTTGACGCGACTACTTGTGGTTAGGGGAATCCCTCCTTTACATTTGGAGAAAGCCCCAACTTCACGATAGTGGCAGTTAATGAAAGTTGGATAACTGCCTGTTAATGAAATGTTGGCAGTTAGTTGCCACATTCACAGTGGCAGTTGACATTACTACTCATTAGTTTTAAGAAGTGCTGTTCGGAATGGAGCAGTTGGTAAATAATTTCTAAGCAGTACAAATGTGATGTCACAATAGAAATTTTGTAATACTAAATGACCATTTAAGATTAATTCTTGTCAAATGAGTTTGGCTGTTGCTTAAATAAATGCAAGTGCAAAATTACGAGGATTTACGTAAACCATTTGTCTTAGTTTTTTCCGTAGTATTGCACTAAATTTTATAACACTTTTCTAAATTTCAGAATATGTCTTCACAAAAACGTAAAGCTAGTCATCCAGATATAAAACAATACTTTCGTAGTAAGGCTAAAGAAGATGTAAGTGTTGTTAGCCAGCCAAAAAAAGCAAACATCTGTAGCAGTAACTGTAAAAATAATTTTTCAGCAGTGCAGGAAGAACAGCATTCAACAATTTCAGAAGTCAATGATTCAAAGAAAAGCATTCAGTTGTCTGTTTCAGCTAGCGGTCAGTCAAAAAAAGCATTTAGCAATGTTACTTTTCAATCATGGATTAAGCTAAAAGGGTTCGATGAATCACTAAACATGAACGTGTTCACTCGGCATGCTGATGGAGGCATAATATGTTTGTTATGCTCTAAACATCCAGTAGTTAACACAGGCCGTGGAAAGAATTGTAATGTTTTCACTACCGAGCCTGCAAGGCCTCAACGGCCAAGCAAGTTGGATAACCATATCAGCTCTGATCAACACCAAAATGCAATTAGCATGGAAAAAAATCAACGTGCCTCGCTGTTTCATTGTATGCATCAGGATCCCATAACAAATAAAGTTATCACAGTTGCTGAGCGAGTGCACTTAATTTATTGGGTTATGAAAGAAGAAATAGCAAATCGAAAAATAGCTTCTTTGAAACATTGGTGGACCGCATTGGCCATAACGACCGACTTCGCGATTTACGCCATATCAGTTCAACTGCAGTAACTGAGTTTATTTTGCTTATCTCAGAGCATCTGAGTAATCACATTGTTTCTGCTGTCAAGGAGAGCCCATGCTGGGCTACTATGGTCGATGAAACCACCGATATTGCTACATTTCAGCAATACATAACTTTTGTTCAGTACATCAACACAAAGGGATGCCAGGCAACAGCATTTTTAGATATACGACACATTGATGCTTGTGGAGCAACTGCTGCTAACCTGTTTCGACTTTGGAATGAAGTTGCTTGCGATTACGATCTTGATGTCAGTAAACACGTTACATTTGCATGTGATGGAGCAGCTGCTATGATAGGCCGCTGCAATTCTCTCTCTCAGAAATTGACGGAACAATGCCCAGCTACTTACAGAGTGCATTGCCATGCGCATCGTTTGGCCTTGGCCTGTACGGACACAATAAAAGAGCTACAGCACATCCAAGATTGTGAACGCGGTTTAGTCCAGACATGGAAGTACTTTTCCAGATCACCTCTGAAAACAGCTAAACTGCATGAAATACAAGCCGCTAATGTTGATTCTTCTAAGCGAAAATTAGTCAAAGCCTGCCGTACCCGTTGGTTATCTCATGGTGAGGCTATAAAAGCAATGAAAGCCGAACTATCAGCTGTGTATACTACTCTTAATTATTTTGCTTCTACAAAAAAATATTGCACAGCAGTGGGTATTCTTCACTTAATTTGTACAAAGCACTTTTTGTTTTCCCTTTACTTGCTGCATACTGCTTTAGAGCATCTAAACAAGTTATCATTACTTTTTCAAGGAAGCTTCCATTTTTCTCACTTGCAGTCAGCTCTTGCATTTTGCAAAAAAGAAATTAGGAACATTGCCGATTCGGATCAGGTTATAAATAGCCTGAAACTAGATTGGGAAAAGATTTCAAAAATTTTGCCTGCAACACAAAAGGACCTTTATGAAGATAATGTTAAGCAAATCCGATGCACTACCAAAACATACTGTGAAGCCTTGCTACGAAATCTTGAAGATCGCTTTCCGGAGCCTCAAATTCTGTTTGCTTTTCGCATTTTTGATGCGAAAGAAATTCCTCTTGATGCCAACCAGCGACAGCTTTATGGAAATCAGGATCTGAAACTGCTGATCAAAAGGTTCAAAGTCGCTTTAGATGAAGAAATCTTGAAAGTAATAAATGATTACCAAACGCTGAAGGATAGAATGATTATGCCAGAGCTTGAGTTTTGCCTGGATGCCATTGCTATTTGCAGCAAAATTGTTCGAGATAAAATTTTTCAGGAAATATTTCCCCAATTGCACCTACTTTGTTGCATCGCCTTGTCATTCCACTTGCAACAGCCTGGCCAGAGAAAGGATTTTCCACTATGTGCCGTGTTAAAACTAAACAGCGTAACAGGCTGCTTGATGTAACTCTAAACGCGCTGATAAATGTTTCGATGAATGGCCCAAACCATCTAGACCAGGGTTGGCGAACCTTTTTTATAGGGTGGGTCAAAAAAGGACAGTTTTTTAAAACTTACATTAAGTGGGTCATCGGCTACATACTTTATTTATAAATAGATGCGTATCGGTTTTTATTTTTTTGTATATATAGAAATCTCATGATTCTCTACTTTGTAAGTTTATTTTTGATAAATAAAAATAAAAAACACCTCTAAAAATAAGCCCTGGTGTCATATTTTTGAGCGAAAACTGTATAAGCTCTATTTTATTTTTGGAGAAACGCGGTATACCTCTTTAACTTAATTATTTAATGAGACAGATAGTTGTAAATCAGAGAACAGTTCCATTGAAAACAATACTTATTATCTGAATACTTATTTTCAGACCGAAAAAGTTTTCAATACTAATCAAGCAGGATTTTTTAAATGACTTACTTTAAATGTCTTAAATGACGTAGTTTGAATTTTCTAAAATATTTTGCAGAACATTTAAGACCCAGGCTACATCATAACAATCTACTAGCTCCTACAATCACATGTTCATTTTACAGACAAAGGGAGGAAGATTTGTTTCCATACTTTGGCATGAAAGATACATTTCTGTTTTGTCATGACATAGGTTGCCTCTTACATGCATAGGGTTGTGTAAATGATGCAAACGAATGGCGGCTATTCATAAACAGTTCAAAGGCTAGCTTAAAGTATGTACTGCAACACAATGGAAACAAATATGCATCGGTACAAGTTGTTCATTTTGTACATTTCAAGAAAACGTATGAAATTATAAAAATTTAGTAACTAAAATCATATATTCTGACCACAACTGGCTAATATGTGGTGGCTTGAAATTTTTGTGTATGCTGCTTGGCAGCAAGGTAGCTAAACTAAGTATCCACGCTTTTTGTATCTGTGGGATAGCAGAGTCAAAACAAAACATTGGGAGCTGTAATAATGGCCAGAGAGAAAACAATTTGCACATGGAGAAAAAAAACATCCTAAACCAAGCATTAGTAGATCTAAGCAAAGTGTTACTACATCCTCTTGACATTAAGGTGGACCTAATGAAGCAATAGCTGAAAAGCCTATTACAAGTATGGGTCGTGATTTGGGTATATTTTTCAAAAATTCCCTGCTTTGAGCAACGAAAACTTAAAAACAGGAATATTGGAAAAGTCAAAAATAAGATAACTAATGAAAGATAAGAAATTTATTAAAATTATGAATCAAAATGAGAAAGAAGATTGAATGGTTTTAACCAGATTGTAAGCAACTTTTGGGTAATACCGAATCACCTAATTATAAAGAATTTGTTAAACACTTGCTTTACAAATTTTAAAATTTGACTGTAATACGAGTGTAAAAGTGTGCCTTCTTTATAGTCATTTGGATTATTTCCAGAAAATGTACGAGCTATGAGTGATAAGCTAGGTAAATCTTTCAACCAAGATATTAAAACCATGGAAAAATAATACCAAAGCCAGTGGAAAGTTAACATGATAGCGGATTACTGCTTGTGTCTTATGAGAGATGAAAAAACATATGAACCTTGTCGAAATTAAGAAAAGGGAAAGCTTTAACATAAAATAACAGTGTTATAATCTTTATAAAAATATTTTTTGTTGTTAACTTTTATTGCGTTTTTCACCAAGGCATATTTAAATATCGTGAATAATGTTTTATGCTATACTTACAATACTTTCTATAATAATTAAATTATTGAATTGCATTTAGGGAAAAATTTGAGGCGATAGAAAAAAACTGATTATTTTGTGAAATTAGCATCCCTAAATTAATCAGAATACGTCCTAATTTTTCAATCTGAATTAAACATTTTTTTCTATGCATGCTAGAGTAATCATTAAAACTTTATGTTTTTTAGATTTGGAGGCAACATTCCGAAATAACATGTTTGATCTCTTTGATTTTTTGATGAAAAACTTGGTTTTCAAAAAAATAAACGGAAAACAAATTACGTCTGGGGAACTTTGTGACTACCTTGAAGGTTGCTATAAAGAAGACATATTTGATGGAAACTGGGAAAAACTCATCAAAGTAAATTGCACTTGATTGAACTTTATAGTCTAAGTAGTAGTTAATTGATTATTCAATTTTTAAGAAAAAATTTTGAAAGTTTGTTGTCATATTTTTGTCAGAAAAAAATAGTTGCTGTACTACTTCAATTTGCAAAACGTGAGAGCAATCTCATATGCATGATTTAATCGAAGTATACGGCATGCCCATTAAAATTTTTATTTTTTTTACAATAGATTTTTGAAATTGGAGGACTACATAAAGTTTGCTCTCTCGGGGTATAAAACGGAGGTCCAATTATTTTATGATATAAAATTGTTACTTTATGTCATAGACCTATAAATTGTAGATGGATTATAAGTATAAATTTAATGGTGATTTAAATCATTTAACAGTCTGTTTTATCGTATAAAATGGATAGGTGATTGCTTAAAAATAATTAATAGATAGCAGTGCTAAGTAAATCGTCATTAGCAGTAAAAACACTGTAGGTAAAAAAATTAAGCAAATAATGCAATGTGTTTGACGTCATTCAAGAAAAATAAGTCAAAAACATGTGCAAGGCAAAAAGATATGTGTTTGTTATTACATAATAGTAGCCGAATTGCCAAGTCGTTAAAACGTTTATTTCAGAAAATACAAAAAAGAAAAAAATTGCCAACAACGATACAAAACTGTTTACTTGAAAAAGGCTATAATAATGTATAACCCAGTAGTAGAATCTCGGCAATAATCAAGTACATCAATGAGATTAACCTTAGCGGTAAACTTAAATCAAAGTTAAAAATTAGAGATACATCTTGCAATAAATTCCAAAAATAGATGATTTTAAGCTTGGTAGAAATAGGACTGTCTTTATTAATCTAAACACAATTATTAGAATTATAATCTTCTTTTTCGATGTTACTTTTTAAAAAATTTATGTTTGTTTCTCACGTCCCAACACGAACAAGTTTGATGTTTTGATTTAAATATGATCGTCTTTTTTATTATAAGAAAACACGAAAGGTGAAAAGTATCTATTTTCTAAACTATTATGATTTGATTAAAAATGTCAAAAAAAATCAACTGCCTATACAAGTATATACGACCATAACACAAGTTGATTCTAACATTTTAAAAACCTGTCTAAGCCTTGTTTATCTAAACTTAAAAAGCAGCTACAAAGAATAGTTTCAAAATGTGTTACATCACGTCAATTTTAGGAATCATTGAAGTCATTTTTTGAAATAATTTTCACATAATCTAACCCGCACTGTGCGCGCCTGCGCTATGGATTTGTCATTTCATTTCTGTGTAATTCGGCGTGTGATAATACTGCCTTGGTAGTTGCGCAAGTAGTTAAATTCGAGTGTTTTCTGTTGTTGTTAATCACCATCGGTTGATGCAAGGTCCTTTTAAGTCGAATAAATCCAAAATGTATTTGCTGACGTTAGTCTATTGCAACATTTAGGAATCATTAAAATTACTTTTTAAACTATCAATAATTTAGATATCTACCACAAGCAATTTAATTCTTTTTACTAATGTAAATAGAACAACTTTCATTTAGAAACATAATGACATAATAAATACAATGAAAAACAAGGCAAAAAATAAAGCATAGGAAACATGTTATTCTAGCGATTTCAATTAAGGATTAAGATAGGTTAAAAGAATTAAGGCTAGCAGTAATGGCAAAAATGTTAATAAATGACACTGAAAAAAATCGGAAAGAATCTATATGACTTAGATAATAACCGCCTACATTTTCAAAAGGAAGAAATCAATTATCACAAAACAGCAATTTATTTGAATCAACCTTGGCAAAACTCGGGATGATTTTATTTGCACAAATGATAATACTGGAGATAGATGAGTAGGGAGTCACTCCCAACCCTTCCAATGTTTTAATAAATGTGAGCTAAATTATTTTTGGGCTGTAATATATTTAACCAATCAAGAAAATTCACATCCAAGACTGGTTTAACCTTTTACCATCAAGGCAAATGACACATTACTGTGCAGAAGTACAAAGACTCATTAGATTTCGACCAATATCACATTGGCACTTTGCTCTTTACGACCGAATCGGGTTGAATCGTAAGTGTTTGTACTTTAGCACAGTAATGTGCCCTTTGCATCGATGGTAAAAAGTCAAATTATCTCTGCGTCTGCATTTTCTTAATCCGCTGAATATATTGTTGGTCTCAAAATCATTTTTCACTTTCTGCAGTATTGAATAAAAAATTTAAATTGGTATCATGGTCACAATCACCACGTCAACATTCAGATTTACTATAAGCAGATGGAGGGGTTGGTGGCTCACAAGCTACCGCGCCTACTTGGAGAGTTCCACCTGTTGAGTAAAAAATAAATCCTGAAACTTGGTATCCTAAAAGCCATTTCTAAATTTAAATTACTTCCATCAAGTGCTGGAACGGTATTCTATTGAACCAACGAATTTGACTAAGCTATTTTTGGAATTCGACAAAAGTCCTTAAAATCTGAAAAAAGCAGTTGGCGATTAAACAAAGCTTTGCTGAAGAGACCGAATAATTTTAGCCGCTGTTAGTTTGGTAAAAATAATTTGGTTTTTTTGATAAACAAAATTATATACCGTAATGCTTCTCAATCAACGGCCCGCTGCCTACTGGTAGACACCGAAGGTCTTCCAAGTGGGCTGTATACTTTTTACCCAGGAATTTTAACAATTTTTACTTGTTAAGTGCAAGCCTAAGATGAAAAAATCGTTTGTAAGTCTTCATCAATTTTTCGCGGCCAGCTCTTGGCATTTTAGGAAAAAATAAAGAAACCACGTAGACTAAAATAAAAATTTATCGAATCCTGACAAGAAGGTGCTTCTTGAATCGCCAAACGTAAAAACTTTTTTTTCTTCAAATGCCCCCAGCCGTCACCAGAAAATTAAAGACTAAAAAGTGAATTAATAAATTTCATTTGCGAAGCACGTTCTATTTGTTTCAGGGTTTGAAAATATTTATTTTAGTTTTTATATTGCCTATAGCAAGAGTGGGTTGCAACAATTTCGTTTCTAGTTTTTTGGGTCGTGATGCTAAAAAGGTTGAAAAGCACTGATGTAATGATTATATCTAAAACTTTGAATAAAAAACTTTATTTGTAAAAAAGGCCAAAATATTTAAAACTGTAAAATAAACCTTAAATCTATTAATCAGGGTAGAGAGCATATTTTACAAGGTACATATGTAGACTTCGAAAATATACTCTCTATCCTGATTAATACATCAAACTTAATAAGCAGAGTTTTAAATTTAGTTTTAGTAGTAATAATAAAAGACATGCAATTAATCTGGTTTTAAGTGAACTATAAAGTTAGGAAAACGTCAAATTACACCAACTTTGAACGCTTGTATTTCAAAAACTAAAATAACTATTTAAGTGCCACAAAAACTAGGATAACAAAATTTTTAAGGTTGATTGTAGCTATTTCTTTCAAATATAACAAAATTAATTTGTTTTTTTAACAGTTTTATTTTTTACTAAATTTCATTTTATTTTTTATCATCTCGATATTATCATCCTGATTCGAATAAAAGCATAAAATGGGCCAGCAAGTACTGTACTCTAACCTGCTTTCCGAGTTGCCAAGATATTGCTGTCTAGATTGCGGTAATTTTGCTTTAAAATTTATTTAACTCCAATACGACTTAGCTTAAATTAAAACTAAAGTTAGGTAGACGATCAAACTCTTTTGTAACTGTACAGTGAAAAGCAGATTTTAGTAATTTAATTTACAAAAATTTATCATTTACGCATCTGTGTCAACATTTTTTTGTAGAAATGAGTAAAATAATTACATTCTTGTTTGAAATAATATATTTACATCAGATTTGTTTCTAATGCTTATTTATATTATTGTTTGTAAATATGTAAACATCATGACATAATGAATTTTAGTTAATTTTTGTTAATATGTTTGTCGGCAGCGTAGTCTAGTGGCTAAAGCACCAGACTGATGATCAAAATGGTCTCGCTTCAAAACCTACTTGCGCCATTCTGTTGTGTCCTTAGGAAAGACACTTTACGGCATTTTCCCCTGCTTGGTGTGGTCTTGGGAAGCAGTTCTAAATTACAGTAATATCTCTGCTAAATTACTAGCGGACAGCAATATCTTGGCATCTCCGGAAGCAGGTTGGGGTAATTGCTTACCCTATGTATAGCGCCTCCGTCGCTTTCTTGCGAGTCAGAAGGATAAATATAGAGAAAAAAATAAAAATAAAAAGAAAGTTTTTTCATTTAAATACTTGGGAAAAATAAAGATAGCATACAGTAAATATTTGCTCATTCCCTTTTAATAAAGAATAGGTTTTTGTAGCTTGATCTTCTACAGTAACTAGCCAAAATTAATCAAAAAAAAATCAATACTTTAATATTTGTTTTGGTTCGATACGTTTCTCTTTTTGAATAATTTGTTTTTTGTCTTAAGTGCTATTTAAGAGCAAGAATGCTTACATCTTGCTTGTCTAAATCAATGTAAAATAGTACTTAATGCAAAAAGCAAATCATTCAAAAACAGACCAAAGAATTACTGCAATATTATCATTACTATTATTTTTTGTTAAATAATTTTGTTTTAGCTTGTAACTGTAGAAGATGAAGGCTACAAGATGCCCTACTTTATCAAACAACAATGAGCAAATATTTGCGATAAGCTATTTTTATCTCAAATGGAAAAAAACTGTTAGAAAATATCAACAAAATTAACTGAAATTCATTATGCCAAGCAACTTGCCTGCAATAAGATTGGAGTTACAAAAAGTTACAAGAATATAAATAAGCACAAGAAGCAAACCTGATGTAATTATATTATTTGAAACAAGAATGTAATTATTTTACTTATTTTTACAAAAAATGCTGACATAGACGCGTAAATGGTAAATTTTTGTAACTTAAATTAACAAAATCTTTTTACCATGATACAGTTACAAAATCCACTAGTTTGGTCGTCTACCTAATTTTGGTTTTAATTTAAGCTATGTCACATTAGATGTAAATAAATTTTAAAAGCAAAATTATTGCATGCTGAGTGTACAGTAAAAGATGTTTAAAAAAATTATTAAAAAAATAATTACAATACTATAAGCAAAGTCTAGCTCAATGAGCGTAAAAAATTAGTTTTCTAAACTTAGCTAGCAGATTGTAAAATTTCAACTAAATTTATCCTCTCAAATCAGATTAAAATTACAAAAATAATTTATCCGCTTCATGACTTGGCTGTTAATACAAACGAAATAAAACCAAAGCTTAAAAAGCTTAGTAGCGGTTGCCATGTCCACTAGGTGGCTAGATAAAGGTTTATTACGGTGCTTTTATTCAATTAATGCATTGCAGGGTTGCCGGATTAAGTTTTCAAAAAAGGCCAAACAGACTGTCAAAAAAATCCAAATGCAAAAAATATGGCCAATTTTTTTCTAATTTTAAATTTTAAAACGGCCTGCTATTATATAAGTTTTACAACATTTATAAAAAAAATTAAAACAGGTTTTTGTGCCAAAAAAATATTTGTCAAATGTACAGTATAACAAGCACATGAACTAAAATATTTACCATTAAGTTTACAAACAGTGTTTTTAAATCTCTAATAAAATTCTAAAACATTTGAAATTTGCTCTTAAAAGCAGTTACATTTATTGCAATATAATTATATTAACCCTTATTTACCTAGGATATTTTTTTCTGTTGACTACCTAAGGGGGGTCCTCAGAGGACCTTAAGTTTACATGTCCAATACTCTTAACAGACAGTAGCCGCGCAGTTAATTTTTTGATATGTTGGAGAAAATTTATTCTAGTTAAGTCAAATGTTTTCACTCTTAATATATTTGCTATCAATCTCTTCTTATTTTGCATAAAGTTGAAAGTCCACAAATTTTTGTTGATTGCTTTGTTTTGCGACATAATCGGATTAGTCACGGTCTGCTGCAAAAACAAATGACTACTACGTGATGCAGTAATCTTGACAAACACAGCAAGACTTTTAAAACGTTTTTGACTTACCTCATGATTTTTGTACACAAAAAGTGTACAAAAATCATGAGGTAAGTCAAAAAAATAGCCTGCTACGCTAAAACTACCCATGGGATTAGCTCAATTGAAATATCAAAATATTCAGAAATGAATTTTTTGGAAAAGTCACAAAATTTTAGCTTTTATCATTTGAACTTTACGAGTTATATTTTTTTTATATAAGTCCTCAAAGGACCCCCGTCTTAGGTAAATTAGTGTTAATAAATCAATTGCCCAGATTTTTGCTTTTAGACAGGTGTGCTTTCATAACTACAGTATTATAGATTGTTAACGTGACGCAAGTCAAAAAAGGTTGAGGCCAACAGCCGTATTATATCAATAAAAATGTTTATGATTCTATTATCACATCCAAATTCCACCTAAGTTTTAAAATTTAAGCAATATAAATATATTGTCTCATCTAAAGTCTTTAATTCGCACACACGACATGAGCTTTTTTATAAATTGCTTTTTCAAGAGAAAAAAATTACTAAATATTTTTGCACAGATACATTTGTTTACTTAGCATTGATAAAGAAAAATTTCTAATCTTTCAGTTTAGCAACTAATTAATCCTTTGATGCATGATTACAAATCAAACGTGGTTAACTTTCGGCAGCGTGGTTAAGTAGTGAAAGCGCTGTGACTGTGATCGACATGGTCTGGGTTAAAAACCCACACGCTCCAATCAGTTGTGTCCTTGGGGAAAACACTTTACAAAACTTTCCCCTACTTGGTGTTCTTGGGAAGCGATTCTAAATTAAAGTCATATTTCCATTAAATTTCAAGCAGACAGCAATATCTTGGCATCTTTGGAAGCAGGTAAGGGTAACTGCTTACCTGCATTTGCTTACTTAGTAACCCTGCTACGCTGCCAGAGGTGGGTATCTTGAGACATGTTTCGAGACAATCGGTCTCGAACCATTGTGTCTCGAAACCAAGTCGAGACCTTGCAGCGATGTGGATGAAGCTCAAAGGTGTTGTAAATATGTCATGATTTTTAGTAAAATAGGTTATTTGTACGTTTTTTTAGCCATTCCGGTGTCATGATTCTCTTTAATTTACCATTTGTCATAGTATAATGAAACCATGGCAATATTTATAAGTGGCAATCAAAACACCTGGACACCGTATAAAGTGTTCGAGAAATTGTTAACCTGTTTTCATCAACATTTAAACGTTTTGCATTTCATATTTTTAACAACAAAATTTCATATCTCGAAAACCAGCTATATTACAATGATTTTAATTGTAGTGGATACTGTTCTTTGAGATTATAATAAGTTGCATGTGCGAGTATTAAGCAATTGATACAATTGCGGTTCAATACGATACGATACTCGCTTGGTTTTGTTTTGCTCCCATGGAAAGATACTTTACGGCATTGTTTTTTGCTTTAAATTTCAGTCATATTACAAAATAGAAAATTTTTAAAATACGTATATATATACACTGTAGCTACGTAGATAATTAACTTACAGACCACAAAATGTTTAAATTTAACATTAATTTTATTTGCCCCAACAGACTGTTTCGCTTGCCTGGACTTGTCAGGGGGCGGTTAAAAATCTGAAAAACAAAATAAATAAATAAAAATACTAACAAAATTAAATACTAATAAATATTAATAAATAAAATAAATAAATAAAAGTATATTTATTTATTTATTTTGTTTTTCAGATTTTTGACCGCCCCCTGACGAGCCCAGGCAGGCAAAACAGTCTGTTGGGGCAAATAAAATTAATGTTAAATTTAAAAATTTTATGGTCTGTAAGTTAATTATCTAACCGCTCTGACTCGACGTCATTGAGCACTTTCCTGATGAACACCGACCAAAAAAATTTTGAAAAATTTCTATATACACTGTATATATATCTAGCAATAAGAAGTTGGCACTAAAATATACCATCTGTCTCATTGTACATGACGCACGCCGAACCCAAGCTCACCACCCGATAATGGTTTCGGGTTTTAACCCATTACTTCCCAATGTTCCGAAAGTGGAACATTTTTTCAACGGCTATTTTGACATGTTTAGGTTAAAGTTTCAGGTTTTTTTTTATTATATTTGTGAAGTAGAAGGGTGGTACAATATAATAAGCATTTTAGCTTTTTTGAAAATAATAGATGTAAGCTAATTGAGAGGTCAAAGTTTGCCGTGTTTTTGACCTAATTAGCTTGCGTTACTTTATTTCGTCTCGCAAAGCACACGCAAATTCAAAATTCGTTTCAAAGACATTTTCTAGCTTAGTATGTGTCACTGAATAAACGAAAATTTTTTTACGCCAGGCAAATGAAAATAAAGTACTGTTTTTTTATAATGTATTGTAATGTTCCACTTTTGGAACATTGGGAAGTGGCGACTATACAATTGACACACAATGTCTTGTAGAGTTTTTCGGACAAAGAAAAAGCACACAATCAATGCACAATGAACAAAACTGCTAAATAACTAACATTGCACAATACACAAAACTGTCTACTGTAATGAAGCGTCACAAAGGCCTTTTTATAAGACTGGAAACATTTAAGAACTGGTAAAAGTCTTAGATTAAAAAGTCATAAAGTCTGATAGAGGCACAAAGCAATAATTAGTAGATAATACGAGAAAGTAAGCCAGTGAAATTTGGGATGAATATATGGTTTCTTGCATCTTCCCAAGGCTATCCGTTCCGTTTTTGCGTATACACTGGCAAATACATGCATTCAAGTGAGCCTTTAGGAAAGCGAGTTGTAAATAAAGTAACTGAAGTACTTGAAAATTATTCAAATCATGCAATTTTTTTGACAGTTTTTTAGTTGAACAGCCCTTTGCAGAGATTTGGCAAGAAAGGGTATACGAGGTACCAGAACTATTTACCAGAACAGAATACAAAACTGCCCACTGACTCTTCCAGCGGTAATGAAAAAGAACAAGCGCAGAGTATTTAAAACCTACAGCAATGGAGAGGTGGTCTTGTGTCAATGGAATGACAACAAGCCAGTCTGCATTGTGAGCAATTTTAAAGGTACAGAGCCCACAAATACGGTTCGAAGGTGGAGTGCCGCAAAGAAAAGCAAAATAAATATAACGCAGCCCCGAATGGTGGAAGCTACAACAAATACATGGGTGGAGTCGATCTCCTTGATCGCTTTCTTAGTGAATACCGACCCCGACGCGTAGCAAAAAGTGGTGGTGGTGTTTATGTGCAAACTTTTTAAATATGTCCGTTGTTGCTGCTTGGAGACTACACAACGAGATTGGTGGGACCATGAATCACCTTCAGTTCCGAAGAGAAATAGTGCGAACTTTACTTGGGAGAGTACCAGACAAATCATGTAGACCAGGAACCAGCCGAATGCCGGTAGACAGTATTAGATTCTCAAGTTCTGTACATATTTGCGTATCAGCTGGAAAACAGGGACGTTGCAAGCTATGCAAAAAAAATACGATGACCATGTGCAACCAGTGTGAGGTTCTGCTTCACAAAAAGTGCTCCGTGATTTTCCATGACAAACATGTCTGAAGTTTGCGAAGCTACAAACATATATTATTATGTACTTTTTGAACTATCTCTGCACTGCAATATCTGTTTCTACGCTTTTCTTATCTGTTGAAAATTACATAAATTTCATAAAATGGGTGTTTTGATAATTCCGGTGTAGTAGATAACGTCAGGTTTGATTTCAATATGTTTCGACGCAAGAAATGACACAATAAACGAGTATTGGGTTACCAAGCGAAACATAGCAAATAGCATAGTCGGAACTTCCCAATGTTCCGAAAATGGAACAAGTAATTTTAAAAAAAACAAACAAAAAAATTCAAAACTTTTTTGGTCAAAAGTGATCAGTTGTGGGAAAAAAACAAAATAAGCTAAAAAAAATTACAAAAATATTCTTTGGTCTATGCTTGGGAATTAATGGGTCAAACTCTCATTTGGGACAGTCTGCTTAACCAGGTTTTTCTCACTGAACTTTTCATATATATAAAAAGAAAAGTCAAAAACTTGTGGGGTTCACCTGATGCATTGTCGCACTGATATAAGCGGCATTGTGCATCACGCACGTCAATGACCAGATGCTACAAATATATTAAGTTATAGGACAGATGACATTAAAAAGCATCATATCTGGCATTGTGCATCATGCACGCCGAACCCGAGCTCACCGCCCGACCATGGTATCGAGTTTTAAACTCTCATCAGGAACAGTCTGCTTAAAACGGAACAGGTTTTGCCGCTTCTATCAGTGTAGCAATGCATCTAATAGAATCCCAAATATCTTAGATATTTCTTTTCATATATAACCTGCTGTTTGACAAAAGCTGTCCCTGATATAAGTTTAAAACTCAAAACCATGGTCGAGCAGCGAGCTCGGGTTTGACGTGCGTGATGCATGATGCCACAGATGGCATTCTTAGTGCTGTATGTTTGTTTAGAACTGAAATTTTCTTCCTAAATTCTTTTTTAATTGACGATTTTATCAATCCAGAAAAAATTGTTAAATTGATTGTAATTGTAATTAAAAGTCGAAATTGTAAGATTAATTTTAAATATTCACTAACAATAATGACCCCAGCAAATAATAACCTTATTTAAATACAATCAAATAAAAATAAAGAATTAATTAGTAAACATAACTAACGCAAAAAAAATTATTACAAACATGCCTAAACCTAATCTAGCTAAATTAGCAAATTAGCAAATTAGCAAATAAAACGCTATCGTAACCCTAAGCAAGCTAAGCTAAACAATGACCAAGTTAAACAAAAGAATAAACTTAGATTACACAAAGCACATTATTACGTCACTACGTGTTTAAATGCCAAACGAAGGAAAAAATGAAACAATGGGAATAGTGATAAATAAATTAGTTCAAACTAATGTTATCTAGCATCTAATCATCGGCGTGCGTGATGCACAATGCCGCTTTTATCGGTACAGTACAGTAATCTCCCGGTTAAGTTCGCACCCGTTTAAGTTCGCATCCCGATTAATTTCGCAAAAAATTTTCAAGAAATCAAGATTCAACTTTTACAAAAATTTATTGATATTTACAGCAAATCAGACAGGTATACAAATGCTATGGCTTAGTTCGTACTATTGCGTCGCAATATCGTTTGTCTGTATAGTTGTTTTCTGACTTAGTAAGCGCTAGTTCAGTAAGCTTAAGCTCTAGTTTAGTAGCATGTTTAGTTTTGAGTTATGTTGTTATTTATTCTTTTATTTTAGTAGTTATTAGTAGGAAACATTATTAGTAGAAATTAGTAGGAAACACCAAAAAACTTTTGAATCTTTAGACGGTCATGGTTGTACAAATGCTATGGCTTAGTTCGTACTATTGCGTCACAATGTCGTTCGTCTGTATAGTTGTTTTCTGCCTTACATCGTTTTGCTAGTTCAGTAAGCTTAAGCTCTAGTTTAGTAGCGTGTTTAGTTTTGAGTTATGTTGTTATTTATTCTTTTATTTTGCAGACGAACGATTTCGTCATTTTTGTATATTAAATAATATCATTCCCAAAGCGAGTCACGTTCTTTTATGGCGAAACGTTAAGTCTAGTTAAGTTTTTGCTATAAAATGGTTGTTATAGATCGTGCGTACACGGGCGCAATTTTCAATTTTGTACCCAAGGAATCGTAATCTACATATTTTCAACCGATCAAAAATCTAATATTTTTTTCTCTGCTCATAAAAATTCTATCACTCAGGTTTAGGAGCGATCGAGGAGCACACCATGTTAGTTATCATGGCAAAGCTTTTCTTTTAGCAACTTTTTAAGATGATAAATAAACCAATCTATTTCGTATATAGCGTTTGCAAATGTACCGAAAAATAAATATGATTGATTCGCAAATGTGCCGAAAGATGCATATGATTAAACTGTAAAGAGCTGAATGAGAATTTTTTGAGTAGAGAAAAAATTTGGATTTTTGATAGATTGAAAATATGTAGATTACGATTCCTTGGGTACAAAATTGAAAATTGGTACCCGGGTTGCACTTTTTAATCCGAAGACGCACCAGAAGCCTTGGCTTGCGCTATTTTACAGAGCCACGCATTTAGTCATGCTGCTCCTGGGCCTAATTTCAATTGCGCTCTCTCAGAGGGACCAAAACTAACAAGACCCAGCATCGACGGAGGCGTGTCTTTAGAAGCGTGGAATGTATTCACTCGTTGCTGGCAAATGTTTAGGCAAGGATCAGGCATCAACGCGCGTCAAACTATCATCGCGCGTCACACTGCTGAGGCGACTCGTGGGCTCGGGATGGGGTGCTGGTGCTAAAACACTACGCATAGCCACCTTGTCTCTAGTCTACTCAACAGCTGAGTACTGTGCGCCAGTCTGGTGTCGCAGTGCTCACACTCGCCTCATTGACAGTGTCTTGAATGACGCCTTGCGCATAGTTACTGGATGCCTGCGTCCCACTCCAACGGACCACCTACCTGTACTTTCGGGCATCCAGCCAGCTGAGCTTCGCCGAATGGGAGCGACACTCTCCTTGGCTTATCGTGGATCTCTGGACCCCGATCATATCTTGTATGGTCTTTTAAGTGGGTCCTCAGATACTCGCCAAGTGAGACTAAGATCCAGACGCCCGTTTGTGCCAGGTGCGCGGAATCTCTTGGACAATCTTGCCAGACTTGGCATCCGCGCCTCTGAATGGACGAATCACAAATGGAACGCGGAGTACCGTGAAAGTGCTTCCAGGCTCCGTGCTTTTGTGCCCGGGATCAGTGTCAGGCCTGTTGGGATGGGCTTACCCCGAGCAGCTTGGGTTAAGCTCAACCGCCTGCGGACTGGTGTTGGGCGATTCCATTCGTCCATGCACAAATGGGGTTTCGCTCCTTCACCGAATTGCGAGTGTGGCGCCTCAGAGCAAACCGCAGACCATGTACTAACGATGTGCCCCATACATCGGGCACCACATGGAGCACGCGGTCTGACGGTTTTGGATGACGAAACTCGATGCTGGCTTAATAACATCACTGCCAGCATCTGATCCAGGCAGTGCAGCAGTCTGGGGTAGTAAAAGGATAAACCCTCGGCCCCAGTTCTGTTTGTATCTGACCTGGAGTGGATACCCTTCAAACGACGACGACGACGACGAGGCATCAACGAAGCTTCAGCCACCGCGCAACTCTTTCAGTGTGCCAGTCAGAGCTTAGGAGATAGTTTGTTAAAATCAGATGCGGAGATTGTCTCTAAGACTTTTGAGAAGTTACTATCCACCATGCGTCGACTTGCAGTTATCCCAGTAGCTACTGGCGTCCTGCGATCAGATCTCATGCAAATGCGCCAACTGAGAGACGAACCCTTTCGCGCATTTGCAGCGAGAGTGCGCGGCAAAGCAGACACATGTGCATTCACAATTGATTGTACTTGTGGTTTAAAAATCAATTACACGGACCACATGATTCAAGATACTTTGCTGAATGGCATTGCTGACGATGAGATTCGCCGGGAAATTCTTGGCAGCGCAGATCTGCTCACACGCGCCGTCAACGAGATTGTTGCCATTGTCGAAAGCAAAGATATGGCTCGCAACGCTGTCCCCGGACCGAGGTCACATTCATGTCAGCCGTTCAACGCCTACATGACGCAAACCACAGAGCACGTCGTAATGCAAGCCCATGCAGGGAATCCCACAATTTACCTGATCGGTCAAAACAGTCGCGTTGTCCTCTCTGCCAGCGACTTTTTCAGCTCTACAAAAAAGGGTTTTGTGGTTGGAATACCAAACCTTATACCTTGTGTATTGAATGCTACCGGACAGAGACAGAGAAACGCCGAAGACGCCACCTCGCTCATAAAGTGGATCCTTCACCACCGGAACCAGGTCTGCAAACTCTTGAAGTCACGTCGCCTCAGTTGAGTTTGGTGAGAACAAATCACAACCAGTCTCGAGGCACAAGCCAAACAAGTGCAACACGCTTCTGTCTGCAGTACATAGGAATGCCACCATGCAAGGCCCCCCATTATATATTCAAAGACGGACAGTGGGCAACAGCACATATGAGAGAGCACCCCAAGGTCCAGGTAACGATTTTTGTCAATCCACTCAGGCTCATGGCGAATCCACATCAGTCCGTGCTACTAATGTAACCGCTATCGCTGACACCGGCGCCCAAGTGAATGTATGGTCTCTGGACGAATTCGTGAAGTATGGCTTCCCACATGACATTTTGACCACTGCATCCAACCTGGCGGCCGCCAATCATTCCTCCATATCAATTGTGGGGGCGTTCTTTGCCTGTCGTGCCACGGTTATGTTGTGCAATGCCGGGCCATGGTCTACGTTAGCGCCGACATTCAGACCCTCTTTTATCGCACGGCACACTGTCGACGCTGGGAGTCCTGTTCCCCAATTTCCCATCATTGGGAGAACATGCTAATGCTGAGAAGCAGGAATGCGCTGGTGAACCTGCTGCCATCACTAATGCGCACCTCACGCGTACTGTCACTGGTGACTGCGCCTCACCAGGCGATCAAAATCATTCTTGCACACGTTCGCTACCATTTCGCTGTACTCCCGAAAATAATGGTCAAATGAAAACTTGGCTACCGGAGCAATACACTTCCTCCATATTTAACACATGCCCGCATCGCTCTCTTCATTGCATGGCGGGACCACTAATCAAAATCCATGTCAGCCCCTCAGCAAAACCAAGAGCGTTCCATATCCCAGATTCTATTCTTCTACATTGGCAACAACAGGACCTTCTTCGGAATGAAGCCCTGGCAGTTCTCAAAAAAGTCTCACATGGAGAGCCTACTCAATGGTGCTATCGCATGGTGATTACAAGAAAACATGATGGTACACCCCGACGGACTGTAGACTTATCGCCGCTGAACAAATTCTGTCGTCGGGAAACATTGGCGTCGGAAACACCCTTCAAGCTAGCCCGTCGCGTACCAAATAATACTTGGAAAAGTGTGACTGACGCTTGGAATGGATAGCACAGCGTTCCCCATCATCTTTCCACCTTCATTACACCATTTGGACGCTGGCGATATATAAGGGCACCACAAGGTTTCCTTTTTTCGGGAGATGGCAACAATCGTCGCTTCGCTGCTATTTTGTCTGATTTTATGCGAAAGGAGCGATGCGTGGATGACACCATGTTTTTTGACAAGAACCTAGAGGAACATTGGTGGCGCACCATCCAATTTCTTACTCTCGTGGGCCGCTCTAGTATCGTTCTCAACCTTTGCAAGATTCCGCATTTCCGAATCATGTGTAGAACCCCTGCCCAAGTATTTGAATGCAATTTAACGGTTTCCTACGCCTAAGAACAGGACATAAGAAGCTGGTTTAGTCTCATTAACCAAGTGGCCAATTACGCCAAAATTCGAGACTTGATGGCTCCATTTAAGCCGTTTCTCAGTCCGAAACGTAAGTTTGAGTAGAATGACAATCTTGATAAAGCATTTTCGCGTTTGAAAGTGCTATCATTGACGCCATATGTCACGGCGTAGAAATTTTCGATCCGACTCGACGTACTTGCGTACGGCCGGACTGGTCCAATCGGGGTATCGGATACTTCCTGCTTCAAAAACACTGTGCATGCCCGTCCACCCTCCCTGATTGCTGTTCCAATGGATGGCGAGTAACTCTCGCAGGCTCTTGCTCTCTCTCGTCGGCTGAACACGTTACGCCTCAATTGAAGGAGAAGCCCTAGCTGTAGCTTGGGGACTCGAGCAGACTAAATACTTTACGCAGGGCTGCGATAATTTAGTAGTTGTTACCGACCACAAGCCGCCAACGAAAATTTTCGGTGATCGAACTCAAGATGAAATCAGCAACATTCCGCTCTTCCGATTAAAGCAGCGCACTCTAATGTGGGGTTTTGACATTTCACATTTGCCGGGGTCGACTAATACCGCTGCGGACGCTGCATCACGACACCCAGCCACATCAGAATTTTTTGCTACCATTTTGGGTGCCGAGCGTGATTCTATAGACTCTCTCAAAGAGGCCCTTCTTGCATCGGTGCGGCAAAATACACGTAATGAGTTGACTTTAAACTGGGATAAAATTGCCTGGCACACTGTCAGTGATGCTGCACTCAATGACTTACTGTCTGCCATACAATCAAAATTTGATGTTAACTTCCCGCCGGAAGGAGGTATTCGTCAATACCTCCCACATCGCGATGGGTTTTATATATCTGACGGCGTTATTTTATACAATGATCGTGTTGTGATTCCACAGCAACTCCGCTATCAAGTATTATGCACATTGCATGCCGCCTATCAAACGGTGTCGGCCATGGAACGGCGTGCTCGCGCAACCGTTTTCTGGCCGGGGGATGACTCAAGATATTCACAATATTTTTGATTCTTGTGCTCATTGCAACCGAAATGCGCCGTTGCAAGCCGCAAGCCCCGTTGCTCTCCCACCCGCCTACCACCCCTTCGAAAAAATTTTTGTAGATTATTTTGATTACGCGGGAGGGCACTTCTTGATCGTTGAAGACAGATTGTCTGGTTGGTCAGATGTGTTTGGTACACCAGCTGGGTCCACCGTCACTGGCGCAAATGCACTTCTTTGCCTCCTTCGATCATACTTTGCCACTTTTGGAGTGCCTAAAAAAATTTCCTCAGATGATGGCCCAGAGTTTACTGCCTTCGTCACACAGGATGTTTTCGCAAATGGGACATCAAACATCGTGTTTCTTCCGCCCACTTCCCCCAATCTAACGGCCGCGAGGAGGTTGCAGTCAAAGCCGCTAAAAGACTTCTCATGTCCAATATTAGCCCTAATGGGGATTTGAACAATTATTTGTTTCTGCGCACCCTGTTACAACTGCGTAATACCCCGGATCCTGACTGCAATTTATCCCCATGTCTTTGGCCACCCTTTTCGAGACACTTTTTCATTTGTTAATCGGCTTGCCACTTTTTCTAATCGCTTTATTCATTGTACTTGGCGCAAAGCATGACGAGCTAAAGAAGATGCCCTTCGAGTTCGAGCCAAGCGGACCAATGACGCATTGAGCGCGCGTACACGTTCGTTGCGCCCGCTGCGCTTTGGTGATCGCGTGTTCATCCAAAATCAAGGAGGCAGACACCCACGTAAATGGGACAAAGTCGGCACCGTCGTCGAAGCATTAGACTTTGACCAATATAATGTTAAAGTGGGAGGATCCGGTTGTATAATCAGGAGCAATCAACGATTCTTTCGTTTAATATCTGATGTCGCCGAATCCCAGCAAACCTCTTCACCACCAACAGTGCCCCCCCAACATGAAACGCACGTTCAACAACCACCCTCCACGTCAGCCCACGTTGTTGATGCAACCTCATCTGAGGCCATAGATCACGGGCAACCACAAGGCGTCCATGATGACGTACCTACGGCCACGCACCCCGCATTTGTGAAGGACACTAATTCGCAGGAGACCGATCCTGAAACCCATGAAAACAACAAATCAATGCTCCCTAGACGGTCCTCTCGCCTACGACAACCTGCTGTCGAATTGGATCCGACCTCTGATCAATGGGTGATCAAGATATCAACTAAATAACATGCCTGGCTGGAGGAGTGCCAACTTAAGGGGAGATGTACAAATGCTATGGCTTAGTTCGTACTATTGCGTCACAATATCTTTTGTCTGTATAGTTGTTTTCTGCCTTATATCGTTTGTCTGTATAGTTGTGTTCTGACTTAGTAAGCGCTAGTTCAGTAAGCTTAAGCTTTAGTTTAATAGCGTGTTTAGTTTTGAGTCGTGTTGTTATTTATTCTTTTATTTTGCAGACAAACGATTTCGTCATTTTCGTTTTGTATATTAAATTATATTATTCCGAAAAT
Organism: Diplosoma virens; assembly: GCA_963680785.1. NCBI lineage: Eukaryota > Metazoa > Chordata > Ascidiacea > Aplousobranchia > Didemnidae > Diplosoma > Diplosoma virens. The sequence continues at coordinate 77,537,757 of OY796880.1, read as the reverse complement.
GAGTCACGTTCTTTTAACAAGTGATAAAAGTAATCACGATTTAAAACTAGAAGCACTGAAAAATTGCGCTACCTAGAAGGACCGGAGCAGTTAGTTTTGACCGGTTATGCAAATGCGTGTTTATCCATTGTTAATTGTGCTATAATATTTTGACAAACTTTAACAAAGTGGTAATGTCCATAGAGCCAGACACAGGGTAAGTTATATGGCTCCAGACCCACCCTTGAATTTGACATTGGGGAACAGTTTTGAGAATAATGGGGCAAAACTTTGTAAAGTATTAGCCTTATGATACACTTCAAAGAAAAAGAGTCTGTACGCAATTGCATTTGGTACAGCTTGTTGTTTTTAGTAATGAAGGTATCTCTTTTGAGCAAAGATTTTTAAATTAGGGAGAACTCAGTATTTTTGAAACACACTGCAAAGTCTTGCTTTCACAAAATTGCTTTCATTGTTTATCTTCACAAAAACAAAGAACGGAGGCAACACGATTATGAAAATTTTATGAAAACAAAAATATGAAGTAGACGTAAAAAGTCAGATACTTGTTTATTAGCAAAAGAAGCCTCAAAATGTCTCGCTACCTATAAGGACGACTGCGATTGTTTTTACAAATATTCTGTGGCTGACAAATACAAAGAAACAGGTTCATTGACACTCAATTAGCACAATTTTTGCATGTCACAATTGTTACTTTTGAGGATTGTGTGTTTACCACAGCAGACTTTCTTGCAGTTCTGGCGGCAGGAGCTAGACTTGTTTCCACATGACACCAACTGGCACTTCTTCCTTTTTTGTGCTTGGTGTGCTTCAGCAGTGTTTGCTGGCAATGTATTCCTGGACATTTGAGTTACTGCTGGGTAGTGAGTTGCAGATCCCACTCCATCTTTTGGCTTGCAAAGCTCTTTTATAAGCTCGCGCAGAAACTGCCTCCATGACAAATTTACTTCCGTTATACTCCAATAAACAATGCAAGAATTTATACAGGAACAGTCAAGGATGTTGAAAAATACAGTCACCGGCCACCCGCTACTGGAACTCTTGCAGGTATGGTATCTAGCCGTCTGGTCCAGTGCGTCGACACCCACCTTAAATTTGTTGTAATACTGTACCGTCTCTGGCAGTTTTTTTGCGGCCTTGATCGATATTTACGTTTCTGTGCATTGAACTCAGGATGAATACAAATTTCTTTTTCTTAGTCTTGTATATTGTCAAGGTGCAACAGGAAGGTGAAGAATAGATCTCAGAAGTATGTAGTGACTTGTCTTTCATTACCAGATTAATGTTTGGCACCTCTCGCCGTTGTTTTCGTATAGTGCCTAAGATCGTTATTTTACGCTGCTTGAGTTCTTCCACTAGCTTTAAACTGGTAAAATAGTTGTCGGTTGTGATAATGTAACCCTTTTTGAAAGAAGGCTTTAAAAGAGTCATGCACACATCACCCGAAAGATCTATAGATCTGCTTTGACTAGGATCTTTTCCTAAATATGGTTTCCTAAATCTTTTCCTAAATATGGTTTTTACGAAAGTCAGTGGGAGAGAGACCTGAGCAGGAGAGGTGCACCCAGAGAGAACAGTTAGTACACTGTACCAATCTGTTTCCCTAGATGACTCTACGGGAGCAGACAGAGTAGGGGTTTATAGGGTCAGGGTTGGGATGAATAAAATCGGAATCACAAGAGTTCCACGTTTAGGTATGAAGTCGGAGTTGTTTTTTCAGAAGCTTTAAAGTTAAAGTTTGAGTCGTAAAATTTTAAAGAGCTGGAGCTAGAGTTGTAAAAAATTTATTTAGAGTCGGAGTTGGAAAAAATTTGGAAAAAACGGAAGCTCAGGTTATAAGTCAACCTTAATAACCAGGGAGGAACCAGCAAACAAGAAACGACACCTCCTTACATAAAATTAGCATTTAGCAATTGCAGAGTTAGCATTTGATAATACCTTTTCTTGTCTTCAATTAAGAATAGATTAAAACTGAAAATTTTTTGTTCTTACTCTGGTTACACTTGACCTCTGACCAAAACAATTTTTTCTGTTCAGTTAATGCTAATGCTAATGATAAGTATTGGAAATGATAAGAGATTACAAGCGGCGGCTCTAAACAAGTGCCCAAAATTCTTAAAGAATCCTGACATTTTAGGGATAGCTGAATTCAAATGAACACTTTTTTATTTGTGACTTGATTTGAAATACCCATAAACATTTAAACACATTTCGACGCATTTTTTAAATAAAATATTTTTTTTAATTTTTAGTTAAATTTTTCAAAGCAACTCCCAAACCAAAACTTAAGTTTAATTTTGCAAATAAAATCCAAATTTAGCCGTCAGTATAAAGCCAAAATTGTGTTTAGTTTACACTTTAATTTAAAGTGCAAAAGGTGGCCGTACTAACCGTATTTTTGCTTCCAAAGTTTTGAATTTTTTAGCTCAAAAATATGAAAATAGTTTCCAGCAATTTACCAAAAATGAAGTGGTCAAAGAAATCGAGTGGGAGTGGTCAAAAAAAAATACGAATCCCACATCAACTCCAGCACATATAAACAGCGATTCCGGCTTGAGCATATTAAAAAACTACTTCCGTTCCGACTCCAATCAAAAACATGCGACTCCAATTTCCAACTCTGACTCCAAAACCCTGGTTTAAAAACAACTTAATTAAATCTTGTCTCTGTTGCGCTACCCCAAAGTCTCGTCTCGTCTCGATCTCGAAGCATTAGGTCTTGACTCCACCTCTGTACGCTGCCCACAAAGTTAAGATAAACTAAGAGCACTTATTCTAAATGATTCTTAATTTTATCTGTCATTCATTTACCCTTATTGCAATATCTTTGTTTTCTTTATGTTATATCATCGAAGGATTGGAAGGAATAAAATTGGGGGAGCCGTGTCAACTTTTCAAATCAAATGAGAGAAACAAAAAATTGTTCACTAAAGTTGTCTATTTTTTATTAGGGCACAAGCTTTCGTGGGCTTCTTTCCATTGCACCTGACGAAAAGAGCAGTAGCTTTAGTGCACATTTTTTTATTTCACGAAAAAAAAATAGTCAACATTAGTGCACATTTTTTTATTTCTCTCATTTATTTTATATGTCAGGTATCTATACCCAATTAAATTATCTTTTATTTCTGATAATTTTAATAGTGTCTCAAACAAATTTTAAGCGATTTTTCAAAATATCAAACGATTGTTCAAAATATCAAAAAATACCTTTTTGAAAATATTTAAAAATTTTGAGGCACATGTTGCCAACTGTTGTTATAAAAAAAGTAAAAAGAATTTGATAAAAAAACATCAATATTTTTTTCAAAAATAAAGAATTTTCATAAGTGGTTTATCATCATTGGTTTATTTTCTTCTAAAAACTATTACTGTGTCAATTTACACTTGCCCCAATTAAAATATAATAAAATAAAGTTATCCGACTGTAATTTTTATTTTATCACAGATTCAAAAAAATCTCTTTATGAACAGTTTGGTTGAAGATAGTAAAAATAAGTTGATTGAAAGTTTGAAAGAAATTTTATTGAAAGTAAGTTGCTGCAAGATATGGCAATGGTGCTTATAACCTGTTGTTTATAACTATTATTTTCAAGGAAAACGTTTTATTGCTTTTTATAGGCAACTAAACTGCTACTTTCCATCAAAATTTTGTTTTCGATTATTTACTAGTCAATATTAATCACAGTAAATTCATTTTTTTTAAAAACTTTTAATATATATTACGCATTCGTAAAAGACAATCGTTTTTAAAACTCTATTTTACTTTTGCCATAAGATATATTTAAATCTACAATAAGCGTGATAAAAATGTAGCTTTGATTATGTTGCAACACTGTTATTTATTAGATATACGGTATCATTTTCTTCATACACGTGCAATTACATAAGCAATTTGTATGTTTTTGAGTAGGAACAGTTGACTAACATAAAAAACCATCGGGACTATGATGCTCGTTTCAAAAAAGATTTATTTTTTGCTAAGTGAATATTGAAATAAATGCGCTAAATCTACTCAAAATTTATTATATATTTCATTATTATACAACATTTTTTGAAAACACTAACAATACAGCATAAATTGTCAAGCGAGTTTCTAGTTCGGGTATAAATTAATATGTAACCTATTAATAATCCTGGGAATAAAAGCACGGAATGAGTATGTGATCTTACAACACAAACTGTTAAGTTGAAATGTATGTATTTCATTTCATGCAATCTTTATATTTATCCTCCTGACTCGCTGGAAAGCGTCGGAAGCGTCAGAAGTGCTATCTACTTAATTAATAAAAAAAAAATAAATAAATAAACATTAAAACAAATAATTACAATAATAGAGACAATTTAGCAAAGCATAATTATAACAAAAGTTAACTTGTCTAACCGATATCTGCCGGAGAGTAACTCTATATATTAAGATTTGTAACTAAGCCACATTGCTGTATACAATTGAGCGTATTATTACGTGATATGGATCGTCAGAATGTGAAATTCAAAAGTTGCATAAAAATAGAGCATGAGACAGTTGAGTTTAACGTTTTAACAATGGAATGCCCAATGTAGTCATTTTGACTACCATTTTGACTACCTGCAGCTGTTTAAATTGTTGCACTTCTATTGCTATTGTTTCTAGGCAGGCTTTATTCTGTGACTTATCTTCTTCTTTTTCTTTTGGCTTCTCCCTACTCGGGGTCGCCACAGCGCGACAGTAATCTCCATTTCACTCGGTCTACTTCGTCTCCTTCCCTAGCTCCAACCCTTTCCATATCTTCTCTCACCAAGCCATCCACCTTCTCCTTGGCCTCCCTCTTTTCCTTCTGCCTGGCACCGCCATCTCCATCATCCTTTTCTTCATGTACCCTTCTTCTCTCCTTTTTACATGTCCATACCAACGTAGCCTTGCATTCCGAAGTTTGTCTCCCAGCTTTACAATTTTCGCAGTCCCTCTTACGTATTCGTTTCTTATCTTGTCCTTTCTTGTCACTCCCAGTGCCCATCTTACCATTTTCAATTCTGCAACTTCCATTTTTCCCACATGTCTTTCCGTCACTGCCACAGTTTCCATTCCATAAAGTATGATTGGTCTAACAACACTTTTGTACATTTTACCCTTAACCTTTGCTGATAACTTCCTGTCGCACAGAACTCCAGACACCTTTCTCCTACTCATAAATCCTGCTTGGATCCTTCTCCTTACTTCATCTTCACATCTTTCATCGCTACTAACTGTTGAACCCAGGTATTTAAAGTTTTTTGCTTTCTTTACCTTTTCTCCATGCAGCTTCAACTCTTCTCCATCATCCACACCCCCAACCCTCAAATATTCTGTCTTGCTCTGGCTCATTTTCAGGCCTCTTCTCTCCAGTGCATTTCTCCAAATCTCCAGATCCTCCTCTTGCTCCCTATGATTTTGCCTACACAGAACTATGTCATCTGCAAACAGCATATTTCATGGTGCGTCCTTTCTGATGTCCTCCGTCAGCCTGTCTATGATGATGGCAAAAAGAAATGGGCTGAGTGCTGAAACTTGGTGGAGTCCAACAGCTACCGTGAATTCTTTAGTCAACCCTGCTGCACTTCTCACAGTTGTTGTGTCCGTCATACATATCCTGGATAATCTTTATGTAGCACTCTGATGTTTCAGCTAACCACAAGCATTTCCACAGTTCCTCTCTGGGTACCCTGACGTATGCTTTCTCCAGGTCAATAAAGGCACAGTGCACTGCCTTCTGCCCTTCAGTCCACTTTTCCAACAGCATCCTTAGACAAAAGATTGCATCGGTGGTACTCCTTCCTGGCATAAACCCAAATTGTTGCTCCGCGATTGTCACCTCCTTCCTTATCCTTGCTTCTATTATCCTCTCCCACAATTTCACAGTTTGGCTCATCAACTTGATCCCCCGGTAATTTCCACATTCCTTGATGTCTCCTTTAACTTTGTACAAAGGTACAAGCACACTTCTCCTCCATTCATCTGGCATTGTCTCTCCTGGCAAGAGTCTGTTAAAAAATTTCACTAAAAACTCAACACCTTTATTGCCTAGAGCAATCCATGCTTCCATTGGTATGTCATCAGGTCCTTAAGCCTTTCCTTTCTTCATCTTCCTCAACCCAGTCCTGACTTTTTCTCCAGAGATATTTTCCACGTCCTTTTCTCTCCCTTCTGTTCTCGTTTCTCTTCTTTCTCTAAGGTTTTCATGGTTGAGTAAGTTGTCGAAATACTCCTTCTATCTCTGTTTCACTTTTTCTTCTTCCATCAGAATCTCCCCAGTTTTACTCTTGATTACTCTTACTTGTTGAACACCCTTGCTTTGTCTGTTTCTCTGCTTTGCTATTTTGAACACCTCATTTTCCCCCTCCTTTGTTTCCAGTTTTTCGTAGAGTTTCTCATATGCTTTGTTTCTTGCCTTTGCCACTTCTCTCTTAGCTTGCTTTCTTGCAGTTTTATAGGCCAACTTGCTTGCATCATCTCTGATGGTATTCCATGCCTTTTTAGCTTTTTTCTTATCCTTCAGCTTCTCTTGTACTTCCTGGTTCCACCACCACGTTTCCCGTCCACCTGCCGTGCTAACTTTTCTTGATGTTTCACCCAGTTTCCTTCTGGCAATGCTCTGTATCATTTTAGCTATTCTTTGCCAGTCTTCCTGTCCACTAAGTATTCCGCTTTCAATAACATTCATTTTAAATTTATTGCTTACTTTCGAGTCCTTTATTTTCCACCATTTTATTCTTTTCACTAATTTTGGTGCTTTCCTCCACTTTGTCCAGATGATTATCGCACTGACCACTATTCTGTGCTGTTTTGCTACACTTTCACCGACAACAACTTTTGTATCCACCACCTCCTTGATTCTTCATCTTCTCACTATGATATAAGCCACCTGCGAATTGCTTCCGCCACCGCTCTAGGTGACTCTAGTTCCCTTCGTTTAGCAAAATCCACCACTGCTTGTCCTTCTTTATTTCTTTTCCCTAATCCGTGCCTGCCCATGCATTCTTTATCACCATTATTGGCCCAGATGGTAGGTGCTTTCACGTAGCCTGGGCCGTGAGTAAGTCTGTACATTATTTCTTAAAATGACAGACCGAAACCGAACCTACCAAAACGGAAGGGTATCCACTCATTCCGATGTTCAGTGTGGGTCTGCCAATCGGCAAACGCCTTTTCAGGACGGGCCAATGCTAAGATAAAACTGCCCTTTTCAGGGAACATTGCCAACAAGTTCCGAAGACCCACTATTCTTCAGCTGAACATCGAAGGCCTCACTGCAAGCAAGATGAACGTTCTTCATCACCTCGCTATGCAGTCTGAGGCACTCGTCATCCTACTGCAGGAGACCCACTGCACTGATGCAGAGAAGTTGGTACTTCCAAACTACCAACTAGCTTGGTCTTCTTTAAGCAGGAAGCATGGCCTTGCCACGTTTGTCCACGAGCGACTGAGATATATGCTTTTGGACCAATCTCCACCGACATCGGAGATCGAGTGATTGTGTGTGGAGGTTGATGGCTATAAAATAGTCAACGTCTACAAACCACCGCCAACGCGATTGCGAACCCTGGATCTCCCAGTGTATCCTCACCCCTGTCTGTACGCTGGCGATTTTAACTGTCGTCATGCTGACTGGGGTTACGATGACAACAGTCCCGACGGTGAGTGCTTGGCTGGTTGGGCAAGTATTAATTGTCTTGCCCTCCTATATAATGCCAAGGACGCTGCCAGTTTTTATTCTGGCCGCTGGAACACTGGTACCAATCCAGATCTAGCTTTCGCTAGCGTAGGTCCAAACAGTCGGTTACTGGATAGACGTGTCCTTGACAAGTTCCCCAGGTCACAACATCGACCTTCGCTTATTACACCACCAAGGTTTGCTATGGCAGTGCCAAGCATGCCTGTTAAGCGATGGAACTTCCGCAAGGCCAAATGGAGTCACTACACTGCTTTGACGAATAAATTAGCAAAGACTTTGTTGCCGCCTGATTCACTTGATGTGGATTCTGTAACAGGACTTCTGTAACACCATTAAGAAAGCAGCCAAAAAGACTATCCCACACAGGTATCGAAATAATTATATTTCGTGTTGGGATGCAGAGTGTGAATCCCTCTATAAAACCTTTCTGCAGTCTCCTCAGGGAGACGACTCAAGTTTGGTTGCTACAGCTCTGCTTGCCAAGCTTGACAGAAAGCGGAGGGATCGATGGTCCGAAGCAGTTCGGAGCATTGACTTCTCACACTCTAGTCGAAAAGCGTGGAGTATTTTGAACAACCTTACTGGTAGGTCACGACACTCTCCTCGTCATTGTCCCGTTTCAGCCAATGCTATTGCATCTCAGCTGGTTAAAAATGGGAAATACGAGGCTGTTGACCACAAGTCATCTCGACTTGTCTTTCAAGAAGTGTCTGACCTTTGGAGGGCCACAACACCAGACGCAGTAAATATCTCTGACAATTTTTCACAGAGAGAATTTACTGCTGCCCTTCAACACTTGAAACCAGGTAAAGCTCCGGGACCTGATTCCATCTGCCCCGAGCTTATACTCCATGCTGGAGCTGCTTTGAAGTCCTGGTTACGTGACTTCATTTCTTCCTGTTTGCGCCCACTCAAAATTCCCAAGATCTGGAGAAGAGCGCTTGTGGTCGCGATCCCAAAACCAGCAAAGCCCGTGGGGGACCCAAAGAGTTATCGACCGATATCTCTGCTCTGTGTCCCCTACAAGATCCTCGAGAGGCTTATCTACGCCCGCGTTGAACCGTTAATCGATCCACTGCTCCCTAAAGAGCAGGCTGGGTTCCGACGCGGGAAGTCAACCGTAGATCAAGTTGTTCTGCTAACCCAGAACATCGAGGACTCTTTCGAGGCTAAAAAGAAGGCCGGTGCCGTATTTATCGATCTGACAGCTGCTTATGACACTGTCTGGCACCGTGGCCTTACCTGCAAGCTGCTGAGACTACTTCCGGATAAGCACATGGTCAAAATGATCATGGAGCTTGTCCGAAATCGAAGTTTCACCCTTACCACCGGTGACAGCAAGCAAAGCAGGCTATGCCGTCTTAAAAACGGCGTTCCTCAGGGATCGGTCTTGGCTCCCCTCCTATTTAACATTCATACGTACGATCTTCCTTCCATGATTTCCAGAAAGTTTGTTTATGCTGATGATCTAGCATTGTTGCATTCTTCTGGAAACTGGAAGGACTTGAATGGGGACATTAAGTCAAGACATGTCTACACTTTCAGCGTATCTCCAGACTTGGAGGTTGAAGCTCAGTCACACTGAGACGGTGACGGCAGCCTTTCACTTAAACAACCGAGAGGCCAAACGTGAGCTAAAGGTCTACAGCAACGGTAGACTTTTACCGTTCTGTCCAACCCCTACTTATCTTGGGGTAAAACTGGACAGATCGCTCACGTTTCGTCACCATTTAGTGGCATTGCGCAAAAAACTATCTTCGCGCGTCACACTGCTGAAGCGACTCGTGGGCTCGGGATGGGGTGCTGCGGCTAAAACACTACGCATAGCCACCTTGTCTCTAGTCTACTCAACAGCTGAGTACTGTGCGCCAGTCTGGTGTCGCAGTGCTCATACTCGCCTCATTGACAGTGTCTTGAATGACGCCTTGCGCATAGTTACTGGATGCCTGCGTCCCACTCCAACGGACCACCTACCTGTACTTTCAGGCATCCAGCCAGCTGAGCTTTGCCGACTGGGAGCGACACTCTCCTTGGCTTACCGTGGATCTCTGGACCCTGATCATATCTTGTATGTTCTTTTAAGTGGGTCCTCAGATACTCGCCAAGTGAGACTAAGATCCAAACGCCCGTTTGTGCCAGATACGCGGAATCTTTTGGACAATCTTGCCAGACTTGGCATCCGCGCTTCTGAATGGACAAATCACAAATGGAAAACGGAGTACTGTGAAAATGCTTCCAGGCTCCGTGCTTTTGTGTCCGAGACCAGTGCCAGGCCTGTTGGGATGGGCTTACCCCGAGCAGCTTGGGTTAAGCTCAACCGCCTGCGGACTGGTGTTGGGCGATTCCATTCGTCCATGCACAAATGGGATCTCGCTCCTTCACCGAATTGCGAGTGTGGCGCCTCTGATCAAACCGCAGACCATGTACTAACAGCGTGCCCTATACATCGGGCACCACATGGAGCACAAGGTCTGACGGTTTTGGATGACGAAACTCGATGCTGGCTTAATGACATCACTGCCAGCATCTGATCCAGGCAGTACAGCAGTCTGGGGTAGTAAAAGGATAAACCCTCGGCCCCAGTCCTGTTTGTATCTGACCTGGAGTGGATACCCTTCAAACGACGACGACGACGACGACGACGACGACCATTATTTCTTTCTCCTACGTGCCCACTCAGGTCTGTTCCCACCACAATTATTTCATTCCTTGGTATCTTTTTCACTGTCTCATCTAGGGCCAGCCAGAATGTTTCCTTTTCTTCACGTATGCACCCCACCTGTGGCGCATATGCACTGATGACATTCAACATAACACCATCAAGCTCCATCTTCAAGCATATTATCCTGTTTGTTAACCTCCATAATTCCACTACCCTGTCCATATGCTCCTTTTTCAATATGATTCCTACACCATTCTTTTTGTTTCCTTTTCCACAGTACCACATTTTATATCCTCCACCTATGCATCTTGCTCTCTTCCCCTTCCAGCGAGTTTCCTGCACACACAGTATGTCCACCCCTCTTCGTTCCATAAGATCCCCCACTTCTCTTCCTTTACCGGTCATGGTTCCAACATTTAATGTAGCAACCCTCAGCTTGATCTTCTTAGCTTTCTTCCTCTTTTCATTTCTCTCCTTCCTTGTTCTCCATTGCTTTCCACCTCTTCTTTGCATCCAAGTAGCATGTCCACCAGTAAACCTTGGTGCCCAGTCACTGGTAACGGTTGTTATTTTCCCGGGCCTCGACCAATCCGGTATGAAGTCAGATTTTACAACGCGCATTGAAAAATATTTGGTTGTGTTTTACGCCGGATGCCCTTTCTGTCGCAACTCTCCCCATTTATCCGGGCTTGGGACCGGCACCAAGGCTGCTCTGATTTGAACAGCCTTAAACGCTGGGTTTTCTGTGACTTATAAATAATTAATCTTAATCGGTTTACAAAATGAACTTAATAGGATTACGAAATGACACTTTGAAAGAACTTTGTTGGAACACCTTGCGACCCAAATTATCTATAATGCTCAAGTTAGTCATTTTGAATACCTGCTGATTTTTCGTGGTTATAGGGTTTTCTACTTCTCATTTTTCTATTTGTACATCAAAGTACTGGTTATGACTATTGCTTTTTAATTCTGCAGTTTCTATTTTGTAATAAGTACTCAAAAAAAGTATACTGCTGCAGCGTTTGAGGAGAAAACTAAAGAGTTATGGCAAAAAGAACGTGTTTTAGCGCAGACAAAATTTTTTCATATCTGCGTAATATTTCCGATGATGTTTCTGAGTGTGAGGACAGTGGGTCGGAATGTAACAACTTATACGTATAATCCTGAGCAAGATTCATACTCTTCTTTCAGTAATGAATCTTAGCCGGACTTATCAGAAAGCTCCAATTTTTTACCTAATTTATCTAATCGCTTTTCTAAGCAACCTCGGATACAAAATGAACGTGAAACATCTGAAGCTCCTCAGGAAATGAACGATACTGATGCTATATTGAGTGCAAGTAACAATCAAAAGGAAAATGAACAGAGTAGTGACGTGACACCAGGTACTGCAAAAATGAGCTTTCTTCTCTAAATGTTTATGAAAATACTGCGAGTAGCGTCCCTGGTAATGATAGTGATGTAATACTTACAGCTCCAGATGGAACAGAGTGGCTTCAGATAACTCCCGGTAAAAATTCTGCTGGAAGACATTCGCAACAAAATATTTTGAGAGAAGTTTCTGGCCCCACACCTTATGTAAAAAGAAATGTGGTTGCTGGTAGTCCTGCAACTGCATGGCGCCTTCTTATCAATAACTTCATTTTAAAGCACATTGCAAAATGCACAATTACAGAAGTTCATTGCATATTACAAAATCAGAACTTTGAGCTTACCATCAAAGAGTTGGAAACTTTCATCGCTGTTATGTATGCTCGGGGTGTTACAGGAAAAGTGCGTTACCTTTGCATGATATTTGGACTGAAAAATGGGGCGTTCCGTTATGCAAAAATGCTATGTCTAGAAATCGATTCTGTGAAATTTTTTGATTTATTTGTTTTGATATAAAGTCCAGTCGTTCGCAGAGACAACAGACCAATAAATTTGCTCCATTTTCGGAAATCTGGAACCGCTTTACGGACAACTGCAACATTGTATAAACCTGGAGCCTTTATCATAGTCGAAGAAAAGCTTTTTCCTAGCAAAGCCAGATGCCGTTTCACCCAATACATGGCATCAAAACCAGAAAAATTTGGACAAAAATATTGGTTGGCTGTAGAGAAAAGAGCAAATATAGAGAAAAGAGCAAAAATGGCTTTCCTTATGTTGGAAGAGATGAATAGCGCTCTGCAAATGATCGCGTTTCTGATCATGTTGTGATGCAACTTATGTGCCCTTATCTCTGTAAAGGAAGAAATCTCACCACTGACAGTTATTTCACTTCTTTGAAATTAGCCAATCAACTGAAAGAAAAGCAAACAAGTCTTTTGGGAACAATGAACAAAATCCGGAGAGAAGTTCTCTTACCTTTGAGAAAGATGAAAGAAAAGCTTCATTCTTGCAAGCTTTATAAATTTCCTCTAACTGCGTACCAAATAAAGATAAACAAAACACGTGCTAATACTCAGCACAATGCAAAATGACATTACTACAGCTGCTAATGCAAAAAAAACACCTAAAGCAGTTTTCTTCTACAATGAAACAAAGTCAATGTACTTGATTAAATGGCCAAAAAATATAGTTGCAGAACCTTCACACGAAGATGGCCAATGCATAGTTTTCAAAATACACTAGACTTAGCTGCTATCAATGCTAAGATTCTCTACAAAGAGGTCACTAATGAAAACATTTCCGCAAAAACTTTATTCGCAAATTAGCGGAGGAGTTGGCTGAGCCACACGTTTAGAAGAGAAATAGCGTTCCAGCCCAAATGCCATTTACTATTAGCAAGACGATTCCCAACCAAAAAATTTTGTCAAATGAAGATTTTGTACAAGAGAAATTGCTCAGTTGGGGTGTGCATTCGATGTAAAAAATCTTTATGTGGAACTTGCACTACACTAGTGTAATGTGTCCGCAGAAACTCCACTCTATTAACACTTTGAACTTGATCGTTATGAATACTTTTAGTTGAATTACACTACCAAAGAAATACATGTGAGTGTGTACTGTATATGAACATAAAAAATTTGCCTGAACAAAAATTTTAAAAAAGTTAGAAAATTGTAATTAGCGAAAACTTGTTGCAAAAATTTCTTATTGTTACGAGTCGTGTTAGCACAAAATGAAACGTTAAATATTCTTGCTGATGGTCAATTTATCTTCCAACAAAAAGTACCAAGGTGGTCTTTATTACCAAAGGGTCTTTAATTTCAACGTCTTTGTTTGTCAGCAGCGTAAAATAGCTTGAAAAAGTTGATATCAAAAATAAAATTACAAAACGTTCTGGTTTACACTTTTAAGGCTTGCTAAATTATTATTACACATTTTTTACAACTTGTTAAATTCATCAAAGTCGCTTTTGCTATTCAAACCTAAAATAGCTTGCGCGTGAATATTTACAGTGTTTAACTTATATTCCTATCAGAAATATTCTATTTTATCTCTATATTTATCCTCCTGACTCGCAGGAAAGCAATGGAAGCGCAGGATAACATCAAGTAGATAGACGCAAGATATGATGCACAAACAAATACCCCGACCTGAATCTGAAATACCAAGATATTACTGTCCGATTGAAATGTTTTATTTTTGTTTGACTGAAATTTAGAACTGCTTCCAAAGACCACTGAGCAGGAGAAAGTGTCGTTAAGTGTCTTTACCAAGGACACAACAGAATGGCGCGAGTAGATTTTTAACCAAGACCATGTTGATCACAATCTCGGTGCTTTAATTACTCGACCACGCTGCCGACTTAAAATACCTTCACTTTATAATTTTAGGCTGCAATTGTTTGCCACAATCTTTCAAGAAACATGTCAGTTGACATGCATGAGATATCATTTCAATATCAATATAGCTTTACGAATATGAAGAAAATAGGGGACGTGGTCGCCATCTCAACCTGTTCACCAAAAAAAAGTTTGAGAACAAACTGACTTTTAATGAAATAAATGAATATGTTATTTGCAACATAAAATACACTAGTAGAAATGTTTCTCGAAAAAATGAAAGCTATGTTACGACCAAATAATAGTTTATTTCATTGTGCTGTGCACAATATTCAATCATACATTTGTGTTTTTAGGGTAAATTTAATTATTTTAACGAATAACATTATGACTTGGTTTTGGAGCGCCAAAATAATTTATAACACATAACAAAGCTAATGCATTCTGCTCAGTTATAAGCCTATTTGTTATGTTTGGGCTTTGTAGTAAAATCATGCAAAATCATGATGTGGCAAAATTGTTTTGCCCCCTTTACTGATTTTTCTAGTCTGGCATGTCTATGGCCACACACTACGAGATTTTTTCTTAGTTCAAACGCTTGCAAAAATGGAATTAAAAAATATTTTATATAGTTATAAGAATTGAATCAAACATGAATCAAAAACGATATTAACCGCTAAATGTTTGCTTTGAAACCAAAACGGGGCTCAACAGCAACTGATCCTCTAAAAATAAAATTTGATAAACCTGAACCGAAATTGAACCTTATAAAATAGATTTTGTTACACTTAAACTGAAAAAAACCATTGAAATTAAAATTGACCGAACCTGAAACTGAACTGGAACGTTGTTTTAAACGGTTCGACACTTCGACACCCTGCTTTTAAACTTTTGTAACAAATTTGAAGGATCTTAACAAATGGAATGCCTTGACTGTAGAAGGTACAAAATTGAAATGATTGACCATTCAATATGGTCTGTTAATAACCATTCAATATATAAATTTAAACCATTCAATAAAAATATTTTAAAAACCCGTTTGACAATCATAAAGTCTTGACCCTTTAATCTCTATCTCGTATTATTTATATAGTGATATTAGTGGATGTAAATTTTTGGGTCATAATCCAGATTTATGCCATCACGACTTTTCATTTTGATTGTATCGTTTGGTGACTTCTACGTATTTTATTGATGTTGCTAAAATACCTTGATTTATCTGATACAAGAGATGAAACAACAAAAACTCATGGCGGTACCCATGTTTAGTCGGTTAATTACAATATTGCATAAATTCGTTGTTTTATTGTGGAAACAAGTTAATGTTAAACAAAATAAAAAACTTTTAAAAAATTGTTGCACACTTCTTCATTAGATCAGAAATACAAAGCAATAAAAGCTTACAAAATGATAATGGCGAAAATAGATGTAACATTGTGCAAAACAAAACCACATAATAAAATAAAGACTTTAACTAAAAAATTGTTTGATTCGAAGTTATATTTACAGCTTGCTGATTTTTTAAAGTAAGGCTTTGTTAATTTTGTTTTTTTAAGAGTACCAAAATTTTAAACTATATAGTTAACATAGTTTATACAAAATCATACTTCTAAATGTTAAAAATAATCTCTAAATCTATGGTGAACAATACTTTTAAGCTAAGTATTTTAAAATATATTTACGGTACTTTCAGAAATGCCAAAATTCTGATCAAGAAAAAGTAACAATAGACTTCATAACCAAAATTAAATTGGAGTTTGAATCAGCTTTTCAACTAGATGTTCAGGAATTTACGGTATTTGTTTTATTTCTAACTTTTTGATTTTTTTCTAAAAGTTTCTACTTGAACATATCTTATCTAAAAGCTTCAAATTATAAATTTTAAAAGTTTTTTTTTTAGAGCTATTTTCCAATTTCTGAAGTATTTCCAGAAATTTGCATCTCGTCGTCGTCGTCGTCATCGTGGTTGTCGTCGTCGTTTGAAGGGTATCAACCTCAGGTCAGACACAAACAGGAATGGGGCCCGAGGGTTTATTCTTTTACTACCCCAGGCTGCTGCACTCCCTGAATCAGATGCTGGCAGTGATGTCATTAAGCCAGCATTGAGTTTCGTCATCCAAAACCGTCAGACCTCGTACTCCATGTGGTGTCCGATGTATAGGGCACGCTGTTAGAACGTGGTCTGCGGTTTGCTCAGAGGCGCCACACTCGTAATTCGGTGAAGGAGCGAGATCCCATTTGTGCATGGAGGAATGGAATTTCCGAACACCAGTCCGCAGGCGGTTGAGCTTAACCCAAACTGCTCGGGACAAGCCTATATCAACAAGCCTGGCACCGGTCCCGGACACAAAAGCACGGAGCCTGAAAGCATTTTCACAATACTCCGTTTTCCATTTGTGATTTGTCCATTCAGAAGCGCGGATGCCAAGTCTGGCAAGGTTGTCTAAAAGACTCCGCGCAGCTGGCACAAACAGGCATCTGGATCTTTGTCTCACTTGGCGAGTATATGAGGACCCACTTAAAAGACCATACAAAATATGATCGGGGTCCAGAGATCTACGGTGGGCCAAGGAGAGTGTCGCTCTCAGTGGGCAAAGCTCAGCTGGCTGGATGCCTGAGAGTACTGGTAGGTGGTCCGTTGGAGTGGGACGCAGGGATTCAGTGACTATGAGCAAGATATTGTTCAAAACATTGTCGATGAGGCGAGTGTGAGCACTGTGACACCAAACTGGCGCACAGTACTCAGCTGTTGAGTGGACTAGAGATAAGGCGGCTATGCGTAGTGTTTTAGCACCAGTATCCCATCCCGAGCCCACGAATCGCCTCAGCAGTGTGACGCGCGAGAATAGTTTTTTGCGCAATGCCACTTTATGGTGACGAAATGTGACCGATATGTTCAGTTTCACGCCAAGATAAACAGGGATTGGACAGAACTGTAAAAGTCTACCGTTGCTGTAGACCTTTAGCTCACGTTTGGCTTCTCGGTTATTTAAGTGATGCTGGTCATACGCACGTGTGTGACTGAGCTGTCAAAAATAAAGGCTGCCGTCAACGCCTTAGTGTGACTAAGCTTCAGCCTCCAAGTCTGGAAATACGCTGAAAGTGTGGACATGTCTTGGCTTAAAGTCCCTTCCAAGTCCTTCCAGTTTCCAGAAGAGTGCAACAATGCTAAATCATCAGCATAAGCAAACTTTCTGGAAATCATGGAAGGAAGATCGTACGTATGAATGTTAAATAGGAGGGAAACCAAGACCGATTCCTGAGGAACGCCGTTTTTAAGACGGCGTAGCCTGCTTTGCTTGCTGTCACCGGTAGTAAGGATGAAACTTCGATTTCGGACAAGCTCCATAATCATTCTGAACATGTGCTTATCTGGAAATAGTCTCAGCAACTTGCAGGCAAGGCCACGGTGCCAAACAGTGTCATAAGCAGCTGTCAGATTGACAAATACGCACCGGCCTTCTTTTTAGCCTCAAAAGATTCCTCAATGTTCTGAGTTAGCAGAATAACTTGATCTACGGTTGACATCCCGCCTCGGAACCCAGCCTGCTCTTTAGGGAGCAGTAGACGATTAATGGTTTAACGCGGGCGTAGATAAGTCTCTCAAGAATCTTGTAGGGGACCCAGAGCAGAGATATCAGTTGATAACTCTTTGGATCCCCCACGGGCTTCATTGGTTTTGGGATCGCGACTACAAGCGCTCTTCTCCAGATCTTGGAAATTTTGAGTCGACGCAAATAGGAAGAGAGGAAGTCACAAAACTAGGAATTCAAAGCAGCTCCAGCATAGAGTTCTTATCTAAAAGTAATCTAAAATTATCTAAAATTTCTACTTAAACATTCTTATTTAAAAGCTTCAAATTATAAATTTTAAAAGTTTTTTTTTAGAGCTATTTTCCAATTTCTAAAGTATGGAAAATAGTTTACGACTTAAAGAATACAACTCTGAAAAACTTTGAAATTGCAATTCCAAATTGGATTCAAGATGCAAACAAATGGAAAAAAATATTTGAATCAAAAGTCTTGATTATTATTCGTTTAGCACAGGTATCAATTAGGTACTTTCCTTTTTATTGTTGATCTTCTTCAAATAACTTTGTGTATAATTAAGAATTTAATACCTGGCCAGACTGCTGCACATTTTCTAGTACTCAATATATATTTACCTAGAAATAAATGTCATAATGCAAAAAGTTATTAATTGTTTTCTTTTTGCTCATGGTATGAAACATGATAACAAAATCATTAAGGGCTTGCTCAATAACACCATAATTGTAATTTTATTCGACAACAAAATTTGGTAAAAAAACAAACGCTCAACTGCGTTTCTAAACTAAAAATTGTTGAAATCATGAATTTGCAACAAAATACAGATGTCTCGTATGTAGTTGCTATAAAAAAAATATTTTGTCGTTTTCAATAACTTAATTGAGAAATTTTTTTCATGAACTGACGAATTCAAAAAAGTTCCTAATATAACTAAGGTATTTCTGCCTAATGTTACGTATCAGGCATATTTTTAGTATATAAATTTCTGTTTTGTTGATAACTTAAAATTCTTATTAAGTTTAAACAATTGTGACGTCTAAACGGTTGTATATTTTACAAATTGCTTTTTCAAGAAAAAAAATTACTAAATAATTTTGCACGGATACATTTGTTTACTTAACATTGATAAAAGCAAAGTTCTAATCTTTCAGTTTAGCAACTAATTGATCCCTTGATCCATGATTAGAGATCAAACGTGGTTAACTTAAAATTTTAAGCAGACAGCAATATTTTGACAACTTTGAAAGCAGGTCGGGGTAATCGCTTACTTATGTATTAGCGTGTCACAGGCTTTGTTTTGGAATTCTAAAGAATTGGTTGAACAAGGTAACCCAAATACCTTTGCTGAAACAAAGCTGTATCTAATTTTCTTTTATAACGGATCAAGAAATAGTTTGCTATGAGCCTGTGTGTATAGAAAACCTACCTTTACTGGACAGTACTTACGCTGGGAATCTTTCAGTCCCACTAAACAAAAAACAAACCTTATATCAACTTTGGTACACCGGGCACTAATGATATGCACGAAATCTAAACTAAACAAAGAAATTAAGCATATCAAGAACATTCTATTGGACAATGGTTATCCTGAATCTATTATTGACTGCAACATTTCCAAGAAAATTGCTCAGTTTTCTATGCCCAAACGATTTGGTCCTGAGAAGTGTCCCGTATATTTGAGAGTTCCTTGGATAGGGAAAGCTTCCATTGGTCTTGATAAAAACCTCAAAACGGCTGTTGAAAGCTGCTATGGCTCCGTTACTACCAGAGTTGTATTTACATCGAAACGCATGTTGCCTGTAGCCCGCAAAGATGTTTTACCTACCACGCTGAAAAGCTCCGTTGTTTATGAATATTCGTGCCACTGTGACAGTAGGTACGTAGGACGAACATCACAGCGACTACAAGATAGAATCAAGCAGCATGTTCCTAAATGGCTACAACAGCAAGCGAAGCGCCCTACACGATCTCAATCTGGCAGATCCTGTAAGCTAAAACGTAACAATCCAGATTGTGACTCTGCCATAGGACAACACTTGCTTGACAACGAGCAATGTGCTGCAAACTATAACGACAAACGTTTTAAAATCCTTGCTGTGGCACGCAACTCGTTCCATCTGTGTCTACTCGAGGCAACTTTTATCAAAACCAAACATCCGGTTTTATGTAAGCAAAAGGAATTTGTTTACACATTGAAACTTTTCAAATAACCTAAGTTGCGAGTAACAGTGTTTCTCCTGTGTAATTGCACATAGTGCGTTTCTCCTTTCCGAGAACATCCTGTATTGCACCACACTGTGCAATTGTGCCTTTCTCCTTTCCGAGACTGCAGCACCTTTCTCCCAACTGTTGAGACTATAAATACCTTGATTTTCTCTGGTTCGTCCCATTTTGACGCGATTGCCACTGATGAGAGCGTCACGAAAAGCTTATGGCTCCAAAAAAATCGACTTTGTTTAAAGCGATATTAAAATTCTGTACCACAAAGAAGCTCTTTATGAAAATTTTTTGTTCTTACTCTGGTTATACTCAAAGTCTGACCAAAGCACTCCAAGATAAGTTAAAGCATATCATAAATATTGAAAAGATAAGAGATTACAAGCGGTGGCTCTAGACAAGTGCCCAAAATTCTTAAAGAATCTCGACATTTTAGGGATAACTGAATTCAAATAAACGCTTTCTTTTTATTTGTCACTTGATTTTCAATACCCATAAACATTTAAATACATTTTGACTAATTTTTTTAAATAAAATATTTTTTTTAATTTTTAGTTGATGTTTTCAAAGCAACTTCCAAACCAAAACTTAAATTTAATTTTGCAAATAAAAGCTAAATTTAGCCGTTAATATAAAGCCAAAATTGTTTTTAGTTTGCACTTTAATTTAAAGTGCAAAAGGTGACCGTATTAATTGTATTTTTGCTTGCATTGTTTTGAATTTTTTAGCTGATAAATATGACTGCAGTTTCCAGCAATTTACCAAAAACTGAGTTGAATAGCCAAAAAAAATACGAATCCCACATCAACTCCAGCACATATAAACAGCGAGTCCGGCTTGAGCATATTAAAAAAAACTACTTCCGTTCCGACTCCAAACAAAAACATTCGATTCCAATTTCCAACTCTGACTCCAAAACCCTGGTTTAAAACCAACTTAAGTAAAATCTCGTCTCGGTTGCGCTACTCCAGAGTCTCGTCTTGTCTCGGTCTCGAAGCATTGGGTCTTGACTCCACCTCTGTTCGTTGCCCACAAAGTTAAGATAAACTAAGAGCACTTATTCTTAATGTTTTTAATTTTATCTGTCAGCCATTTATACTTATTGCAATATTTTTGTTTTCTTTATGTTATATCATTGAAAGATTGAAAGGAATAAAATTGGGGGAGCCGTGTCAACTTTTCAAATCAAATGAGAGAAACGAAAAGTTTTCTCTAAAGTTGACTGTTTTTTATTGGGGCACAAGCTTTCGTGGACTACTTTTCATTGCACCTGACGAAGTGAGCAGTAGCCTATAAAAGCTTGAGCCTTAATAAAAAATAGTCAACTTTAGTGCACATTTTTTATTTCTCTCATTTATTTTACATGTCAACTATCTATACCCAATTAAATTATCTTTTATTTTTATAAATTTTAGTAGTGTCTCAAACAAATTTTAAGCGATTAAAAGCAAACGATTGTTCAAAATATCAAAAAATACCATTTTGAAAATATTTAAAAAGTTTGAAGCACATGTTGCCAACTGTTGTTGTAAAAAAAGTAAAAAAGATTTGACAAAAAAAAAAACATCAATATTTTTTTGCAAAAACAAGAGAATTTTTATAAGTGGTTTACCATCAGTGGTTTATTTTCTTTTAAAAACTATTACTGTGTCAATTTACATTTGCCCCAATTAAAATATGGTAAAATAAAGTTATCCGACTGTAATTTTTATTTTTTCACAGGATCAAGAAGAGCTCATCATGAACAGTTTGGTTGAACATAGTAAAAATAAGTTGATTGAAAGTTTGAAAGAAATTTTATTAAAAGTAAGTTGCTATAAGATATGGCAATGGCGTTTATAACCTGTTGTTCATAACTATTATTTTCAAGGAAAACGTTTTATTGCTTTTTATAGGCAACCAAACTGCTACTTTCCATCAAAATTTTGTTTACGATTATTTTTACTAGTCAATATTAATCAAAGTAAATTCATTTTTTTAAAAAAACTTTTAATATATCTTACACGTTCATACAAAATAATCGTTTTTTTAAATCGTTTTTTTAAAACTCTATTTTACTTTTGTTATACGAAATTCCTAAATCTACAATAAGCGTGATAAAAATGTAGCTTTGATTATGTTGCAACACTGTTATTTATTAGATATACGGTATCATTTTTTCCATACACGTGCAATTACATATGCAATTTGTATGTTTTTGAGTGGGAATAGTTGACTAACAAAAAAGACACTCGGGACTATGATGCTCGTTTCAAAAAAGATTTATTTTTTGCTAAGTGAATATTGAAATAAATGCGCTAAAACTACTCAAAATTTACTATATATTTCATTACTATACAAATATTGAGGGAATTAAAACAACATCTTTTGAAAACACTAACAATACAGCATAAATTGTCAAGCAAGTTTCTTTGTTCGGGTATAAATTAGTATGTATCCTATTAATAATCCTGGGAATAAAAGCACGGAATATGGATGTGATCTTACAATACAAACTGCTAAGTATTTCATTTCATATAATCTTTATATTTATCCTCCTGACTCGATGGAAAGCGTCGCAGCGTCGGAAGTGCTATCTACTTAATCAATAAAAATAAAAAAATTACAATAATAGAGACAATTTAACATAGAATAGTCATAACAGAAGTTAACTTATCTAACTGATATCTTCCGGAGAGTAACTTGATATATTACAATTTGTGACTAAGCGACATCACTGTATACAATTGGGCGTATTATCACGTAATATGGATCGTCAGAATGCGAAATTCAAAAGTTGCATAAAAATAAAGCATGAAAAAGTTAAGTTCAACGTTTTAGACAAAATTTATGACTATGATAATAACTATAGTTGTATTTTGTGTGAAAATATGAAATTATATTTGGGCTGTCCAATTAATCTCTAGAATTACCCTGGCCTGCCAATGCTCTCGTGTTGAAACTTTATATTTTAGTTTTATTAAAAGATGACTGAAATTTAGAACTGCTTGTTACGACCTTCAAGCGAGAATAAGTGCCGTAAAGTATCTCTTCTAAGGACACGACGGAATGGCGAGAGCATGTTTTGAACTGAGGCCATGTCAATTATAGTCAGATCGCTCTAACTACTCGACCTCGCTGCCGAATTAGCAAGCCTTCTCTATGTTTACTATTAAGCAGGACGTCAAACAAAACTCAAACTTGATCTGTAAACTTGATTATTAACCGTTATTATACTTTGAACCTGAACGGAACTGAACCCGAAAAAAATTTGTTGAACTTGAACCAAAATGTAATCAGTAAAAATTTAATTTAACGAACCCCATTTTTGCATGGACGAATGAAATTTCCCAACACCATTCCGCAGGCGGTTGAGCTTAACCCAAGCTGCTCGGGATAAGCCCATTACAACAGGCCTGGCACCGGCCTGGGTACAAAAACACGGAGCCTGGAAGCAATCTCACAGTACTCCGCGTTCCATTTATGATTTTTCCACTCAGAAGCGCGGATGCCAAGTCTGGCAAGGTTTTCCAAAAGATTCTGCGCAGCTGGCACAAATGAGTGTCTAGATCTTAGTCTCTCTTGGCGAGCATCTGGGAATCCACTTAAAAGACCATACAAGATATAATCAGGGTCCAGAGATCCACAATGGGCCAAAGATACTGTCGCTCCCAGTCGGCAAAGCTCAGTTGACTGAATGCCTGAAAGTATAGGTAGATGGTCCGTTGGAATGGGAACGCAGGCATCCAGTAATTATGCGCAAGGCGTCGTTCAAGACACTGTTTATGAAACGAGTGTGAGCGCTACGACACCAGACTGGTTCGAAGTACTCTGTTGTTGAGTAAAACAGGGATAAGGCGGTTATGCATAGTGTTTCGGCACCATTACCCCATCCCGAGCCCACGAGTCGCCTCAGCAGTATGACCCCCAGGATAGTTTTTTGCGCAATGCCACTAAATGGTGACGAAACGTGACCAATATGCCCAGTTTTACCCCAAGATAAACAGGGATTGGACAGAACGGTAAAAGTCTACCGTTGCTGTAGACCTTTAGCTCACGTTTGGCTTCTCGGTTATTTAAGTGAAAGGCTGCCGTCACCGCCTTAGTGTGACTAAGCTTCAGCCTTCAAGTCTGGAGATGCGCTGAAAGTGTAGACATGTCTTGGCTTAAAGATCCCTCCAAGTCCTTCCAGTTTCCAGAAAAGTGCAGCAATGCTAAATCATCAGCATAAGCAAACTTTCTGGAAATCATGGAAGGAAGATCGTACGTATGAATGTTAAATAGGAGGGGAACCAAGACCGATTCCTGAGGAACGCCGTTTTTAAGACGCTTTGCTTGTTGTCACCGGTAGTAAGGGTGAAACTTCGGTTTCTAACAAGCTCCATAATTATTCTGAACATGTGCTTATCCGGCAGAAACCTCAGCAACTTACATGTAAGACCACGGTGCCAGACAGTGTCATAAGCAGCTGTCAGATTAACAAATATGGCCTGGCCTTCTTCTTAGTCTCGAAAAAATCCTCGATGCTCTGGGTCTGTGATCTACGGTTGACTTCCCAAGTCGAAGCCTAGCCTGCTCTTTAGGGAGTATTGAATCAATTATTCTACTTGCTCATATACTTCTAATGCTCAACGCGGATGTAAAGCGTAGATAAATCTCTTGAGGATCTTGTAGGATGATTACAGAGCAGAGATATCAGTCGATAACTTTTGGTTGGGTTTCCTACAGGCTTTATTAGCTTTGGGATCGCGACTACCAAAACTCTTCTCCAAATTTTGGCAATTTTGAGTGGGCGCAAGCATGAAGAAAGAAAGCCACGTAACCAGAACTTTAAGGCAGCTCCAGCATGGATTATAATCTTTGAGCAGATGGAATCAAGGCCTGAAGCTTTATCTCGTTTTAATTGTTGCAGGGCAGCAGTGACTTCTCTCTCTGTGCAAAAATTGTCCGAGATATTTACTGGGTCTGGTGTTGTGGCCCTCCAAACGTCAGGCACCTTTTGAGAGACTAGTTGAGATGATTTGTGGTCAACAGCCTCGTATCTCCCTTTCTGCCAGCTGAGATGTAATAACATCAGCTGAGACGGGACAGTGACGAGGAGAGTGTTGTGACCTACCAGTAAAGTTGTTCAGAATACTCCACGCTTTTCGACTAGAGTGTGAAAAGTCGATGCTCTAAACTGCCTCCGACCATCAATCCCTCCACTTTCTGTCAAGCTTGACAAGCACAGCTGTAGCAGCCAAACTTGATTTGTCTCCCTGATGAAACTGCCAGAAAGTTTTATAAAAGGATTTACACTCTGCATCCCAGCACAAAATATAGTGGTTTCCATATCCGCGTGGGATAGCTTTTTGGCTGCTTTTTTGATGATGTTACAGAAGTCCTGGTAAGCCGCATTTACATCAAGTGAATCAGGCGGCAACAAAGTCTATGTTAAATTTATTCGTCAAAGCAATGTAATGACTCCAATTGGTCTTGCAAAAATTTTATCGCTTAACAGGCATGCTTGGCACTGCCAGAGCAAGCCTTGCTGGTGTAGTAAGCGAAGGTCGATTTTGTGACCTGGAAAAATTTCAAGGACACGTCTATCCGGTAAGCGACTGTTAGGACCTACGCTAGCAAAATCTAGATCTGGATTGGTACCAGTGTTCCAGCGGCCGGATTAAAAATTGGCGGTGTCCTTGGTATTGTAAAGAGGGCAAGACAATTAATACTTGCCCAGCTGGCCAAGCACTCACTGTCCGGATTGTTATCATCGTAACCCCAATAGTGAGGAAACACTGAGAGATCCAAGGATCGCAATTGTGTTGGTGGAGGTTTGTAGACTTTGATTATTTTATAACTATCAACGTCATCGCACAACCACTTGATCTCCAATGTCGGTGGAGATTGATCCAAAGCATGTAGCTTAGTCCCCCGTGGACAAACGTGGCAAGGCCATGCTTCCTGCTTAAAGAAGACCTAGCTAGTTGATAGCTGGGAAGAACCAACTTCTCTGCATCAGTGCAATGGGTCTCCCATAAAAGAATTACGAATGCCTCAGACTGCACAGTATGGTAATCAAGAACGCTCATCTAATTTGTAGTGAGGCCTTCGATGTTCAGCTGAAAAATACTGGATTCTCAGAATTTGTTGGCAATGTGCTCTGAAAAAGGCAGTTTTTGGTTATTCAAAAATTGATTATTGAATATTGGCAATAGATTAAAGCAAAGCATTGGTCACGTGAGCTACATAAAGAAAGCGTAGTTTCAAATCCAAGAAATGTAAAAGTAGTAAAATAAAAGATTTATTGAAATGGGGACCAATCGAAAATAACAAAACAAAGTTATAAACAAAATTCAAATCTCGTAAATATGATGATAATTTTAAACATTCCTATCTTAGTATACCAAGCACCAAATATTTGTTGTTGCCGGCCTCATTACAGAATTAGTTAACACTAATAGCCCCTATTGAGTTATGGCAAGTGGATAAATTACCCCTTTGTATACGCCTCTTAAAGAAAATTAGCAAAAAATCATTTTTTGTTTTTATGAAAAGGGTATGGTCACCGATATATGAAACAATTACTTTTTAGGATGTGACGTCACATATATGCAAATCAATTGATGTGTACAAATTTGTACAAACCCATGTATTTGATGCACTTTTTTTTTTTTATCAACACTTTTATTGGTTGATATACCATGTATACAACTGATGACGCTTGAAATTAAGAAAATATTGCCACTTGTAAAACACTTTTTTATCCAAAATGGAGCTTCCAAATGAAAACATTTAATACTTTTTGGCATATTTTTGTCAAGCTATTTGACTTTTTCAACTTTTTATAGGTGTATCAAAGATATCAAATGAAACCCAATTTTAATACAAAATGTAACAACAAATAAAACCCTGAATATCAAACTTTTAAAGAACAAATTTTTTTTAATTTAGTGAGAGTGCTGGTAACATTAACAACATGAACAAATTTTTACAGGCTGTACCAAGCCAATATTTGCTTTACTGATTTAGATAAAACCCAATTAGGTTGCTTATGGATAATTGTCACCATGTATACGAACCGGATATGTATTAGACGTATAAAATAAACATTTTGTTTATTTTATGGTTCTTACTGCTACTAATTGTAATAAAACAAAATGTCACCATTATTAAGGATAGAAATTGTTCAAACACACATCCTAAAATATTGAAGGCCTATTGATGATTTCTTAAATCTTATTTGTACGCAAATAAACTTGCAATACCAATCAAACTTACATGCTATTGTCACACTAAAGCTGCTAACAAAATTGTATAGTCAAGAATATATATTAAAAGTAAATCAAAACAGCTTGGTTACAATTGCTTTGAAAAAGAAAAATATTGAAGTTAAATTTGTAACGGAATGACGCGAGTAAATTTTGAACGCCGACCGTGTCAAACACATGAGCTATCACGACGCAATTTCAATACTTAACCATGGTGCCAATTTTTTATAACAAAAACGCATTAAAGACATTCTTTTCTTCTACATAAGAACAATACTTTGTTTTTAGCAAATTTTAATACTATAAATTAACTGCTGCAAAATAATCAAAAAGTGAGTGTTTGTATGTAAAATTCGACCAAGTAAAAACTTGGTTTTATTTTAACCTATAAAACGTAGTAAAAAGACTTTTGAATAACCAAAACTTTAAATTTGTCTAAGTTTCATGGATATAATAAAGATCTAAAAAAAAGACTTTATTGACTTTAGCTGGACCAAGTTATAACGTTACAACATGCAGACAAAGTAGAAAGGAAATAGTTTATTAAAAGACTTGCACGGTTACTATTTCTACACATTATACTGTATTTTTCATATACGTAGATAAATTTCCAGTATAAAAGGGATCTAATTAATGAATACAGACACGAATACAAAAAACTGACTTTAATACGTCTGCACATTGTCGTTCCGGCCGAAAATCCTAAATCCCCCGTTTACTTGCTTTATTCTACTACTATCAACATGTCAATATAGTTGTAAACGCGCAGTTTTAAGACTTTTATTTGTTTTCTTAGCCTTGTGAGTATTCACTATTGTAGATAAGATTGTGCTTGTGGAACTGGTGCTTACTGATAAAGTGATGCTTGATGTACTGTAATTGCGTATTCGGAATAGCATTTTGGGAAACGTTGTCCTGCAAAAATATAAAAATTTAAATTGATCGTAGCAGAGTAATTTTAATAAGGGACTGAAGGGGAACAGAAGTTTTTCAAACAAAAAAATTTATTAAAGTGGTCTTTATTACCAAATGGTCTTTAATTTCAACGTCTTTGTTTGTCAGCAGCGTAAAATAGCTTGAAAAAGTTGATATCAAAAATAAAATTACAAAAAGTTCTCGTTTACACTTTTATAGCTTGCTAAATTATTATTACACATTTTTTACAACTTGTTAAATTCATCAAAGTTGCTTTTGCTATTCAAACCTGAAATAGCTTGCACGTGAATAGGTACAGTGTTTAATTATATTCCTATTAGAAATATTCTATTTTATCTCTATATTTATCCTCCTGACTCGCAGGAAAGCAATAGAGGCGCAGGATAACATAAAGTAGACAGACGCAAGATATGATGGACAAGCAATTACCCCGACCTGGTTCTGGAAATGCCATAATGTTGCTGTCCGATTGAAATGTTTTATTTTTGTTTGACTGAAATTTAGAACTGCTTGCCAAGACCACTAAGCAGGAGAAAGTGCCGTTAAGTGTCTTTACCAAGGACACAACAGAATGACGCGAGTAGATTTTTAACCAAGACCATGTTGATCACAATCTCGGTGCTTTAATTACTCGACCACGCTGCCGACTTAAAATACCTTCACTTTATAATTTTAGGCTGCAATTGTTTGCCACAATTTTTCAAGAACATGTCAGTTGACACGCATGAGATATCATTATAATATTAATATAGCCTTACAAGTAAGAATAGGACATGGTCGCCATTTCAACCTGTTCTCCAAAAACAGTTTGAGAACAAACTGATTTTTCGAGAAATAAATGAATATGTTATTTGAGGCATAAAATACACAAGTAGAAATGTTTCTCGCTAGAATAAAAATTATGTTAAAACCAAATAATAGTTTGTTTCATTGTGCTGTGCACAATATTCAATCATACATTTTTCTTTTTTGGATAAATTTGATTATTTTAGCGAAAAACACTATGACTTGGTTTTGGAGCGCCAAAATAATTTATAACACATAACAAAGCTAATGCATTCTGCTCAGTTATAAGCCTATTTCTTACGTTTGGGTTTTGTAGTAAAATGGTGCAAAATCATAATGTGACAAAATTGTTTTGCCCCTTCATTGAATTCTCTACTCTGGCATGTCTATGGCCACACACTAAGGGTTTTTTCTTGGTTCAAACGCTTGCAAAAATGGAATTAAAAAATATTTTATATAATTATAAGAATTGAACCAAACATGAATCAAAAACGATATTAACCGCTAATTGTTTGCTTTGAAACCAAAACGGGGCTGAACAGCAACTGATCCTCTAAAAATAAAATTTGATAAACCTGAACCGAAATTGAACCTTATAAAATAGATTTTGTTACACTTAAACTGAAAAAAACCATTGAAATTAAAATTGACCGAACCTGAAACTGAACTGGAACGTTGTTTTAAACTGTTCGACACTTCGACACCCTGCTTTTAAACTTTTGTAACAAATTTGAAGGATCTTAACAAATGGAATGTCTTGAAATTTCTTGCTTTACTGTAGAAGGTACAAAATTGAAATGATTGACCATTCAATATGGTCTGTTAATAACCATTCAATATATGAAGTTAAACCATTCAATAAAAATATTTTAAAAACCCGTTTAAAATTTATAAAATTTTGACTCTTTAATCTCTATCTGGTATCATTTATATAATGATATTAGTGGATGTAAATTTTTGGGTCATAATCCAGATTTATGCCATTACAACTTTTTATTTTGATTGTATCGTTTAGTGACTTCTACGTATTTTATTGATGTTGCTAAATTGCTTTGATATACGTATATGGCACAAGAGATGAAACAACAAAAACTCATGGCGGTACCCATGTTTAGTCGGTTAATTACAATATTGCATAAATTCGTTGTTTTATTGTGGAAACAAGTTAATGTTAAACAAAATAAAAAACTTTTAAAAAATTTTACTTATTTTTGGATTAGATCAGAAATACAAAGCAATAAAAGCTTACAAAATGATAATGGCGATGATAGATGTAACATTGTGCAAAACAAAACCACATAATAAAATAAAGACTTTAACTAAAAAATTGTTTGATTCGAATTTATATTTACAGCTTGCTGATTTTTTAAAGTAAGGCTTTGTTAATTTTGTTTTTTTAAGAGTACCAAAATTTTAAACTATATAGTTAACATAGTTTATACAAAATCATATTTCTAAATGTTAAAAATAATCTCTAAATCTATGGTGAACAATACTTTTAAGCTAAGTATTTTAAAATCTATTTACGGTACTTTCAGAAATGTCAAAACTCTGATCAAGAAAAAGCAACAATAGACTTCATAACCAAAATTAAATTGGAGTTTGAATCACCTTTTCAACTAGATCTTCAGGACTTTATGGTATTTGTTTTATTTTTAACTTTTTGATTTTTTTCTAAAAGTTTCTACTTAAATATTTCTTATCTAAAAGCTCGAAATTATAATTTAAAAATTTTTTTTAGAGTGATTTTCCAATTTCTGAAGTATTGCAAATAGTTTACGACTTAAAGAATACAACTTTGAAGAACTTTGAAATTGCAATTCCAAATTGGATTCAAGATGCAAACAAATGGAAAAAAATATTTGAATCAAAAGTCTTGATTATTATTTGGTTAATAAAGGTATCAATTACTTTCCTTTTTATTGGTGATCTTCTTCAAATAGCTTTGTGTATAATTGAGAACTTAATATCTGGCCAGACTGCTGCACATTTTTTAGTACTCAGTATATATTTACCTAGAAATGAATGTCGTAATGCAAAACGTCAGTTTTTGTTTTCTTTCTGCTCATGGTATGACACATGATATAAAATTATTAAGGGCTTGCTGAGTACCACCATAATTGTAATTTCATTCGGCAACAAAATTTGGTAAAAATAAAAACAAACGCTCAACTCCGTTTCTAAACTAAAAATTGTTGAAATCATGAATTTGCAACAAAATACAGATGTCTCGCATATAGTTGCTTTAAAAAAATGTTTTGTCATTTCCAATAACTTACTCTTCTCCACAAACAAACAGAGACCACTGCCTCTAACTAAAACGAATGCATTATAAAATTCGCAACTCACAAGCGACGAAAATTCTCTTCAACGCTCTGCCACTGCAAAGCGAAAAATCAGCGCTATAACTTAATTCATCCAATACAAATAATTCTACCTCCGTAGAATCAATCTATACAGGCGCAAAACAATTACATCACCTGTCAATCCACGCCATATAATCACTGGGCCTCTGCCCTCGTTCTGCGCTCAGATTACCACTTTCTGAAATAACTTTTACTCGAGTCTTCTTTCTCGAGTCGTCTCTCAAATCATCTCTCTCTATGAATGCATTCGAGCGAGGGTATATATATAGACAAATGTCACATGATAACAAATCGACTAGACAACGTTGGAATCAACTCGAATTCTCTGGAGAAAACGCTACGCTCAAATGCACCAGAATCAAAGCGTTTGTTCCATCGTGTACGAGAACATTTCATAACAAAATTCCTAGTCGTTTCATAACAAAGTACCTAAAAACTTGCCCTAATAATGACGCAATGCACTTTGTCAAATTATATGCGTTAAGCAAATATAATTTGACAAAGCGCATTGCGTCATTATTAGGGCAAGTTTTTATTGACCTATAAAATTAAAAAACTTGTTCTTTCAAATTACAGAAATTGACTTTTTATTGACCTATAGAGTTTTATTTTAAGAATAACCAAAATAAAACGAAAAAATGCGTATACAAAATGTATTACATACATCCACACATTCACAGACACTACTTCTTGTTACAGAACACGATCATATAATGCCGCATATTTTCCGGATTAAAACTTCTGTCTTTGGACCAAAGCGTTTCAAATAAAGAGAAGCTTCTCTCCATAGAGGCAGTGGTAGGCTGGCAGTTTTGCAGTAGCGCGTACAGCGCCGGGGAAATATCTTCTGTATTCTTATAAATAATTGTTTCCAAGTCACTGTCAGAAACTTTTTTTCTCAAGCTGCTCTTAATGTCACACGAATCTTCTTTGAAAGTAATGTTCAGTAGAGCGGTGTAAGCTTCTTTGATGGTGTAACTGTGTCACACTTCATTCATAATTTTAATCATAACGATGTAGTGTATCCCCGTTAAAGGCAGTTCGTAGTTTTATTATAAGAGAATAAATGCGGCTCTTTGAGCGCTGTCTGCGATATACGTCCAATTTGTTATATGGCTCGATACATGTATCTTTTTCTCTTTTTTTTTCTCTTTGTATTGACGTAATATGTTTTTGACTAACATCATTGTACTGGAAAATTCGCGTATATTCCACTTGATTCGCGTAACGAACTCTCCAGGGGTTTCTGGCTGAATCTTGAATTTACGAGAAAGTTTACGTCACGTGATTTTGTTTTCTATATAAAGCCGATGCGTAGCGAGAAATTATGATGATGATTATTATCGTTTTGAGGTAATTTGAAGCGACTCGAGTGGCGGCTCGAGCGAAGGTGATTTTGTTTGGCCACAGGAGGTGGACCGTTAGATTTTTGTGTCGGTGGACAATTGTTGAATTTATTTTGTGCCAGTGGTTGGCAGTTTTGTTCTACAGAGGTAGAATTATTTGTGTTGATTGAGTCGAGTTATAGTGTTGATTTCGCTTTGCAGTTTGGCAAAGCGTGGAATAGAAGTTTCGTCGGACGTGATATTTTTGTAATACATCTGTTTTTTATTAGAGACAAGGGTCTCTGTTTGTTGTGAAAAGGAGTCTTCAACGAAATCAATCCGAGCTTTCCGTTAACCAACTGTATAAACCGTCAGGCTCATAGCAAAACTACTTCTTGAGCCGGAATAAAATAAAATTTAGACACAGCTTTGTTTCAGCGCAGGTATTCGGGTTACCTAGCTCAACTGGTCCTTTGGGATTCCCGAACAAAGTTTGTGACAAACTGGTACTTTCGAACTGCTCTACCAGTTCACTCAAAGCCTTATAGAGTTTATTTGTTGGTCGAGTCCGGAATCCGCATGCAGCCACGCTTGTCTTTGCTTCTCGAACAAGCACTCCATCGCCTTCAACGCTGTTTACTATTCTTTTCACTTCTGGAAGTGTTTGAGCATAGAAGAAGGCTGCACGCGACCAACCAGCTCAACTGGTTTGCACTAGCTGCGGAGGATTACTTTGTAACATAGCCATACGCGTTTGATTTTTTAACGTAGCTGCCTTCACACTGGATATGAGGGCGTTAAAATCCGTAAATGATGCCTGAACTTTCATTGCACAATTGTGCAAGAGATGTGCTGCGCACGTAACATAAAACAATCGGCTATACAGTGCCTTCAGAGTCCAGCCATCCAGCTGCATGCACTTAGCAGCGTCAGTCAGTAACAAGCAGAAGTTTGAGCGCTCGATCTTCAGACGTTTTCGAACATCGTCAATAGATTGGCAAACCAACGGGCTATTAACGTGATCTAGTAACACTTTGCAGCAAACGAGGTAGGTTACGTGTGGATATTTCACAGATCCAATTAAAATATTCAGGTACTGATGGTTGGGTATCTCGCTGCTGTCACAAACAAGGAAGACCGCCGTGTCGAACAACTACCTTTTCACACGCTCCAGTTCAGAAGCGAAAAGCTCATTGACCT
The DNA here is from genome assembly GCA_963680785.1 of Diplosoma virens. Lineage (NCBI taxonomy): Eukaryota > Metazoa > Chordata > Ascidiacea > Aplousobranchia > Didemnidae > Diplosoma > Diplosoma virens. The sequence continues at coordinate 77,504,084 of OY796880.1, read as the reverse complement.
TCCTTCGGCCGCAAGTTTTAGATGGAAAAGATTGCCTCAAACTTGCAAACAGCTTCTTCAATTCTAAATTATTCAATTTGTGAAGAGGAATATCAGCGGATAAGAACGCTCCGATGACTTTAGTAGAAAATTCTGTGAGGAAAATTTGAGGAAACTTTGGCTGCCTTTTGGTTTCTGAGACAGCCGTTTGGCTGTGGCTGTCCACGAAGAACTTTATTAAGCATGTAACTACGTATTAACATAGCTTGCAAAATAGTTCATTCATCGTAGTTTTACTAAACTCTGCAGGAAACTCATTCACGACATTGTGCATCTTTATGTGCTGCTGAACTTTCACTTTTGGCATTCCGTTCACCTACCAAATATAATATAATTTGTGTTTAAAAACAGTAACATAACATTTTATCACTACAGGCATGAAATCGTATACACTAAAAACTGACTTTTTATTGACTTTATAACTTTTTCCATATGGCTATATAACAAATTTTTTTCATTTCTACACGTTTTGAGGCATTTTGAGACTATAATAAAAAATTGATTTTATTGATGAAAACTTGCCCTAGTCATTACTATCTGGTAAAGAAAAAAAAAGATGCCTTCGAATAATCGTAAGCAAATTGCAGATATTTAAATCACATAATACACGGTTGGCATGACAGGTTAATCACACCTAATTTTTTTATCCATCATATCTTAACCGTACCTAATTTTTTTTTGTCTATCAACTTCGACTAGCATATTAGTTTTTTTTTTTGTTACGTTATGTTATTTTTAATATCATTATTATCTGCTTATTGTTTGATTTATAAAGTCGTAATTTCTTTTTGTATGTATTCATTCTTATTATTGTTTGTGTGTCACCAGATGCATTCAGAAAAGATTTCCGGACCTAGTGAGGTTTCTTTTTATGGGTGGTTTTTCTTTACTCATCTTGCTCAGTTGAGCTAAATTTTCATCTTGGCTAGCTGTGCCACCCATCATCATTACGCAGACTAGTCATGCTCTGGTTATTCAATCTCTCAATTTTTTTGATAATATTATTATTATATTTTCTTTTTTCTTTCTCATTTCTTAGATTTTTATCTGATTAAGATGTTGCGGCCATGTTTTCTACTGTTTTGTACTTTCATTTTCTGATTATCTTATGCATGTTTCAACGTCTGATGTTGTGCTGCTTCTTCCTTTTCTTGATCTTTCCAATATTTATAATTTTTGTGTCAAACTGTTTAATAATGATTGAGAATAAAATGAAATGAATGAATGAATGAAAAGGTTTGGCAACATCAATGTCTTTCAATTTTTTCATAGGTAAATTTAAACCTAAAGTTGTTGGATCATGTAATCTTCTTATTGTCTTCGACTTCACGAGATCTAAAAATATAACTCCAACTTCAGCACATGTAAAAATAGGAGTCCAACTCCGACCTAAAATATGCGGCTATCGCAACCCCCACTCAACAAAATCAACAGGCTTGTGGGGTTGGAGTACCCGGAGTCGCATGTTTTTATTTCGGAGTCGGAGTACTTTTTTAAGATTTGATAAAGTCGGAGTCGCGAATAGAGTCGGTTTTCCATATTTGGTGAAGTTGGGAATCAGATTCTTTATTCCATTTGGATACTTATATTTACATTAAAATATTTTACATTTTTACATTTTATCGCTATATATCTATGCTCTTGACTCACAGGAATGCGACGGAAGCGCTATACATAGGGAAATCAATCAAGCAATTGCCCTGACCTCCATCTGAAAATACCAAGATATTGCTCTCGGATAGAAACTTTTTATTTTGTTTTTTATTTTAGAGAAATAGAACTAAAATTTAAAGCTACTTGCTAAGACCGCCAAGCAGGAAAAGTGCCATAAAAGTGTCTTTCCCAAGGACACAACAGAATGATTCGAGTAGGTTTCGAACCGAAATTACATCCATCACAATCACGACGCTGTAACGCGCTTTAACTACTCGACATTTGGCCTCCATGGTTGCGAAATGCAAATCGCTAGAGTCCCACGTTTGGGTATGAAGTCGGAGTTGTTTTTTCAGAAGTTTTAGAGTCAAAATTTGAATCGTAAAATTTTTTAAGAGCTGAAGTCGGAGTTGGAAAAAAATTTTTTCTTTATATACGAAAACTTTGGTTATAAGTCACACTTCATAACCAGGGAGGATCCAGCAAACAAGAAACAATACCTCCATATGTAAAAATAGCATTTGATAATATCTTTTCTTGTTTGCAATTAAGAGTAGATTAAAACTGAAAATTTTTTGTTTTTACTCTGGTTAAACTCAACCGCTGACCAAAGCACCCATTATAATTCTTAAATAAGCAAATTCTTAAAGAATCGCGACATTTTAGGGATAACTGAATTCAAATAGACACTTTCTTGATTCTCAATATCAATGTCACTTGATTTTCAATACCCATAAACATCTAAATATATTTCGACACATTTTTTTAAATAAAATATTTTTTTTAATTTTTAGTTGATGTTTTTAAAGCAACTCCAAAACCAAAACTTAAGTTTAATTTTGCAAATAAAAGCTAAATTTGGCCGTTAATATGAAGCCAAAATTGTTTTCAGTTTGCACTTTAATTTAAAGTGAAAAAGGTGACCGTATTAATTGTATTTTTGCTTGCATTGTTTTGAATTTTTTAGCTGATAAATAAGACTGCAGTTTCCAGCAATTTACCAAAAACTGAGTTGGAATAGCCAAAAAAAAATACGAATCCCACATCAACTCCAGCACATATAAACAGCGAGTCCGGCTTGAGCATATTAAAAAAAACTACTTCCGTTCCGACTCCAACCAAAAGCATGCGACTCTAATTTCCAACTCTGACTCCAAAACCCTGGTTTAAAACCAACTTAAGTAAAATCTCGTCTCGATTGCGCTACCACAAAATCTCGTCTCGGGTCGGTCTCGAAGCATTGGGTCTCGCACCTCTGTACGCTGTCCACAAAGTTAAGATAAACTAAGAGCACTTGTTCTAAATGTTTTTAATTTTATCTGTCAGTCATTTATACTTATTACAATATTTTTGTTTTCTTTGTTATATATGTCAACTATCTATATCCAATTAAATTAACTTTTATTTCTGATAATTTTAGTAGTGTCTCAAGCAAATCTTAAGCGATTAAAAGCAAACGATTGTTCAAAATATCAAAAGATACCATTTTGAAAATATTTAAAAATTTTGAGGCACATGTTGCCAAATGTTGTTGTAAAAAAAATAAAAAAGATTTAACAAAAAAAAAAGCATCAATATTTTTTTGCAAAAATAAAGAATTTTCATAAGTGGTTTATCATCAGTGGCTTATTTTCTTTTAAAAACTATTGCTGTTTAGTTTACACTCGCCCCAATTAAAATATGATAAAATAAAGTTATTCAACGGTAATTTTTATGTTATCACAGAATCAAGAATACTTCCGCATGTTCCGTTTGATTGAAGATAGTAAAAATAAGTTGATTGAAAGTTTGAAAGAAATTTTATTAAAAGTAAGTTGCTACAAGATATGGTAATGGTGTTTATAACTTGTTGTTAATGAACGTTATTTCCTAGTGAAAATATTTTATTGCTTTTTATAGGCAACTATACAAGTACTGCTACTTTCCATCAAAATTTTGTTTACGATTATTTATTAATCAATATTAATGAGATTAAATTCAATCGTTTTAAAAAGTTTTATAATAAAATTGTATACCTTACGTAAGTAAGAAATTTATATCTGTAGAATCTATTATATATGTAGACCACGCACGCACCTAATGATCGCACCTAATTTACTAGTCAATAGTATTTACTGTAAATTCAAATTTATATTATTATATTATATGTAGACCAAGGCTGCAAATCATTAGGTGCGGCCTTGCTCTACATATAATATATATTTCAGGTATAAGCTTCTTACTTACACTTTATTTTAGCATTAAGCTTTTAAAAAAATTTAAATTTACTCTCAATATCATTTACAATAAATTCAAATTTGTTTGAACGCTTTTTAATAGATTTTTACACTTTCGTAAAAGATAATTTTTTTAAAACTTTATCTTACTATTGTAATAAGAAATTTCTAAATCTACAATAAGCATGATAAAAATGTAGTTTTGATTATGTTGCAACACTGTTATTTATTAGATATACGATATCATTTTCTTCATACACGTGCAATTACATAAGCAATTTGTATGTTTTTTAGTGGGAACAATTGACTAACATAAAAGACCATCGGGACTATCATGTTTGTTTCAAAAAAGATTTCGAAAAATAATATGATGCTCGTTTCAAAAAATAAATGCGCTAAAACTGCTCGAAATTTACTATATATTTCATTACTATACAAATATTGAGGGAATTAAAACAACATTTTTTGAAAACACTAACAATACAGCATAAATTGTCAAGCGAGTTTCTTAGTTCGGGTATAATTTAGTATGTAACCTATTAATAATCCTGGGAATAAAAGCACGGAATATGGATGTGATCTTACAACACAAACTGTTAAGTTGAAATGTATATACTGTATTTTGTTTCACATAATCTTTATATTTATCCTCCTGACTTGCTGGAAAGCGTCGCAGCGTCAGAAGTGCTAGCTATTTAATCAATAAATATAAAAACAAAATAAAAATTAAAACTAATAATTACAATAATAGAGACAATTTAACATAGCATAATCATAACAGAAGTTAACTTATCTAACTGATATCTTCCGGAGAGTAACTCTATATATTACAATGTGTGACTAAGCGACATCACTGTATACAATTGGGCGTATTATTACGTGATACGGATCGTTAGGATGTGAAATTCAAAAGTTGCAAAAACTAAAGCATGAGAAATTAAATTCAACGTTTTAGACAAAATTTTATGACTATGATAATAACTATAGTTGTATTTTGTGTGAAAATATGAAATTATATTTGGGCTGTCCAATTAATCTCTAGAATTACCCTGGCCTGCCAATGCTCTCGTGTTGAAACTTTATATTTTAGTTTTATTAAAAGATGACTGAAATTTAGAACTGCTTGTGCTTCAAGCGAGAATAAGTGCCGTAAAGTATCTCTGTTAGGACATGACGGAATGGCGAGAGCATGTTTTGAACTGAGGCCATTTCAATTACAATCACATTGCTCTAACTACTCGACCACGCTGCCGAATTAGCAAGCCTTCTCTATGTTTACTATTAAGCAGGACGTCAAACCAAACTCAAACTTGATCTGTAAAACGTTATTAACCGTTATTATACTTTGAACCTGAACGGAACTAAACCCAAAAAAAAAAAATTTGTTGAACTTGAACCAGAATTGAATCAGAAAAAATAAAATTTTACAAATCTGAACCGGAACGGAAACAGTAAAAATTTGGTTTGGCGAACTTACACAAATTTGTAGAAACTCATGTGTTTGAAGCAATGCCTTGTTTTTTTAATAACATTTTCATTTGTTGATACACCATGTATACAATTGATGACGCTTGAAATTAAGAAAATATTGCAACTTGTCACACATTTTTTATCCAAAATGAACCTTCCAAATGAAAACTTTAATCCTTTTTGACATATTTTTGTCAAGCTATTTGACTTTTTCAACTTTTTATAGGTGTATCAAAGATATCAAATGAAACCCAATTTTAATACAAAATGTAACAACAGATAAAACCCTGAGTATCAAACTTTTAAAGAACAAACTTTTCAATTTAGTGAGAGTGCTGGTAACGTTAACAACATGAACAAATGTTTATATGTTGCACCAAGCCAATATTTGCTTTACTGATTTAGATAAAACCCAATTAGGTTACATATGTACAATTGAACACTATGTGTACGAACGGGATATGTATTAGACGTATAAAATAAACATTTTGTTTATTTTATGGTTCTTACTGCTACTAATTGTAATAAAACAAAATGTCACCATTATTAAATTTGGAGGTTTAAACTTTAAAAATTCAGGACAGATTCCCAGGTCACGGCATGTTTCTAAATATCTAACGTCTAGTTTTAGCTTGCCAGTTTTGTAACCAAGTTTTTCAAGCTGTCTCAGCTCATTCACTGTAATATCTCTTTTGCTGCTAATATAGAAATACAATTTAGGAAGAGAATAAAATGTTTTCTTAATCCATAAAACGACAAAATATAGCAGCATAAATGTATTCATCATAAATAAAAAATAAAAAAAAAAAAATTTTAACAAAAATAAACAAAAGAAAAAACCATAAACGTTTTCGGCTTGCCTCAGCCCTCTTCAGATAAATAAATGATTTAAGAAAAAAACAAAAACTATGTACTGTAATTTAAAAAGAAGAAGTCAATCATTTGAGTGACGTAATTATTTGTCACATCTTTTTTACACGCGTTTTTTTCAACATAAAGGAATTCATTTGAAATGCGACCGCCATAATGACAACAACAACAATACCGATACATCAAAACCAAATAACACAAAATACCAATCTAAAATATATTTAATAAAAAAAACCACTTGTTCCTAATAAATACATGCTGAATTCCACTGATGATTTTTTAATGAAGTTAAATAATTCTAATATTTCTTCTAATGACAAATTGGTTAGTTTTGATGTCGTGTCTCTTTTCACCAATATACCTCTAAATGAAACAATCAATATTATTGCTGATTATGTTTTTTCAGATGAAAATATCCAAAAACCATTAATGGAAAAACATATTTTTGTTAAATTGTTACGGTTAGCGTGTGAAGGATTGTTTTTATATAATGATTGTTTATATAAGCAAATTGATGGTGTTGCTATGGGGTCTCCATTAGGACCAACATTAGCCAATTTCTTTTTGGCCCATATTGAAACAAAAAAATTATTAGACTCTAGCATGTGTCCACCTAAATTTTACTCTCGTTTCGTCGATGATTGTTTTGCAGTTTTTGATAGTGACATTTCTTCTTTAAGTTTTTTAAATTTACTGAATTCCCAACATAAAAACATAAAATTTACTATGGAATCTGCTGTACAATGTATTTCGTTTTTAGATGTTTCCATTAAAGTTAACAATGACAAAATTGAGACATGGATATGGCGCAAACCTACACACACTGGTTTACTTTTAAATTATAATGCGTATTGCCCTAAAAAATGGAAATCCGGATTAATATCTTGTTTATTACATAGAGCTAAATTAATATGTTCTAATAATTTGTTATTTCTTAATGAAGTTGTTTTGCTTAGAAATATGTTTGCGTCTAACGGTTACCCTATTTGGTTTTTTGAAAAATGTTTAAAAAAGTTTAATGAAAAAAGTATGCATTCTCATTCTTCGTCTCCCGATTATGTTTACAACCTAAATATCCCATATTTTGGCCATGACTCCAAACGTTTTTTAATTAAACTTAAAAACATTATTAAATCTAAATTTAAAATAACTTTAAAAATAAATCCTGTCTATAAAACATTTAAAGTTTCACATTATTTTCAATTAAAGACTCGTGTTCCCCCCGCACTATGCTCAAACATTGTGTATCAATTTTCTTGTTCGTGCGATTCGAACCTGACGTACATTGGTATGTCAACTCGTCATCTGAGCACTAGGGTGAGGGAGCACTTAGGTTTCCATTTGAAGACTGAAAGCTCCGTCAAGGATCATATTATGTCATGTCATAGTTGCTCCAATATAAAATTCAGCGTTAATTCGTTTAAAATAATCAAAAAATGTAGTTCTAATTTTGAAACCAAAATTCATGAAGCGTTATTGATAAAAAAACATAACCCCAAACTTAACCGACAATTATTTGCTAATGGTTCATCATTTTTATTAAATATATTTTAGATTGGTATTTTGTGTTATTTGGTTTTGATGTATCGGTATTGTTGTTGTTGTCATTATGGCGGTCGCATTTCAAATGAATTCCTTTATGTTGAAAAAAACGCGTGTAAAAAAGATGTGACAAATAATTACGTCACTCAAATGATTGACTTCTTCTTTTTAAATTACAGTACATAGTTTTTGTTTTTTTTCTTAAATCATTTATTTATCTGAAGAGGGCTGAGGCAAGCCGAAAACGTTTATGGTTTTTTCTTTTGTTTATTTTTGTTAAAATTTTTTTTTTTATTTTTTATTTATGATGAATACATTTATGCTGCTATATTTTGTCGTTTTATGGATTATAAACTATTATTGTGTCAATTTACACTTGCCCCAATTAAAATATGATAAAATAAAGTTATCCGACGGTAATTTTTATTTTATCACAGGATCAAAAGTTCATCATGAACAGTTTGGTTGAAGATAGTAAAAATAAGTTGATTGAAAGTTTGAAAGAAATTTTATTGAAAGTAAGTTGCTACAAGATATGGTAATGGTGTTTATAACTTGTCGTTCATAACTATTATTTCCAAATGAAAACGTTTAATTGGTTTTCATAGGCAACCAAACTGCTACTTTCCATCAAATTTGTAATTACGATTATTTACTAGTCAATATTAATCACAGTAAATTCAATTTTTAAAATCTTTTAATATATCTTTCGCGTTCGTAAAAGACAATCGTTTTTTAAAACTCTATCTTACTTTTGTGATAAGGAATTTCTAAATCTACAATGAGCGTGATAAAATCGTAGCTTTTATTATGTTGCAACATTGTTATTTATTAGATATACGGTTTCATTTTTTTCATACAATTTGTATGTCAAGCAACTGATTCATAAGTGATTGTTGTTGCTTTCCGGTTGAAATGTTTTATTTTTGTTTGAATGAATATTAGAACTGCTTGCCAAGACCACTAAGTAGGAGAAAGTGCCGTTAAGTGTCTTTACCAAGGATATAACAGAATGGCGGGAGTAGATTTTTAACCAAGACTATGTTGATTACAATCTCGGTGCTCTAATTACTTGACCACCCTACCCACTTTAAATATCTTCACTTTATAATTTTAGGCTGCAATTGTTTGCCACAATCTTTCAAGAAACATGTCAGTTGACATGCATGAGATATCATTTGAATATTAATATAGCCTTATGAATATGAAGAAAATAGGGGACGTGGTCGCCATCTCAACCTGTTCACCAAAAAAAAGTTTGAGAATAAACTGATTTTTCGGGAAATGAATAAATATTTATTTGAGGCATAAAATACACAAGTAGAAATGTTTCTCGGAAAAATGAAAGTTATTTTACGACCAAATAATAGTTTTTTTCATTGTGCTGTGCACAATATTCAATCATGCATTTGTCTTTTTAGGGTAAAATTTATTATTTAAACGAATAACATTATGACTTGGTTTTGGAGCGCCAAAATGATTTCTGATACATAATAAAGCTAAGGCATTCTGCTCAGTTATAAGCCTATTTCTTACGTTTGGGCTTTGTAGTAAAGTTGTGCAAAATCATGATGTGGCAAAATTGTTTTGACCTCTTTACTAAATCCTCTAGTCTGGTATGTTTATGGCCACACACTAAGAGTTTTTTTATTGGTTCAAACGCTTGCAAAAATGGAATTAAAAAATATTTTATATAATTATAAGAATTGAACCAAACATGAATCGAAAATGATATTAACCGTTAATTGTTTGCTTTGAAACCAAAACGGGGCTCAACAGCAACTGATCCTCTAAAAATAAAATTTGAAAAAACCTGAACCGAAACTGAATCTTATAAAACAGAATTTGTTAAATTCGAACTGAAAAAAACTATTGAAATTAAAATTGACCGAACCTGAACCTTAACCGGAACACTTCGACACCCTTCTTTTAAACTTTTGCAACAAATTTGAAGGATCTTAACAAATGGAATGCCTTGAAATTTCTTGCTTTACTGTAGAAGGTACAAAATTGAAATGATTGACCATTCAATATGGTCTGTTAATAACCATTCAATATATGAAGTTAAACCATTCAATAAAAATATTTTAAAAACCCGTTTAAAATTTATAAAATTTTGACTCTTTAATCTCTATCTGGTATCATTTATATAATGATATTAGTGGATGTAAATTTTTGGGTCATAATCCAGATTTATGCCATTACAACTTTTTATTTTGATTGTATCGTTTAGTGACTTTTACGTATTTTATTAATGTTGCTAAAATACCTTGATTTATCTGACACATGTGATGAAACAACAAAAACTCATGGCGGTACCAATGTTTAGTCGGTTAATTACAATATTGCATAAATTCGTTGTTTTATTGTGGAAACAAGTTAATGTTAAACAAAATGAAAACTTTTAAAAAATTTTACTTATTTTTGGATTAGATCAGAAATACAAAGCAATAAAAGCTTACAAAATGATAATGGTGATGATAGATGTGACATTGTGCAAAACAAAACCACATAATAAAATAAAGACTTTAACTAAAAACTTGTTTGATTCGAATTTATATTTACAGCTTGCTGATTTTTTAAAGTAAGGCTTTGTTAATTTTGTTTTTTTAAGAGTACCAAAATTTTAACCTATATAGTTAACATAGTTTATACAAAATCATATTTCTAAATGTTAAAAATAATCTCTAAATCTATGGTGAACAATACTTTTAAGCTAAGTATTTTAAAATCTATTTACGGTACTTTCAGAAATGTCAAAACTCTGATCAAGAAAAAGCAACAATAGACTTCATAACCAAAATTAAAATGAAGTCTGAATCAGCTTCTCAGCTAGATGAACAAGAATTTACGGTATTTGTTTTATTTTTAACTTTTTGATTTTTTTCTAAAAGTTTCTACTTAAACATTTCTTATCTAAAAGCTTCAAATTATAAATTTTAAAAGTTTTATTTTAGAGTGATTTTCCAATTTCTAAAGCATTGCAAATAGTTTACGACTTAAAGAATACAACTCTGAAGAACTTTGAAATTGCAATTCCAAATTGGATTCAAGATGCAAACAAATGGAAGAAAATATTTGAATCAGAAGTCTTGATTATTATTCGTTTAGTACAGGTATAAATTACTTTTCTTATTATGGTGATTTTCTTCAAATAGCTTTGTGTATAATTGAGAACTTAATACCTGGCCAGACTGCTGCACATTTTTTAGTACTCAGTATATATTTACCTAAAAAATGAATGTCGTAATGCAAAACGTCATTTATTGTTTTCTTTCTGTTCATGGTATGACACATGATATAAAATCATTAAGGGCTTGCTGAGTACCACCATAATTGTAATTTCATTCGGCAACAAAATTTGGTAAAAATAAAAACAAACGCTCAACTCCATTTCTAAACTAAAAATTGTTGAAATCATGAATTTGCAACAAAAGCAAGATGTCTCGTATGTAGTTTTGCTTTAAAAAAGATGTTTTGTTATTTTCAATAACTTAATTAAAAAAGTTTTTTCATGTACTGACGAATTCAAAAAATTTCTAATTTAATTAAGGTATTTCTGCCTAATGCTACGTATACATCAGGCATATCTTTTGTATATAAACTTGTGTTTTGTTGAAAAATATTTAATCTTTTTTCACGAATCGTTGCTTGATAACTGAGAGTTCTTATTAAGTTTAAACAGTTGTGACGTCAAAACGTTTGTAAAAGAACCTGAAGTAGATTAGCACAAAAACTCATGACACCAAATCGTTGTTGTTCGCCGGAAGGATGGGGTTTGCAATACAGACATTTGCTTCCTGGAGTTTTTAATTCTAAAAAATGTTATATAACTTCAGCTAAATAAATGTTAAAAGGTTTTTGGAATTTTTTCTTGCAGTTTATAACAATTGATTTTAATATTTTTGATCTATAACTAACAATATAATTTTTAGTCTATCATTTATATTTGCTTAAGTACTATCATTTGTATTGCGAGTCAGGAGGATAAATATAGAGATATAAAAAAAAAAAAATTTTAAATCTAATTTTTGACGTATGCATGATATTGCGATGATACTAAAACAGACTCAGGTTTTATATGTTTGATTCTTAAATTTTTTCCAAAACATTTACATGCTATTTAAAATATAAAAGTTTAAATATCATTTAAAAATAATTTATTTATATATGATTGTTAAAAAAAAGCTTCACTACGTGATAAAACAAGAAAAAGCTTTGTATAGGCAAAAAAAATAAACCCAGAATAAAAAACAGTGCGAGTAGAAAAAGAAAAATTAACTTTGGGGATTTCCCAAAAAATAAAGCCTGAAGAGGCAGCACAGCGAATAGTGACGAGACCCGTGGATTATACCTAGCTAAATTGTTACCTAATATTTATAAACAAAAAAATTCACTTTTAAATAATCACAGCCATATACCTTCAACTCATTAAGGTATGATGCTTTTATTGTGAACCTATTTTTCGTGATTTGCTTTAGCCCAATATCAATTCTTAAACAAACTTTTACGCCTGGCGTTAATTTCGAAAAAATTTAATACTGGTAAATGTTGCTTAATTTTAACTTGTACGGGAAAGAAACGCCTTATGACGTCACATTGTATTATTGTTTGCTAGTAAAAAACTCAAAGTAAAAGCGTGCACATGATCTGCATACTACTGTATATTAAAAAGTTAAACGTATTCTTAAATTAAAAAGTGAAAAAGATTTTCATTTACTGCATTGGCTTGATAATTTTTTCGTTTCTATGTAACATGCCCGGCCATATTTTTTAGTAGTGAGAAATATCACTTCAAGTCATTGCGCAAGAAGTTAACATCTTGCATTGGACTTTTAAGAAGATTAGCTGGATTAAACTGTGATTCGGATGTCATATTCTACGCTCAGCCACTCTTGCTTTGGTCCATTCGACGGCTGAATACTGTGCGTCTGTTTGATGTCGAAGTGTTCATACTCGCCTGATCAACAATCCCATTAACGATGCCTGCGTCCTACACGAACGAACAGCTTTTTTATCTTATCAAGAATCTAACTTCACCGCCGAAAGTCGGTCGGTTGCGGTGGCAGTAGTCGGCAGCGTGGTCGAGTGGTTAAAGCGTCGTGCTTATGATCAACATGGTCTCGGTTCAAAACCTACTCGCGCCATTCTCTTGTGTCCTTGGAAAAAACACTTTACGGCTCTTTTCTCTGCTTGCTGTTCTTGGCAAGCAGTTCTAAATTACAGTCATATCTCTATTAAATTACAAGCGGACCACAATATCTTGGTATCTCCGGAAGCAGGTCGGGGTAATTGCTTACCCTACGTATTAGAGCCTCCGTCGCTTTCCTGCAAGTTAGAAGCATAAAAATAGAGATAAAATAAAAAATAATAAACAAAAAACCCTACTGTCGTGAGCTCCTAGCGCTCAGGAACCGGAACACTTATTATATGAAAGACTACTGTATCCACTTTGTGGATAGCTGCGGCAACTTAAGTCAAGATACCCATTTGTGCCTGCTGCACTGAAACTACTAAACAACCTTTCCCAGTCAGGCACCGGAGTAGCATGATGGGCTTTCTTTGATGTCGACAAGAGCCTGGTGATCTGGCAGACAGAATGATGTCCTGCCTTTTAGTGGACCATCCAGCTCCTTTTCATCTCCTCCAAACAAACAAGAAGAAGTAATATCAAGTTTCAAAATTAGCTCAGCTTCTTTAACCAGAGTGTCAGTTTTGTTACCAACATGACATTTCAAAAACTTGTCCAGGCTTTACCCAGAAAACACAAAGTAGAAATAAGACTTTTTCATCAGTGTACCAAAACACTTCATATCGAAAATAAAATAACAAAAAAATTTGGGGGCTCGCAAAATTATTACAAGAGGCATACATTTATTTAACTGGTTGAAATTTACAGAGTTGGTTTAACAATTAATACCTAAATAACTTGCAGGTGAAAAAAATTTTGTTAAACGTTCCACAATTTTGATTATATTAAAGAATTAATTTTGTTGGTAATTACAAATAAGCAATTAATATTGTTTGCAGAGGGAAACTCAGTTCTCGCCTCACTCCTCACCTTTCACTTTGCAAAGAAAAACTCACATTCAGGAAGAATTTGAGTGGCCAGCAGTTCAATGTGACAAAAAAGTTGTTAAAATGATTTTTAAATCTGAAAAACGTGAGTTAATTTAGTAAGACAATGGTTGGTTAAACTGTTTGGTTCGAATTCTTTTTTAAACTTCATACACTGTTGAAAAGTTTCAAAGAAAAACTTTCAAAAATTTTATATACTCTATTTTCAAGTTCTTCGCTGTTTACTATAATTAAATAGACATTTCTGCAAGCTTTTCATTTAATATTCATCAGAAAAATGTTAATTATCTCACTTATATTTGATCTTCGACTTTCTCGTCCATTGTAAACAATGAACTTAATCATATTTTTTTATTTATTAATCATATAGTTACATTTGTAATTTTTGTATTGAAATTCTTAAGTAAAATTATTTTTTATAAAAGCATAGCTTCAAAAAATTTCTCTCTATTTTAATGCAATAAATATTTTGCCACTTAGTATTTTCTTAATGCCAAGAATTTTGATGCCCAAGTTTGCAATATTTATTGTTTTTTTTATGAATTTTTGTAATGAATTGACTTATTTTGATTTGACATGCTTGATAAAAGGATATTTCATTTGATTTTGCTTGATATAAGGTTTGGGGTAAAATTAACATTTTTCATAATTGTAAATTTTTCAGCTATGGAAAAAATTTTATTGAATGATTTGAGTTTTATTTTTCAGCTCTAGAAAATTTGCTATTGTTGCAGCCTTAACATAATGGCTAGTTTTATCCAACTTTTGATAAATTATACAAGTTTCTAATTCATGTATTTGTGATAATCGCATTTTATGCTTATTTCAAGTGTGCCTATACTTAAAAGTTGAAATAATTGTTGTCATGTGAAAGGGCATCTGCTATGGCTCAGAATAGGACAAAAATGTGCCCGGTTTTGATGATAGCAGCGATAGTGTTAAAACATGATAGAATTTCGTCATTTAGAGCCGTCAGATCTCGTGCTCCACATGGTGTCTGATTCACGGAACATTGCTAGAACATAATCTGCGGTTTGTTCAGTGGCGCTGCAAAAAGCGAGGCGCATTGGTGCATGGAGGAATTTGTTAGGATTAGGGATTTTGATTTAAAACTACCCTAACACAATATTACAAAACTTTTTCAAATAGAATTGATTAACCAGTTATAATAAAACCTCGTCTCTGTCCCAGAGTAGCACTATCACGTTATGCATTTGCATTATTTTGTCACCTGTCTCTGAAGTGGTACAGCCACGTCATTATATATAGTGAGTATAACAGAATATCCAAATCATTGACCGTGGGACACAGAAACGCCGTGGCACAAAATTTCACACGATAAATATTATGGGAAGCGGAGCACGATTGATAAAATAAAAACATAAGCTCGAACATAAAGCAAGCACGCTGCAACCACGCATTCAGCATACACTAAGCATGAAAAATCAAACTGCCCAAAACCAGTCAGCAAGCGATTGACCTTAACAAAAGTAAGCAGCCTAGACGAACTCTCACACTACTCTGTGTTCTATTTATAATTTATTAACTGAGCAACGTGGTTGCCTAATTTAATTAGTAGTTTAAAAGCAAGATTGTTTAATAGTTTCCGCGCAGTTGGACAATGTGCCCCCACATCTTAGTCTCACTTAGCAGACATCTATAGACATTTTAACTTTAAAGGTCATGGAATTTACAGACACTCTAAAGATCATGGAATATATATTCAGGTACCAGAGTGCTAATTTATGATTTTTATAGTTAATATGTAGCTTTCCATTTAGTCCAAGGACATTTTATTTGCCCAGCAAACATGATGACTGATTTTGTTTAGTTTGTTTGTCGCATATAACGGCTTGATATAATGATAAGACTTTGTAAATTATAACAGGGTGGTTGCAAAGAAATGGTGAGGTCTTCGAGTCAATGCAAAAATACCAGACATTTACAAGCTGTTTCTCAAAACGGAAAAATTAAATAAAAATAGTGTCACAAACTTTACTCCGAAATCTAAAAGGACCAGTTGAACTAGGTAACTCTAACACCTGCGCTGAAATAAAGCTGTGTCGATTTTTTTATTTATTCCGGCTTAAGAAATAATTTGCCTGGAGACTGAAGTTTTTAATATAGCTAGTTCCGGCTAAGTTTGAAATGATTCCTTAGAAAACTTCTTTCCGCAAATAGACAGAGACTACTGTCTCTAGCTATAAAAAATATGTTTACAATTTTACAAAACTTGATCAATCAATTCACGAAAACTTGGCACCCACGCTTTACCAAGCTTCAAAACAATTCCAGCGCCACAACTGCAAACAATCAGTTCAACAACTTTGTGCTAGCAAGCTATAAGGATGAATTAGCGCCCCGATGGCTAATTATTATTAATCTTAATAGTTCGTTGGTCACAAAGCTTAACAATTTTATCTCTCTATAAAACAAATGCCGTTCCGCAGCCACAAAATATCGAACGATTGAACTGCCATGCAACAACTCGAATTGTCCTTGAATGATTGACTGGAATAACTGGAATAAATTGCAAACAAAGTTTACGCTTATACTGTATAAGATCACGTCACGTGATGCAAAATCTTGAGGGAATATTCCGAATATTGTTAATTTCTCTGAATAGCAAAAAAAAAAAAGTTTAACATCGGTCAAAGCTTGCGTTATCGAAAACCAGTCACAATCTAAGAATTGTTACATGACCGGATTAAAGAATTGGAAGTCTGATTGGTGATACCTGAACAATCGAGAGAGGAAAAGAAAATTAAAGCTGCTACAGGTCACGTGGTTTTAATCTGATTAAAACGTGCATCTGATTACAATTAATGCAATGAACAATTAAAACAATCATAAAACAGCTTGGCGCTAAGTTAAATAGATTAAATTTAGCGGGGGTTTACCAACGGCGCAATAATTTCTTGATATGAAAAAGATTACGTCATACCAAAATTTAAAACTACTAAAATTTGAAAAATAATTACGAATTTATAAAGTTAAGATTAAATTGTGAATGAAGTGTGACAAACACAAAAAAAGCAAAGAAGCAAAATCAACATGTAATAAAAGATAAATCGAAGACCAATAAAGCAATGGAGAGAAAAACATAATAAAGTAAATAAGATAAATTATAAAAATTTTAAGAGTTTTGTTTTTATCTAAAATGAATGAAACTTAGGACTGTTTATACGTAGAATGACTTTGTATGCACCCTTAATATGCTTAAACATCATGGCAAAATAAATAGCAGGATTAGAAAAATTTATAATGATAAAGTTCTTTTATAATCTTAAGAATTTTTGGTTTAAATCATCAAGAGAGGAAAACATTGGCTAAATTTTATTGTATCCATTTTTTTACTATTTTTTTTTCTTTAAGCAAACAAAACATAAATTTTACCTCTTTCTTTTCAGAAAAAATTAAATGAAAAGTAATGAAAAAGTTTTAACAAATTAGCAGCAAATTGTTTAAAGGAGTAGTACCAAACTTCCTTCCGACTGCTGTAGGACAGTCATAGAGAAAGACTGATAGAATTATTTTTTATTTTTACTGCTTTAATCAAACTTTTCTCTTTGTTTTTTAGTTCGAAATAATGAATCAAAAAAAAAAGTTGTGCCTGAATTATCAGAGCAAGAAGGGGAAAAATTATTATCTCAATGTGGTAACTATCACACCAAGTTTTATGTTTTTAAAATATCATTTTTTAAGTTTACAAAACGTCGATTAATACTTGGCTTTTTTTCTAGTTTTATAACAAATCTTTAATCTATAATTGTAGTAAGGATGCGTCTTTGATGCAGAAGGAGGTAAAAAATGGAGGTGCTGAGGGTGGAGGTGAGGAAGACCTTAACCCTAACCCTAACCCTAACCCTAACCCTAATTTTAATCAAAATCAGAATCACTAACTTTCTTAGGGTTAAGGTTAGAACTGTATTTTTCTTTAGGGTTAAACTTGACCACTGTCTAGGTTTTTTGGTTTGCTGTCTAATGTGGGAATTGAAATCAGAATTACCGATGTTCTTAGAGTTAGGGTTAGGATTAAGATAAAAATTAGGGTTAGCGTTAGGGTCCTTTAAACCTCCACTCTTCATGCCTATAGCCTCCACCTCCTGCCACATCAAAGGCGTATCCCCAACTATTATCTATGCCTTTTTTTTAAGTATAGCTTCTTTTCTCTGAGATTTCTTATTTTAAGATGACTTTCACACAATAATCATAAACACTGTGACATTGTTGAATTGTAGCATTATTGAAAAAAATCTTAATTTTATTGCGGTTTTGTGAAAACTTATTTTTCTTTAACTGATAACCAAAACTATTATCATATCTGTAAGCTTGCTTTTTAGTTTATTTCTTTATGCTAATTGCAAAATTTTATTTTAGTACAAAACGTGAAGACTCATTTACTAGACAAAGCAAAAGAAATATCAGAGATCATTCCTCCTAAATTTATTCAAAGTTCGCTTCCAAAGCCAAAAATGCAGTTCTATATAACTCTTGAAAACAACATCTGTATGACAAGAGAAGATTCTTCTACACCACTTAACATTGGTTTTCCGGGTGAAAAAAATCTTGTTGATAGTGTAAACACTGATGATGTTTTTCAGCCAATTGGTTCTAAAAAAGAAAAAACTCAATTTTTTGAATCAAAAGCTGCTTTTCACTATGACAATTGTGGTGACATCACAACAATAACAGGAAATGCTGGAAGTGGAAAAACAACATTTTTAAAGATATTACTTGCTCAATATGCAGAAAAAGATCATCTATTTGGCTACAATTTTGTTTTTTACATTCCATGTTCTTCAGTTGATTTCGACTATGAAGGAAATCTTTTAGAGTTTTTAGCAATAGAGCTTCCTTTTTTGTGGATAAAAAATCTTGAAATTTGCAATGCAATTATTTCTAATTTGAATGAAAAGGAGAAAGTCTGCATTTTGCTTGACGGATTAGACATCAATAAGATTAAAATAAACGATGACTCAGATCCAAAAGTCGAAAGCAGATTAACTATGTCCTCCAAAAATTTTATTAAAAAAATTTTAGAAAAAGAGTTATTGCTAAAATCCAAAGTTTTAATAACAATGAGACCACTTCAATTTTCAGCTTTTAAGAAAAGTAAATTTTACAAAAACTGCCAAAATAAATTTTACATCCTTGGCTTAAATCATGAAGATCAAGTTAATATTTGCCAACATGTTACTTGCACAAAATTTGAAAAGATCATAAATTATATTGATGAGCACACTGATCTTAAAGTTTTTTGTTTAAACCCTACAAACTTTTTAGCAGTTTCATACTTTTTAGATAAATTCATGTCAACAAATAAAGAAGATTTAATTCCTTTGTTTCATTTTCCGTTGGTACAAATATTTATTCCCTCGCTTTTATTGATAACTTGGAATTTTGGTTTGAAAAATTTAAAAAGTGATCTAACGTATGCCGTAGAACTTGCTTGGAAAATGTTTTTTTCCAATAAATTAATGTTTTGTTCTGAAAGTGATGTTCACGAAGTGCACCAACACAGTCAAGTGCTGAAAACGTATCTTCAAATATTCCCTCCCGTTGCAGACTTAAATACTGACCTTACTTTTTCAGCCATAGTTTTCAGTTGTTTAATAGCTATGCATTTGCTATGTTTTCATGATTCCTTTGAAGACTATATCACAAATGTCATAAAACCCCAATTTTTGAAACTTGACAGTTGCTTTTTTAAAATATCAAAATTCCTTTATGGCTTGTGCAATTGTTCGGTGACCCAATATTTAAAAAAACTTTTTCCTTGTCTGTCGAGAGATATTTTAAAAACCATGCAAAACAATAAAGTAAAGATAATGAAAGATCTGATTAAAGAGGTTATGTCAAAAAAATTTGATCCGCAAAGCAACATGATTGCAGTGTTCTCCTTTGTTTTTGAGCTACATGACAACGAGTTTGCAAAAGAAATTGCTGAATCCTTGCCTGATAATATTGAACTGACAGAGTCTCTTTTAAAAGACCATTTTACAGGTTTACCGTATGTATTATCAATGAGGAAAAGAAAGATTTTGATTACTTGCCCACAGGCAATGATAGACATGCAAGTTTTCAAGAAAAATATTAAAATTCTTCAAACACTAGAAAATGTAACTCTATTGCCATTTTCAGGTCATTCGCACTTGTGGGATGACATTTAGTCTTTCAGTATTGCCACTTAGTCTTTCAGTATTGCCCACAAATTCTCAATTGGAATGAGATCTGGGATGTTACTAGGCCAATCTAACGTTTTGATATTCTATTTCTTAAACAAATTGTGTATGATACAGAATTTTAAAATAGCCCTCAAAAAATTTATGTCTAATAAAAAATGTTGTTCGACACTCTGTCACACCACAATTGTCTAATAAAATTCTTGTTTGACACTCGTCAGGAAATAAACAACGGAATAAACAAAAAAAATTCAATTGATTATCTAATAAAGCTGAACAAAGATGATTGAATGTTTAAGAAAAGCGTTAAAACGCGTAATCAGAGCACGATTTTCAAGTTGTAAACAATTTTTTTGGCGGCATAAATTTGACTTTTGCATGATTTGATGTAAACGGCTTCTAAAGCAGATAGCAGATAAATAAAACAATAAACGGCCAAATAAAAGAATGGTAACTTTTTTATTCCTATCAGATGTTGCGAAAGTTTGAAACTATTGAAAAAAAGCAAATAAGAAAAATAATTGTTTTTGGCAAAAAAATGTATAATTAAATAATTAATAAAAAACTAGTTTTTACCTAATCAGTTAGTAGATATTTTATTTGTTTTTTGTCATTGCCTTTGTTGAATATTTTTCAAAAACTGTTTTTTGAAGATTCACGTAGTAACAACTTTTGCATGATATTGTTTCAATTTTAAATTTGATGCAAACTTTAAAAATGAATCACTAACAAACAAGCTTTCATTAAGAATAAAATGTTTTTTTTTAATATTAAAAAGTATTTTGGATTGTTTTATAATATCGTAATTACTTTTGGTTAAATTTTTGGTATTTAAGAGTTCATAGTTATAATGTATTATTTCAATTTTTTTCAATTTTGAAGACAATTCTTAAATTAATTAAAGTCAAAATTTTTTTGAACTTATGTTGATAGTTGTATTTATGTACTATAACTTAAAACTAATAAATGTGTAAAATAACTTTAACGCTCTGTATGCCTTTGTATTATTAATGTTTAATTTGTGTTTTTAGTATTTTATAAATAGAAATACATCAAATCTATAGATTAACTTTTTTAATTAAAGTTGATGTGATAACATAAAGTGTGATAAAATGTGATAAAAATGTGATAAAAAATTATTAAACAGCTTTGATTATGCTTAACAGTTATCATTTTTTAGATATAGTATTATTGTTTAAAATGCTTTTGCTTGTTTTGCCGTTTTTGAATAATAGATGAGTAATTTTTGAAAGTAAACTTTATAAAAAAGAAAAGAACTTCTCAACTGTTACGAAACTTTTAAAGGTCTTCTTTTTCCTTAAAACAGTAAGTTTACTGTTTTGTACAAAAAATTGCCGCAAAAAGTAAAAATAAAAATTTAAATAGTTTTGTAAAAATACTTTAACTGTTTTTTTTATTTTTATTCTTTACAACATGGCTATGTTTATTTACTAGGTGATATTAAAGATAAAATATTTTAAACTTGTGATTTTGATACAAAAACCAACCCAAATTTTTTTTTTTTCAATAATTTTACTCTTTCTTTTATGATAACTTTACTGAAACTAATATGATTTGTATTTAGGTGTTTTTACCGAGGTTTTTAACGCATGCTAGACTGAGCGTGTCAAATTCACGACATGCGAAGTCTTTAAATAATTTTTTAATCATATGTTTAATTTAAAATCAAAAAAGTAATTTATTTAATTCTAAATTTAAATAACAAAAACGAGTTGAATGATTTAGCAAGAATTCATATTTCACCCAAAATTAGTCAGACAATTTAAGTAAAGACTTTTTCGTCTTCACTTTGGTTTCAACGTAAAATTTCACATCAAAATTCCAACTGAAGACCAAAAAAAAAAAAAAATAGGGTCATCACCTTGTTTCCCAACTGAATGGTGTCCTGCCGCAAATTTTTTGGAAGTCCACCAACGCAGCCCACATAAGCTCACGGGCTTGACACGCCTGTGCTAAAGTATTTAAAGTTTTTATAATAATTTTCAAAAGCATTTTTTTTAGTGTTCAGATTAACGTTTAATTTAAAAAAGACTTTTTAAAAAATAGTTATTTAATTTTACTAGAACAGATTTTTGCGCATGTTTCGTCGCCGTCGTCGTTTGGAAAAATATCCGCTTCAGGTCAGACACAAACAGGACTGGCGCCGAGAGTTTATCCTTTTACTACCCCAGACTGCTGCACTGCCTGAATCAGATGCTGGCAGCGGTGTTATTAAGCCAGCATCGAGTTTCGTCATCCAAAACTGTCAGACCTCGTGCTCCATGTGGTGCCCGATGTATAGGGCACGCTGTTAGAACATGGCTGCGGTTTGTTCAGAGGCGCCACACTCGCAATTTCGGTGAAGGAGCAAAACCCCATTTGTTCATGGACGAATGGAATCGCCCAACACCAGTCCGCAGGCGGTTGACCTTAACCCAAGCTGCTCAAGGTAAGCCCATATCAACAGGCCTGGCACCGGCCCGGGCACAAAAGCACGGAGCCTGGCAGCATTTTCACAATACTCCGCTTTCCGTTTGTGATTTGTCCATTCAGAAGCGCGGATGCCAAGTCTGGCAAGGTTGCCAAAAGATTCCGCGCAGCTGGCACAAACGGGCGTCTGGATCTTAGTCTCACTTGGCGAGTATCTGAGGACCGGCTTAAAAGACCATACAAGATATGATTGGGGTCCAGAGATCCACGCTAAGCCAAGGAGAGTGTTGCTCCCATTTGGCAAAGCTCATCTGGCTGGATGCCTGAGAGTACAGGTAGGTAGTCCGTTGGAATGGGACGCAGGTATCCAGTAACCATGCGCAAGGCTTCATTCAAGACACTGTGGAGGAGGCGAGTGTGAGCACTGCGACATCAGACTGGCGCACAGTACTTAGCTGATGAGTAGACTAGAGACAAGGTGGCTATGCGTAGTGTTTTAGCACCAGCACCTCACCCCGAGCCCACGACTCGCCTCAACAATGTGACGCGCGAAGATAGTTTTTTGAGGAATGCCACTAAATGGTGACGAAACGTGAGCAATCTGTCCAGTTTTACCCCAAGGTAAGTAGGGATTGGACAGAACGGTAAAAGTCTACCGTTGTTGTAGACCTTTAGCTCGCGTTTGGCCTCTCGGTTATTTAAGTGAAAGGCTGCCTGCCGTCACCGTCTTAGTGTGACTGAGCTTCAACCTCCAAGTCTGGAGATACGCTGAAAGTGTAGACATGTCTTGGCTTAAGGTCCCCTCCAAGTCCTTCCAGTTTCCAGAAGAGTGCAACAATGTTAGATCATCAGCATAAACAAACTTTCTGGAAATCATGGAAGGAAGATCGTACGTATAGATGTTGAATAGGAGGGGCGCCGAGCCGATCCCTGAAAAACGCCGTTTTTAAGACGGTGTAGCCTGCTTTGCTTGCTGTCACCGGTAGTAAGGATGAAACTTCGATTTCGGACAAGCTCCATGATCATTCTGACCATGTGGTTATCCGAAAGAAGCCTCAGCTGCTTGCAGGTAAGACCACGGTGTCAGACAGTGTCATAAGCAGCTGTCAGATCGATAAATACGGTACCGTCCTTCTTTTTAGCCTCGAAAGAATCCTCGATGTTCTGGGTTAGCAAAACAACTTGATCTATGGTTGATATCCCGCGTCGAAACCCAGTCTGCTCTTTAGGGAGCAGTGGATCAATTAACGGTTCAACACGGGCGTAGATAAGCCTGTCGAGGATCTTGTAGGGAACACAGAGCAGAGATATCGGTCGATAACTCTTTGGGTCCCCCACGGGCTGCATTTACTTTGGGATTGCGACCACAAGCGCTCTTCTCCAAATCTTGGGAATTTTGAGTCGGCGCAAACAGGAAGAAAGAATGTCACGTAACCAGGACTTCAAAGCAGCTCCGGCATGGAGTATAAGCTCGGGGCATATGGAATCAGGTCCCGGAGCTTTACCTGGTTTTAAATGTTGGAGGGCAGCAGCAAATTCTCTCTGTGAAAAATTGTCAGAGATATTTACTGCGTCTGGTGTTGTGGCCCTCCAAAGGTCAGACACTTCTTGAAAGACAAGTCGAGATGACTTGCGGTCAACAGCCTCGTATTTCCCATTTCTAACCAGCTGAGATGCAATAGCATTGGCTGAAACGGGACAGTGACGAGGAGAGTGTCGTGACCTACCAGTAAGGTTGTTCAAAATACTCCACGCTTTTCGACTAGAGTGTGAGAAGTCAATGCTCCGAACTGCTTCGGACCATCGGTCCTTCCGCTTTCTGTCAAGCTTGGCAAGCAAAGCTGTAGCAGCCAAGCTTGAGTCGTCTCTCTAAGGAGACTGCAGAAAGGTTTTATAGAGGGATTCACACTCTGCATCCCAATACGGAATATAGTTATTTCGATAGCCGTGTGGAATGGTCTTTTTGGCTGCTTTCTTAATGTTGTTACAGAAGTCCTGGTAAGCCGCATCCACATCAAGTGAATCAGGCGGCAACAAAGTCTTTGCGAATTTATTCGCCAAAGCAATGTAGTGACTCTATTTGGCCTTGGGAAAGTTCCATCGCTTAACAGGCATGCTTGGCACTGCCATAGCAAACCTTGGTAGTGTAATAAGCGAAGGTCGATGTTGTGACCTGGGGAACTTGTCAAGGACACGTCTATCCGGTAAGCGACTGTTAGGACCTACGCTAGCGAAAGCTAAATCCGGATTGGTGCCAGTGTTCCAGCGGCCGGAATAAAAACTGGCAGCGTCCTTGGCATTATAAGGAGGGCACGACAATTAATACTTGCCCAGCCAGCCAAGCACTCACCGTCTGGGCTGTTGTCATTGTAAACCGACCATCATGATGACAGCTAAAATTGCGAGCATAAAGACAGGAGTAAGGAAACACTGGAAGATCCAGGGTTCGCAATCGCGTTGGCGGTGGCTTGTAGACGCTGACTATTTTATAGCTATCAACGTCCACACACAATCACTCGATCTCCGATGTCGGTGGAGATTTGTCCAAAAGCGTGTATCTTAGTCGCTCGTGGACAAACGTGACAAGACCATGCTTCCTGCTTAAAGAAGACCAAGCTAGTTGGTAGTTTGGAAGTACCAACTTCTCTGCATCAGTGCAGTGGGTCTCCTTTAGTAGGATGACGAGTGCCTCAGATTGCATAGTGAGGTGATAAAGAACGTTCATCTTACTTGCAGTGAAGCCTTCGATGTTCAGCTAAAGAATAGTGGGTCTTCGGAACTTGTTGGCAATGTGCCCTGAAAGGGGAGTTTTATCCTAGCATTACCCCGTCTTGAAAAGGACGTTTTCCAATTAGCAGACCCACACTGAACATCGGAGTGGGTGGATACCCTTCCGTTTTGGCAGGTTCGGTTTCGGTCTGTCATTTTTAAAATCAATGAACAGACCTACTCACAACCCAGGGTGCGAGAAAGCACCTACCATCTGCGCATGTTTAATTTTTGTGGACTAAATACTGACATATGTCGTTCTTTCATTCAACAGGAAAAATGAAAACTTTTTTGTGAAAACAAATATTTTGACAAAATTATTAAGTTTTGTAGGTTTAAAAAAGAAAATGGAGAGTAATAATCACGACCATATCAACAACCAATCTAGAGAAAATGCCATATTGTTGTCAGGTAAATGAGTAAACATTAAACAATCATAAATTTTATTAAAGTTTTGCTTGATAGTCAAAGTTCAAAAAAAAATTTTACGTGTTTTTCAAAAATTTTAACAGAAAAAAGTGTTCTTTCAATTAACAAGAAAATATCTAATAAATTTTTTCTCTCAAAAATATTTACTGTTTCATAATAAAAAGAATAATTTGAGACAAAAATATGCCACAAAAAATGTTGAGAGTTTCAGTGAAGTAATGTTTTTACGATTTTGTTTGAACAATTTTATTACCTATGAAACAGATCAAAAGTTAACACAAGTTCTTCGCCACGCATTTACGAATTACCAAAGATTCATAAACCAGACTGGCCTCTTCGACCGATTGTTTCTTTTATTAATTCACCTCTATATAATCTTTCTAAATTTATGGCAAAAATATTAACACCTTTAATAAATTCCAATAATTTATCAATAAAAAATTCATTCGAATTGATCGATAGAATATCTAACTTTAAAATTAATGATAACGATTTGATGCTTTCTTTCGATGTTGTGTCTTTATTTTCTAAAATTCCTGTGCATATAGCTAAATCAGTTATTTTTGATCGTTTGAAATGTGATAGCGAATTAAAATTTAGATGTAAATTAAATGTCAACAAAATTATGAATGCTTTGGATTTATGTTTAAACAACACTTGTTTATGTTTTCGTAAGAAATTTTATCGTCAAATTTTTGGTGTTGCGATGGGTTCACCTATCTCCGTCATTGTAGCTAATTTAGTTATGGAATCTATTGAGAATAAAATGCTAAAAGATTTTGCTTCCCCACCTCGCATTTGGTTACGTTATATTGAAGATACTTTTGTTGTGCTAAAGAAAACTGAGGTGGTATCTTTCTATAAATTTATAAATAATATTGAAGAAAGTATTAAATTTACGGTCGAACAAGAAGTTGATAATGCTATTCCGTTTTTAGATGTTTTAATAATTCGTAACAATGGTCAATTAACTACAAAAGCCTATAGAAAACCTACACATACAACTAGGTACTTAAATTTTAATTCATGTCATAATTTTTCTCAAAAAGTTGGTTTGGTTAAAACATTATTGTTTCGCGCTAAATCTAAATTAATTACAAATTATCGAGATAAAATTAATGAAGTTAAATTTGTTTGTAATGCTTTACGTGATAATGATTATCCAGATTGGTTATTGAATAAAATGAAAAAAGAAATTAAACATAAAAAAGTTAATAAAACTGTTTGCATGAGTAAAAAAATATCTAACTATGTCGGTTTACCATATATTAAAGGTTTGAGTGATGAATTGTCTAGAATTTTGAGAAAATTTAATATTAATGTGTATACTTACCCTTATAAAACAATTGGAAATATTTTACCAAAAATAAAAGACTCTGTGGATGATATATATAAGCGTGGTGCAATTTATAAAATTCCGTGTAAAGATTGTTCAAATGTATATGTTGGTGAAACGGGCAGATGTTTTAATACTCGCTTATCGGAACATAAACGTGATTTGAAACCGATTAATTTGGCTAAACTAAAAGAAGACGATTTGAATAAAAAAACTGCATTGGTTAAGAATTGTTTTAATTGTGAACATAGGATTGATTTTGGTAATTTTGAAATATTGGATTATAACATTGACTATGATAAAAGCAAATTTTTAGAATCATTATATATTAATAATACAAAAAATTCAATAAATGATAAAGATCGTAATGTTTTTCCAAAAATATATAGCAATATAAAAAATCTAAACTAATGTGGGTTTTCAACCTGTTAAATTTGTTTCTTTTGCACTAAGTAATTATGAAATCGTTCTGAATGTTCGCTTCTCACCTTGTGTTTGTTGGTTTGTGTTTTTAACTTCTTGGTTTTTTTGAATACGGTGCGCGTTGTGTTCTGCTTTTACCTGAAGAAGTCCGCCCGATGCAACGGACGAAACGTCGTTGAGTTCTTTAATAAATATTACGCCTTTTGTATTTGTTGAAGTTTTACTTGCCTCTGATTTTACCAGAAGAACAATGAATTTTAAAACAAGTTGTCTTTATTAAAATTCTTTGCATTTACATTTTCGTTTTAGGTTCCTGATAGTAACCCATTCTTTTTTTGTTTAGCTTTTTTGTTTATATATTTATGTTGTGTCCGATTAAATAAAAAAAAGACAACAAGAGTAAACTAAACCTTTTTACTGAAACATATTTGTTTAATATTTTAGAAAACAGCTAAAAAAATTTAGAATAAATCTTTGTAAATACAAAATAAAATTTAAAAAGACTAAGCAGAACTTTGAAAATGCAGTGGCACTATTATTAAACATACAGTATATAGCTAAAT
The DNA here is from genome assembly GCA_963680785.1 of Diplosoma virens. Classification (NCBI taxonomy): domain Eukaryota; kingdom Metazoa; phylum Chordata; class Ascidiacea; order Aplousobranchia; family Didemnidae; genus Diplosoma; species Diplosoma virens. The sequence continues at coordinate 77,476,081 of OY796880.1, read as the reverse complement.
CATAAGACCAATGTTTCTCAACCTTTTTACTTCCACGGCACATTTTACTACCTTTCGAAATTTTGCGGCGCACTTGTACCAGAGTGCAGATCTTAATTTTTGTCCCAAAAATTCAAATAGTCCCAAAAAATAAATAAGTCCCAAAAAAAAAACGAAACAATGTAGTAGTGTTTTTTAAAACGTTTTGCCGCACACTTGAAAATTTCATGCGGCACACAGGTTTAGAAATACTGCATTAGATGTATGATTGCTCATTTTAGATTTGACTTTGATTGAAAATCAAAGAAAACGAAATATTTTTTTTGTGCTTGATGCAAAATGCAGTAGCATAGCATTATTAAATTAGGTGTTGTTTACTTTCCTCTCTTAAATGAGAGAGAGGGAACATCAAGTGGAAGGTAAGCTCCTCAGAAGATACTGATGGGATTTGAGGTTGAAATAAAACAGATTGGATGCCGCGTCTCAAACGGGTGTAGAGGGGTAGATGTTGTGAGGAAATAAGAGGTGAGAGCGATAGTGGTATGGTGGAGAGGTGATGAGTGGCACCGACTTGAGCAAGAGAATCAGCAACTTTTTTTCCTGGAAGAAAAGAATGGCCAGGTATTCATTAAAGATGAAATACCTTAGAGTAGAACAAAGAGTTGACAAAAAAGAAGATTGAGTGTCAATGAGGAACTTGGATACTAAATAAGGGAAGGGGGTAGTGAGAATAGCCGGGTCAAACTGAAAGTCAGAGAATAAGGTGACAGAATCAAAGTAACAAGATGAGCAGAGAAAAATACACCATTCAAGAGCCTGACGAATGGCATAAGTCTCGGCGCTATAGCTAGTAGCCCAGCTCCCAGCAGAGAAGAAAAGAGAGGCAGCAGTGAGACACTTAGTACAATTAAAGTGAATCCCTACTCCTCCCTTCCAAAGACCACCAGGATCAGTTCAGGCAGTTATTTTGCAATGCGTGACCCAATAGTTGATCGAGCAACACTTGATCGCAGCGATACTTAATCGAAGCAACACTTGACCAAAACGACACTTGATCGAAACGACACTTAGCCGAATAATGAAATAAAAAATTTACAACTTTGAATCTGTCCCAATTTTGTCAATTTTTTGTCCCAAAAACACAATAATCTCTAAAAAATAGGTCTTTATTTTGAATCTGTCTCTGATTTCTCCAAGGGATCTGCAAGGATGGAGGCATGGCACAATTCCCCCCTAAATAACTGACTACAATGTAAAAACAATACAAAAACGGCAGTAGTAGACATCCAACAAAACATAACCATAACAAAAAATCTATTTGTCGCCCCTCTAAAAATGGTTTTGCCCAGGGACTTGTTAACAAACCCTGACCTAGACACTGACAAAATTTTATAAAAAAATAAAAGAAAACTGTCTTTTTACTGATGGCCTCAGCTTTTTATGAATATAATTTATGGTAACAAAGAGATTGTTTAATCGCAGAAACATAAAAAAGTAAATCTTTTTTTTTATCAAATGTCATTTCGATCAAGTGCCGTTTTGATCAAGTGTCGTTCGATCAAGTGTCGTTTTGATCAACAGTCGTAGCACCGTCGCTATGAGGGAGAGTGGAAAGATGGGAAACAGCTGCGGCATCACAGATAAAAGGAGGGTCGTTACGAAAACATGAAGAAAAAGTATGAGATAGAGTAAGAAGATGTAGACCAGGAAGATTTAGGAAAGCATACGATTAAAGGTTTTTGAGGTAATTGTAGATTAGGGGTAAGTTATAGGAACTAGAGAAAGAGCTTCATGGTCCTTTCTTGAGACGTATACGAGGGTTATGATGAGTGAGAAAGGTTAAAGGAAAAGAAGGAGGTAGCCTAAAAGCTTGTTCAAAGAAGAGAAGGATTTAATTATTTAAGAGAAATTTAAGAGAAAGGATTAAGGATTTATTTAAATCTTAAATTGAAGGGCTTAGTTCTAAATGTACCTAAGTCACATAATGTCATTTTTAGAAAATGAGGTTTAAAGTTTTCAAAAACTTACTTCTACAATAGAAATACGCTAAGATTTCAAACCTCTGCGCTATTCAAAAAGTGATTTCCTGAAAAGATTTTTTGTCAGAATATTTCTGGCGAGTAAACAAACAATTTTTTCAGCTTATCTCATTTTTTCGAAAATGTGACTTAGGTACTTTTAGAAATAGGGCGTTCAATTTCTCTTAAATAAATAAATCTTTAATAAATTTGTTTATATTAATAAAGATTTATTTAAGAGAAGGATTAACGAATAAAAAACAAAAACAATTGACAAATTTTTATTTCATTTTATTTATTTTATATTTTATCTCTATATTTATCCTCCTGACTCGTAGGAAAGCGACGGAGGCGCCAATACGTAGGGTAAGCAATTACCCCGACCTGCTTCCGGAGATGCCAAGATATTGCTGTCCGCTAGTAATTTAATAGAGATATTACTTTAATTTAGAACTGCTTGCCAAAATAACAAGCAGGGGATAGCGCCGTTAAGTGTCTTTCCAAGACACAACATAAAAGCGCGAGTAGGTTTAGAACCAGGACCATGTCAATCACAATCCCGGCGCTCTAACCACTCGACCACGCTGCCAACTATGAGTGAGGGTAATACAAAGTGGAGGAAGAAGTGCTTCTAGGTATAGCAGGGTAATAAGAGTTGACGGTAGATAGTCACTTATAATTCTACTGGAGGATCTTTGCATTCTCTACACAGAGGTAATGTGGGTGGGGATAAGAAAGAAAACCATCCCGGAGAACTATAAGTAAGAATAGGTCAAGTAAAGGCTTTATTTATTGTGCAGAGGGATTCTTTAGAGGGTTCCCAGGAGGAAGAGGCAATAAAGCGGAAAATACAGAATTGTACTTTTTCCGTGAGATAGTACATGGTATTTAAAAGAAAGACTTTGTTCCATGATTACAGCAAGAAAGGTCGGATTTGTGTTGAAGTTACTTGAAATGTTAAAAATTGACAAAAGGGGCTAAAGACAAGATTGATAGGGGTATAAACTACGGAAAGATGATCAACATTTGAGAGGGTAGACGCCGCTTGGAGGACGATTCCACCAATATATCAAGGGCGGCCTGGACAGCAGCAATTGCACGCTCAACGTTTGGCCAAGAGACCCAAATAGCAAGATGGTCGGCATGGAGGGAGACTTTAACGGAAGAGGGAAAGAGGCAGAGAGTGATTGATAAAAAGAGAGAAAAGGACTGGTCCAAAAACTGAACCTTGTGGTACATCTTTACGAAGACGGAAAGGACAACTATGAGAATGATAGATTCGGACTTTCGAATGGCGATCTGAGAGATAAGATTATGACCATTTGTCAAACCAGAGTGAAAGAACAAAAGAGAGCAATTTAAAAAGAAGCACAGAATGCCTTACTGGTCAATTTTGCAATTCAAAAGCTTTCTCAAAATCCTTAGTGGCAAGGATAGTACGTGCGCCTGGTTTAGATTGATGAAAATAATCTGCGATTGACTGTGAGAGAAGGAGAACCTGATCTATAGTCAATCTACCAGATTTAAAACCAGCTTGCACATGTAAGTGAATATTGCTGTATTTTAGAAAATTGGTAAATCGTCCGAGAACCATTCTTTTGAAGAATTTCGAAGTGCAGGAAGAGAGAGAGATAAAAGGGGGGTGAATCAGAGGGTTTGCCTAGTTTAAAATTGGGATAATGTTTGATTGTTTTTATGCAAATGAGAAGGTGTGTGTGTGGACTAAAATAGGTTAAAGATACAATATGTAGGAAGAATTGTAGACTAGATTAGGCAAGACGGGTTAAAAGTAGGTAGCTGATATAATTAGGGTACAATGAAGTGTAGTTTAAAAGTTGGGAGATGACTAATAAAGGTTCGAGGAAAGTGAAAGGTAAGGAAAAAGTGTGATGAAGAATATCACAATGAGCGGATCTAATTTCATTCATATAGCTTTTTTCGAAACTTCGGAAGGATTTGGGAGTTTGATAGAGAAGTGGGATTGTAGATAAGCGAAAAGTTGGTTTGCACAGTCTACAAAGTATGACAGTCTGGAAAATTGGAGAGACCAGATAAAGATAAAGAAGAGGAACCTGAAATGAAGCGCAGTAGAGAGAAAACTTCACTGGAACAGGTTTTAGGAAAAAAGCTAGAGCAAGTTTTCTGCCATGAATGCAGCTTTAGTCTTTGAAATCACAGTTGAGGTATACCTTGAGATAGAGATATAGTTCTGGCAGTCTTCTTCAGGTTAAAATAATCGTGATTATAATTGATATGATCTTAGTTCAAAACCTATCCTCATTGTTTTGTTGTTTCCTTGGGAAAGACACTCTACGGCATTTTTTCCTGCTTAGTCATGTTGGCAAGCAATTCTAAATTTTAGTCATATCTCTAAAAAACAATTAAAAAATTTCAACAGAATAACAATATCTTGGTATCTCCGGAAGCAGGTTGGAGTAAATGCTTGCCAATCTAATTGCGGAAATCCCAAGATATTGCTGTCCCATTAAAATTTTTTATTTTTTTTCTAGTTTTATAGAATACTTTCTTAAATTCTTAAAGTTTTTAATGTCTTTTTTTCTGAACAAAATAGAAATAGATATGTATAGCGCCTCCATCGCTTTCCTCAGTCCTCAGTCAAGAGAATACTTATGGAGATGGAATGAAATTTATGATTTATAATTGTATTGATGTAGTAACAAACAAAAAATCTATGAGAATTCACGCCAAGTGCTATTGAATCAATTTTGTAATACCTCCGTAAAGTTGTTTATTTTTATTTTAAAATTATATACCAGCCTTTATTTTTGAGCATTTCAAGCATCAAGATTTTTCGGAAAAGATTTTTAATCATTGCTAAACAAATAAATCATTTTTTACTGTGTGTATTTTTTAATGCTCTACCAATATCTAGTTTATCTTTATTGGGTTTGTTTATAATTAAAAATATTTTTTTAGAGACAATCAATCAAAGAGTCGAAGCAAACACTTTGAGTTGTGATCAATTTAGTGCTGGAGGTGGAGATAATATAAAAAACGTCTTCCATTCTTACTATAGTAATAATTTTTTTTTAAATAGTAAAAAACTTATTTTGTAAGTAAAATTTTTAAGAAAATAAAATATTATTTACTTTTGTAATTTTTGTTGAAGTATGATCATAGCATATGCTGAAATTTAATTTCGAAAAAAAATTTTGTTTTTACGTCATGATAATCTCAATATTATTAAAGAAAAAGCTTCATTGTTTATATTAGAGTTTTTTTATTTTTTTAAGAATATTTTCTATCATTCCAATGATTGTAAAAAATAAAACTAACGGCTATCAAATGGGTCTTTTTGTAGTGAATCTGGTTTAAATGTTTTAACTATTTTGTCAAAAAAAGTAATAAAAGCAAAAACTTTTTATTTAAACAGGTAGGCTATTTCTAATTTAATTATAGTCATTTAAATAAAAAACAAAAATAATCCAAAACTGTCAAAAAATAAATCACGTACAAACTTGCAATGAGAGTTAGATCTATTGTAGGATACATAAACTAAGAAAATTACTTTTAAAAAAATTATCCTATCTAAAGAAATTGAATAAACAAAAGCTTATAGAGTTTGAATGGTATTTAGCTGAGATTTTTTGTTAAGAAGAATAACTTATTTAAATGGTACTGTTTTTTTGATAAAACAAGATGAAATGAACACAATACAAAATCTTAATTTATCAAAACGGCGTTCTCTTTTAACTTGGTCTTACTGCCGGCAAATATTTGTTGGGCGCTTTGTTTATTCAAAATATTGTAAATGATAAAAGAAATTTTATTTTTATTTTATTACTTAAATAAGATTTTTCTTTTTTATTGTTTTATTTTGGAAATAAAAAGGCAATGTACAGAATGAAAACAGGCAAAGCAATTGGAGTGACGGGTGTACTAATTAAAGCGATTTGATTATGTAATGTCGAGATATTTTGGTAAAGATTAGCAATGACATAATGAACGGGGAGAAAATACCCACAAACTGGACAAAGAGTATGTTGATATCACTAAGCAAAGAAAAAGATAATGTGAAGGAATGTGCTAACTGAAAAAGTTTGAAAATTCTCGAGAATGCAATGAAAGTTGTAGGAAAAGTCTTTGAGGAGCGAATTCGAACAAATGTAGAGTTCCGCTAGATTTAATGGGTTTTGTGCCATGGAAAGAAAGAGTGGATGCTATATTTACTGTGATACATATAATAAAGAAATATGAAGAATTAGAAAGCTCATTGATCTAGAAAAAAAGGAAAATAATTTGGTGGTCATTTAGAAAAAACAGTTGTATTAAAATCAGAAGTGAGAGCAGTAATGTATATTATCAAGAAAGCTGAAACAACAGTAACGCTTGAGGGAAAAGGTCAAAATGGTTTAATGTAAAAGTAAGAGTACATCAAGACTTAGTGCTTAGTCCAACGATTTTTTCAATTGTCTTACTATAGATGCATTATTAGATAATTTTAAAAAGACAATGAAGAAATTTTTGTTTACTAACAGTTTAGTCATCATGGGAGATTGTTGAATAAAGGTGAAAAAAAAAATTTATTATCTACCTTTAGGGTGAAAAAATACTTTTCCGTGCATTTTTTCATCCTAAAGGTAGATAATAAGAAAACCAAAGCAATGAAACTTGGAACCAGATCATCAAAGGAAGTAATCAGTTCTATTGATCTATGTTCAATATGTGGAAAGAGAGTGATGAGAAACTTTATCAAGTGTTTCAAGTGCAAAGATTGGGTTTATAAAACCTGCTCTAGTAACCATTAAAGACTTAATAGTCAAATAAATTATGAATATGGCAGATGTAAAAATAATATCAATAATGAAAAAGAAAATATATGTAAAATTAGGTTGTGATAAGATTAAAATTGTTAAAGAGTTTTGTTATCATGGTGATAAAAGGAAAAAGATGATAGCACAGCAGGGTAGTAACGTCAAGGATACATGCCGGATAGAAAAAGTTGAAAGAACTTTTGGATACACTTTGTGGAAACTGCTTTCTGGTAGACTGAAAAGAAGATTATATAAAGCATGTGCAAGAAGTGTGATGTGCTACAGAGTTGATTGTTAGGCGAAGAAGTTTGACACCAGAAGAATACAGACAATGGAAATAAAATAATTTGAATTATGTGTTCCAAGACCCTCCTGGACAAAAAATGTATTGAAAACAATGTTGAGGGTATTGACGAACATTTAAAAGGGCAAAGTATGCTATGCTTTGGTGATCTCGAGAAAATAAATATAGGAGCTTTTGAAAAAAAGAGTTTATGAAAACAGAATAGTGAAAAATACGAGAAGAGGAAGACCAAAAAAAACTTGGATGGAGATAGTGAACCATGACTTGAGGAGAAGAAACTTGTCTATTGAAAATGTTTATGATCATAAAAAGTGAAGGCGTTGCCGTAAACAACTTAAGGACCCTGATATTTTATGATAAAGTCCAGGTCTCAACAAATGAATGGAAGAAGATGATGATGATAATGATGTAAGATGAGGTATAACATAACATACAAATAATTTTTTATCGATGAAACTTTGTACTTATTTAACCAATACTTTTGAACCTTTATCTTCAATATTTACATTTAAAATCGAATGCATTTACGAATGCAATTTAGGTATCAATAGCGATCCATCGCTTCAAACCTATTGTAAAAAAACGATTAAGTAAGTGCGTATCTTATTTTGTATTGTATTATATCATTCCATAGGGTACTTGGAAAAAACACTTTTTGGCACTTTCCCCTTCTTGTTGGTCTTGGCAAGCAGTTCTATGTTTCAGTCATAATCTCTACAAAAATTAGCAGCCTTCGTCCCTTACCTGCGAGTTAGAAAAATAACTATAAAGATAAAATGAAATAACTTTCTAAATTTCCAGTTATTTTTTATAGTTAAGATAAATGAAGATTTAGAAGTTAGTTTTTGCTTTTTATGGTAATTTTAGTTTTATTATGACGTAATCTTTTTATTAGTAAGTAGTATTGCAAAATCAGTACATCACCCACATTTAATTTATTCATATGGCAGCGTGGTCGAGTGGTTAAAGCACCGGAACTGTGATCGAAATATTCTCTGTTAAAATCTTACTTGCGCCATTATGTGGTGTCCTTGGGAAAGATATTGTACGGCACTATTCCATCCTTGGTGGTCTTGAAAAACATTTTAGAATTAAAATCATATCTCTATTAAATTTCAAGTAGACAGCAATATCTTGACATCGCCGGAAGCAGGTTAGGGTAATTGCTTGTCCTATGTATTAGCGCCTCCGTCGCTTTCCTGAGAGTCGGAAGAATAAATATAGAGATAAAATATAAAATATATGCAAATTGTTTTACAAGTTTGTTGGAAATGTTTGTTCTGACGTTTTTAATTCAAAGCACATAGCTAATGCCTTGATACCATTGTGAACTTTGGAGTTGTTTTGCGCAATTTTATATAGACATTGTATATAATTATTTTTTATTCGAATGCTGAAGAATGCTGTATGGAATCTATTATAATTTTCAAGCTGATTCTACATTATGTAATTGTTCACTGCAGGTCTTTTAATTGGTTGCCTTGGGTATGACGTTAAACTACAGGAAAGGCTTCAGTTCGGGTGTTCTAAAGTTATAGAGAAAGTAGAGTTACCCATTAATTTCCCTTACTCCCAGGTTCACTTTGACCCGGAGTGGGAGCACCTGTTAGAGTTCCAGCAATGGATTAGATAGATCAACCTGTTGCCTTGCAGGTAATGTCTTTTTAGATCAAAGTTATGTCCACATCAGACAACTGCGGTTGGTGTCAGAAAAGGCATGTGACCAATAAAAATTTGCTCCAAATTTCTATAAAAATGAAACTTAATAAAATGCCCCCACTCCCCAGCAACCCTTAAATGGGAAGGGGGTGCGAAGAATCGCTTGGTATAACTCAAAAAAAAGAAAAAGTCTCAGATTGGAATTAGACAAGGTACCTGGAACATCGGTAGTCTTTGTCGTAGAGAGACAGAGGTGGCAGAGGAATTGAGGAAGAGGAAGGTGGATATTTTTGGTCTGCAAGAGGTACGATAGAGGGGCCAAGGAGCTCGTTTTATTGGAGTTAAAGGAAGAAGGTACAAGTTATAGTGATCGGGAAATGATACTAGGAAGGGTGGTGTGGAAATATAGGTCAACGAGGACCTGTTTGAGAGTTGTTGAGATACGGAGAAAAAGTGATAGAATGATGAAAATGTGCTAAGGTACGCTATTTTACACTATTTGGGGAGGAAATGATACGAGTGATATGTGTCTATGCATCTCAAAGTGGAAAGCCAAATATACAGAAGGATAAATTTTATATTAACTGGTTTATGAATAAGATATGAAAGGTACAAAAGAATTGACTTTGGAGATTGCAGACTTTTATGGTTATGTTGAAAAAAAAGTGAATGAATTTGAGGGTGTATATGGGTAAAATGGAATTCGGGAGCGAATTTTGGAAAGTAAAAGGCTGGAGGAGTTCTGCGATCTGAAGGATTTATGTGTGGCGAATACATGGTTTAAGAAAAAGGAGAAAAGGAAAGAGACATACAGTTGACATGTGTTTTGTGGATTTGGAGGAGGCCTTTGACAGAATTCCAAGAAGAGTAATGCAATAGGTATTGTTAGCGCTCGCCGTGGGTTTCGAACCTATCTCTTTTCTTTTCAATCACGCTCCCGCCGCGTGATTCTTAGCAGCCAGCTATAATAGTTATAAACGCTTTTTGCCTATTGTGATTGCGCCTTGCGCATTACAGTAGAATTCTTTCTTTATAATCTCTTGCATCTTAAGTTGGAACAGATAAGGGGAAAGCAGTAAATTGGTTGTTTTAATTGTTCTAGTCGTTTAATTGTTTTAATTGTCGGACTATTGTAACGTTTTGTTCTATTTTCAGAAAACGCTTTGATTTATTTTTATCTGGCTTGCTGGCTCCAGCCATTAGTAATAAATTTTGTAACTTTGTTAAGCTGTGTTTGGCTTTGTTAAGAAGATTTGTTACTAAGATACGACTCGGATCTTATTCGAATAGAAGAGAGACTAAAGATCTTCTGGACTCGTTATCTCTCGCTTTCAGGCACTGAGGAAGAAACGACTACATGAGATCTTGGTGAAAACAGTGATGAGTTTGTATGAGGGTTTAAAGACGAAGGTTAAAGTTGGATCTGAATTTTCAGAGGAATTTGATGTAGCAGTTGGTGTACATCAGGGATCTGTTTTGTCACCTTTGTTGTTTGCAATTGTAGTGAATGTTGTGACAGAGAATACAAAAGAAGACTTGATATTTTGTACGCAGATGATTTGGTACTGATGAGTGAAATAATGGATGTTTCTAATATGGAGGAAAGGTTTCTAAAATAAAAAAGAGCATTGGTGAGCAAGGGACTAAAGGTAAATTTTGAAAGACAAAGTTGATATTATGTGGGTCAGAGGGTAAAGATATACAAAGTAGAATAAACCCATGTGGAATATGAGGAAACCTGGTGACAATAAACTCAGTGCTATGCATAAAATGTCACCAATGGATTCATGGAAGGTGTTCTAAGTTGAAAAATATAACCTCAAGTGCGGGAAAATTTTTTGTTTGTAACAAATATGAAAAACGACAAATGGTGCGGGAGAAGTGCAACAGGAGGTAATGTGTGATAAAGTGGATGCTTTGAAGGGAATTTGCTACCTGGGTGATAGGTTGAATAAAGTGGATGATATGAAACTGCAGTAATTGCAAGAACAATAGTGGGATAGAAGAAATTCAGAGAGGGTGGTGAGATACTGTTTGGAAAAAGATTCTTCTTGCGGACACAAGGAAAGATATATAAGAGCTATGTAAGATTAGCTATGTTATATGGAAGCAAAACGTTGTGTTTGAGAAAAAATAGAGTAGATGTTTAGAGAAGAGCAGAAAGATCTATGGTGAGGGCGATGTGCGGTGTAAAGTTGGTGGACAAGAGGAATACAATTAAGTTGATGGACATGTTGAGATTGAAAGAAGCAGCAGATAAGCTGGCAAGGGCGAATGGTTTGAAGTCGTATGGTCATGTTTTAAGACGACCTGAGGAAGATGCTTTAATGAATGCAATAATACATAAAGTGGATGGAAAACGTAAACAGGGTTGACCGAGGATGAAACGGAGGGAACAAGTCGAAGGAAAAATGAGAAAAAATTGGTTAAAAAAAGAAGCGGGTAGAGAAAAATTGTAGGAAGAGTTGCAGAAGTAGTGGCATCTCACTATATCACTATTATTACCACTATCGCATCCCGCTTCTTCTTTATCAGCCCACCTCCAGTCACTGGGAATTAAACCGGATTAAAATTGGATTAATGATGATAATGCCGCATACTGCTTGACCGATTGTAAACTTAATGTAATAATAAGCGAGAATCCTCAGGGACGTTCCATTGCTTTCGATTGTTGTTTGCAACTTTGGCTGATTTATATTAATAGTCCGCATTTTCTTCTCATTTAGCTTAGTTCAATCATTCGATTGCTGAAGTATTTGGAAATTGTTTCGATTTATTTTGCTTGTTTCACTGTAGTTGTTTAAGGGTCAGTGTTTACCCTTTGAAATTTAATTTAAAAGAGAGATAGAATTGGTTTTACCTGTGAGGCGGAAGAACTGTTAAGTTTAATTTTAGCCATTAGGGTACTAATTTACGTTTATAGTTTGTCAGTACGAAGTTGTTTAGTGATTACTCGCAATTGTTGCCGCTGTAAATTGCCTTACAGTTTGTTTCTTTTTATCTGTTGAGAGAAGTTTTTTAAAGAAACAATCCCTACTTAGCAAGAATCTACTATTTTAAGAAGTTCAGGCTCGCGGCAAATTATTTCTACAGCTGGCATAAATAGAATAGAATAGAATAGAATAGAATAGAATTTATTGTTTTGCCCGAAAATAAACACACAAGTAACGTCAACACAGAACTATTCAGGCCAGGAAGCATCGAAAAACCCTAAGGTTTTCAAGTCAAGATGCTCCCTGTTTATTATCAATCAAGCATGAATTAGAATTAGTAATTATAAATTGAGCAATGTTTACATAAATCACAGTAATAGGTTTACATAAAATTAAAATAAGCACACAAACATAATAATACACAATTACGCATATATTTAAACTACCATACAGACAAGACTATTGTGGACATTATTTATAACTTGTAATTAAATATTTTTTTAATTGTTTAGAAAAAGCATAAATGTGGCATGATGATTTAATTAAATCTGGTAATTCATTCCAATATTTAACACCTCTATATTGTAGTGTTCTTAGACCAATTGTCTTTTGCTTTCTTGGTAAGAAATAGTTACTTTTAGAAGTATTTCTGGTGTTATAGTGATGAATTGAATTGTGTTTAGAAAAATATTTTGAAAAGACATTTGGCAGCAGATCATATTTAAAACGAAACATAAATTTACATATTTCAAGAATATAGATGTCATGTATTTTGAGTACATTAGATAATGCATATAGATCTGTTACATGGATTTGCCTTTTTCCTACCATATTTATGCATCTTAGTATTCGATTATGAACAACTTCAACAGGTTAAGAAACAGGTTTTGAGCAGCTACCCCAGCAAATTACACCATAAAGTAATATTGGATATATAAGTGTATAGTACACTTTCCTAAGTACTTGCTTTTCTACATATAACCTTAATTTATAAAATAGTCCACATAATTTTGCTAGTTTAGAAGCAACAGCTAACAAATGTGGTTTCCACGATAACTATATAAATATAAATAAAAAAAAACACAGCTTAAATTTAGCACAGGTATTTGTGTTCAACCGGTCTTTTTGTTTATCAGAGTAAAATTGTGACAATAATCTACTGGCATTGTTTTGTTGTGAATTTTGGAAAGACCGGCCTTAGTAAGCACTTCTACATTTTGGTCAAATATCCAAATAAAAACTAAAAATTAAATGGAAAATATCTACTGGACAGCTATGTTTGGCATTATCAAGAGTGGATCAAGGTAATTGCTTGTCGGTACTTGCCTTAAAAACGAATAATGCCTTCGACGTTTTCCTGTAAGTCAGAAGGATAAATAGAAATTATAAAATTAAAAATTATTGTACTTTCTTAAGTTCTTTTTAAAGTTACTTATTATAATTCACGTTGTCTTTAAATAGAGAGAGATTTTTTATTTTAGTAATTTCTCATAATTAAGGGATAGAATGTTCATTACATAAGGGTAGGATTTTGTAAATAATACTGGGGACAATGGTTGAAACAATTTTTTGATACGCAAAACCTACTGCAATGCAATAATTTGCTGAAAAAAGCATTCTAACAAATTATGAAAAGTGTACGTGATAATTCTTTTATTGAGTCATCTCGTAAGTTTGTTGTAAATAGCGCAATGAGTAAGTTTTCATCTTTCTTTTATTAGTTCATCACCACTACTGTTTATGTGGACCAAATTATGACACGTGAATTAGATTTCACTCTGAAAGTTGTGGTCTTAGCTATTGGGATTTTATACTTTTCGAGATACATTTGATTAAGACTGTGCCGAATATTCAGTAGATTGTTTTACGTTTAGTAAGAGCTTTGTATATTTTCCATGCTTTTGACGAACTGATTGAAGCCACGACCAAAACACTATTTTTTGATAAAGCATATTTACATTTTCATTCAATCTGTCTACTCCTCTCGTGCATCTTTTATACATAGATGCAACATTTCGACACTGAACGAAATTCTTTTGTCGTCATTGTCGTTTGGAAAGGTATCCACTCCAGGCAGACACAAAGAGGACTGGGGCTGAGGGTTTATCCTTTTTCTACCCCAAGCTGCTGTACTTCCTGGATCACATGCTAGCAATGATGTTATTAAGCCAGAGTCGGATTTCGTCATCCAAAATCGTCAGACCTCGTGCTCCATGTGGTGCCCGATGTATAAGGCACGCTGTTAGAACGTGGTCTGCGGTTTGCTCAGAAGCACCACACTTGCAATTCGGTGAAGGAGCGAAACCGCATTTGTGCATGGACGAATGGAATCGCCCAACACCAGTTGTCAAGCGGTTGTGTTTAACCCAAGCTGCTCGGGACAAGCCAATTCCAAAAGGCTTGGAATCTGTCCCGGGAAACAAAACACGGAGCCTGGAAGCACCTTCACAGTACTCCGCTTTCCGTTTGTGATTTGTCCATTCAGAACCGCGAATGCCAAGTCTGGGAAGGTTGCCCAAAAGATTCCGCGCAGCTGGCACAAACGGGCGTCTGGATCTTAGTTTCATTTGGCGAGTATCTGAGGACCCACTTAAGAGACCATATAAGATATGATCAGGGACCAGAGATCCACCGTGAGCCAAGGAGAGTGTCGTTCCCATTTGACGAACTTCAGCTGGCTGAATGACATAAAGGGCAGGTAGATGGTCCATTGGAGTGGGACGCTAGCATCCAGTGACCATGGGCAAGGCGTTGTTCAAGACATTGTCGATGAGGCGAGTGTGAGCATTACGACACCAGACTGGCATGCAGTACTCAGCTGCTGAGTAGACTAGAGATAAGGTGGCTATGCGTAGTGTTTTAGCACCAGTATTCCATCCCGAGCCCACGAGTCGCCTCAGCATTGTGACGCGCGAGAATAGTTTTTTGCGCAATGCCACTAAATGGTGACGAAACGTGAGCGATCTGTTCAGTTTTACCCCAAGGTAAGTAGGGGTTGGACAGAACAATAAAAGTCTACCGTTGTTGTAGACCTTTAGCTCACGTTTGGCCTCTCGGTTATTTAAGTGAAAGGCTGCCGTCACCGTCTTAGTGTGACTGACCTTTAACCCCCGAGTTGAAGATACGCTGAAAGTGTAGACATGTCTTGGCTTAAAGTCCCTCCCAAGTCCTTCCAGTTTCCAAACGAATGCAACAATATCAAGTCATTAGCATAAACAAACTTTCTGGAAATCATGGAAGGAAGATCGTACGTATAGATGTTAAATGAGAGGGGAGCCAAAACCGATCCCTGAGGAACGCCGTTTTTAAGACGGCGTAGCCTGCTTTGCTTGCTGTCACCGGTAGTAAGGGTGAAACGTTGATTTCGGACAAGCTCCATAATTGTTCTGATCATATGCTTATCCGGGAGAAGTTTCAGCAGCTTGCAGGTAAGACCACGGTGCCAAACAGTGTCATAAGCAGCTGTCAGATCGACAAATACGGCACCGTCCTTCTTCTTAGCCTCGAAGAAATCCTCAATGTTCTGGATCAGTAAAAAAACTTGATCTACGGTTGATTTCCCGCGTCGGAACCCAGCCTGCTCTTTAGGGAGCAATGAATTGATCAATGGCTCATCACGGGCATAGATAAGCCTCTCAAGAATCTTGTAGGGGACACAGAGCAGAGATATCGGTTGATAAATCTTTGGATCGATATCGATAACTCCCCCACGGGCTTCATTTGCTTTGGGATTGCGACCACAAGCCCTCTTCTCCAAATCTTGGAAAGTTTGAGTCGGCGCAAACAGGATAAAAGGAAGTCACGTAACCAGGACTTCAAAGCAACTCTAGCATGGATTATAAGCTCGGAGCATATGGAATCAGGTCCAGGAACTTAACCCAGTTTTAAATGTTGGAGGGCAGCAGTAAAGTGTCTGTGTGAAAAAGTGTCAAAAATATTTACTGGGTATGGTGTTGTGGCCCTCCGAAGATCAGACACTTCATGAGAGACAAGTCAAGATGACTTTCGGTCAACAGCCTCGTATTTCCCATTTCTAACCAGCTGAGATGCAATAGCATTGGCTGAAACCGGACAGCGACGAGGAGAGGGTCGTGACCGACCTGTAAGGTTGTTCAAAATACTCCATGCTTTTCGACTAGAGTGTGAGAAGTCAATGCTCCGAACTTCTTCGGACCATCAATCTCTCCGCTTTCTGTCAAGCTTGGCAAGCAGAGCTGTAGCAGCCAAACTTGAGTCATCTCTCTGAGGAGACTGCAGGAAAGTTTTATAGAGGGATTCACAATCTGCATCCCAACACGGAACATAGTTATTTCGATATCCGCGTGGGATAGTTTTTTTGGCTGCTTTCTAAATGGTGTTACCGAAGTCCTGGTAAGCCGCATCCACATTAAGTAAATCAGACGGCAACAAAGTCTTTGCAAATTTAGTCGTCAAAGAAATGTAGTGACTTCATTTGGCCTTGCGGAAGTTCCATCGCTTAACAGGAATCCTTGGCACTGCCGTAGCAAACCTTGGTGACATCTATCCGGTAAGCGACTGTTTGGACCTACGCTAGCAAAAGCTAAATCTGGATTGGTGCCAGTGTTCCATTGGCCGGAGTAAAAACTGGCGGCGTCCTTGGCATTATATAGGAGGACAAGACAATTAGTACTTGCCCAGCCAGCCAAGCACTCACCGTCCGGACTGTTATCATCGTAACCCCAGTCAGCATGACGACAGTTAAAATTGCCAGCATAAAGATATGGGTGAGGAAACACTGGAAGATTCAGCGATCGCAGTCGCGTTGGTGGTGGTTTGTAGACGTTAAATATTTTGTAGCCATCAACGTCCACACACAACCACTCGATCTCCGATGTCGGTGGAGATTATTCCAAAAGTAGGATGACGAGTGCCTCAGACTGCAGAGCGAGGTGATAAAGAACGTTCATCTTGCTTGCAATGAGGCCTTCGCTGTTCAGCTGAAGAATAGTGGGTCTTCGGAACTTGTTTGCAATGTGCCCTGAAAAGGGCAGTTTATCCAGGCATTGCTCCATCCTGAAAAGAACGTTTGCCGATTAGCAGATCCACGTTGAACATCGGAATGGGTGGATACCCTTTCGTTTTGGCAGGTTCGGCTTCGGTCTGTCATCTTTAACGCAAATGAACAGACTTACTCACAGCCCAGGGTGCGAGAAAGCACCTGCACCTGGGCCACGAAATTCTTTTTGCATTGCTAAATGTTTATTTACTGAAGCAAGCATTTGCAATTGCTCTTGGTTACTTTTTTTCTTTATTTTAAAATTTTTTTATTTTTGACAATTTTAACTTTTTAATGGTAACAACTTTTAAAGAAAAACTGTAACCTTAAAGTAAGAAAATGCTTGCATACAAACCAAAAGGACTTCAAAGTTTTTTTAAATTTTTAAACCTGGGAGAAATATTTCAATAAAAAACAAAAGCAATTGACAAATTTTACTTCAACCCAACTAGCTTAATTTTGCAAACAAATAGATTAAGCGCAACTTTATCTTGATTTATTCAGTATCAAAACAGCAAGTTCAGAAAAGCGCCGAAGTTGTAAATACGTTCCCAGTGGCACCTACGGCGGCTTTTACAAATTTAACGTTTGTGGTTCTGATTACATGCAAACTTAAACAAATGTTTTGTAACATCCTAAATACTTGGGTAATCAACTAATACTCTAAATATCTTTTTACCTAACCTACCATTAATTTTGAATGCTTGCCATTTTCATTATGTCATATTTCAAAAGCTATAAAATGAAAAAACAAACAAGATGTAAACTTGAAGTTTCTACTAACTATAAGTTAGAAAAACTTTAGCTTTTATGTGCTAATATCTTATTGTTAATAATAGTTTTAATTGATGGCATCTATAGTTACTAATGAACGTTGCCGGGTTAATCTATAGTTGTAAAGTGGTTTTAGTTGAAGTATGGTTGTATTTATCATACGAGATTTTAACAAAAATTTTTACAGGAGACCAGCCGACTTCTGAGGAAATAAAGAAATTGTGTAAGTTTTTATTTACATTATAAAATGCTTTGTATTTGCTACAGTATACCTGTTAATCAGAATAATTTTTATGGATCATAGTTTTCATAAATGTACTGGTATTTTTTGTTTTCCAATGAAGCTATAAATTAATAGAAAATTAAAAAAACAAAACGTCTTTTACAATCAGTAAATTTTAATCATGTGTACATAATTACTTTAATATTTGATTACTTGCAATTCTTTAAGATACTTCAATAAAACCATTTGGTCGAAACTGTTTTTTCTTCTTTTTATTGGTAGTTGTGGGCCATTAATCACTTGAACAAGGTATAAATTGTATTAATATTGTCATTAAGCTTTTTTAAAAGTTTTTCCTTTATCAAAGAGATTTTATTTTAGTTAACTTAAGCATTGTTAACTAGTCATTTTCTTATATTTTTGATACAAAAGCACTATTTTTAGACTGAGCTTGCACGTTTAGAACATTTGATGTTGATAAAAAATATAATAAAACCAATCTATTCTAAATGTCAGGTCCGTATTTCAGCCATATAAGTTTATTTATTTGCGCCACACTCGCAAATCGGTGAAGGAACGAGAACCAATTTGTGCATGGACATTAAATCGGCCACACCAGTCCGAAGGCAACTAAGCTGAATTCAGGTGTTTAGAACCAGGGGTTCCAGAAATTGCTTGATGGAAAAGCAAAATTTAGAAAAAAGCATTTTCAACAAACGCAAATTTTAGCATGTTAGAGAACATTTTTTGCAAAAAAACTTAATAAATACAAAAAATTGAATTAATGGTTTGTGGTACAGAATTTCAAAACAGTAAATAGAATTGGAGTTATCCTCAATACTTTTTGTCTGACACTCTTTAGAAAAAATTATCAAAATGAAGAAGCCAAATAAACTTAGTTACAAAGTAATGTTTAAAGCTCTTATTGAGTTTTCTGGGGCTAAAGAGTAAAAAAAGTTAATTCCAGAGTATTAATTGGCCAGTAGGTTTTCTGTTTACCTAAATTACAAATTTGTAATTCTTGTCTTTCTATTAAGATGTCTAAAAGACAGATGTGGGTATTATTCTTTTTTTTACTTAATAAACTGTAAGGAAGGATAGAAAAAAATGAAGATTGAAGTTGGTAAGAAAAGAATTGTGGATTGAGGCCTCCAAAGACGCAAAAGTAATTTTACTCGTACTTTGATTTTCAGAGCGTTTATGACCTGGTAAAAAAGCAAATTGCCAAGAGAATTAGAAAAAATTCGGTTTAATTTATTAACCATTGGCTACTTGGAACTAAGAATTAATTTTATTTTTATCCGAAAAATTAAGCAACTAAATGCCAAGCTGGTCTACAAAGTGGAAAAATGTCCAATTTAACATCCCTTTGACGCCTATTGAAATATATATGTCCCAGTATTATTTTAATTAAAATTTTAAGGTGATATAGTCCCAGTATACAATTACTTTAACACATTTAGTCTATTGCAGATAGTGTAATGCGAGGCTGACAATATTAGTATCTTTTGGTTTATGATTATTTTAGTAAGTATATTTTGAATGTGCCTGAAAGTGAGCCGGAGCAAGACAGAATATTTGAGGGTTGGGAGTGTGAATGATGGAGAAGAGTTGAAGTTGCAAGGGGAAAAGGTAAAGAAAGCCAAAAACTTCAAATACCTGGGGTCAACAGTTAGTAATGATGGAAGATGTAAAGAAGAAGTAAGGAGAAGGATCCAAGCAGGATGAATGAGTTGGAGAAAGGTACCTGGAGTTCTGTGCGACAGGAAGTTATCAGCAAAGGTTAAGGGTAAAATGTACAAGAGTTTTGTTAGACCAACCATGCTTTATGGAATGGAAACGGTGGCAGTGACTGAAAGACAAATGGGAAAAATGGAAGTTGCAGAGTTGAAAATGGTGAGATGGGCACTGGGAGTGTCAAGAAAGGACAAGATAAGAAACGAATACGTGAGAGGGACTGCGAAAATTGCAAAGTTGGAGATAAACTTCGGAATGCGAGGCTACGTTGGTATGGACATGTAAAAAGGAAAGAAGAAGACTATGTGGGGAAAAGGATGATGGAGATGGCGGTGCCAGGCAGAAAGAAAAGAAGAAAACCAAGGAGAAGTTGGATAGATTTGGTGAGAGAAGACATGGAAAGGGTTCGAGCTAGGGAAGGAGACGAAGTAGACCGATTGAAATGGAGATTACTGTCGCGCTGTGGCGACCCCGATTAGGGAGAAGCCGAAAGAAGAAGAAGAAAAAGAAGATATTTTGAATGCCTTAAAATTGCCTTGCATTTTTTATACTGTATTTCCTTGCATTTTTTTACTGTATTTTGTTTCAAAATTATTGAGTTTTGGTAAGTGTTTATGTATTATTCATTTTTAAATAATCATTTAGGCGTTTGCAGTGATGGGCTTACAAAAGCCTGGTGCAAGAAAAATAAGCAGAGACACCTTTTTTTGTACCAACTTTTTCATCCCAAATTTTTAGTAATCTCTAACCAAAGTCTTTATTTTTCGTCCCAAAACTAAAGTAATCTTTAAAAAAAGATTATCACTTTCAATCGCGTACATCCTCCCTATTTTCTTTCTAAAGTTAAGGTGAAGACGACAAGAGGCCATTGCATTGGTGCTGTTCCGATGAAATAGTGCAATATTTTGGTTCTTGGGGCACTTTTTGACGTTTTTTAGAGAGGGCAATATGGCCACTCCGTTTACACCGTTTAAAGCCATCACTGGGTGTTTGATAGTTATATAAGTTCTGCTTTGCAACAGAAATTTCAATATATTATTTAAAAAATCTGTCTGATATATCAGTGTTCTTATAGTCCATTTAACTTGGGACATATCTATCCCAGCAGTCTACCCATCTACCAATAGAGAGACTTAAGACAAAGATGCACACATGTTTCTGCTTCTAAAGTAAAGAACAAAAACTTTATGTCAAGCATGAGATGTACATACCATATCATAAGTAGCTGATTAAAAATTGCCAGATGTATTATTTTTTTATTTCTTTTTATTATAGATATACTGATAGACTATTGGGACATAATGTATATGGTTATCTTTAAAAGATTAATTGGACAAATATGTCCTATAGCTAAAAATTATATAATAAAAAATTAGATGTACAGTTTTTTATAATTTGCCTACAATCGAATAACATCATTTATGACAAATTTTTCCAAAAAAATTATTTTAATTAAAAAATGGAAATTTCGACTTCAAACGGTTACCGCTACGTTCCATGGGAAAAAATTGATATGAACTGTTTTATGTACTTGCTGTATGACAAAACAGAGACGGCATAAACAACTTTCTAGGCGATAAGTTATAAGTTCAAGCAAAGTTGGTCAGGTAAGCTTAATAAAGAAAGGGCAATTTCAAATAGATGGTATGCTGAAGCGGTAAAGCAAAAACATCAATGAAATGGAGATCCATTAATAATAATAAAACAACACTCAAAGACAAAAATTGGATCTGAAGACTATGATGAATACCTTTAACTTTGTTAATTACCTTAGTACAACTTGCACAATTTTTTGGTTCGTATTACAGAGTTAATTTTAGGTAATGGTTGCTAGTGAGTTATACAGTAGTACGAAGATGAAACTATGTAGTAGGCGTATAAAATAAAAAATTTCATTGATAATATACTTTTTTTCTATGGAACAAATGGTTACCATTTTTAGCAATTAAATTTATTCAAACACAATTTGTAAAACATTGTAAGCCGGTTAATAAATTTTTTAATCTCACATGCTGGCAAATAAGCTTGTAAAATCAATTAACCTAAGCTGCTATTGTTGCATTAAAGCTGATAACAAAAATGTATAGTAGATTATTTTTAGAAAAGGTGAACTAAAGCAACATGGTTATAATTACTCCAAAAAAGGGAGAAATTTAAGTTAAATTTGTAGCGAAATCCCCGAGTATATTTTGAACCGCGATTGGTCAATTACGCTCGCCATTAAAACGGCTCACTTTAACTACTTAACCACGGTACCAACTTTTTAACACAATATTCTTTTCACTTACATGGAATAAAAGGAATACTTTATTTTTACAAAAATTTAAATTAGTAAACAATTTTTACCATTTATATCAAGATTTTTAAACTAAAAATTGCGCACCATAGGGTAAGAGGTGCTAAAATGATTCAAAAATTATTTTTAAAAAAATACAAAAAAGATAGACGCTAATGGATTCCAGCTCCAGAAGTTGTAGAATACCTGCAATAAAATAAAAAAAACAAATATTAAAACAGTCATAGCTACTCGGAAAATTACAAAAAAGCAAAATATGAGTTTTTGTACGAAAAATTCGATAAGTAAAATTTTGACAATTTTTAACTTATAAAAATCAGTAAAAGATTACTGAATAACCAAAACTATGAAGTTGTGTAAGCTTTATGAGGTAAAAAAGCCCTAAAAAAATTTTGACATCAATGATTTTAGCGGGCCGAAGTTATAACGTTATACTATTCAGAAAAAGTAGAACGGAAATACTTAATAAAAAATTTGCACCGTTTCTAGGACTATATACAATTTATCATATATTTGCGTGTAAGTTGCCAGTCCTAGAGGAATCTAATAATTTCAGAGATACATCAATATAAAAAAAACTTTAAGAGCATGTCAACAGCGAAAAAAACTTATCAAAAATTAAATTAAAAACATTTTTCTCTTGCACGTTTGCGGCTCGCAAAATCATTATTATACATTCATTCTACTTTAGTCAAATATACCAAGTTGGTGCTGCTACTGTAACGTGCGATCTCATCCAACAAACGCACACTCTAAAATATCGGCTATTCTGAGATCATTTATTGCGTAAGATAGCACGTTAAAGTATTGGTTTTAAAATTAGCACCTAAATACTAATAGCTTGTCCGTGAATAGAGTTAGTATTTAACTTTATAAAATCTATTGATCTACCAGAATATCTCCAATTAAAAAAATTTTTTATGCAACTTTAAAATACTTATCATGGTCTTTCAAGATACATGTTGACACCCATGAAATGTCATTTGACTGAACCGGAGCTTTATAAATTGAGCGAAATAGGAGAGTAGTTTCCGTATCAACCTGTTCACCAATAAAAATAAACGAAGTCAATCTGATTTTTTGGGCACTGAGTGTGTATTTTGAAAAACAGTTATTTTCTCTCCGAATACTTTATTTTAATATGCTGAACAGCAGATTTAATCTTAAAAATGTTTTTTTGGGGTAAAATTTATTATTTCAACGCGTAGCACCTCTAAAGTGGTTTTTTGGGTGTCAAAACAATTTTGGGGACATAAAAAAGCTAGTGCATTTTGCACTGTTCTTTTGTTAAATTGGAGCTTCTTCGTACAACCGTGCAAAACTATAGAGGCCCGTTTCCATTACGAGCGTGGAAAAGAGCTTTCTTTGTTTGTTTTATTGATTTTTTTTGCGCTCGCTTCAATTTTAACCGCTCGTTTCAATCGAAAATCAATAAAAGAAACAAAGAATGCTCTTTTCCACGCTCGTAATGGGAACAGGCCTTATTTCAATCAAAATTGTTTCGCTCCCTTTTCCCAAATTCTTTGGTTTGGTATGTCTATGGTCACGATTTACATACCATGTCCTTGGTTAACCCTTGCACAATTGGACAGAAAAAAATATTTTATGAAATAGGAGATTAAATTAAGCATGAATCGATATCCCTATAAAACGTTAATTGCATTTCCTATACCTGAGCCGGAGCTGAACCAAAACTGAACTCAAAAACATTAAATTTGCCAAATCCAACCTGACCCGGAACGTTATTTTAAACGGTTTGACGCCCTGTTGATAAGTAAGATGAGCGCTGTTACCAAGATAAAAAATTGTAAAAATATAACTGGGACATTAAAATACCAACAGACAAGTGCTGTTGCTTAATAAAGAAAGGTTGCCGGAAGTTTATATCTTTTTATAAAAAGCACAGAAAAAACAGTTTTATGATTAGAAAATAAACAATTTTTTTTGTAATGGAAAAACAGTAGTTTATCATGTTTCGGCAAATTTTGACTCTTTTTTGCTATCACAATCTTTGCATTAGAAGACCGTAATAACTGTTTAATTTTTTATTTTATTAAATTACAGTTGCCAATATACATTATGCTTTTGTTATATGCCAATATACATGTACATTAGACTATACACAAACTGAAGTTTTAGAATTTTTTAAACTGTTTTTGTGTTTCTACGCTTCTCATTACTTCTTGTGAGCTAATTCAAAAATTACTGTTATTGCAAGAAATCATTTTTTTTAAATAGCATGTTAAAAAGATTAACAATTAAGAAATGCGCTAATTTTTTATGCAGCAGTGTGCTCACGTGAAACGCAGTTGATGATGGAATGAGTTATAATTCCAAAATGTCCTGAATAAAGCAATGTTTCAAAATATATTGGCTTTATTTTTTATTCTGAAAGCAGTTTAAAAATGTTTATAAAAAAAGGCTTGAAGACAAACGTAAAAGAGTTTTCTTTCGAATAGTAAAATTGTTCAAAAGTGCCTTGCTTAGTAAGCTTTATTTTTTGACTGCTCTTATTTTGCCTTACCAAAAAACACATGTAGTCTCTTATCACTGCACTGTCACAGCAGCTTTTATATTGCTGTTTTATTGTTTCAATATTCTAGTGAAATCTCTTACTATATTCATTACTAAAGTAACCAAGATTTTTTTGAAATAAATCTAGATGGAAACATAAAAATGATGTTTTACAGATATGCAACATTCCATGTTTTGGTAACTGTTGTAAAGTTTCTTCACTAACTTTTGTACAGTAATTCCAGTTCCTTTTTTTCGAAAATCTATCCACCACAATTCAAAACGCTAGCCACGCTTCATTTTCTGGTTCATTTTTTTTTCTTTCAAAATTTTAACCTTTAACATTGTGTTTGTCGGGGGACAAAAGAATATTCCCGCTTTAATTTTAGCATTAAATATTTTGAATAACATTTAACAAAGTTCATTAAAAATTTAACAAACTGCTTTACTAAACCTAATTTGATATGAAATAATGGCAGTAAAGCTTTTTTCCGGCTCCAAGAGGTTCTCTGATGACCTTATATAATATATTCCTGGCCCAGATGGTAGGTACTTTCTGGCACACTGGGCTGTGAGTAAGTCTGTTCATTGCTGTTAAATATGACAGACCGAAACCGAACCTGTCAAAACGGAAGGGTATCCACCCATTTCGATGTTCAGTGTGGATCTGCTAATCCGCAAACGTCCTTTCAGGACGGAGCAATGCCTGGATAAAACTGCCCTTTTCAGGGCACATTGCCAACAAGTGTCGAAGACCCACTATTCTTCAGCTGAACATCGAAGGCTTCACTGCAAGCAAGATAAACGTTCTTCATCATCTCGCTATGCAGTCTGAGGCACTCGTCATCCTACTAAAGGAGACCTTCGCAATCGTACTGATGCAGAGAAGTTGGTACTTCCAAACTACCAACTAGCTTGGTCTTCTTTAAGCAGGAAGCATGGCCTTGCCACATTTGTCCACGATCGACTAAGGTACACGCTTTTGGACCAATCTCCATTGACATCGGAGATCGAGTGGTTATATGTGGACGTTGATGGCTATAAAGTAGTCAACGTCTACAAACCACTGCCAACGCGATTCCGATTCCTGGATCATCCAGTGTTTCCTCACCCCTGTCTTTATGCTGGCAATTTTAACTGTCGTCATGCTGACTGGGGCTACAATGATAACAGTCCGGACGGTGAGTGCTTGGCTGGTTGGGCAAGTATTAATTGTCTTGTCCTCCTATATAATGCCAAGGACGCTGCCAGTTTTTATTCCAGCCGCTAGAACACTGGCACCAATCCAGATCTAGCTTTCGCTAGCGTAGGTCCAAACAGTCTCTTACTAGATAGACGTGTCCTTGAAAAGTTTCCCAGGTCACAACATCGACCTTTGCTTATTACACCACCAAGGTTTGCTACGGCAGTGCCAAGGATTCCTGTTAAGCGATGGAACTTCCACAAGCCAAATGAAGTTACTATATTGCTTTGTCGTATAAATTCGCAAAGACTTTGTTGTTGCCTGATTCACTTGATGTGGATGCGGCTTGCCAGGACTTTTGTAACACCATTAAAAAAGCATCCAAAAAGACTATCCCACGCGGGTATTAAAATAACTATATTCCGTATTGGGATGCAGAGTGTGAATCCCTCTATAAAACCTTTCTGCAGTCTGCTCAGGGAGACGACTCAAGTTTGGTTGCTACAGCTTTACTTGCCAAGTTTGACAGAAAGCGGAGGGATCGATGGTCCGAGGCAGTTTGGAGCATTGACTCCTTACACTCTAGTCGAAAAGCGTGCAATATTTTGAACAAATTTACTGGTAGGTCACGACACTCTCCTCGTCACTGTCCCGTTTCAGCTGTTTAGAAATGGGAAATACAATTGCATCTTAGCTGGTTAGAAATGGGAAATACAAGGCTGTTGACCACAAGTCTTCTCGACTTGTCTCTCAAGAAGTGTCTGACCTTTGGAGGGCCACAACACTAGACGCAGTAAATATCTCTGACAATTTTTCATAGAGAGAATTTACTGCTGCCCTTCAACATTTAAAACCAGGTAAAGCTCCGGACCCGATTCCATCTGCTCAGAGCTTATACTCCATGCTGGAGCTGCTTTCAAGTCCTGGTTGCGTGACTTTCTTTCTTCCTGTTTGGGTTGACTCAAAATTCCCAAGATTTGGAGAAGAGCGCTTGTGGTCGCAATCCCAAAACCAATGAAGCCTGTGGGGGACCCAAAGAGTTATCAACCGATATTTCTGCTCTGTGTTCCCTACAAGATCCTTAAGAGACTTATCTACTCCCGCGTTGAACCATTAATTAATCTACTGCTCTCTAAAGAGCAGGATGGGTTCCGACGCGGGAAGTCAACCGTAGATCAAGTTGTTCTGCTAACCCAGAACGTCGAGGATTCTTTTGAGGCTAAAAAGAAGGACGATACCGTATTTGTCGATCTGACAGCTGCTTATGACACTGTTTGGCACCGTGGTCTTACCTGCAAGCTGCTGAGACTACTTCCGGATAAGCACATGGTCAAAATGATTATGAAGCTTGTCCGAAATCAAAGTTTCACCCTTACTATCGGTGACACCAATCAAAGCAGGCCAGGCCGTCTTAAAAACGGCGTTCCTCAGGGATCGGTCTTGGCTCTCCTCCTATTTAATATCTATACGTACGATCTTCCTTCCATGATTTCCAGAAAGTTTGCGTATGCTGATGATCTAGCATTGTTGCACTCTTCTGAAAACTGGAAGGACTTGGAGGGGACTTTAAGCCAAGACATGTCTACACTTTCAGCATATCTCCAGACTTGGAGGTTGAAGCTCAGTCACACTAAAACGGTGACGGCAGTCTTTCACTTAAATAACCGAGAGGCCAAACGTGAGCTAAAGGTCTACAACAACGATAGACTTTTATTGTTCTGTCCAACCCCTACTTATCTTGGGGTAAAACTGGATAGATCACTCACGTTTCGTCACCATTTAGTGGCATTGCGCAAAAAACTGTCCTTGCGCGTCACAATGCGGAGGAAAATTGTGGGCTTGGGATGGAGTGCTGGTGCTAAAACACTATGCATAGCTACCTTATCTCTAGTCTACTCAACAGCTGAGTACTGTGCGCCAGTCTGGTGTCGCAGTGCTCACACTCGCCTCATTGACAGTGTCTTGAACAACGCCTTGCGCATAGTTACTGGATGCCTGCGTCCCACTCCAACGGACCACCCACCTGTACTCTCAGGCATCCAGCCAGCTAAGCTTCGCCGACAGGGAGCGACACTCTCCTTGGCTTACCGTGGATCTCTGGACCCCGATCATATCTTGTATGGTTTTTTAAGTGGGTCCTCAGATGCTCGCCAAGTGAGACTAAGATCAAGACGCCTGTTTGTGTCAGCTGCGCGGAATCCTTTGGACAATCTTGCCAGACTTGGCATCCGCGCTTCTGAATGGACAAATCACAAATGGAACGCGGAGTACTGTGAAAATGCTTCCAGGCTTTGTGTTTTTGTGCCCGGGACCGGTGGCAGGCCTGTTGGGATGGGTTTACCCCGAGCAGCTTGGGTTAAGCGCCTGTGGACTGGTGTTGGGCAATTCCATTCGTCTATGCACAAATGGGGTCTCGCTCCTTCACCGAATTGCGAGTGCGGCGCCTCTGAACAAGCCGCAGACCATGTTCTAACAGCGTGCCCTAATAATCGGGCACCACATGGAGCACGAGGTCTGACGGTTTTGGATGATGAAACCCAATGCTGGCTTAATAACATCACTGCCAGCATCTGATTCAGGCAGTACAGCAGTCTGGGGTAGTAAAATAATAAACCCTCGGCCCCATTCCTTTTTGTTTCTGACCTGGAGTGGATACCCTTCAAACGACGACGACGAGGACGATATATTCCTGATGTTACTTCTTTCCGTGTCGGTCAATGAATTTTGTCGTAGTATTCACTATCAGCTTTACTATTACACAAGCACAAACGTAAGAATGCTTGGTGTCTCAACCCTGCACACCCAGCAAAAATTCAATTATTTTAAAGTCATCACAAACATACAACAGATATTGAGCATAATTGATTTTAATAAGACTTGCTAGACGTTTTTATAGTCTTTTTTTCATCTATAAAAAAATAAATGAAAATGACGGATATACATTGCTGTTGTGTAGCAAAACTGCCTCAAGACGTTTAGTAGAACTGTCAATCAAAAACCGACACTGAATAGAATCATGATTTATTTCAACAGAAAAACGAAAGCCTCTCTCATCTTTCCAGTAGCAAAGGCTTTCAACAACATTAAAGTAAACAGAAAACCCACAGCGCCAATTCTTGTAGACAGAACATTAATAAACATGATAAAGCAGAGTCGATTCATTTTTTCTGAATGTTTCTGACGATGCTCCGGATTTCGTATGACCCAAATCACATATTAACTCCTTCAGATCTGAATTTTTATTTTATTTTATAAAGTTTACTTTTACAAAATATAGGTTACCAAATCATCATTACCTAGAAATTTTTTTATTGGGCCGCAACTCGTAATTAGTAGAGGGAGTTTAAAAATTTTGGACTATTTTGTCCCAATTGGGTCAAAGCGTACTTTTTTAAAAGTGTAATCAATATTTTTGTTGCCTTATTTAAAGAAAACTTAGTAATTAAAAGAATCTTTTATTTAGAAAAAGTAAATATTTGAAGGATTTTTGAGTTTTTGTTGAAAATTTTGAATTTAGGCAAAAAATATTTCTAAAAAACTTGCATTTATTTACAAAATTCTTCTACTATTGTAATCATACATCATTGCAAAAATGCAATATAATGTTAACTTGTTTTGCCTTATTGTACAGTACAACAATTAAAATCTGACACATACATACTTTACACCTAAACTTTGTTCTCAATACCAAAATGCCATTTCCAAAAACAGTTTTTTACTAGTTTGACAAAAAAATAAATTACAGTTGTCACAACAATCTTAAGTACGAAAATCAATTTTTTGTTTGGTGCACAATTTGCATCTGCCACGATCTTGATAAGTACTCGAGTAAACTAGTATATATCAGCAGCACTAGATAGAAATCTGGAAAGGACAATAGTAGCCTTTTTTTCTAGTTTCTTGCTTGAAAACTGTCTGTCAAATCTATAACAACATTGTGCTTAAACTCTTTCAAGCGCACACCGTGAGGAAATTTATCTTCCATATATTTTGTATAAACAATAAATGCGTTTACATAGCTAATATTTATAATATCATAAAATACCCAAAAATAAAATTATTTAAGATATCTACAATCCACTTTGTAAGATACTTTTAATCAATCCATCAGATCTATTCCTTTCATATTATGGTTGTATGCCTTCACAATAAGAGGACATTGTATAGTTAACTTAACTTTTCGCCCTTTTATTTTTTGTCGCACAGGAACAGTGGACACAGAAGAATTTATCGTACACATAACAATGTCACCTTTTGTGTTGATCTATTTTACCAGATATATTCCTTTTAAATGACGTCGATCAATATCTCCCTTTTTCATCTCTTTATCTTTATTGAGAGTTTTGGCATGCCTTTTTTGTTTTGACAAACAGGCCACAAGAATATATTTAATCTTCTTTTAAGTTCAGCATTAACGAGGTTGTTGTAAAAAAAAGTATCAAAAATAACCTGACACATTCCGACCAATGATCTAGAAAGCTGCGTAACTACATTTTTACCGAGACTACCTTCTTTGTTTTTCTTTCGTCCAGCATAAATATCAAACTGAAAAATGTATCTAGAGGCAAAATCATTTCTGCACCACAATTTAAATCCTCTTTTGATTGGCTTCAAGGGCGTGTTTTGTCTTATCCCGTGTTGTCCTTTGAATTTGATCATATGCTTGTCAATGGATTGTTGACATGTTAGATTTATTGCCCGGCTGAAAGCTTGATTAAAATGATTAATAATTGGTCTTATTGTCCATGCTTTATTTATTTTATCATTTAGTTTTTCTTTGTCTGCGAAATAGAGAGCAGTACCTGTTTTAAAAAAGCGCTCTCTAGACATCATATCCGACACAATTTTACTCCAGGACTACGATCTTTACTCCAATAATTACAAATACTAGGAAGAGTATGATATCCAATGAACAAAGTCATACCTACGAATGCTTTTAGCTCATCAATGTGCACATTGAAAAGCACTCCGTTTTGCTGCATTTAAAGCTTATTCTGTGCACAAACCTACAGCAATAATGTTTTCAGCCTTGTTGTGTCTGAAAAGATTTTTATTGGTTTTGGCTCATGACCTTTATCAAAATTTAAAGTGATTGATTCAGATAAAGAGAAATTTTGTACTTAAAAAGAAGTATATTTTTATCCAATCAAATAAGTATTCTAAGGGCTCCATGACAGTCGCTTCATTGCTCTGTGCTCGAACATTATCGATTGTTACTGTTATTGGTCATTAGTATCTTACAAAGTTTCATCTAAAAATATCACATAGTCTTTATCTGTATGGTCATTTTCAGATAACCAGAATTAGAGGCATCAAGTAATTGAACTACTTCATTTATACCAACTATAAATTCTTTTCCCTATCCTGTTTTTGAGCCATTGAAATAAGACAAAGTAGCAAGTGGAAAGTAAACGTAAAGCCAGTTAGGACTTAATAGTCCCAAGTTTAAAAAGCTAAAAATTACAATTTAAAAATCAAATTAAAAGTCAAATTTGTTTTTAATCAACTCACTACTCTTTTTTCTATAGTAAAATTTACTTAGCCTTCCCGAACCTAAATCTTATTTTATTTGTAATTTTATTTAGAAAAATAAATATTATATTTAACCTAGCATTTCTATTTTTGATTGCTTTGCTAATCAAACAAAAAAGAAGTCACACATGTTACAACTGTCTAGCAGGGTTGCAAAAATATTGTAAAAAAATCACAAAAACAGTTTTGATACAAATGTTGAATATTTTAAAAGATATTTTGAAAATAATTCTGTGGGACTAAAGAGTCCTCTCGCTCTAAAAAGATTAAATCATATAAGTGTTTATTAGTCAGAAAATATGTTTTGAACTTGTTGTTGGTGCAAATTCAGCATCAATATCTATATTTTCACTTGTTGTTGATGAGTCTTCACTAAATACATTTCTACTTGAAATATAAAATCAAGTAGGTCCTAAAAATGCTACGTAAGACATTGGATCCAGTCTCATAACAAAGTAATTTTCATTAGTGATTCACAGACGAAAACTCCCAATTGATGGGGGTTTGGAATCAATAAGGTTTCACTGTAAAAACAAGTACAATGGATGAGGGTATACTTCAATATGAAATAGCTCTTCTTCCACTAACCTTGAGATACTTCGAAATGTTTTTCATGCAAAAAGATCAATCATCTTGACGCTTTTGAGGCACTCTGCAAACTATGGAAACTGCAAATGACAAAACTTTACCAGACCTTCAAAACTATCTTTCGAGAAAGGATTGACATCTGCCACAAATTACATGTGGAGCCCAGGACTTGTCCTGATCTCCAATGTCCATTCCTAAATATTGTCTACATGCTGTCTAATACTTTGTTCTTTTAACAATTTAGATATACGTATTGAATTTACTGCTAATGTTGCCTAATACTTACTTTCATAAAAAAAGCAATGGGGTAAATTTTTCATTGTCTTCTTGACATTTTGATTTTCAGTATTTAATACACAAGTTAAACGTAAAATTAATACAAGACAAAATTCTGAAAAATGTAATCATAGGGCATACTGAGTAGTCTGAAAAAAGTAAAATGGCTTTTTAATCTAAGCCTACTAATTTTGAGTATAACAGGCCAAGATAGCATAAAAGCAGAGAACTGACAAGTAATAAAATCACTTTTTTGAGTGAGATTTCTTATTACCATACGCCCAATCACTCAATCAAGTATACAAAAGGCCGATCTACAATATAATAATGTTGAGAGACAGATCACAGCAATTTAAAATGCATGAGAAATTTAGAGTTAACGAAAAATTACAAAAAAATTACAGTATCTTGAAAACGATTTATGATAGAAAAATACTAATAGCATTTTCGGAATTAGCATATAAAAATTATACAGACACACTTAAAAACTTTGTAAAGTTTGTTACGTAGTGTTATTGATAAATAATCAAACTTGCAGGTATCGCTGAATTAACAACCTTAAACATAACACTATCCCATTCGTTCACAATGTGTTCAATTATACACATGCAACCTAATTGGGTTTTATCTAAATCACAAAAGAAATTATTGGCTTGGTTCAGCATATAAACATTTGTTCATCTTGTTAAGGTTACCAGCGCTCTTACTAAATTGAAACTTTATTTTTTAAAAAGTTTGATTTTAAAGATTCTCTTCGGGTTACATTTTGAACTAAAATAGGGGTGCATTTGATATCTCTGATATACCCTTTAAAAAGTTGAAAAAGTCAGATAGCTTGTCAAAAAAAATCAATATTTTAATTTGGAAGCTCCCTTTTAGATGAAAAAATGTTTTAAAAGTGGCTATATTTATTTAAGTTTAAGCGTCATCGTTTGTACATATGGTGTATCAACCAATAAAATGTTGTTAAAAATCAAAAAATTGCATCAAATACATGTGTTTGTACAAATTTGTGCACAATCATACAGAGCAATTAATTTGCATATAAATGACGTCTCATCCAAAAAAGTAATTATTTCATGTATCGGTGACCACACGCTTTTTATAAAAACAAAAAAAAATTTTTGCTCTTTTCCTTCAAGGTGCGTGTACGAAAAGTCTATATATATATTTTAAATTTGAATATTAATTAAATGTAATGTTCTTTTGTTCAATACAATTAAAGTGTAACTTTTTAAGTCATTTAATTTTATTTAGCCAACAAGGTTGATTATCTTTACCTGAAAGGTTTTGAGGTTATTTATTTTTATAAATCTCTTTTAGGCTTGCTTATCTCTACCAGTCTCATTAATTGCAATGAATGTAATCTAAGACAGCTAGATAATTTACATGTAATTAAAACATTGACATTTCAGTCCACGTCGATATGCATACTCACAGTTTTTAAGCCGAGATACCTATTTCATTGAATAAGACCATTTGTAGGTTAAATATCTTTACCCTACTTCGCTGTAATTACGGAAAACTCACAAATTCTGTGTAAAATATCTATTTTATCTTTAACTTCTGGTGCTAAAAAAAGTATTACCGTTTATTTAGCATGGCAAATCAAGAAAGTAAAAATAATTCGAAGTTTAATTTTAAAAATAAAGTGATCACATACTGTACGTATTGCAAGAGTGTTTTTTAAAAGTTTTGACATTGAGTAAAATAAGCCAAGTCAATGGAGTTTTTACTTGCAAACTTTTCTAAACTGAATTTGTTTTACGTAAAAATGTCTTATTGGCCATTGCAAGCCATTGTAACATTGCAATTGTGGCAGTTAGAAACTAATTTATTTATATTTAAAAAATAGAAAAAAGTTTAAATGGATGTTTTTTAAGTGTAAACAAAACTTTTTAACATTTTATATGTAATGCACTTTAACATTAAAAACATTGCAATAGCTATTATATTACGAATGATTTGTTGACGACAAAGCATTGCTATTTATATTATTATTATGAAGGCATCGAATTACAACAATCACAGAAAAACAACCTCCAAATTTCTGAAGATTTCATTTGGGAAATTAAATTTTCAAAAACTGATTTGGAACACAACAAGTACTGTAAAGGAAACGTTTCACGAGACCAAATTACAAATGAAATATCTTCTAAACCTGATGATAATATGGACTTCGAAACATTTTTCTGTGAGATGATTGATTACAATTTTATTTTGTTTGTTGGTGAACCAAAAATTGGAAAAACCATGCTGGTTAAAAAAATAGCTCTAGACTGTTTTGAAAACAAACGTTTTGATTACATATTTTTTTGCAATTTAAATTCACCCAATCCTTTGGAAAAAATTTTTTTGTTCGATTTTTTGGTTTCCGAAAAGAGTAAACCCTGGATGACCGACAAAAAAACGTACGATCCAGTTTTAGAAAAACTGGTTCAAAACGATAAAATTTTGTTAATACTTGATGAATTTAACGAAATGAAATTTGACAAAGCTTTAAAACCAATAACAAAAGTTGGCGTGTTTAATAAAGACACGCCTGAAACTTTCTTAATAAATATATTAAAAAAAAACATTTTATCAAATTGGAAAAAAATTATTGTTACCAGACCATTTCAGCTTCAAAGAATATACCAGTATGATAATCTTATTAAGATATTAAAACTAAAAGTATTAGGTTTTGATTATCATTCACAAGCAGAAATGCAATCAAATCAAATTCTTTTTTCAATTTTTAGCCGCTTAAATGTATCGAATGATTTTCAATCAGTTGGCTTTGTGCCTTATATTTGTAAAATATTTGAACAACGAAAAGGCACCAATATCCTTATACGTCATTTTAAAGATAATTCTACAAAAACTAGTTTATTTGCTATTTTGTTTTTAAAATACTTTGATAGTCTGAATAAACAATACGGGGATAAATTAGCACTTAAAGAACTCGTTGACTTTTCTTGGTCTCAATTTTCTTACCCAAAACAGCTTCGATTATGTTTTGACCGCGATCATCTGCAAAACTTCTCGAACAGTGATGGGTACCTGAATTGTTTTTTTACAACAGTCCCAGGCTCATCACTGTTTGGATTTGAAAGACTAGATTACAAATCTCATTTTTCTCATATATTAATTCAAGAATTTTTGTTGGCATTGAAAGTTATGCTGTTACCTGAAGACGAGTTTAAACGTTTTTACAATGATGTAGATGCTAAGAAGCAGTTAACCATGGTGATTAGATTTATTGAAGGTTTTTTCTCTATGCACACAGAAATTGAATCATATTTAAAACAACTTGATGGTTTCAGTACGGAAAACTTAGAAAGAAAAAAAAATTGTCTAAAAGAATTACGGAATGCACAACAAATTCAATCAACGTTTTGTTGTAAACTACAATAGATTTACTTGCAAAAAAATCATCAGATATAAAAAAAACCGTTTTAAAAAACATTTGTTTTTTCTTCATCAAGAATTATAAAAATGAGATAAAACTCTGACTTTATTTGCCTACTATGTAACTCAAAACTAAAAAAAGTAAAAGAGTAGTTGTTTGTAAAATTAATGATATAGCGTAGATTGCTGTACGGGGCTTTTAGAGCTGTGTATAAACCAAACATTGATTTTTTTCTTTGTCTTACGCAACAAAGCAAATTTTCTTGCTCAGTCTGCAGTCGGAGTGCTACATAGAAACGCTATATTGCTATATTCATTAAAAAACAACGAGAAACCAGACTTAAAAGGCCGAAGTTGTCGCTAATGCTGGCTCATAAATATTATTTGTTTTTTTGGAACTTAAAAACTCAACACTAATGGGAGTTTAACCGATTATAATGATTAAAATCCAACATTAAAAAGCCTCGCTTAATGCAGCTTTTGACAGTTTTTACAAAAAATAATTAAACTTGCTTGTTTATCATGTACAAAAAGGCAAATTGGACTAACAGCTGATAGCATCTTTAATTTCGTGAATAACTTTTAGCTAATACTATACAAAGAGTTAAAAAAAAGCTATAATAATAATAATATAAAATTTTGTTGATAAAAGATTTAAACAAGGCTTAATTCAGAACCAGATTTTCAGTTTTTTATTTTTATTGCTATGATGGGTTGGTTGTAGTTAATTGATCAGTTCTGAACTTTAATTTTCTTTTTGCCCTTTCTGCCTATTGTGAGTTTTTAACGTTGTATGGGATTTCTAATTTTTGCAAAAAAATTTATTTCACAGCTTTTTAAAACAATGCGTTTTGCAACGCATAATATCTTCAAGAGAAACGTAATAATTGTTCTTATATTGAAAATTGTTGTTGTTCATGTTGTTTTCAATAAAAAGTGTAGACTACCGCACAATATAATTAAAATTTTGAATGTTATGCTATTTAATGTTTTCTTGAAACCACATTTTTGTATATTTTTTCAATCTTCATGCAAGTTTATTATTTATACCGTTGACAAATATGGGTAGGAAACTATTTGGCGAAGCCGTTTTGGCGCGGCCGTTTTGGCGTGAGTCCATTTGAAATTAGCTGGAAGGTTTGCATAAAACAGTATAATCAGTCACCCTAACCCTAACCTAACCCCTAAACCCTACACCTTAAAATTTTAAAGATTTTACGAATAAGAAAATGACACCTGCCACAATGGCTGGCGCCAAAACGGCTTCGCCAAATAGTCCCATCCCAGACGAATATCGTGTTATTGCCAACATTTTGTTTTCATATGTGCAATATAAGAAAAATCTAAGTAATACTTTTTTGTGTTTGTCGATGCTTTTTCGGATTGGATCCAGCGATTTTAATTGTAGGAAATGTCTGTCACGTAAACAACTAGTACAAGTACAGCTTACAGTCGAGAAAGCTAGACTGGATTAGTGTCAGCGTTTCCGCGGTTAGAGTTACAGCATTTTTAACATTATATAAAAGAGCAAGATTGTTATTTTTTGCTAAACCAGCCAAGCACTCACCGCCTGCACTGTTGTCATAACTCCAAACATTGTGCCGACAGTTGAAATCGCTGGCATAGACACAAAAGTAAAGAAACACTGGGAAATGTAGAGATTGCAATTGCTTTGGTGAACGTTTGTAGATGTTCACTATTTTGTAGCCGTCAAATTCCACGCAGATCTGTTAATCTCCGAAGTTGGTAAAGATTGGTCCAGAACGTTTGCTCATGGACAAAACGTAGCAAGGCCTAATGGTTCGTCTGCTTGAAGAAGATTTCGGTTAAATGGCGCATTTTAGTTAATTACGTATTCATTTATTTCATCTCGACCACGTAGTAAAAGTGCAAACTATAATTACTGAACAATAGCAGTATAAATAAAATAACTAGTAAGCTACTATAGACATAATGTAGTGTGAGGATCAAAAAAAGAAAAAAGCAAAAACAGTACACGTTGTGACTTGCATGGATAATAATAAAACATAAAAAATTTTAATACATGATGAAAGTTGCCTTACTTCAATATGCCTATATTTCAAAAAAAAATGTAAACAAGATTTAAAAGTTTTTTTTTTTTTGAAAACTATTGTTATTTTAAATTGACGTTTTTTATATCAGCCGTAAAAGAGGTTATAAAACCACATTTTACAGCATTTTTGTTTTAAAGTAAAACTTTGCAATTTATTTAAAATTAAATTACTCTAAATACTATTATTATACAATCAAGTACAAGACATTATTCGATATTTTTGTTACTTGATGTTATTGTGATGAATTTTGCAATTTGCGTGAGAACAACATTCAATTAACCAGGTTTGCCACAATTTGAAATAGTGCATAACTTGGAGCCAAACTTCTTTAATCTGTAGTTGTTCAACCTTTTTACGTTTATTTTAATAAAGATTTTCATTGTGATCAGGGCCATTTGTTACAATCCGATTACTGAAACACTTTATTTAATTTTTTTTTCGGCAACAAACAAGTCTGATAATCCTTTGAATGTTACTACTCACACTCTTGCCGTTAAAACAATCTGACCAAATTCATGTGATTTTAGAAAAACCAAGTAATTAATTACGTAAATATTTTAAAACTTTTTTTGTTTCAATTTGAAAACAAGCTTTAACAAAAAAACGAAGGAAATTGTCACATTTCAGTTACAATATAATCTTAACTTAATAGCTTTATAGTTAATTTTAAGTTTAAACGTTATATTATAACGCAATCTTTTCATTGCCAATAGTGATTTCACAATCGGCATACCATCCCCCACTTAATTTAATTTATTTACTCTATTTGCAAGCTATTTTATAAGTGTAATGAATGTTTTTTTTATTTTTTTAATTCTGAAAAGTGGGTGAATAAATTTAGCATTTCTTTTCTCTCTCGAGCGTTCGAGAACCGCTAAATAGAATTTTTTCGATGGTGCGAAACTTCAAATTTCGTAATATGATGATGATGATGATGATATTTTATTCACGCTTAGTAACAATATTTAAGTATATGCAATGTACATTAAGCAAAGCATGAAAAGGAAACGCGACACAACGACGAACGTTAAACATGCAGAAAGTAGAGAGAGGGGGTAAGAAAGAGAAAAAATAAGAAGCACGGCCGCGTTACCTAATTCAAACTAAATATTATTATTTAAGAAAACAAAAAGGACACAAAAAAAAATGACAAAAAAAAAATAAAAATAAAAAATGTGCAGTGCAGGAACGGTTATGTAAATCATTGGGAGGCACAACCGCCCTATATAGCTAACTATAAATTTAGCTCAACTGAGCATGGTGAGTAAAGAAAACCTCCCGAAAAGAAACCTCACCAGGTCCGGAAACCTTTTCTGGATGCACTGCAAATACAAACATAAAAATAAAACAAAATATACTTATATATATATACATTATGAAGAGAGAATAAAGAAGTATAAAGTTTAAAAAAGAATAGAACATGCCAACTGTGTAAATCGATTTGAATAATCAGTTAAAAAAATTTGAATAATCAGTTAATTTTGCCGTCGTGATTTTGTAATTGGCTGTCTTGCGGTGGCGCAAACTGCGACCGATATTAATCTTTAATTGGTAAACGTCTTTCATAATCTCGAAGATTCTGTAACAATCTGTCGTCACGCCACGTGATTTTATAAATAATCGGCTTGTTAATTTCAAATAGTTTCAGTCAGTCATTTCAGTTGACCCATTCCAGTTGTGTTAATCGAGTTAATTGCCATGTGGTTGAAATTGCTTTGCGTTGTTTAGCCTATTTGGCTGCAGTTTTTAAGGGTTTTTTGATGCCCCAGAAAATAATTCTACTGAAAGATAAAATTATTTTGGCTTGTGTAGGAGATAAACTATTAGGATTAATATTAGCCATCGGGGTTCTTATTTATTCTTGTAATTTGTCAATACAAAGTTGTTGAAGTAGTTATTCTCAGTTATTGGCACCGTGAATTGTTTTGAAGTTTAGTGAAGCTTGCAAGCCAACTTGGACGTGAATCTATCAAGTTTTATGAATTTTGTGAATGTATACCTAATTTGCCACAAACTTTACTTGGGTATTCAAAAAGATCGGTTGAAGTAGGTAACCCAATATCTGCACTAAAGCAAAGCTGTATCCAATTTTTATTTATTCCGGTTCAAGAAATAGTTTGCCGCAAAACTGAACTTTTTTTTATTACAGTTAGTTCCAATTAAGTTCGAATTAATTCCTTAGAAAACTTCTCTCTGCAGATAGAATAAAACCGCTGTCTCTAACTATAAAAAATATAGATATTTAGAAAAGTCACTCAACTTGATCAATTCAAAAAACTTGACGCCTAAACTTCAAGACAATTCCAGCACAACAACCACGAATAATTACTTTAACAGCTTTGTACTGGCAAGCTATAAAATAAAATTAGCACGCTGATGGCTAATATTCGTCTTAATAGTTGGTTCGTTACAACAGCTTAACAATTCTATCTCTCTATAGAACAATTGCTTTCACAGTAACAAAGGCACAAACAACTCAACTGCAGTGCAACAGCTCAAATTGGGCTAGAATGATTGACTGTAATAAAATGAAAATAAGACGTGTGCTTATATAGGATCACGTCACGTGACGCTAGTTTACGGTAGAAATTACAAGAAAGTGGATTGACAATTTTAAAATAAAGTTCACCATCGGTCATAATTTGCGTTTACCGAGAACAGCCAATCAGAGAAAAGCGACTGCCAATGGATTAACTAATTAGAAGTATTTGCGTTAAATATAAAAAATACAATGGATAATTGCAGAAAACTTGAGAGAGAAAAAGAAAATTCTAAAAGCTAAAAGTCACGTGCAATTAATCTATTTGACTCATGCCTAAAAGTACAATTGATAAAACGAATAATTTAAACAATTGTAAAATAGCTTGCAAATAAATTAAATGAATCAAATTAAGAGGGGTTTACCGACTATGTCATAACTATTAATATGGAAAAGATTAGGTGAAACTAAAATCACTAAAAAACAGAAAATTAACATTTTAAGATTAAGTTGTGAATGAAGTGTGGCACAGTTCAAATGAACCTTTTGTATTCTCAAATAAAGTTTTGAGAGAAATAATACGAAAAAACTAAATCAACAGCACCAAGATAGATTATATAGCTCTAATTTAGCCTAAAAATAGCACTAGTCCCAGGGAGTGGACATCGAATGTTGTGTTACCGTTAATGTACAGCTATTCACCTATTTTAAATATTAGTACGCCTGCAAAAGTTGCTTTAAAAATAAAATTAAAATACTCGTTTCAGACCTTGATTTAGATGCATGATGTCAAAGACAATATATTTTATTGATGTGTATTTTAAAGCAAATTAAATTGGAAAAAAATTACTTTAACATTAATCGGAAGTTAAAAGCTTTTATACCGGTATGTACAGGGTGTCCATAAATTAATTTTACAAATATAAGGCACAAAAATGAAACAAAATCCTTCCAAAGAAAATGCCGCTATTGTGCTTTTGAAAAAAAAACAAAGAAAACAATTTATTGGTGTGAAATTTGCAACATTCCAGTTTGCATTCATCCATGTTTCAAACTCTACCATACGGTAGCAAATCTACCAGAATAGATAAAGTCATAATAAGAGAGGGAGGGAGGTAAACATACACTCAAGTTACAAGTCTTGAGCACAAATACATATATACAAAGTATTTGTGGATGTGAGTAACTCCCCTGTGCAGTTCTTATTATAATTTTTTTGGAATACATAAAGTGAGTAAATCAATAGTCTTTACTATTAAATTTTTTTTGGGTTAAATATTTTAAGAATAAAAAAAAACTCTTACACTTTAACAAAAAAATTAAATGTATTTAAAAATAAAAAATAAATAGTAGAAATAAAGAATTTCATTATGCGGCGCGACTATAAAGAGGCGTATAAAGTATTGCCAAATTTGCGGTGTGACTAAATTTAGTATTAAATCTGAATTAATCGATTAAGCGGTGGAGACTATATATAGGCGTTTTTTTTTTAGAAGACTAGTTGTTAAGAGTGCCGTTGAGAAGGGGTTAAGAATTTTTAGAAGCATAAATAAAAAAAGAGTTAAGATTAGAGTTTTATTGTTAACATCTTTATTTACACCCCTAATCATAACCCTATACACCTCGAAAAATCCTTAAATACACTCAATAATAATTTACAACCTAAACTGCATATTTACCAAAAATTATTTGCAAAATTGTAGTCACAAAAGACTTTTTTTGAGCCAAGATCAACCGAAAAATAAAATACTTAATGCCAGTCAATTTAAGCAAAAAGGAACATTTAAAGTTTTTAGCTAAGCTAACTTCTGAATGCTTAAAAAATTCTATCTAAAGCAATTGTAAATTTTCTAGTAGTACACAATCAAAAAAACTTTAAACTAATCTGCCATCTCATGGATACGTGTCGGGAGCGTGGTCGAATGGTTAAAGCACCGGGCTCGTGACCAACACGGTCTCGGTTCAAAACCCACTTGCGCCATTCTGTTGTGTCATTGGGAAAGACACTTTACGGCACATTCCCCTGCTTGGTGGTCCTGGTAAGTAGTTTTAAGTTACAGTCATATCTCTATTAAATTACAAGCGGACAGCAATATCTTGGCATCTCCGGAAACAGGTCGGGGTAATTGCCTACCCTATGTATAGCGCCTCCGTCGCTTTCCTGCGAGTCAGGAGGATAAATATAGAAATAAAAAATTTTTTTATAATTTTATAAAACGTCTGACTTAAAAATATTCATGTACTATTTAATCAAAATTTTAAACGCACATCAAACAAGTTTTTAAAAAAACATTAAATTCAAGCAATGATATTTGACATTTAATAACAAAATCTTATTGAATTTTTTTTAATTATCCATCCATAAAATTTTTTTAAATGAAAGAACTTGGCTGATCAAATTTGATACCAATCTATGTAAATGCCCAAAATAATGCTAGATTCTTTCATATACTGCTTGTAAATGTCTAAATTAATCTCGACAAGCTCTGCTTTTCATTTATTTTTTAGTTTAAATTGACATTGAAAAACTTTTATTGTTTCTTGAAGTAGCAATGAAAGTATAAAAATTATACCGTAATTTTCACTTATTCCCAAGTGTAAATTATTTTTTTGTGACTCAAAGTCAGTTACTTTTTGGCGTTTTTCATAGCTCATTAATTCAATTTTTCGTATCCACTACATACGCCAAACGAAAAACGTTTTAATCGGTCAAAAATTCAATTTTACTCTCCAAATACATATAACAGGGGTGGGCAAAGTTTTCAATGAAAGAGCCAGATGCAAAAATTCAAAACTTCCGGAAAGCCACAAATTCTGCTTGAGGTGTTAATGCAATTACAGTAAACAAAGCAAGTTTTAGTCAAATAATAAAAACAAATACATCGTTACACGATTTAACTTTTTCCCAGTTTTTACCAGCATTAGATCTACTGTTCTGTGGGTTTCCACTTTATTAGCAAGCTTTTGAAAATCTGGGCGATATGAAGTCAAAGCGGTCTGAATTAATTCTCTCAAATCATTATTTGTTAGACTTGCACGATATTATGATTTTACAAATGTCATAACAGAGAAGCGAATCAGAAAAAAGCGAGCACTATGTTTGTTTTTTTTATTCTAAACTTACCAGCGTGTCTCGGCGGGCGAGAAATAAATGAAACAAAGATAGTGCTTGCTTTGCTCAAATTTTTGCTATAGTGTAAATCAGTGGTTCTTAACCTGGGCGCTTTTGATTTTTGGGGGGGCAGAAATATTCAGGGGGCATTTTTGGGGGCGCTGAAGGTGTACGGTATTTATTTCACTGCAGAGACCTTTTTTTTTTTGGAGAACAGTGTGATTTTGGGAGAAAAATAGGGAAATCAGAGATGAAATCGAAGCGAAGACCTTTTTTTTTGGAGAACACCCTGATTTTGGGAGAAAAATAGGAAAATCAGAGATGAAATCGAAGTAAAGACCTTTTTTTTTGGAGAACATTCTGATTTTGGGAGAAAAATAGGGAAATCAGAGATGAAATCGAGGCGAAGACCTTTTCTTTTTTTAGAGAACTCCCTGATTTTGGGAGAAAAATATGCAAGCCCAGATCAGACCTCTTTTTTTCTCAGACAACATCAATTTTTGAAAATTCTTGCCTCGGGCGCCTAAATTGGAATATCCACCACTGTGTAGAATCCTATGCACTTCACTGTATAACTCATCATCTTTAGCAGTTACATTATGGTGGGCGACAGCCTATGGAAATCTCTAAAAAGGGGCACTGGGTAGAAAAAGGTTAAGAACCACTGGTGTAAATGTGACGGTAGCCGTTTAGTTTGTTTTTTGTTTTAATTTGAAGTTTATTTTTGGCAATCCGGTTTGAGTTGGCAGTTTGTTATTGGTTGTTTCGCTCATATTTAAGTCGGTGCAGAGTAGTTTTTTTCTTTTTATTTGTTCGTTCGTCAGTTGGTGCAGACATTTCGTTGGTTGATAAATCATTCATTCGTTCAAAGAAATTTGTATTAAGCAGGTAGAACTTGATTTGTTTTATTATGTTATTTTGATTTTGAACTTGATTTGTTTTATTGTGAACCATAAACTGACCATAAATTAGGACCTCTTCCAAATTAGCAATGGGGAATTATTTGCTATACAGCCTCAAAGTAGCACTGCAAGCACAAGCCAACCCATCACTTGACACA
The DNA here is from genome assembly GCA_963680785.1 of Diplosoma virens. Taxonomy (NCBI): domain Eukaryota; kingdom Metazoa; phylum Chordata; class Ascidiacea; order Aplousobranchia; family Didemnidae; genus Diplosoma; species Diplosoma virens. The sequence continues at coordinate 77,432,157 of OY796880.1, read as the reverse complement.
GTAACTTCCGAATAGTAAACCAGATATCCGGTTCAGTCAAGTAGAAAACTTTTTTACTTTCTTAGTAATAATTGAACGTTTTCACAGCAGCCAGCCTTAAAGCAGCGGTGCGGCACAACACTAGCACTTGTAACAGCAATCTGGGTTTTGTCATTGTTGATTTAAGCTCTGCTGTCAATAACGATTTATATTTTTCTCTAGCAGTCAACTTACTATCGGCGAGACATTCGCATTTCTGGACAATATCAATTCGCTTGAGTAAATTCAGTAGTTTCCAAACTGAGGTAAGTGAGAAACATTCAAGGGGTCCGCGCGAAATCTCCTGATTTTGAAGTTATAGATTGATTTGTTTTTTTTGCTACGAATTTATTGGCTTGTACATTTGTTTATTAAAGCTTTGCGACAATTCATAGTTGATAAGTTTTTAAAATTTAACTCTGTTCTAAATTTTTGTTGATTTTCATTGTTTAAACTATTTCTAAGAATCCGCCATCATGCCAAGAAAGTAAAAAAAGGTCCACCAGTTAAAAATATAAGAAATTACTGAGTTAATTGGCCCATACAAAAATGTTTTTTTACTGATTGTCGGTTGATTCATGAAGAATGGAAGCGTTTACAAAATAATTTTGTTTAATGAATAAAGTTAAGCTATGGTCGAATGCAACGTTAAAAATATTAATTACTTTATTAACTCCTACAAAAAGTAAATCAAAAAGGGAAAAGCTATTAGTAAGACATAAAATACCAACATTTAAATAGTAAAAAAACTCTAGATTAAAATAATCTTTAAATCGAAAAATAGTTTTAATCAAGAGTAGAAAAGCAGGGTAAAAATCTTTCAGAATTTAAACCAAAAATATTAAGTTGTAACAACATATTTTTGATATTTTGTAAAAATTTATTTATTTATTTACGCGAACGCTATAAAATAAACGTTCAAAGAGAAATTAAAGCGAATCATTCAATTCGCTTTCAAGTGCATCAAGTTAAATTTCAGACAAAGAACAGACTTTGTCAGCCAAGCCAAATTTCCTAACTTGTCTGGAAAAAAAGGTTTTATTTGAAGCGTCAAGAAAAGTAGTAAAAAAAGATTGTAAAAAACAGGGCGTCGAACGGTTTAAAATAATGTTGCAGTTCAGATTCAGTAAATTTTTTTAAGGGTTTAGTTCCGGTCCAGATTCAGCAATTTTTTAAAGATTTAGTTTTGGTTTAGTGTCACAATTTTACTCAGGTATCCAAAAGAACCAGTTAAACCAGGGAAGATAAATACCTGCGCTAAACTAAAGCTCTGTTTATCTTTATGCCGGCTCTAGAAATAGTTTGCCGCGAGAGTGATGTTTCTTATAACAGTTAGTTTTGGCTAAATACGAATGACCTTGAATGATATACGGCTGTGTACAATTGACACGCATTTAACTCATTATAAATTCAACTTAATTAACCTTATTTCTCCTCAATGACCGGCGGAATGGCTTCAGAAGCCCGGCCTTTGCAAAAATGTTTTAATTACTTTATCTTTTTAGATAAAATTCTAGAATTTCTTAACTTTTCTTAATTTGAAATGCTGAATAAGATGGTACTATTTTTAGGTGCCCTCGAACAAGGGTTAACGGTTAAAATAGATGTTTTTTAACAAATTTGTGAATTTTTGCTGGTTTTCGCAAGCAGAGCGTAGAATTTCAATTTTACGCTTTTATTAAGTGACATGAATTTTACCAAGAATTAGTTTTTTGTGACGAAGCGAATTACGTCGTTTGCCGACGTCGATATGCCTTAGGCCAGGGGTGGGCAAACTGCGGCCCCTGACGACGTTTTGTGCGGCCCGCGGAGCTCTTTTTAAAAAATACATACCCTCACTTTGAGCCACAGTTGCATAGAATTATGTCGGAAATATCCCAGTTTCAGTTTCTTATGTTTTAATGCTTTTAGAGAACACACCAAGATTTTGGGAGAGAAATAGTGAATCACAGATTGAATGTAAGTGAAGACCTTTTTTTTTAGAAATCACTACAATTTTGGGAGAAAAATAGCGTAATTTGCAACCCGCGAACAAATTCAACATCTAAATGCGGCCTTCAGTTAGCTTCCACGGCCGCAATGCGGCCCGCAAGCGAAAACAATTGCCCACCCCTGCCTTAGGCGATGCAGAACTTATTTCATGTAAATCGCATTTTCTTTTTTTGAGTTTTTGGCGATTGCTTGGAAACACTTTGCACGTATGCCGTACATTTTGTTGTATAAAACAATTGGTGTTGACTGCTTGAATAACAATCAAGCGGACAAAATTCAATCTTTACACGCCAAGCATTTTTATAGAACTTCAAAAAAAATAATAATAATAAATAAATAGATAAATAAATAAAAAATGAATAAATAAATTTACTGGTTCAAATTTTAGCTGTTATGCCTACGCCTCCAGACAATTAACAACACCTGAATTTTTATAATTGTATTTCACTTTGCATTTGAAGTAATAGGTCGTTTCTATGTTAAAAATTTTTTTACAATGAAAAATCCGACTTATTTTATGTATAGGTTTACTTATTTGAAAAAGTTTTGTAAAAAACTTGCTTTTAGATGTAGGTTTACAAGCAGAAAACATAGAATAAAAACAAGACGTTTGATACGATTGAATTTCAATAAAACAGGGGTTTCCAACTTGTATAAATTCATGAAGGTTCTTTTTTGAAATTTTTTGAAATTTAACTCCGATTTCGAAAATCTACGGAAGAACGCTTGTAGTCGAGATTCAAAAAACAAAGAAAACTGTAGAAGACCCATAAACTTATTGAGAAATTTATCAACTTTACGTCCCCTGGGAAAAATTTGAGACGCTCGCCTACGTCTACAACGAGCCAATTGATGGTTTTGATGGAAAAAGTCAACCGTGGATCAAGTCGTTCTGTTAACACAAATCATTGACAATTTTTCCCAGACCAAGAAAAAAGCCAATGCTATTTGCCAATCTGACAGCTACATATGACACTGTTATTTCCTAAAAACTTTTTAACTTTAACTGCAAGCTGCTGAGGTTTCTGCTGGATAAATACATGGTTTGAATGATTATAAAACTAATTCTTAATAAAAGCTTCACTCTAACAGCGACAGTAAGCAAAATAGTCTCGGGTGTCAGAGAAACAGTCTTTCTCCGAAATCAATCAGATCTTTTGACATCTAAATATATAATCTACTTTCCACAATATCCAGATTAAAAAAAATTGTGAGCTAAAGGTTTACAATAATCGGAATTCAGATTTGTGTTTAGTTTCGGTCTCTCTTGAAGAAAAACTAGACAAATCAGTCTACAGTTTTGTCACCACCGTTTGGTATTGCGAAAAAAATTTTCTTTGCATGTCCCGCTGCTAAGGTAACTTGTGGCGTCAGGGCAGGTGCTGGTGTCAAAACAGCAGATACAAATATTTTACAAGATAATAAGATACAGATATATCAGATATTTTTAGTTTATTCAACAGCCGAGTATTAGAGTCTCGTTTGTTCTTGTAATACTTGGTTTATATTTACTGTTTTGAATGACGCTTTGGTGTAGCCACTGGATACCTCCGTCCCTCTCCAACGGGCCACTTACCAGTTTTTTCAAACATCCAGCCATATGAGCTTTGAAAATTAGTAGCGACACTTGTTTTGGCTAAACGTGGTACTCTAGAGACCTGTGTTCCGCTACTTTTCCGAACCTACGGCACACTTTGAAAATTTTTTTAAATTAGTAGAACACCTGGACCAGGCAAAGAGCTAAATTTTGAATGCTTTCCGTTATCTGAAGTTTTATTTGGCTGTCTTAAAAAACCTAAAAATTTCAATCTTAATTCTGAAACGTGAACAATTTTGCTGACTTAAATATTCATCTGCCCATTACATAAATCATTGATCGAACACAGAGTACTATGAGAGTACATCCGGCCTCATGCTTTCATTACCAGCGTCTTTCCTTACCTATTCGAAATAGCATGGCCGGAACAGTTTGAGTTACGCTTACACGCCTTCAAAAGGGTTAAGGACAACTGGCCGCAGCCGACTGGCGCAGCCTAACCAATCGGTTGGCTGCGTCTAGTTGGGTTGCGCCCAGTCGGTTGGGGCCAGTTGACCTATTCCGCCTACGGAGTGAAGTTGCGCGTTTTCATTTGTGCATAGACAAATGGGGTCTCGTTCTTTTCTCTCATTGCAAATGCGGCGCTATTGCACAAATCGAAGATAACGTTCCATCGAAGTGTCACATGCATTGGGCATTACAAGGAGTAGGAGGTCGAACAGTTTTGGATAAAAAAATAGACGGTTGTGACTTGGTACATTGCCAACAGCATTTAATCCAGGCAATACAATAGCAATTTTGCAGTAAAAAACTTAAACACGAGAGCCAGTCCTATTTATTTGTTTTACTTGAAGTGAATACTTTTACATACTACAACAATTTTGGCATAAAATTGCTCTGTTTTACGTAATGTTAAAAAAGGGCCTTTACAGCTTAACATCTCTTTCTCGAAGTTATCTTGGGAAAGCCTTGTGGTGATCAATATCTTCTAAAAATAACCAATCTGATCTTCCACTGTAATGCACTTTAACATCCATAAAAACGCACTTTTCAATTAAATATATTGGAACCAAAATGTGTTATTTTATCCCGTATTTCATGCGACACTTTTTATATTTCAAAATAAAAAAATACATCTGCCTTTGTTACCCAGATTTGCTTATTTTTTAGTTTTGCTTTTGAGTTTTCACTTGTTAATGATTAAACTGGAAGCAACAATCCTATTTTATAAAATTTGAGGCTCTAGTTCAGAAGTTTTAAAACGCCTACGCTAATATTTCCAGTTCACAAAGCTATTTTACACTCGAGTTAAATATCTAAATGTTTTGTTTGTTTTTATGGCAATGTTTTCCAGCTTTTATTTGTTCATTATCGCTTAAAATTCTTGAAAAACCTGCTGTGCTCTTTGTGCTCTTTTATTGATATGTTCTCATGTTTTATGCATAGGCATATCTGGTTGATTGACTATTTTCTACAAAACTGTAGTTGATTGGAGATTTTCATTTCATGGCTTGGCAGCAAGGTACCAAAAGTAGAACTCAGAAATACGTTCAAAGTTGAAAGCATGAAGAAACTCTTTTATGTTGGTTGATAAATAAAACTATCAAATAATTAAATGAAATACTGCAGATAATAGCTTTCTAGTAAACATTGGAATAGTTTAAAATTGGCTGCAGTTTGAAATATTTGATAGCATAAATTAAAAAAATCATACCAGTTTTTTTCAATGAGCAGAAGAAATTATCAACATTTTAGCTTTAAATTAAATAAAATTTAAAGTTCTTAAACTCTTTTTCGTTTTTAAAGTAATGGTGTTTTCTCTTTAATATTAAAGGCAAAAAAAGTTCAGTAAATTATGGAGAAATCTTAATCAAATAAAATTGTAAACAATGCATTTTCATTAATACCACTTTTTCAGTTTCATTTATTTTTTTCACCAAATCCACCTTAACTTATCACATTTATCAATCAATAAAATGAGAAAAAAAAATTGATTGGTCAGGAATTTTAAAAGTACAATGTTGGAGCAAACATTTCAACAAACATCAACTCACTCATTAATCCCAGTTAGCGATTTGTTTTCTTTGTTGTTTTCTATCAACTTGCACTAAAAAACAAGCAATTTCGAGCTTATCAATCAACTTTTTCTGTAATAAGTTCTTTGCGCCGATTAATTTAAATAACGAAAGCTCTGTAGTTTGATTTTACGATTAACCAAAAGGCTTGATTGCCAAGAAAGAAAAAACAAAAAAAAAATCTTAGTGCAGCAAACTAAATGCGGCCAATTTTGAAAATATCGTATTAAGATTAAAGATGTGAGAATCCAACCTTTTAACTGATTGAGAGTATCATTTGAAATACACAATGCAATGGACAATTAAATTATTTACTTAGTTGGATAGAAAATGACACAATTTAATTAAGCAAGTTTTACTTGCTAAAGATGCGTTGTTATATTGGCTAGAAAGATTAATGATGTTTTGAAAACAAATGTTAAAACCACATAAACAACTTAAACCTCCGTGAAAAACAACTTTTATCACTTATTTCAATGGCAATAAAATTAGAACTGAATCAAACCTAAATACTAACAAAAAAAAATAGCAAAACAGGTTGCTACTTTGCCGCTTGCAAAGCACATTTAAACATTTGGAAAAAAACATACTCATGAAACTATGTACTGTATATGGATACATATGCAAGTATGCATATTTTTGCTTAAACAAGCAGTTGAATTTACTTTAGGCTACATTGTATTTAAAACCAATAATTAAACGTATGCAAAAATTAAGATAAACCTGTTTAACAATTTGTTGTAGGTTTTTATAACAATTTAACACAATATTATTAGCATTCATGTCTAATCTTGATGAGGAACCAGAAACATCAACTCAATTCAAGCGTGCACCTCTTCAGGAAGATCTCGAAAGCAGTTCCTTTGCCAAAAAATTAAGACTATCAAATCCTGATGAGTCATCCAAAAATGCGAAAGGTAAATTAATCAGGTGTTGAATAAGGTTTTGTTTGATTTTCTGCGTAAAAGTTGGTTTATACTTGCGTGTATGATCGATGTAGCTTTATTTGTTTCTGAATTACTGCGCCATTCAAATTCTTCTTCCCTAAAATCTTGCTGCAATTAGGTGATTGTAATTGTCATTTCATGGTTCAACTAGTGATTCGTAGCTTATAAAATAGTTCGGGATTAAAAAAAATTATCAATAACATTAATTAAAAATTTTTTGTTTAGTATTTGAATGTGAGCACTGTTAATATTAAAACTTTTAAAAACAAAGTTGATATCAGTGTTTCAACAGCGAGGTAATAAAGCGGTGGGAAAACTATAGCCCCCGGGCCAAATTCAAGCTATTTCCTTCCGACCACCAAGCATTCAATCTGAACAATGTTCGGTTCAATTCAATTCAGTTTATTTTATTTCTACTCCGCCACATGATCAAAATACAAGAAAAAATATTAAAAGTCGCTTAAGAAGAGATCAGAAAAAGAAAAAACCAACAAAACAAGTTGACATAATGACTTGCTAATTAGCAATAAAAAATGTGACCAAATGTGTTATATAGAAATAAAGTTGTGTGAAGAAAACAAGAAGAGAAAAGAAGAAAGAAAAAATAGAACACTGAGGTTATTTATAAAATAAAACAATGTTGTGAGGGTTGTGAGGGTGGTGCATTGGTGGGACCATTGCAAAATTTGGTTCAATGTCCTTAAAATAGGGTAAAACCATAAACATATTTCATCAGCCCAACAAGCAAACAAACTCACCAAAAAAAATCCTGTTGTGGATCAAAAGATCATTTCTCGATCAAAAACTTCACCAAAGAAATGCACAAAAATAAAACATTAAAAACCTCAGTAAAAATACACAAAAACAAATGTAAAGTAGTCATGATATTAATAGATAAAAAAAAAATTATGCAATAGTTACATAATTATTTATGTAGAAATAAGAGTGATCCTGCAAAATTTTCCTCAAGTCTCTTTTCGACCATGGTAAAATTGAAGGTTTTTAAATTGTTTAGTTGTTTTACTGAAACACAAAAAAAGAAGATCAGCAACGGATATTAAATGATAACCTATGCAGTATTTTTAAGTTTAATTGTTTTTCAACAAATAATACTTTAGATTTTTTAACAAAATGTACGCAAAGATTTACACAGTTTTATGTTATCAGGTAACTCATTCCAAATTTTTGGACCAATGTATCTTAATGATTGTTTTGTTACTGTATTCGTACATGACATGGATATGATTTGAGAGTTACTTCTAGTAACCAAAGTAAAAGTTTTTCTTTGAAATATATTGTTAAACGCTGACTATAATTGCTTGTCGAATAGCTTGTACATGCATATTAAAATATTTAATTTATCAAGTTTTTGTATATTAAGAATATTATCTTTTGCTGTTGCTTTGTTTATTTTGCGGCATTAGCACAAGTTATCATATTAATAAACGTGTTCCATATTTTTTGCAATTTTTTGGGAAACACAGAGTTTCCATAAAACCAAGTTGTAATCATTAACTAATTAAGAAAAATAAAGTTATTTACAAGTAAAACCTGGTATATACTTTGATTTTAAAATGTTTAGAAATAATAAAATGTTAAAAATTTTTATCAACAAATTTTTTGTCAGCAAAGATTTGTAAATAAATTAGTTTTACAGTAAGCAAACAATAAAAGTATATTTTAATTTATATATAAAGGTATTTTTTCAAAAACCTTGTATTACTTTTTATAGAATCAACAGCAAACAAGAAACACAATGCAAAAAAAAGAAAAAAACCAATTGGTTTTGTATCTGACATTGAAACTTTTGTTGAACCAAGTAAGTTTTTTTTAAACTTAGAAAGAACAATACTAAAAAAAAAATAACATTGGACATCGGGGATAGTTGTGTATAGAAAGTGAAGGCTACAAAAAATGTCAACGTCTTTAAACCTCCACCACTGCCATTGCAAAGCTTAGATCTCGCAATGTTTTTCAACCCTGTCTCCATGCCGAACACTCCAACCATCAGGCTATTGATTGAGGTAACGACACAAACAGTGCCAAGGAGAGTGCTTGGCTGGTTAAGCAATTGATAACAGTATTGACCTGACGGAAAAAGTGAAACAGTTTACCTGCAAACCCATAATTTTCTTTGGTATACATATGGTAGTCAACTTTGTTTAAAGTTCTAGTTGTGACATTAATGATTTTCTACCTTGTTTAGTCAGCAGCTTGCAAGTTCAACTCCAGGCTAAAGTTTACTCCACATTTATTAATATCAAAATATATTTTACTTTGTCCCACATTCGGGGTAAAATGAAATCTTTTTTACTAAAATATTTCAGCTATACAAGAAATAAAGTTTTTTCGTAAGGTAAGGTAAAGTTAAAAACATGCTCAGTAGCCAAATTTAATATTCTGTCCAACAAGAACTCAAGCTTCTAAAACCGCTTTCTACTTTGCTCCAAGTATAGGTTTTGCTTTGCCTTAAACAGGTATAGTTCAACTTTTGCCGTTTTAAACTATGTAAAAATAACTTATAATTCACTCAAACTATAATTTGTTATGTTAAAATCACTTTAAAACCTATTTCACATTTTTACTTCCATGAATCATGCCAAACTCTGCAAAGTATTTAGTCTCTTTTGCAGTAACCTACCTTAGAAATATAATTCATATTTTTTTGTTTTATTACCAGTTTTAAAAACATGAATATTTAGCAATTTTTAAGCAACTTTTGAATATTTAGAGTTCACAACATCCATTGCAAAGCTGAACCAATACTAGGGCAATAGTTTTTGGATGGTAGGTGTTTACTCGTAGCCTGGGCCGTAAGTAAGTCTGTTCATTGGTGTTAAACATGACAGACCAAAACCAAACCTACCAAAATGGAAGGGTATCTACTATTTCGATGTTCAGCGTCGGTCTGCTAATCGGTAAACGTCTTTCTCAGGACGGGGCAATGCATGTATAAAACTTCCCTTTTCAGGGCACATTGCCAACAAGTTCCGAAGACCCACTATTCTTCAGCTGAACATCGAAGGCCTCACTGAAAGCAAGATGAACGTTTTTAATCACCTCGCTCTGCAGTCTGAGGCACTCGTTATCCTACTACAGAAGATCCACTGCACTGATGCAGGGAAGTTGGTACTTCCAAACTACCAACTAGTTGGGTCTTCTTTAAACAGGAAGCATGGCCTTGCCACGTTTGTCCACGAGCGACTACGTGCACACTTTTGGACCAATCTCCACCGACATCGGAGATCGAGTGGTTGTGTGTGGACGTTGATAGCTATAAAAGAGTCAACGTCTACAAACCACCGCCAACGCGGTTTCAATCCCTAGATCTTCCAGTGTTTCCTCACCCCTGTCTTTACGCTGGCGATTTTAACTGTCGTCATGCTGACTGGGGTTACGATGACAACAGTCCGGACGGTAAGTGCTTGGCTGGCTGGGCAAGTATTAATTGTCTCGCCATTCTATAATGCCAAGGACGCTGCCAGTTTTTACTCCGGCCGCTGGAACATTAGCACCAATCCAGATCTAGCTTTCGCTAGCGTAGGTCCTAACAGTTGCTTACCGGATAGCAATTTTCAATTTTGTACCCATGGAATTGTAATCTACATATTTTCAATCTATCAAAAATTCAAATTTTTTTCTCTGCTCAAAAAATTTTTACTCAGCTCTATACAATTCAATCATACTTATCTTTTGGTACATTTGCAAATCAATTATATTTATTTTTCGGTATATTTGCAAACACAATATAAGAAACAGATTGGTTTGTTTATCATCTTAAAAATTTGCTAAAAAAAAGCTTTGCCATGACAACTAACATAAAGTGCTTCTTGATCGCTCCAAGAGCTGAGTGATAAACGTTTTACGAGCAGAGAAAAAAATTGGGGATTTTTGATTGGTCGAAAATATGTAGATTACGATTCTATGGGTACAAAATTGAAAATTGCTACTGGTTAGACGTGTCCTTGACCAGTTTTGCAGGTCACTACATCGACTTTCGCTTATTACACCACCAAGGTTTACTATGGCAGTACCAAGCATGCCTGCTCAACGATGGAACTTCCACAAGGCCAAATGGAGTCACTACATTGCTTTGACGAATAAATTCGCAAAGACTCTGTTGCCGCCTGATTCACTTGATGTGAATGCGGCTTAGCAGGACTTCTGTAACACCATTAAGAAAGCAGCCAAAAAGATTATCCCACACGGGTATCGAAACAACTATATTCCGTGTTGGGATGCAGAGTGTGAATCCCTCTATAAAACTTTCCTACAGTTTCCTCAGAGAGATGACTCAAGTTTGGCTGCTACAGCTCTGCTCGCCAAGCTTGACAGGAAGCGGAGGGATCGATGTTCCGAAGCATTTCGGAGCATTGACTTCTCACACTCTAGTCTAAAAGTATTGAGTATTTTGAACAATTTTACTGGTAGGTCACGACACTCTCCTCGTCACTGTCCCGTTTCAGCCGATGCTATTGCATCTCAGCTGGTTAGAAATGGGAAATACGAGGCTGTTGATCACAAGTCTTCTCGACTTGTCTCTCAAGAAGTGTCTGACCTTTGGATGGCCACAACACCAGACCCAGTAAATATCTCTGAAACTTTTTCACAGAGAGAATTTACTGCTGCCCTCCAACATTTAAAACCAGGTACAGCTCCGGGACCTAATTCTATCTTCCCAGAGCTTATACTCCATGCTGGAACTGCTTTGAAGTCCTGGTTACGTGACTTCCTCTCTTCCTGTTTGCGCCGACTCAAAATTTCCAAGATCTGGAAAAGAGCGCTTGTGGTCGCGATCCCTAAACCAACGAAGCCTGTGGGGGATCCAAAGAGTTATCGACCGATATCTCGGCTCTGTGTCCCCTACGAGATCCTCTAGAAGCTTATCTAGGCCTGCGTTGAGCCGTTAATTGATCCACTGTTCTCTAAAGAGCAGGCTGGGTTCCGACGCGGGAAGTCAACCGTAGATCAAGTTGTTCTGCTAATCCAGAACATCGAGGATTTTTTTGAGGCTAAGAAGAAGGCCGGTGCCGTATTTGTCAATCTGACAGCTGCCTATGACACTGTCTGGCACCGTGACCTTACCTGCAAGCTGCTGAGATTACTTCCAAATAAGCACATGGTCCGAATGATCATGGAGCTTGTTCGAAATCAAAGTTTCACCCTTACCACCGGTGACAGCAAGCAAAGCAGGCCAGGCGGTCTTAAAAACGGCGTTCCTCAGGGATCGGTCTTGGATCTCCTCCTATTTAAAATCTATACGTACGATCTGTCTTCCATGATTTCCAGAAAGTTTGCTTATGTTGATGATCTAGCATTGTTGCACTCTTCTGGAAACTGGAAGGACTTGGAGGGGACTTTAAGCCAAGACATGTCTACACTTTCAGCATATCTCCAGACTTGGAGGTTGAAGCTCAGTCACACTAAGACGGTGACGGCAGCGTTTCACTTAAATAACCGAGACACCAAGCGTGAGCTAAAGGTCTACAACAACGGTGGACTTTTACCGTTCTGTCCAGCCCCTACTTATCTTGGGGTAAAACTGGACAGATCACTCACATTTCGTCACTATCTAATAGCTTTGCACAAAAAACTATTCTCGGGCGTCACACTGCTGAGGCGACTCGTGGTCTCGGGATGGGGTGCTGCTGCCAAAACACTACGCATAGCCACTTTGTTTCTAGTCTACTCAACAGTTGATTACTGCGCACCAGTCCGGTATCGTAGTGCTCACACTCGCCTCCTCGACAGTGTCTGGAATGACGCCTTGCGCGTAGTCACTGGATGCCTGTGATCCATTCCAACGTACCACCTACCTACAGCAGGGATGTCAAACTCGCGGCCCCGGAAACTCTCCAATGCGGCCCTTGAACGCTTAACAACAATTGTAGTATTTTGTAAGTTTTTTATCTAAATGCAATACATTTTTCAAACCTTTCAAAGTGAAAGTGATTATTCACACAGATAATTTACAGAAAGTTGATTTGTAAGCAAAAAGTTAGATGTTATAAACAGAAACGATGGTAAAACAGGTTTAGACTTGCCTCTCCTAATCGACTTTCCCGGTAAAACTCTCCTATTTACAATAAATATATTTAATTACAACTACTTTATTCCAAGAACCTTAGCATGTTTTTAGTTTTTGCTTTACACATTTATAGTTCAATTGGTTTGTTACGTAACATTGGTGTATCCTTAAATCTCATTTATGCCGTTTTTCAAATACTTTTAACAGTACCATGATTATGCTGGCTAGGCTATTTTTGAAGTCCAGCCTTGAGTATATTTTTAAATCGTATAATAAGACAAGCAGATATTTTTAAGTTAAAACTTTTGGTCATTACAGGTGTTGAAAAATTCCAATAAATTTTGCTAAAATTTACAAAAAGTAGTTTTGAAAAATTACAAATTTTTTTGTTCTCATTTTGATCCAAATTATGGATACACCTCAAGCTAGCAAAAGAATACTTGAAAAAAACACTTCAGTGATTAAGAAGAAACGCAAAGTACATGAAGAAGGTCGCATTTTTCAAGAAAAATGGGAGTTGCAATATTTCTGCATTTCTCAAAATTCTAAAGCACACTGTTTAATTTGTCACATTTCCATCAGTATAATGAAAGAATAGACATTATCAGAATAAGCACAGCAGTCAATATGACAAATTTAAAAATCAATTTTGAACTATGAAACTGAAGGAGTTGAAAGCACAGCTAAATCAGCAGCAAACCTGCTTCAAAAAAATCTGCAAAAGTAACGTTGCCACAGTTACAGCCAGCTATGAACTTAGCCAGATGATTGCAGTCTCTGGAAAGCCTTATATTGATGGAGCTTTCATAAAAAATTGCCTTATAAAAACAGTTGAAACTTTATGCCCAGATAAAGCGCACCTTTTCAAAGATTTATCATTGACAAGAAATACAGTGGCTACTAGAATTGATGAGATGTCTGCAAATTTAAAAGAACAAATAAAAACTGCTTCTGCTAACTTTGAATATTTTTCCTTAGCAATTGATGAAACGTGTGATATATCAGGCACTGCACAACTTGCGGTCTTTATTCGAGCTTGTGATGCTAAGTTACAAATAAGGGAGGAATTTCTAGAACTGATTTCTCTGCATGATACAACGTCAAGCAATGACATATTTGAAAAGATGGTACAAATTTTGGAGGAGTATGAACTAGATTTGTCCAAGTGTGTATGCCTATGCACAGACGGTGCAGCTAATATGGCAGGTAAACACAATGGGGTCGGGGCAAAATTAAAAAATAAGATTAAAACTATTTATCTTGACTCAACTTTCACTCACTTTCACTGCATTATTCACCAACAAAACTTGTGCTCAAAGGTCTTAGAACTGGACCATGTCATTAAATTTGTCGTAAAAACAGTGAACTACATCAGAAGTCGAGCACTAAATCACCGACAGTTTAATCAATTGCTGCAGGATATGGATAATGAATTCACAAATGTCCCTTTTTACACAGAAGTGAGGTGGTTGTCCTGTAACAAAGTTTTGAAAAGATTTTATTTATTACAAAAAGAAATTATCATGTTTCTTAACATGAAAGATCAAAAACAACTCAGTTAGAAGATAAAAGGTGGATTCAAGATTTAGCATTTGCTGTTGATGTCACTGAACATCTGACCAAATTGAATTTAAAGTTACAGGGCAAAGAAAAGACAATCACTTATTTGTATGATAGCATTAAATGTTTTATCGCAAAATTAAATTTGTGGGAAACTCAGATACAGAACAAAAATTTTACACATTTTCCATTTTTAAAAGATGCAGAAAGCAAACTTCAAGAAAATGGCAGTGAATTGGACATTGAAAAATTTGTAAACAATATTGATTTACTTTTAAATGAGTTCAAGCGTAGATTCTCAAATTTTTCTTCGTTTGAAGACATATTTGCATTATTTTCAGCACCATTCACATTTGATGCTAGCTTAGCAGATGAAAATCTCCAAATGGAACTTTTAGAAATGCAATCTGACTCTATTGTAAAGGCAAAGTATGATGCTGTTGGAGTTCCTGAATTCTACTCTTATCTCTCAGAGCAATAGAGCAACATTAAAAAATTTCCATGCTACATCTTAGCAATGTTTGGAAACACATATAGATGTGAACAGCTGTTTTCATTTCTAAAATTAATCAAACATTCTCAACGATCCAAATTAACCGATGATCATTTAACCTCGTTAATTAGAGTTGGTACTGTAAAATCATTTCAGCCTGATATTAGTAAGCTGGTGGCCCAAAAGAGATGCCAAAAGTCAGGACAAATGTAATAAAAAACATTAAGTTTATTCTGCATTTTTGTAAATTTTAGGTCTATATATTAAGATTAAGTAATTTTTAGTGTACATATTATTCTTTTCTTATCAAAAGTTTGTTCATAAATGTTTTGGATAGTTGTATATAATAATTTATGATTTTTTGTAATAAATACAATAAATTGCAATAATAGTGAAATGCAAGAAATTAATTTGTAAATGGCAATTAAAATTTAAGAAAATAACACAATTTTATTCTGCTGTTTAATTACATCACAATATGTCACAAACTACACCTATCTAAAAATATGCTTTAAGTATACATTATCAAAATATATCAAAACCTGTTTGCGGCCCTTGGCACAATTCCCAAAATGCAATGTGGCCCTCAAAAACCCACGAGTTTGACACCCCTGACCTACAGTATACTTTCAGGCATCTATCTAGCTAAGCTTCGCCGAATGGGAGCGACACTAAGATCCAGGTGCCCGTTTTGGTCAGCTGCGCTGAATCGTTTGGACAACCTTGCCAAACTTGGCATCCGCGCTTCTGAATGGACAAATCACAAATGGAAAACGGATTACTGTAAAGGTGCTTCCAGGCTCCGTGCTTTTGTGTCCGGAACCGGTGCCAGGCCTGTTGGGATGGGTTTACTTCGAGCAGCTTAGGTTAAACTTAACCGCCTGAGGACTGGTGTTGGGCGATTCTATTCGTTAATACACAAATAGGGTCTCGCTCCTTCACCGAGTTTCTCTGAGCCAACCGTAGACCATCTTCTAATAGCGTGCTCTATACATCGGGCACCACTTGGAGCACAAGGTCTGACGGTTTTGGATGACGAAACCCGATGCTGGCTTAATGACACCACTTCCATCATCTGATTCAGGCAGTACAGCAGCCTGGGTCGGTAAAAGGATAAACTCTCGGCCCCAGTCATGTCTGACCTGAAGTGGATATCTCTTCAAACGACGACGAGTTTTCGCTATTAATATTATGTTAGGCAAAATTTCGGGTGATAAACTAAACAATGCAAAGTAGCATCTCGCAAAAACGTGTATTATCATTTAATCCTTTAATTTTTGTTTTTTGCTTTGTTTGATTCTTCAACAAATTTTCAATATAGTTTATGATTTTTCATTTCAATTAAAAAGCTAAGTGTTTTAGTAATAAAACAGCTGGTGGTCAATTGACGTGCTTAGTAATTCTCGATAGCAGTGAATTCTGTTAATTTTAGTGCTAAAAATTATTAACTTTAATTTTGAGGGAAGCATGGTGGCGTAGGCAGATGCTGCACAGAAGGCACGATTTTACATTTATAAATGAAGTTAATTACAATTATCTGATATCATAACATTGAATTGCTGTTAAAAAATCGAAACCGAACGCCAATGTGAACCGTGTGAATTGAAAATACTTTACTTTAATTAGTTATTGATAAATAAAATAATTTAAATTTTATCATATATTAATATTTAAATAAGAAGCCGAGAAAAAACATTAAACAGTTTTTTTAGCTTTTTTGCAAAGACAATCAAGGTGGCTTTTCTATGTTTTGCTGCAAATTTTTTTGTCATATGATAAACTGTCGCTTTGATCAGCTGTTGGTTTCAATTAACTCTTTAATAAACTGTTGCTTCAGTAAACTGTCTTTCAATCAATTGTTGCTTTGATTAACTGTCTGTCGTTCAAAGATGCCAAGTTATTGTCTTCCGGTTGAAATTTGTATTTGGTTTAACAAATTTTATTTAGATATTTTTGAAAGTTAAAGTTGCATGTGCCATAAAGTGACTCTTTCGAGGACAATGGATTGACGTAAATAGGTTTTGTACTGGCACTGTGTCGATCATGTTTGCCATCAATATAGCACTTGTAACCACTAAACCACGACACCGACTTTTGTTAACAAACACGTATTTAGAGACAAAGTTTCTTTTCATTTAATGAAGTTTGTACTCTAGTTTCATCAAACTTTATTTGTTCAACGATTTTATCGTATAGATCAAAGACTTTAAAACTGAAAATTAGGTACCCTAAAATAAGGAGCGCTGAAATCTTTGGGAGACGCTCAATGTTGTTGAAATTTTGTAAAATATGTAAAACTTATGTTGCTCATTCAGAACTGATAAACAGAAGAATATCGAAAATTTTTTAAATTGGTGGCAGTAGTTAATACAAGAAGAATAGCGAAAAATTTGATTTTATGCAGTTAATAGCAGTAGGTATAGCAGTTTCACAAATTTAAAAAAAACTGATATACAGTCTAGAGTGTTGGTCAGTCCGCATCCCTTGAACGACTTGATGATCAGATCCTTCGGCAGCTGATCCCAAGCATCGACTATCCATTTTAAATAAACTTCCATTGATGGGGCTCGCATGTTTCCGGATTTGGTGCAGCTCTTCTCGCCGTGCAACATCCAATTCTCGTAGAACTGTCGGACTTTACTCTTAAATGGGGCGTTCCAGTAGACGTCGGGGGCCTGTATGAAATTAGTGCAGCCTCCTGGAATCACGGCCGTATCAATCTGGAGCTTCTTCAATTGCTTCTTTGTGGTATCGCTGATGTGGCATTGGTATGAGTCCGAGGCAAGAAGACGCTTTCCAAACATAGAAGAGCCGACGATCTTCTGCAGAAACTTAGAAGTCAGGTCATCGTTGAAGAAGGAGCGGCCGGCCCAGCAAAGATGGAGGGTATTCTTGAACTTGGTAACGATCTCCTTAATTGGTCGCTTGTTCTTGTGTAGGATGTACGGTCGGCATTTAAATCCGTCAGATTGAGCGGTCAGCATGACAGTAGCGTGTAACTTGTCGTGACCGCTAGTCTTCATGGAGACTTTTGGACTCCCTTATTTTCAATGGTTAGACTGCTCGAGTAATCCAAGTAGACGGCTGTCTCGTCGGCAGCATAGATGTATAATTAGTTAAAAGTGCGACGCTTCTGCTCGATAAACAATAAGTAATCAACGATCTTCTCAGCGTACTCCTCCGGCTCCTTCTGACAAGTCGTCGTTGGGCAGCGTGAGACCAAGTTGTGACGAAGCAAAAACTTTTCCAACCAGCCATTGCTTGCCTTGAAATTTTCGTCGATCGACAAAGTGAGCGCCTCTCTCCGGATCATCGTGCGGCTGACAGGGAGTTTCTTCTGACGTTGCTGACGAACCCAGTTGATGAGCTTCTCGTCGAAGTCCTTATCCTTCAAAGGACGTCGGGCACCTTGAAGTTGCTTGCTTGAAGAGATGGAACATGACGAAGACGCTTTCAACCGTACCTCGAGCTTGCTTTTTGTTTCGTCCAATTTTTGACACATGAACGAGCAACGTTCTTGACTTTTGCAGCCTTTGATTTATTGTATTTCTCAGCGTACGCAACAACTTCCAGCTTAAAGTGCATGTCGTAATTCTTTCGTTTCAAAGGAGTCGCATCTTCAGATTCGGAACTGCTTGACATGTCTGCCAAATTTTTTTATGTTCTCATCGGGCTATGTTTAAAGTTTAACAAATGAATCTACATTTTGATTGAGTGCCAAGTTCTCAATCTCTGCAATCGCATAATCAATGCGTGTTTTTCACGTGTTTGATGCGTGATCAATTATATACCGGTAAATTATTATTGGGCAATTATTATTTTGTGATGTAAGAAACTTTAATTACTAATTAGCATAATGAATGCCAAAGTGGCGGTCTATTAGAGGTAGTGTTCAATTAGAGGGTGGCGCTCTATTTTTCAACCCTTCCTTTATAGTGGCGTTCTATTAGAGGTGGCGCTCAAATAGAGGTATCGTTCAAATAGAGGTTTTACGGTAGATAAATTATGAACAATTTTGACTTGATTTAAAGTTCTAACTTAATTTTTCAATAAACTGCCAAAAATTTTTAATGCATATTTTTTGCCCAGGAATAAGTTTTAAGAGTTAAAACAACATTAAAAATTTTTTTTAAAAGCCAGTACTTTGAAAATTATGCCTAATTTTTCAAAGGAATCATAACAGAAAAGGTGAAAAATAAAAATTATAAAAATATGCAATGAGTTTAATTATACTGATCCTCAAATCGGGCTCGCGGTAAACTTGGTAATGACATCTCAGCAACTGAAATTAAAGTTGTGTAAGTTTCACATGGTAACAAATCCCTGACAAACTGTTGACTTATAGCGGGTACTAGTTTTATGATTTACCTTCTATTAGTAATTTGCAGTTTGCATAATAAAACTGAATTTTTTTATTCTATCACAATGAATTTTAACCGACTTGTTTGGATGCAAAACACATTTACATTCCGAGTATTGCATTTTAATGCAGAGAAAATTAAAACAATAAAGTTGGTAACCAATAAAATTTGACATGTATTTTTATTAAAATGTTATCAAGAAACTTTTTATAAAAATTTTTTAGGATCAACAACAGACAAACAAAGAAACATAAAAAAAAGAAAAAAATCCAAGAAACAAATTCGTTCTAAATTCAAACCAAAAACGTTAATCAAAAAAAGTAAGTTTTTTAAACCATGAATGAAACAAATATATTAAGATATTAAATGATAGGATACGATTTAGGAAGAAAAAGATACAATTTATGTTTAAAAATACTTTAGAAGAGATATGACTGTGTTGCTTTTTAAATTTTTTTCTAGTGTTGACTCCTTAACGTAGGCTTCAATTTAGAAATCAATAATTACGTACATTGGTGATTCTCAAACTGTGTGCCCCCAAAAGATTTTCAAGTGTGCTGGAAAACATTTTAATAAACATTACTGTATTGATTGGTTGAAATTTTTAATGCCTTTGTTTTTTTAAAGTCTGAAGTGATAGCACTTTACATTTATGTTTTTATCGTTTTTGTTTGTAGTAAAATAAATTCTCCGGAAAATATTTAAATTATAATGAATTATGAAGATACGTTATAGGCCAGTGTTTTTCTGACCCAATTCCACGGAAAGTTTGGATGAATCCGCAAGCATATCAGCGAATCACAAAACTTTTAATTTTTGTCAATGCAAACATTAATGTTTTTATTAATGCAACAATGTAACTTAACGGAATTTTAATTCAGAATATTTAACTCAATGTCACTTTTTCTTCATTGCCTTTGCTGTGATAATTCATCAATGTCTTTTGAGTAGTAACTTTTGCTTACCGCGTCACAATAAAACCTTAGTTCACTTTTACTAGTCCTGGTGTCAGTAGCCTACTTATCAGTTAAACTGCAATATTTAGCCTTTGTAGTTAATTTTTAATGACAAAGCAAAAGAAAATATTTATATTTAAAAAGAAAATTTTAAAAAAATTGGATTTAGGTCATTTAAAATAATTGTTGAAATCAGACCGCAGTGCGTATTGTGCTTAGAAGTTTTAAACCACAGTTCTTTAAACAAAACTAAATTGGACTGTATCTTGGGTCAAAACGTGAAAATAACCTGAACAAAAATCATAATTTTTTTAAGAGTAAAAAACTGCAGGTTAAGAGAAGTCGTATTGATTGTCGAACAATTTTTTTACAATTGTTAAATTTTAAATTATAATATTCCTGTTTTTTTGTTTTGACAGTGGAAAAATACAAATTTCTGACTTGTGTAAATGCCTGTTTTGTTTGTCGGTTTTTATTATTTATATATCTTTTATATAGTTTTTCTTTTTTGTTTAATAGAGTGTGAAGATTAAAATAAAATCATTGATTATTTTATTTGTTTTTTTGTAAGAAATTTTAGTCAAAGAAAAAAAATTTTAAATGTATTCATATAAAGCTTTTGTAATTTTGGGTAGCTGGAGTTTGGGTCAGTATTACATAAAATAGGAGTAATATCACTTTCTAAAAGAGCTTTAGAGAATAGATTAACATTTCGATCTGAGAAATGTCGAGATTGTTGGACATTTTCATGGAAAATTTTGCTGATGGAAGTGCACATTATGACAGGAAGGTGATCGGATATACAGTGGGTTAAAATACCACAGTTTATCTTCATGCTTACCAATAAATTGCTCCATATATGATCCAAAAGAATTGCATTATTTTGTGAAATTCTTGTAGGTTTATTGATAAGAGGAGCAAGCCCATTACTAAACATTTGATCTACAAAATTTGAAATTTGAGGTTTTTCACAATCGAGTATATTGTAATTAAAGTCACCTAATTAAAAACAATCTCTCTTTTTTATACATTTTAAAGTATTATTTAGAATATCTAAAAAAGAAGAATTTGATGCAATATCATTGCATCAAATTTGCTCAGTTGAGCTAAATTTCCATCTTGGCTAGCTATGCCCCCCATTATCATTACGCAGACTAGTCATGCACTGGCTATTCAACCTCTCAATTTGTTTGATAATATTATTATTATACTGTATATATATTTTTTTCTTTCTTATTTCTTATATTTTTATCTGATTAAGGTGTTGCGGCCATGCTTTCTACGGTTTTGTACATTCACTTTCTGATTACACTGGTCAACACATGTTTTGGTGCCCAATGTTTCTAAGCTAATTTAGACTAATTTGGGGCTACTGATTCCGAAAATCATACTAATTTCTCTCATCAAGTCAAGTTTTTGAGATATTTGCTATTTTACATCTTTTTTACCTTAAAATTAGGCGTATTTTTGTATACATTCTAGCGTTATAATTACAATTGTAGATTGTTATTGTGATGTATATTAAATGATTATGACATCTCAAACTTTACAGTAAAAGTTAAACTTGCTATACAAGGAGGTATATAGTTGGTAAGGAGTGGACACTGGGTACTAGGTAGGTCTACCGATTGTGGCATGTTCTTGTTAATTTCTGGGTCAAAGTAAGGTTTATTCTATTAATGTTAGAAATTCATTTATAAGTCAGACAGGAAATAAATAAGCTGCATTTTTTACTTGCGCTGCAGATTTTTGGAGTAAAAATTAAGCATGACAACATCCTCTCCTAGGCAACATTTTTAAACAATCCAAATGTGTTTTGTTATATTTGCAGGGAATATACGTTGCAATCTAACAGGAGAGGAATCAGTGAATTTGTGAAGTGTGCTTATCTTGCTTACTTCCAAGTACTGCTGGGTGATCAAAACAAGGCATAGGCACCCCGTATTGTATGCAAGCAATGTGTTGAGCATTTTCAACAGTGGACAAAAAATAATAGAAAGTCACTTCGCTTTGGTATGCCAATGGTCTGGCGTAAACCGAAAAACCATTTCGATGACTGCTACTTCTGTGCAGTCAACACAAAGGGAATCAACAGGAAGAACAGGAATTAGTTGGTTGATCCAACCTCGAGTCTGTAATTAGGCCGATTCCACACTGCAATGAAATTTCTGTTCCAGTGTTTAAAGGCTTGCCCGAATTGGAATTGCCTGGTTCTGAAAAAGACCAAGCCTCCGTTTTGTTCACTGATAGTAGTAAAGCCATTGTTTTACAGTAGATGTCGGTTTTCCTCCTTCTTCACTACCACAGCTTTTTTCTCAAGGAGAACCTAATGATCTGACTAGAAATCTCAACCTTTCCCAAGAACTCCCTGAACTTCTAGCTTTAAGACTCAAAGAAAAAAATCTACTTCAGCCTGGAACTCTCATAATCTTCTATAGAAAACGCCATATTGAATTATTGCCATATTTCGCTCAGGAAAATGATATAATATATTGCAACGACGTTGCCGGCCTGCTGCGGCAGCTTGGTGTCCAACAGTATAATCCTCAAGATTGGCACCTTTTAATAGACAGTTCCAAAAGAAGTTTGAAATGTGTTCTTCTTCACTTTTTTTTGATGGACCCCAGATTCAAAAGTTAATGACTGACGCAAATTTCTACAATTTTATGAATTCTGCAGAATTGAATGCCTGGATGGCGTTTACGAATGTAGTAAAATTCTTCTTGGGAAAAACAAAGGTGCCCAACTACAAAGAGCTTGTTGAAACATTACCCACAAGTCTCCATCAACTGGGTGCAAATATGAGCATCAAGTTACATTTTTTGCACAGCCATTTTGCCCGTTTTCTAGAAAATCTAGGTGTTATGAGCGACGAGCAAGGGGAGCGCTTTTATCAAGACATCAGTGACATGGAAGTTCGCTATCAAGGTCGTTGGGATGCCACCATGTTTGCAGACTACTGTTGGTCTATCAAGTGCAATGATGCCGGAGCCTCCCATTCTAGAAAATCAGTAGAACGTCAATTTATGGTTGATAATGTCTATGCTTAGCATTTTTTACAACTCAAGCTATAATTGTAAATATTTTAGTGTGATTCTACGAATAAGTGCCATAAATTTAAATAAAAATATTGTTTCTTCAATTTGCCTGTCTTTATTGTAGCTATCGGCTTCATATAGAGAGGGGTATACCATAGCAGAAAAACTAGACCTGATAGAGAAAAAGTGACAGCATTTCTGGAATCAGCGCCCTCAAATTAGGTAAAAACAGTTAAAACATCTTAGGCACCATGAAAAATTTTTTTTTGTTGGCCAGTGTTATCTTATGCACGTTTTAACGTCTGACGTTGTGCTTCTTCTTCCTTTTCTTGATCTTTTTAATATTTATACTTTTTGTGTTAAACTGTTTAATAATGATTGAGAATAAAATGAAATAAATGAATGAATGAAAACAATTTGGGGAAGAATAGCTTTGTCTCATAATGACGCAGTGAAGGCTTCGTTTTATGTTGCTCTGACAATTGCTGGAATAAAAGCTCCTTATACAATTGGAGAAAGCTTAATTAAGACAATGTGCAGCAATGTTGTTGTTTCATTTTCAAACAACACAATCAAGCGACAAATCAAAGAACTCTCATTTGACATTCTACAACAGACCATCGCTGCTGTAAAGCGAAGTGAACAATTTAGTTTGCACAGGGATGAGAAAACCAATACCGGATTTTTGTGCGATACTATGCTGCTGATGACTATTAGTAACAATTTACCTTTTGTTGCCACCTTTCCAAAAATATCTCGGGGGAAGAAATACTTAAAAAATAGATTTCTTTTTTAAAGAGCATCAACTTTGTATGTCTGTATTTCTTGATGGCACTCTGGCTATGAAGGGACACAAAAAAGGCTTCATGAGCTACATGTATATAAAAAAGAAAAACAAAAGCATTTTAGTTGTTCATTGTTTTTTTCACAGAGAAAATTTAGCAGCAAAAGAAAATCAAGAAAACCTGGTTCAAGTTTTCAAGGAAGTTGTAGCTGTAGTGAATCATATCAAATACTGCCTCTTGTGTAATCCTTTATTTCAAGCATTGTGTGAGGAGTTGTGACCAGAATACAATTGGCTTTTGTTTCATTAGAACAGCAGTTGGTTATCGCATGGAAAAGCGTTGGAGAGGGTCGCTATCCTACGTTATAAAGTTGATTATTTTTGAAAGGAGCAGAAACATGAACTTGCTAATTGATTCACCAAAAACGAGTGGACTGCTAAATTATATCATTCAGCCATTTAATTCAGTTAAACATTTCCATGAAGGGAAAAGAAAAAATATTTTTGGATGTGTTGAAAAATATTGTCGCAATTAAAGCTAAAGTAAAATTGTGAATACATTAAATGGAACTAGGAAAGATAGCAGCTTTTCTATCACTAAACGCATTTGTAAAAAGAATAAGTTGATTTGCATGGCATTTGTCAATTTTTTTTTACAGCATCTTTCTTTGTTTTTTGCCGAGCTGGATAAATATGTTCCTTTTCATGATTACAGCACAACATTTAACTGGAAACAATGTCCTTTTGAGGTATCAGTATTGCACGTTAATCTAGAAACGGATTGTATAGCTAAACGGCTTGTTGAATTGTAAATTCGACAGCAAATACAATAAGCAAATACAAAAATGTTTGTTTAACTCAATTTTGGGAAAATTTTCAATTGATAAACAAAATATGTCCGATCTCTGTATGCAGGCAACAAAGACTCTTTCAACTTTTCCAAACACATGCCTTTGTGAAGCGGGATTTTCAGCATTAACTGTGATTAAAATCAAGCATTGTAAACAACTACAACCAAAAGACGATATCAGTTGTGCGTTATTGACTATAAAACCCATTTTCTACAAGACTATAAAACCCATTTCTAAAACCCATTTCTATAAAACCCATTTTCTACAAAATAGAGATGCAAGTTCATGGACAAGGTTTCCATTAAAATTCGCATTTGTTGCTTTTTTAAATTTAAATTTTGGATTGGGTGCTCTATTGCTGTGATGTGTTGGCTAACTATTTTTTGCTTGTTTTTTTAGTTATGTGTTTGTTTTATAGTTAGTGTTGACGTTCGTTTGAATATGTGTAAACAGTTCGAAAATTGGCAAAAAATTGATTTTCTTAAAATAGTGCGTGCGTGACTGTTACGCCTCGAGTCTGCAAAAACTTTTGTGATGTGGATATAGTCTGCGACCAAAAAAGTTGAGAAACGCTGTTGTAGACCAAACAAGGCATGGTTTATATTGTAGTAGACGTAGATGTACGTAATTATTTTTTACTGGAAAAAAAATTAAAGTTTAAAAATTATTAATATGTCAAGATTATTGTGATTATTGTAAATTGTGCTGTTGTGGTCAAAATTTTTAAGTTGATTATCCTGTTAAGTCAAAATTATCCTTTTAAAAGAAAGTCTTTGATCCTGTTGAAAGCTGGAATTCTTTTGCGTTTATAGAAAATTTTTTCTACATGAGTTTGGTGATTGAAAGTCTTGTTTTTACTTTGTTTGATAAGTCAAACAGTATAATTACCCTCTTCAAAAACCATCCGCATGATATATTGAATCATATGATCATTGTGGCGACAGCAAAAATAAATTGCTAATAGAACAATCGATTTTACGAACAAACAAATTTCAAAAAAATTTCTATTTGTTTCTCCCTGTTAATGAATTGGAACTGCAGCTGGCAGTCCATTGTGACTTTACAGAGTTTGCTGTAACCAACATAGTAAGGTGAAACTAGCATAGGTTAAGATTGCTTTGCATAGTTAATGAAATCTTTTAACAAAGATTGAATTATAACTGTCTGTTCGAAACGACTGTTTATTCATTGATCAGCAAAAAAACCATCCAAACAATCTTTTTTATCTTGTCTTTACAGCATTACAAATATGGATTTTCAGTTTAGTACAACTTTTCACTCAACGCTAACGCAATACTACATCTTTGGAAATGTGCCACAATCATCCTCATTTTGAAACCAAGCGACGACCACAATAATTGCACAATCTACTGATCCATATAACTTTTATCACTAATTGCTAACTATTACCATGCACAAAAGAAAACATTCCAGTCATCCCTTATCAACATTGGCTCAAACATAAGTATTCAACACACACTGCTTTGCAAAACATTTTCCATAAAATCACAGGAGGTTTCAACGATTCAAGGCTACACAAGGTACTGTAATAATAGCTTTAGAGATTAACAAGGAATTTGACAAAGTGGAATAATGCAAACTTGTAGGACAAACTCACGCTTACAAATATTCTAATCATCACCACTTAGTTTCCGGCAAACTACTGTTTATAAAAGGACGACAAGAATGACATGACATGACATGCGCCATACATGTCATGTCATTCTTGTCGTGAGACTTGTCGTGACAGACATGACATGCGCCATACGATTGCATTTTCTCTCAACTTGAATAAGTCTGCACCGGAGAACCACAAGGTGGAGTTTTGTGTGGAACATTACTTAACATTTACACCTCCGACACTAAAGTCTCCCCAAAAGACATAGAAATTATACATACATCAAAGACATAACTATCACAGCATCTCACACTGAACACCGTAAGGCCAAAACAATTATTTTGTACTCTTCATTAGTGCGATTAATAATAGCAAAATTGAATCAGATTTGCGGGACTTAAAGAAGCCTGAAGTCATCACTTTTTACAATTCGACAAAAGAAGGAGTGAATATCAATGGTCAAATGTCTGGGTAATATAAAACTTCAAAAAAATAATCTTTGTTGGTCTTGAATGTTTTATCCAACTACAAAGAGAAACTTAGAAACGGATTCAAAGAGAAAACATTTTTACAAAAATTGCGATTCCCATTTGTTTATTTGTCACGAACATTTACAAATAAACACATAACATAATATTTAGATTGAATTTAGCAACAAAATGATTGCAAGGTCTTCTAGCCACCCTTATTGCAACATTTAAAATGTCTAGAAACAAAATTAAGAAAAAAAGTCTTTAAGTAATTTTGAATTAAAACTTAAAACATTTACATATAATCAAATAAAGGTAATAAAACTAATAAAACTAAATTTTACAACGGAACAATTTTTGAATTGAATATAGAATATAATTTCGTATTTCGACCCAAATATGTAAAAACAAGACAAAAAGTAAAAATGTTAAACAAACAAACAAACAAACAAGTGTTAAAACCTTGTTTTGTCCTAGTTCAAATTTATCAGGACACTACAGCTTATTGTTAAACCCAGCAGAAAAAGCAAAAAACTTAAACTTTTTGTACAAGCACAGTTTTTATATTTTAATTAAGTTATTTTGTTCCAAATTTTTGACTTAAATCACTATTGTTTTCCAGGCATCGTTTTTTAAAACTGGTGACTTTAAAATTATAAAGCTGTTTTACCTAAAAAATTTGATTTGTAGCATTGCTAAAAAAGTTTGAAAAATTTTTAGAATACAGTAGACCTTGGTTAATCCAGATTTGATTTGACAGACACTCATCCGAACTAGGCAAATTACGGATAATCCGAAACTTTTTATTAAGAGTTACGTTTATAGGAAATCAATTTGTGCATTCAGTTTCATAGGAATTAAGCGACATTTTGCATTAATTAAGTCGATTAATCGAAGTATACTGTATTTTCAAGCAATTTTTTATCAAATTTTTTTTTTTAGAATGGTTTTATTGATTGGTCCAACAGTAAGCTATTTACAAAAATATTGTAAAGTTTTAAAAATGTTTTTAGAAGTAATAAATCAAATACATGGTGCAGCGACAAGCAAGCAAGCTATTTTTGGATTTGGATACAATCAAATTAAGAACACACCAGAAGACTATGGTAACAAACTAAATATCTATTTTTGTTGCAAGTCAAGTAATTTTTAACATAAAATAAATAAATATGCAAAAGATAAGACTTATGACTTGTTGGATATAACTATGTTTTCTTTTCTTTCCAACCTTTGTCGAGGCATTGAGTTTTCAATACGGGTTTAGAAGCTCAACAAAGTGGGAAAATTTAAAGATCAAAACTTGTATAAAAGCTATATTTTACGTAAAGCTATCTAGAGTAAAAATCAGGTATTAACTTGCATTTTAGTAAATTCCCTCAATATTTTTTTTTAATTTATATGAAAAAAACTTGAAATGCAAACACAATGAATAAACTTTTTGACAGCTTGTATATATTTGGCAAAATTTTGAGCTCATACTTAATTTTTTATCACTTTATTTTCATTTTTTATTATTATTATTTTTTTATTTATTTTTTTTTAAATAAATAAATTATTCAATAATAATAAATAATAAATATAATAAATATATATAATATAATAAATATATATAAATATAATATAATAAAAATAAAAAAATAAATAAATTATTTTTAACCATCTTGAAAAAAGCTTTGTGAGAAAGTTATAGCAAAGTTAGTGAGATTTAGAAATTCTTCGATGGCTCTATGTTAAACAAAACCCAACCAACCAAAATCAAAATCGGACGCAAAGCAAAAATTGTTTGATTATTAACATTCTTGCAAACCAACAAAGGCAAAACCAAATTTAAATTTGCTGGTTTGCGTAGAGAACAGTTAGAATACGATAATAAAAATCAATTTTACTTTTGGTAAAGACAAGGAAAATTATTTTTTTGCAAAGCCGTTAGTTCCAATTTGGATTCGGTTGTTTCAATTCAAATGAACAATTTGAAGGATTCTCCTGCCCGGTTGAGAGCCATTGATATAATTAGATTTCTTACAACAATTTTTAGGTGACTTTTAAACGCAAATACTCTTGGTTTTGACAAATGATATTTAAATTAACATCAATTTGCAAAAATTTTGTTTGATTTTAGGCTAAATATAAACCATACATTTATTTTAATATTACGCAAATGTTGTTGGAAAAAATTGATTTAGCTTGCATTATGGATACTCATTGATTATTACCTAATTTTAAATAAATTTATAAATGAAACAAATAGGATTCTATTTTACAGCAAAACCACCAAGTAAAGAAGAAATAAATAAAAAATGTAAGTTCTTGTTTCAAATATCTAAGTTTTAAACGTAAAAAACTATTTTGTACATCATATTTTTGAATTTTTTTTTTATAGATATCATTTTTAAAAATACGTGCTTCTCGTTTTTACTTTTTAACCTCCTTACTTCAACGTTTCACAATGACGTACTGATGGCAAACGTGATCCAAACGGTCGCCGTTCAAACCTTATTTACATCATTCTGTTTGTCTTTGGAAAGACACTTCGGCACTTTTCTCTGTTTGATTTTCTTACAAAATATTTCTAAAATTTCAACCGCACAAGAATTTCTTGGCATCTCCGAAAGCACTTCTGTTATTTTCTTAATAGTTACGCTGCGAACATAACGCCTTGAACGCTTTCCTACGAGTCAGCAGGATAAACAAAACGAAAAAAGAAACCAAATGTTTTTAGTTTTTGTACAGTTTTTGTGTGATCTTTTAATACAAAAAGTTTTTGAGACATCTATAACTATAATATTAAACTGTTCGTAATTGACCAGTACTTTTTCTGTTTTAATTTTATTTCATTTTTATCAATTTATTTATCTTCCTGACTCTCACGAAAGCAGCAGAGGCGCTAAACATAGATCGAGCAACTGTGATGTATTTCCCAGCCCTGCTTCCAAAAATGCCAAGGTATATAATTAGATAATTACGTGGTTGTTTAAGTAGTAGATCAATGGCAGAAAATTTAGCGTTTCTGCTGCAAAGCAAACTAAAAATGCTCCTTTTTTGTTTCCGGTGTAACCCATGATTTTCTTGTTGATTTTAAAAACTCCAAATTATAATATTCTTGAACCAAACAATGGACTACAGATCAGAATTTTTCCTTTTTTTTCATCAACCTAGTTGTTTTTTGCTGACTTTTTATAAAGACGTTTGTTCGAAGAATTGTTTTCTGGCTGCAACCACTGCATGGCATATAAATAACTACTGCATCGCAGTCTCGCTAAATCCAAAGCGCTCAATAATTTGGAATAATGCGTAATCATGCTTGTGGAGAACAACAATTTGCTCTCGTTAAGTTTTTGAAATAAAGCAATTTTTTAGTATTTAGACAAATTCAATACATAAAACAACTTTTTTGTCCGAATAATTTAAATACCTGATAAATAATACCCAATAATTTCAATTAAAGCTATTTTATACACTGATGCATTTGTAAATTCCCTTTCCATACTTTAGACATATATCTATTTGTTTGCATTCGATTCAAAACCAATTAATAAACAGCATAGTATCAATAAGTACAATAAAAAGTGCTGAAGACCAAGAAGCACTAAAGACTAGAGATTTTTCAAGTCAAGTTGTGTCAAGTTGTTCGTGAAAAGTGCGATGTGAAAATAATATTTAAAACCCTCCTTTAAATAATTTCCAGAGCTACAACAATGATTATTATTCAGGAAATCCAATACATGCTTTATCCCATTTCAAATTCTTAAGCGTCAATTTTTTGGTTGATTTTGTAACAGAATTGCTTTTAAGATAACGTATTTAGTTAGGACTAAGTAATTTTTGTTCGATGTTTTTTTTGAAAAAAATTCAATAAAATTTTAAAAATCATTCTTAGTTGACATTGATAATTTAGTACCTCTATAAGATAACTTATTTTTAGAGAAACGTTTTTTAATTTGAGGTAAGTTGTCGTAGTCGGCAGCGTCTTCAAGTGATTTAGAGCACCGTGTAAGGCACCTCCATCCAGGTGTTATTAGCAAGCAGTTCTAAACTTCAGTCACTAAAACTAAAAAAGCAAATAGAAAATTTCAAGCAAACTGCATATTGTAAAAAGTGATGACTTCAGGCTTTTCTAAGTCCCCAAATATCTTGGGAACTTCAAAAGCAGGTTGCGGGTAATTCCTTGCCCTATGTATATTGCCTTCATTGCTTTTCTGCGAGTCAGAAGGATAAGTATAAAGTTGAAATGAAATGGTAAACGAAACTAATTTTTGTTGTGCTTTATAATGATGGATAAATTATAAATTGCCACAAAGAACTTGGTTAAATATTTCAACAAATTAAAATTAAACAGTTGAAACCAGGGCTGAGGAGCCAGAGCCAAGTTTTGATATTTTGTGGAACCAAAGCTGGAACCAGAGCCTTCAAAAATTTTCCTGGCTCCAGCTCCTAACAATATATTTTTTTAAATTTGAAAGACACTTAATTAATTCGTGGATGTAAATGTGCATTAAGGTAATGTAAAGGGTGTGTTTGTGTTTGAGTCACTTGTTTAAGATAAGTAGCATGGAGTTTGAGATGAATGTCCATTGGTAGGACACTAGTTTTGTCTTGCAGACCTTGAATGTTTGTGTCTCGTGTGCAGCCAATAGCAATGAACAAAGCTGTGTTCTGAATGGCTTACAATTTTTTGATGTTAATGTTTGATATGATAGGACTCCATATGGTGTTTGTGTTACGTCGTTCGCGTAAATTATTTGAGAATTAGATGTTGGGTACGAATTTCGAGCCGGTGCGCCTTTAGTATCGGCGCTGAATAATCAGCGCTACCTTTTGGTTGCGTTCTTGCGCGGCTGTTGGGCATAGAGTGATGCCACGTTGTTTTGGTAAGCCTTTTCTTGAGCTGGTTGGGACTTCGATTTTTGAACAGAGTCTTTAGATTGATTTGGCTGCTGTATTATTAGTCCCCTTGGACATTGGCTACATTTGGTAGCATTTTGATATTCATATTGCAGATTCTTTCCTTTGTTCGTCCACCCAACATCGTTGAAAATCGTTTCCGACTAGTGCCGCAATTATCGTTTTGTTCTTAATAAATAAAACCGTAAAGTCTGGTGCTGGTCGTGAAGCGCGTTTGTGCGGAGCGGGAAGGACGAGGCAATTTTGCGACTCCGTTACAGTTTGCATATTCCAATATGGGCAAATGGTAGCTGTAAATGTAGAATTGATAGTAGTTTGTTTGTTTAACCCATTTATTTGAAGTGAGTATTTGAGAATTCTACTGTAAGCGTTTGTTTTGCTTTAATGACGGTGAGATTTATATGTTGTGAAAATGTTAGTTTTGGATCAAAAGTAATTCCAAAAGTTTTTAGGTGCTTTGTTGTTGGTAATGTTTGATTGCTTAAATTAAGTAATAGAATTGTGCCATATTCAGCTGGATCTGGTGTAAAAATTGTAATATTTTGTAAAAATGCCTTTACAAAAACAAGAAAAGCTTGAAACTTAGAAATCTGTTGCTGTACAATGACTCTATTAAAAACTAAAAATCGATTTCGATCGCAAGCTTATTATCAGTTAACAATTCTTTTAATTTCTGTGGAAAATACAATTATAAAAACAACAAATTTGGATAAAATAGAGCCTAATAATTACACTGCAGTTAAAAAAAACTATTTTGAAAACTTTACAAATTTAAACTAAAATACTGTTAGCTACAACAAGAAATGCATAACTGGCATCACACTGTGATACAAGCCAAAACCAAAGCGACATCAACTATCTTTTCAACACGTTACCGCATGACGTCAGCAACTGTTGGTCACTACTATAGTAAATTGAGAAAGATATATTTAATTATAAGATTTGTGGTTCCTACCAAGTGCAAGACTGCACTGGTAAGAACGGCATTGCGCATCACGCACGCCGCATGACCAGATGCTGTACCGAGCAGCTCGGGTTCGGCGTTCTGTTGTAATATATCGAGTCTGTCACAGATGTCGAGTCTGTCACAGATGTCTATCGAGTCTGTCACAGATGCTGTAATATATCGAGTCTGTCCCAAACTCGATATATTACAGCATCTGGTCATACGGCGTGCGTGATGCACAATGCCGTTCCTACCAGTGCAGTCTTGGTAGGAACCACAAATCTTATATTTACCCTTTCTTATATCACCAGCTCTGCAACTAAACCCGAGTAAGCAGACTGTCCCTGATGAGAGTTTAAAACTCAAAACCATGGTCGGGCAGTGAGGTCGGGCAGTGAGCTCGGGTTCGGCGTGCGTGATGCACAATGCCACAGGTGGTACTTTCTAGTGCCATCTGTCCCAAACTTGATATATATTTAATTGTATGAGTTCAAACATAGCAAAGGGTAGAAAATCAAATTATTTAATTTTAGGTAAAATTACTTTATTTATATTAATTTTGACATCCAATTTTGAAAGCCAACGGTTTTTACACTAGTTCAAATTTCTTTTGTTTGGTTGTTCAACAAAAATAACACTAAAACAATCGGAAATGCATAGTTTATTAACTAATATTTCTTCGTGATAATTAGCATAATGTTTAAGTAGGGCAGCTTTGTCATTATTTTCTTCAAAATTTAAATTTGTTCCAATTCGATCTGTGTGCAGCCAACGTACAGAAAATTTATTTTTAGTTTGTCCGACATATTGCATATCACAGTTTTTGCATTCTGCCACATAAATTCCATAATTTTTGCAATTTAATTTTTGTTTCAAATTTAGATATTTAGTATTACATCTAATAACTTCGGTGCGTTGTACCATGCTAATATGTTGCCAATAGTTTCCACAGAGTGCACAGTTTTTACAAGGAAAAGAACCCGGTCTATCGCGATTAGTCTGAAAAGCTAATTGTTTATAATTTAGTAGGTTATTGGCAAGAGTTGGCGGGTTTCGATAAGTTGCTGTAGCTTCAGGTTTTAGTTATTTTTCTTTGCTTGTGAGGTTTAATAGCTTAGGGAAAGGTTTGGTCCACACTATTCTACTATTAACTTTCTTTTTCTTAATACCTTTAGGGAGAAATGGTCGGTCCATCCTGAAGCTAACTTAATTATCTGTTGGTTAATTTTTTATTAAAATGAGACCGGTAGCATTTTTCCTTCAGGCCTACCAAACTTTCCAAGTAATGTTCTTGTTTGTCATTCAATCTCCTCAATCGGACTGCCTCTCCAAATACGATCGATTTGTAAACATTTAAGGGGTTGTGTGAAGAACCATTTAAAAACACCAATTTTGGGCTGTTTTGTTTGTAAAAGGTTTTTGTAATAAATCCTTCTTTAGCAGTTTGGTCAGTCTCATGCAAAAAAATCAGAAATTCCAATTCTCTATCTGGTTCTGATGTATCAATTTGTTTAAAGACCAGTTTTAAGTCATATTTTGCCAATTCTTTAACTAGAATTTTAATTATCAAGTATTTATTGGGGAATACTTGCTATGTAAACAATATCATCAATAAAACATTTGAAAATGAGAGCCTTATTTTAAGTTTCTGATCAGGCAGATGCATTTATTAAAGGAAACAGACGCATCACTATTAATGAGCTTGCTGAGTAATTAGGAGTAAGTGTATGGAGTGCTGTAAAGATCATGGATACCCTAGGGTATTCAAAAGTGTGTGCAAGGTGGGCCCAAGGCAGCTCACAGAAGCTCATAAACAATCCCGCCTAGAAGCTTGTTATGAACTTTTTGAGTATTGCCATATTGACAAAACCGTTTCACAGCGAATAGTGACCGGAAATGAGACTTGGATTCCCCACTTCGAAACAGAGTCAAAGATAGTATCAATGGAGTCGCGTCATCCCACCTCACCACGCTCGAAGAGTAGTCTGCAGGAATTGTGATGGTGACTGTGTTCTGGGATAGTGTTGGTGTGATACTAGTAGACTTTATGTCCAAAGGAGCAACAATCAATTTAGATGTTTACATTGATACATTAAAAAAGTTGAAAGCAAGAATACAAAGAGTTCTACCTGCTTTTAAAATGTCTAAAGTTTTATTGCAACATGACAATGCTGGGCCTCATACCACCTTCAAAGCCTGTGAAGTCATCAGCTCCTCTGGCTGGACAAAAATTTTACATCCCCATATTCGCCAGACCTGGCACCGCCTGACTTCCATTTGTTTGAGCCCCTCAAAGAAAGTTGGAGGGGGCAAAATTTTTCCAGTGATGAAAAGGTAAAAATTGCTGTTAGGAGGTGGTTTAAAACGCAACCTGTAGAATTTTACAATGAAGGAATATGTGCACTCGTTAAAGATGGAAAAAGGCGGTTTGGAAACCGGGAGATTACATCGAGAAGTAACTATGAAATGCTCATGCTATATGCTTTCTTGTGAAGCGCGATTTGTGTACCTTTAAAACTCAATGTCAGACGATATACAATAATACTAGAAAGGATTCTTATATCAAACTATAATTTGTAAAAAAATTTCAAAATGCTCTTAAAAAAATGATTTCATGCATCAATAGTTGTAACTTTAATGTAAAGAGAATTCAATTCTCATTTTTATCTGCAGGTTATTTATCCTCCTGATTCACAGAAAAGCCTCAGAAGCATTATACTTTTGATACCCCACGGAAAATACCCCCACTGTAAGTTCCATTAATGGTAGTAAATTATCTGATTGAAAAAACCATAATAATTGAAAGGGTTAGGGTTAGGGTTAGGGTTGATTATTAATTGCAACATATGCAGAATATGCAAAACTTACAGCGGGAGAATTTTCCGCAAGGGAATTTACCTAGAACCTTAAATCTTACGAATATAGTAGTAGTAGTAGTTTGTTTTTATTCGCACCCAAAAGAAACAATTGATAATAATTGAAGATAAAATAGAACAAAGATTGCAAATAGGGAGACGGCAACTAAACGATATAGGTTATAACATGCACAAAAAATTGTGCATGGTCACGTCACCATATACTGATATAAAGTGCAAAACAATATATTAAAAGTGCTCAAAAAACTTTAAAATAAGCAAGAAATAAATTTTTGTAATTAAATTTTATAAAAAACTTTTGACAAATTCAGACTTTATTCAAAATTTTGACCTTTTTTGAACTATAAAATACACCTACTAGTTAAAAAGGCTATTGAGCAACACAGAATAACGTTGTGCAAATTTTGTGACTTAACAAAGCCCTAAAACATTTTCAACTTTTATTGACTTTAAGCCCAACTATAGGTTAAGAGCTTATAAAGTTTTTTGTTTTTGTTAAAACCCGCTTAATCAATTGTGGCCAATTGAAGGGAATCGCATTCGATGTGGTCTGGGTTCAACTCTTACAATCATTCGGCCGCTGCTTTGTCTTAACAGATACACTTTAGGAAACTTTCCTTTGCTTGGCAATTCTAATAAGACGTTTCATTTGTGTCAGAACAATAAATAAATCGTATGGTTACAATGATATATGCAATATTTTTATAGTTAAAGAATTGAAAATTTTTGTTCGTGGAAAAGCAAAAGAAAAATGCTCATTTGATGGCCCAACAATTGGAGATAACTTGAAAATATCTGTTAAGTACGTTCCACTTCAAATAAATGAATATCAAGAAAACCGTGATTCAGACGGAACTGGTCATCTTCACACCAGAAAGGAAATTATCAATAGAAGTAAAAACGTTATATCAAGTATCCCGCCACAATATTTCTTTCAGAGATCTCTAAAATACATTTGTAACACCCCTGACTATAAAAATGCTCAAACTAAACAAGCAAAAGAAAAAGTGTTAAGAGAGAAGGGAAATGTGGTCGGAATTATTGGCCAGGCAGGAGTAGGAAAATCGACTTTTATGAAACACTTACTTTATCGCATTGTGTCACAAGAGTGTTTATACAATGGAGATTTCGTTTTTTACGTGAAGCTTGGAGATTTCTTTAACAAAACTAAAATCAACTTGTTTCAGTTTTTGATGGGAAATGCGGCTTATGATTCTTTGGAGTGGATGAAGAATTTAGTTATTCGAAAAAAAGTTTTAAAACTTTTGTCGCAATCCCAATTTGTCTGTATCTTATTGGATGGATTCGATGAAGCTGGCATTGATTATAATCATTTAAAACAAAATCAGTTTGATGTCGATGGCCAAAACTCTCCCGAACTTTATATTTTGAAACTTCTAAAGGGTGAAATTCTGCCCAATGCCAAAAAACTGATTACCTCAAGACCTGGTCAAATATTAGACTTACCTGCTAGCTACAAACCTAAATTTATTGTTAAAATTTTTGGATTTAACCAAAAAGACATTGAGCAAATTTGTCACGATACCTGCAGTGTTGAACATGCATCTTCAGTTTTGTTTCATATTAAAAGTCAACCAGATCTTCTTTCTTATTGCCTAGTTCCAATAAACGGCATTCTAACAATTCATTGCATTTACCGTCTTTTAAAAGAGAAAGTGGAGATATCGTTACCCAAGAACATTACAGATGTTTTTGTTATGACTTTTTTCTTTTTTTCTAAAACCGACCATATGCGTGAAAACCTTAAAGAATTTGATATTAAAAACTTATCTGACTTGAAGAAGATTAGCAAACTTGCCTGGAGTGGAATTATAAATAAAAAACTTTACTTTGATGAAAACGATCTAAAAGATCTTGACATAAATGACACAGACATCAGCAGTTTTACTGTTACGCTTAAACAGAAAAATTATATAAACCGGGTGAAGATAGTTGAAAATTCTACAAAAAAGTGCATATATTTTTCG
The DNA here is from genome assembly GCA_963680785.1 of Diplosoma virens. NCBI lineage: Eukaryota > Metazoa > Chordata > Ascidiacea > Aplousobranchia > Didemnidae > Diplosoma > Diplosoma virens. The sequence goes on along the minus strand of OY796880.1, from coordinate 77,394,717 downwards.
CATCTTCTTCTGCAAGAATTTTTTGCTACAGTTTATTATTTGTATTTTATGAAGTTCACTGAGTTCAAAGCAATATTTTCTGATTCCAATCAGTCTATTCTGAATGACAAACGGTTCGAGATGATTAACAAGTTTATGTTTGGGTTATCTAATCCACAAACATTTGAAACATTGAAAGAAATCTACCCAAACATTTCCAAACCAACTCAACATATTAAAGTGCTTAAAAATCGTGCAACACGTATTGTATCAACTATATCAGTAGAAGAATCAAGCGATAATCTTGCACGTGTTTGTTGCTGGGCATACGAAAGTCAAGATTCAAAGTTTTGTAAAAAACTTGCTAGTAAAATACCAAACACTCTGGAACTCTATATTGATGAATTACTACCCAGTGATGTTTTGTCATTTTGTTGGGTAATGAAAGCAAGAAAGACAAATTTAGATTTAAACATCTACTTTGAAGCAGCATCTTCCGACTTTAAAAACTTCTTGGATTTTTTCTGTAAAGAAATAGAATTAATTCTTAAAGACTTGTCCAACATCAAGGTGATTGTTCTTATGCAATTTTTGTATTTGTAGAATAATAATAGTTCAATATACAATTATTTGTTTGTACTAAATAAATTTTAAATGCTTCAAAATAAAAAAGTACATTATTAATAAAAATAATTGGTAGAATCAAATAAATATGTTTTGGTTTTGAAATAAGTATGTTAATTTTAGACATTTATATTTTTTCGTTTGACTTGATTATTAATATGACGTACGAATTGAAAAAATTTGGTTAAAAATGAAAAATATTATTTGGTGGCCGGTTTATCAAGAATTGCGCTAGTTCCGCAAGCCGTAGTTTGTTCAACTGACTTTCTCGATTTATAATGCAAGTTTACAAACATTTGTGAATCAGGGATAATATGTCATAAAATGAAACATGAAAAGTATTAAAGTCTTTGCATCTTTTTGATTTTGTATCTGATTGGTTTAAACCACACTTACACCAAATATAAACTGATACTTTAGTTGCCCATATCCAGGTTAAAGCTTGCTATCGACAGTACATCTAGGTTAACAGACACCAAACCAAGCTTTAAAATCAAGCGATTGTGCGTAAACCAAATATTCTAATTAGTTAAAAAACAGTTTTATTAGTTGATATTTAAATTATGATGACTAGATTTATAAGGTGCAGGAAACAAGCAGAATATAATCACATTTGTTATGCCCGTACAGTGTATTATTTGAATGTCTTCACGTATATCATTTTTGCTAGCCTGTAATGCATTTAGTGTTTTGATTTGTGTTGGTACGCCTGAAATATAAATATACAATCATATGTTTATTTAAAAACTTTATTATAGGTTCAACAACTTCTATTGATTTTCAAGATGCAAAGAACTTAAATTATTTATCAAATGCAATCTAGGTTTTAATTTTTACAACATTTTATGTTTATTTAGATCAAGCGTATCGATCTCAGTTATACATATATCGATGATGAATCTGCGGAACTTGTGTTAAACATTATCGAGGATGGGATTGAGTGGATCAATCTGTTTCATTGTAAACTAAGAAAACGAAAACTCATTGCAATAGCACAAAAAATTACAAGATTTAGTAATCCTGTAAATACTTTATCTTGTCAAAAAAATAGGGAAACATATTTAATTAGAATAGCGAGAATTTTTATCTGACAAAAGATACTTTCAACCTAAAAAAAGTCTAAAAAGTTCTAATTACTTTGTTTTTTATAACGATCAGAATTTTTAAAAGCACGAGATTCTTAAAACTGGCCACGAGAAAAAGAAATTAAGGTTTCTTTTCCAAGGATAAAATTAAACAACGTGAGCAGAAGTTGTACATCGATTACATTGACATTTTGTACATCAACATGGTTAAACTCAACGCAGTTGATGATGAAATAAGTTATAATTCCGAAACATCCAGAATAAAAAATTGTTTCAAAATATAATGGCTTTATTTTTTATTTTGTTTATAAAATGTTTAAACAGTTCCATCAATTAAAATCCATGTTTTAATATGTATAATATTTTATGTCTTTTTTAAGCTCAAATTGATCGATCTTGGTGGTAATTGTATTGATGATAAAACTGCAAAGATTGTGTCAAACATTATTAAGGATGGGATGGAACATATGGACCTATTTAATTGTAATTTGACAAATCAAGGAATTGCTACAATAACAGAAAAAATTGCAAATTTAAAAAATCCTGTAAATATGATTATCTAGTTCAAAAGTAAAAAAATATGTTGTAGCAAAAATACTTTTTTCAGATTCTCATTTATCTGGCCCAAGTAAATTTTTTTCTAAACTTATAACTTTTTTGCAAATTTTTAACCACACCGGGTACTTAATGCATAGTGGTCGCATTTGCTGTTTAAAGTATGCGACCTCGTTATAAAATAAAGTTTTGAATCATTTATTGCCCCTGATCTCGTAGATATTGTTTGTTCTTTTCTGGTATTAGCATCTATAGATTTTAGTCAAACTGGTTTCCTACTGTAAAGTTAAATTATGTTTGCTTTTCTTTCTTCACAAAATCAAATATCTATAGCAAAAGTAAATTCCAGTTACTTTGTTAAAGTAAAATATATTCATCACCGCAAAGCGTTTTAAATTAACCCATTAACTGCCATGAGCCCCATCTGGGGATCTGTTACAGTAGAACTCACTACATATTATTTCTTGTATGCATATTGGATTGCTTATATACATTGCATCTGCAGAGGTAAATTTTCAACATTTAGCCTTTAAATTTTTTTTATTATTAGTCCTAAATAATCATAGAATGCAATTTCGTAATTTAAAATTAAACAGGGAGACAAATAATAACTATTTTAAAAAGTATTTTATTATTTCTAAGCAATATTATTTTTTGATGGTTTATACACATATTTGTTTCTATAAAAATAACAAGTATTAAGTAAAAATATTTGTTTCTATAAAAACAACAAGGATAACTACGGTAATTGAACATAAAGAATAAATGTGCTTTATATACTGATTCCCATTTCGAATATTTAATGCGTTCTATCAATTACAATCTAGGTTCTAATATTGTACAATATTTTATGTCTTTTTTAAGGTCAAGGTGATCAATCTCGGTTCTAACGATATCGATGACAAATCTGCAAAACTTGTGTCAAACGTTATCAAGGATGGGATGGAACAAATCCATCTGACTTGTTGTAATTTAACAAATCAAGGAATTACTACAATAACAGGAAAAATCACATATTTGAAAACTCCTGTAAATATTAAAAGATCTTGTTAAAATGTAGAAGAAAAATTTTGCTGTAGAAATGTCTTTTTTTCATTTTCTTATTTATCTTGCGCGATTAAATTCGTTTTCAAATTTTTTGTAAATTTTTAACGACATCAAGATGCTTTGTACTTATTGGTTGCATTTTTTGGTTAATGTTCGCAACCTCATTACAAAATAAAGTTTCGAATCATTTATAGCCCGTGATCTCGTAAATATTTAATGCTCTTTTTTGGTATTTGCATTTATAGATTTTAGTCAAATTGGTTTCCTATAGTAAAATTTAATTTTTTTGCTTTTCTTTCTTCCAAAAATCATAAAGTGTACAAAACATAAAGTATAGTCATTTTTGATTTTGATTATTTTAACTGAACTAGTGTAAAATGTACTGATAACAATCAATTTTTCTAAATTAAAATAAGTTATTTTGTTATGCTGCAAAAAGTAGATTGCGTCACAAATCGATCAACTGTAAACACACACAATGTTAGCCAAATTATTTTCTATTTACACAGATGCTCTTGTTGCCGAACGATGTGGTTTTAATTATACCCTAACTTTGACTTTTTAACTTTGCTAGCAGTAAATAACTTTGCTAGAAAACCCCTCTGTTTTTCTAAAGCTTAAATAAACCAAATTTGAATAGTTTTTATTATACATAACAGACTCTGTTTAGCGACGGTGACCAATTAAGCGTATATTCGTGTTGCCCATTAATTTCGGAACACACAATCGCTTTTTATACTATCTCCGGTATTTGCATCTTTTGATTTCAGCAATTGGTCTCCGATCAAATGAGAGAAACAAAAAATTGTGCTCTAAAATTGACTATTTTTTATTAGTGCACGAGCTTTTGTGGGCTACTGCTCACTTTGTCAGGTGCAATGGAAAGACTTCCATTGCACCAAAAAGTAAGCAATTTTAATTATTTTTTCGGCTTTTTTCCCACAAACATATATTTATACAAAACGTCAATTCCAGTTATCTTTGGTAACCTAAACTATATTCATAAACACATGTTTTTTTTAAATTAAAATAATTTGTTTTGTAAAGTTTCAAATACAGTTTCAATTTTAAAATAATTGTTTCCATTATAAATTGATCATAACGTATTCAACCGTACGCAAACGTGATTTTAGAATCAATCTAATTAAAAGCGCTTAACTAAACAAAATGTGCGTTTAGAGTCTATCAGACTCCATGGTAGACAAATTGTTAAATAATATTGTAAACTTTAATCCAGGGTTATCATTCGTGCTTATTTTTATAAACCATGTGTTTGATAATTTTTATGCAGTTATTTCTAAGAAATGCGCTTATTTTAGAGTTAAGTGCTTATTTGTGCTTTTTTTCACCTAATTTTTTTAGTTTTCAACAAATCTTTTAGTAAACGCGCTTGTTTTCTTTTATGCCGGCAGCGTTCAATAGAATTAAACATATCCACCTGTTTAAATGTTATTCATCAAAACGAGTAATCACTATAATTGCAAAGAAAATTACAAAATTCACAAATTCTGTAAATATAATCATCTGTCAAAATTTCAGAAAAATCTATTTAAGTGAAATTGCGAAAAATTTACTGTAATTTAAAATTGTTAAACGTTGTTATTCGTCAAAATGAGCTTTGATAGAAAAATGATTTAAATTAAAACTTTGCTGTGATCAAATAACGTATACTTAATTAACCCCAGTAATGAAAATGTTGGGCAAATTTGAATTGGATTAAACAACATTTTAAATGTTGTTGCGTGCGATTAATTTTATCTTCCAATATTTCTTTAATTCCTCATCAAGCTTGTTGTTCAGAAATTCCGTCACTTTTTTAAATTTTTTTTTGTCCCACCTCCACATGATGAGCACATCAAAAATCACCCCACTTATGCAAAACCTGGGTCATTTCTGATTGCTTTTTTTTTTTTTAAGAATTTAAGTGTAAACAACAATATGTAGAAAAATGCAATAACTATAAACGTTGACGGTACGTCTTCTTAACCTACTATCACCACGTTTCAGGTGATTATGGCCATTGATCTTGTAATAATGCTACCTGTTACGGCATCAATGATTATATCATAGATACCTGTATTCCATATAATTAGTTTAGCTACTAGCTGGACTACGCCGGTTAGACAGTCTGCACTAACGTATTGCTACGTAGCTCTTTCCCCTGGGCTCTCAAACCAGGTAGTATAGCCAAAGATTAAAAAAAAGCTTTAAAGGGAAGGAAGGAGTTAGGAATATGGAAATCATTTAACCTATATTCTGAGAATCACAATCAGAAGGCTAATGATTCGGATATTACTGCAAGTGATGTAAATTTGAGATAAAGTGTCAGTAGCCCAGCCAATCGCCTGCGGTCGCGTTTGAAATTGTAAGCTGCTTCACCACAAAGTAAGTGAGTATATGCCTTTATACTGTAGCTCTATTATTTAGATTAATGTAAGAGATTAGCCAATAATGTATGTTTATCTTAAGTGGTGTTTGTCTAAATACTTTATCACATCATATTTTATTCATCAAGAGGTTGAAAAAATTAGGGTGGGAGCAAGATACCATTTGCTTACAATTGACACGGTTATTCAGTTGCTGCAAGAAGAGTGTGACGATTACGATGCCATACAGTCGATTGATTCAGAATCTGATATTTCTGACGATACGAGTGATTTTAAAGATTGTAAACAGAATTCAGGTTCTTACCTAGATGATGATTGATCAACCAACAATAGTGACAAAAATCCCCCCAGATACAGTCTGATAGGATAAGTAAAAACGGTTCTTATTGGAAAGAAGACCCTCTTTCTCATTGCAGAGCAAGATCATTTAATATTTTGAGAGCACGTTCTGGGCCTGTAGAAATTTCTCTCATAGCATTGTTTTACCACAAAAAGTATTTCACAAATTTATTTCTTCCAATATTGTTGAAGAAATTCAACACTGCACCAATTTAGTGGGTCAAAGAGTAGCAGCCTGAAACAATCAAACTTGGAAGGATGTTTGTTGATAGAGACGAACTTCTGGCATTTATTGGCTTACTTCTTGCAGGTGTAGTGAAAAGCTGGGATGTACCTGCACGGGAGCTGTTTTGTGATCTGACACAAAACCCTATGTATAGAGTAGCAGTGAGTATAAGAAGATTTAACGAGATCCAAAGGTATTTTAGATTTGACAATAAGAGAACGGTGTCTCAGGACCATAGTATTTGTGTAACAGCGGTGACTTGCTATAAGTGTGTGAACGCTGTTTAATGGTATTGGTAGGATAAATGGTAAAATTTATGTCCTTTTATTTTTACTGTCTCTTCTTATTTCGTCTACATTTTTTCATTTTATTATTATGTTTACGTGTCGTTTGCATGATTTTCGGTATTAAATCACATAAATTTTGAAAATGGTTGTTTACAAAAACTTTTATTTATGCTTGAAATACCATTAAACCAATACAGATCATTTTTTACCCACATCATCACATTTTCCCACATGTAGGGGTAAACAAGCATTGTGCATCCTAGGGATAACTTATTTTTGACTGTATTTCGTCATCATCACATTAGATAATTGTCTTCCTGACTGATGCATTAAATTAATATAATTTCAATTTTTGTTTAAAATTTGCGGCTCCATTTATAACTACATTGTTCTTTTTGGTTTAAAAAGAGTTTTATGTTGGTTAGATTTAAAGTATTTTACTAATATTTGCTTTCCGCAATAAACATTACTTTTCAACTAAAAAAACTGTTCATAAAATGTTTAAAAAGTTCCATCAATTACAATCTAGGTTTTAATATGTATAATATTTTATGTCTTTTTTAAGGTCAAGTATATCAGCCTCGAAGGTAACTGTATTGATGATAAAACTGCAAAACTTGTGTCAAACGTTATCAAGGATGGGATGGAACATGTCCATCTGTCTGGTTGTAATTTGACAAATCAAGGAATTACTACAATAGCGGGAAAAATCACACATTTAACAATTCCTGTAAATATTAAAAAATTTTGCCAAAAGTAGAAGAAAAATCTTGCTATAGAAATGTTTTTTTTTTCATTTTCTTATTTATTTTGCCCGATTAAATTCATTTTCAAACATTTTGTAAATTTTTAACAACATCAGAATGTTTTTACTTAGTGGTGCATTTTTTGGTTAAAGTTCGCAACCTCATTACAAAATAAAGTTTTGAATCATTTATAGCCCCTGATCTCGTAAATATTAACTGGTGCCAATTGTAAAGTATAATTATTTTTGTCCGTTTTCCCGATGACTATATATTTATAGAAAACGTCGATTCCAGTTATTTTAGTTAACCTAAACTATATTCTTAAACATGATTTCTTTAAAATTAAAATAATTTCTTTTGTAAAGTTTCAAATACAATTTCGATTTTAAAATAATTGAATATGTCACAAATTGATTAAAACGTAGCTCGTATGCAATCGTAAACCAGCGTGATTTCAAAATCAATTTTATTAAAAGCGCTTATTGAAATTTTTTTATGGTGCGATGGGGTCATCAAACGCCAAGTATCGCAGTAATTGGGTGCGGTTGAACCACGCCGCTTCCGCAGCATATTTTATTGCAATTTTCACAAAATTTATGCAAAAGTAAAAATTTTACAAAAACTTTAATAGACATTTTACTCGTTGTGACGTAAAGGTGGGGGTAACCTAATTCGTAAGATTACCAACCCAAAGAAGTTATACGTATTAAACAGCATCAACCTAAGAGAGAACAACATTCATGCTTGTGTTTACGTAAGTTGAATGTCAGCTGCAGCAACACTCGATATCTTTCACTTATGCCAAGATTTAACTTATTAGTTTTAATATCAAATTCAACTTTTAACTTGAGCAGCTGACAACGTTTAGTAGCAAATAACTTCAATATCAAATACAAATATCTGCAGAACGACGCAAATGAATCGCAAAGACTTCATTGATCTTCAATTGAATTACAGTTGATGCGTCATAATAATATCAAATTATCTTAGCAATACCAAGTTGTGATTAGATAATAAGCAACAATAAAATCAAAATTTATTTTTATCTAAACATGTCGTTTTATTCTACATATTTTTATATTGATTTTATCATCAATGAGAATTAAATAATCAAATAATCAACGAATTAAGGAAAATTTATATTTAAGTTTTTACGTTACTTATTGATAGCTTTTACAATTGTCGGCCGCGTGTTTGAGTGCTTACGAGCGCCGTAATTGTGATTGTCATAATCTCGCTTCTGGCCACTTGCGCCATTCTATTGCGCTTTTGAGAAAGACTTTCCCCTACTGGGCGGTCTTAGCAAGCAGTTCTAGATTTCAGTCACATCTCTATGAAGCCAAAATAAAACATTTCTACCAGACAGCAGTATTTTGGCATCTCCGGAAGCAGGTCGGGGTAATTGCTTACTCTATGTATTAGCCCCTTCGTCGCTTTCCTGCGAGTCAGGAGGATATATATAAAAATGAAATAAAACAAGATTGTATTTGTCATAACAAGCAAATTACATAAAGTTAGAAAAAGTTTTTTTAAATCAAACAAATAAATCAATTAAATTAATACAGCTTCAGTTGGATATTGATAACAACAAAATTGGAGATGCTGGATTTATTGCGGTTGCTTCGTGCATTGAGAAGATAGATCGACTTATAATTGGTACTCGAAATGATAAAAAGTTGTCAATAGATGGCGTAAAATATTTGCTCAGTGCCATTGACAATCGATCAAATCCAGTAAGTAAAGTAAAATTATTTGTTTGCAAGTTTTTTAAGCTTTTCAAACAGCTTTGTTTAGGTCGTTGAGTTTTTTTATTTGTAATTTACAAAATGTATTAAAAATAAAAAAAATGTTTAAAGTAATTCTAAGAAACAAATGCAACGTTAGACTTATTTCATATTTTATTTCAATTTATTCATTTATCCTCTCGACTCATGTAAAATTTATATTAATTTCTGTTTGAATTCTAAACCTTTTGCTTTTTGGATGAGCAATTTATTGTTTAATTTTTTTTAATTTAAAGTTATGTATTTTTTTAACGACAGCTAGGCAGAAAAAATTTATAAACCAAAGTACGTTTTTCTGTACACAAATATTCATTTTGGCATTTTGGATCAAAGTAAACAATAATATTTTCAAATTGCTTCTGATTGGAAATCTTGCTTTCTTTTGAAAATTCATGCCTAAAATATCCTGTTGTTTTTGAGTATCTCGAATTAATTTTTAAAACCAAATGTATTTGATTTAAATATCTTTACTTTGTAATGAGGCGGGTTTATTTTTATTTATTTTATTTTTTATTTTATCTCTATATTTATCTTCCTGACTCGCAGGAAAGCGACGGAGGCGCTAATACATAGGGTAAGCAATTACCCCGACCTGCTTCCGGAGATACCAAGATATTGCTGTCCGCTTGTAATTTAATAAAGATATTACTGTAATTTAGAACTGCTTGCCAGTACCACCAAGCAGAGGAATGTGCCGTAAAGTGTCTTTTTCAAGGACACAACAGAATGGCGCAAGTGGGTTTTGAACCGAGACCGTGTTGGTCACGACCCCGGCGCTTTAACCACTCGACCACGCTGCCGACAATTTTGGTGTTCTGGTTTGTTTTGGTGTTCTTACTAGGGCCGCAAACTCGATGCAATTTCAACCACGTTGACTCATTTTACCAGTTTAAAACAAATTTGCAAGTGCGAGTTTGACTTTAACATTTTCACTTTCAATATTTCAAGTTTGTTAATTTTTTATCCATAGAGTGAAGAAAAAATTCATAGAAAAGTCTTCATTTTAAATTGAGGTTGTTTAATGATATTTTGCTCAAATATCAATACTCAGCTCTGATCACACTGATCATATCTAGGTTCTTGGGCAATTGCCGCATTTTCTGAAAACGTAACGCAAACAAATTATTTTAGCCATAATCAAAGCGCAAGTGCCAGTTAAATCTGGCACATTTATATATGTATATATAAATATATAATTCAAAATTTATTCAATCACTGTTTAAAAACCACAACAGTCTGTTTCATCCTATAGAATTGTTAGATGCTTACTAGCAAAATAAAAAATATAATTATTAGTGTAAAAAAATAGACCGTATGCGATAAATAATACTTAGTTAAATTAATGGAACAAATAATTCAATCTCTTATATAACTTTAAAAGACCACAAAATAACTTTTACAACAATCCTTAGTATAGACTAATTAACCCCATAAAAATTGGAAATTGGAATTCTAAGCAAAAACATTTTAGAAAGAATTAACACAGAATATGGTCCAGCACCGGCCTACAAAAATGGCGTAATACTTCATTAGTGCTTTCCTGGTTCAAAAATATAACAAACAAAAACCTTACAAATTTTTTAAATTTGACATTATTTAGCTTTACCCTTGCATAACAGAGAAACTTTTCCACCACTCAATTAATTTTGCTAAAAGATTTATCAATATAGACAATCATGAAATTAATGTAATCTTATACTGCCGTAAATCAATCTTATTTAGTGATGACCATACATGGATTAAGAAAATCAACAACGAATTTGATGTGAAAATGGGTTCTTACGATAGAGCAGAAATATATGAACTGATAGAATTATTTCTTTTACTTGAACAGTTGGCAATTATTCCTAAAGAGCTTGCTGGACTATACAGAGATGACGACTTAGCAATCTTTTAAAATTCGAATGGTCACATTACTAACCAAATCAAAAAAAGAATTACAAAAATCTTTCACGAACACAATTTAAAAATCATTATTGAAGCAAATTTTACACAAACAGACTTTTTAGATGTCACGTTTAATAGTATAAAAACAGAAAAGCACTGGCCATTCAGAAAACCAAATGATCATTCCTTATATATAAACATTAAATCTAACCATCCATCTTCTTTAAAAACAGCACTACCAATTGTATCAAACAGACTATTGGAACATTCTTGTAATTTAGATTATTTCAAAAAAGCTATTTCACCATAAAAAAACGCAATTAAACAAAGTGGCTCTAAAAATAATTTGATATCAAGTGAAACACAATCGAAAAAGAAATCAAGAAAACGCAAAATCATGTGGTTCAACCCGCCTTTCAATAACTATGTTGCAGCAACATCAAAAAAATGTTTCTAAAACTGATAAATAAACACTTCTCGCCACAACACGCTCCATAAAATTCTTAATAGAAACAACATAAGATGCTTAACAACAAAACATAAGCTCCATGCTTAACATCAAAGCGATTATAGCCATCCATAACGAGAAACTATTAAAAAAGGAAAGCTTTTATAAATTAAAACTATCCAACTGCATAAATAAAGACATCTACCCACTAAAAGAATCGCGCCGAAAGCAATCTATCAAGCTGACATATCCCATGAAAATACACCAGAAAGCTACATAAATTGCAATGAAACAGAATTTAAATCCCGATACTATAGCTACATACGTACAATCATTTAAAAATATAAAGAAAAGAAACACCACAGAACGTTCCAAAACATTCTGGAATGCCAAATTCAGGTCTCAATCCCACAATTCATTAAAAAATAATCAGTCACGTTACACCCTACATATCAAGATAAAAACGCTGCAACCTATGCTTAACTGAAAAATTAGAAATACTATTAGCAAACCAACCAACAACACCCAACAAACGATTGGAACTTACCGGAAATTGTCGCTCCAAAAAAATAATTTAAATTAAATAAATCACTTACTTGGTTTTGTATGTTCAAAATGGCCCTCTTTTTTGTGCGTCTTTTGGTCCGTCATTTAATCCGCTTATATCTCTCACTATCGTTTGCATTGTTTTTCACTTACTCTGTTGTTTTACCTTATATGCTTTTTCTCGTTGCCTTTTTATTGCTTAACCGATTATTATTTTTATTTTTTTTCTTTTCATACTTTTTCCGACACGCCTAACTTGCCTTCCTCACCTCTATCCTCGCCTCTATACTCACATCAATACAAACCTCTATACTTGCATTTATTATATTTTGAGTTATTTTTTTCTTATATGACGTCACAGTAATTGTATTATTTGTTCGATTAATTTAATTATACAGTAGAATTTGCCTAAGTCGCCACCTCAAGGGGAACAGAAAAAGTGGCGACTTAGGCGAACTGGCGACTTAGGCAAACAACAGATTAATATGCTTAAGCCTACACAGACTTTAGATCCCTTTGTTTCTGCAGAAGCTGAATATTTGAGAAATAAAGAACACAAACAGAAAGGACTGTTTGGATTGCTGTACAACAACATAATATTTATTTAAACACTCAAGATGCAGTCTTAAAGAAATCCGAGATTTTCGACTGTTTTGCATTTGCCAAGGACTTGTCCACTATGTACGAATGGATTTTGGTCAATGCACCATATGATTCTCCCCCGTCTTCTTGACACATCATAAAATGTTGCAGCTTCTTTGCCATATTAAGAGCTTCTTTTATGGATGGAGGTGGCACTAAATCTTCTTCTTCTTCATCATCATCTTCTTCGTCTATTTCTTCGATTGTATCACATGTTTTCTCTTTGATTTCACTCAAAATGCTTTCTTCTGTAATGGTCTCTCTGTTTATCAAATTTTCGTCAGCGTCTGTGTACTGCGAAAAGCATTCTGAGGCAGGAACAAGCTCAGCAGCTTGCAGCATTTCCCAAATTCTTTCTGCTTCTGCATCACTTTTTTCTGTACTTTCTTCAACTCTTTCAGTATCACTCAGCTTGAAGTTTACCTTCCTAAAACAGTTCTGGATGGTGACAGGAGAAACAGCACTCCAGGCTTGACTCAGAAAGTTCATGGCAGTCAGGATGTCAATTTTAAAATCTTCAATATTTTCTTCCCACGCAACCAATCGTTCTTTTGCTAAATTGCTTCTGTAATGGGCTTTCAGACAGCGAATGACACCAGCATCCATAGGCTGCGTTTTTGCTGTAGTGTTTGGAGGTAGAAATATCAGTTTGACATTAGCCAAGCCATTTACATTTGGATGAGCAGTGCAATTGTCCAAAACCAAGACAATTTTTCGGTTGCTGTTTTGCATCAGACTATCCAGTTTTCTCAGCCAAGATGTAAAAATACTGCAGGTCATCCAAGCTTTGGAGTTGGATTTATACTCAAGTGGAAGTCTTTTTACTCCTTTGAAACAACGTGGCTTTGCAGATTTTCCGATTACAAGAAGTGGAAGTTTTTCTCCCATCATACTTGCAGAGACAAGTACAGTCAGTCTTTCTTTGGACATTTTTCCACCAGCACAGTTTTCATGTTTTAGCACATGTGTTCTGTCAGGAAGACACTTGAAAAAAAGGCCAGTTTCATCTGTGTTGAAAATGTTTTCAGGTGCGAATTCTTTCAGAATTTCAAGAAGTCTGCTGTTTTGCCAGTTGTCCACAGCTTGTTGGTTTACAGATTCGGCTTCTCCATGCAGTTTCTTACAGACTATTTCATTCCTAAATTTCCACCTGTTGATCCAATTAGTGTCTAGTGTCTTCGGATTTTCATAACCACATGCTTCAGCAAACTGTTGAGCTTTCAGCCGCAAGTTATCTCCACTAATTAATAATTTCTTGTCTCTGGCAGCTCTAAACCACTTCAACAATGGCTCATCCACGTCTTCAAAATTGTGCTTCCTCTTTCTTTTTGATTTACTGTTCTTTCCATCTTCGTAGTCAGAAATAATTTTTTCTGACACTTTGATGATGGAACTCAACGTTGATCGTGGGATGTTGTGTTCCATAGCAAACTGTGCCTTGTTCGTAATCTTCCCGCTTTTGTGCATTGCTACGATTTCATACTTTTCTTGCAAAGTTAAAGTTTTGAGCTTAAGATTTTTTCTCGACATTATCAACAACACTAAACGATTAAAACACAGCACTGTGCAGAAAAAACTGCGCTATAAAAAGCTTTATTTATTGGCAGTGGCGAGAATGCCGTTAAAGAACATTTGTTTCTTTACACAGTACAGTACAATCTACTCTATGCGCTTATTCTTCTTGCTCTGTGCTCTTTCTGTCTTCTTATTAATCTATTCTCTGCTGTAACCTTATTTTTTGCCCATTCCCTAGTCACTAAGTACTGTAATTTATTGCAAATAAGCTGATAGCTTTTCTAACTGTCATAGCCAGGCTGCTTCACATGGCAATAAGATGGCTAACTGAACGGAAACTAAACCTGGTAAAAACAATCTAAAGTGATGAAATAATGGGGTTATGAAGGAAGTTTGTGACGCACAGTGGGGTTGTGTTACATCAGTAGGATCGTAAACAGATAGGCGAAACAACTGTAGTGTAGTGGTAGCAGACTAAAAGTTTGGAATATAATCACGCTGGCAAAGTTTTTATAGGTCTGACAACTTAGGCAAATTTTTTTGCTCATGGTGAGCAAAAACAGTGGCGAGTTAGGCGAATTGACGAGTTAGGCGAAGACAACTTAGCCGAACTTGATAAAACAGAAAACAATAGGCTCTCAGCCGGGACCAAGCGATATGTGGCGACTTAGACGAACTGGCGACTTAGCCGAAGTCGACTTAGGCAAATTCTACTGTATATAATAATAATTCATGCGGCCGTGCGCTAATGTCGAGCACTTCACTCATTACAAGTTTTACCTTTATTAAAGTTATTACTTTTTAGTATATGATATTTTTTTGTACTAGACTTTTTTGATTTCAATGAAGTTGATTATTTTGGGCAATTATACGTTGTCACTTTAACGGTAGAACGTTTAGGAATGAATTAGAATTTATTTTAAAGTTAGAGCGGTTAGGAATGAAGATGAGGGAGGGCAGGCTGAGGTGGTATGGATATGTCATGAGGAGAGACCAAGACTGTATAGGAAGAAAGATGATGGAAATGGGGTTACCGGGAAAGAGGAAAAGAGGGAGACCAAAGAGAAGATTTTTAGATGTAGTGAAAAAAGATATCGGGGAAGTTGGTACAAAGGAGACGGACGGTGAAGACAGAACGGTTTAGATAAAGATAATACGCTGAGGCTACCCCTGATTGAAGAGAAAGACCGAAAGAAAAAGAAGATACGTTGTTACTTTAACAAACTTACACTAAAGTTGGTTTCAGCGGTACAAGAATATTTTGATGAGTTTCAAAATAAATTAAATGAAAATTTGGTCACGTCAAGTTTTGCTTTATTTTGACAAACTTATTGACTTTGCAATTTTTTTAAGTTGTTAAGAATACATTAAAAAATTTTTTTTTTAATTTTCCTCTACGCTAATCGAACGCTTGTCGTTCAAACTGAATTATTTAACCGCATTTTGATCTTTGAAGCAGCAGGAACTTTATTTTTTCTTCAATCAAGTAATTAATTTTTACCATGTCAACTGACGTGTTTTGCAAAATATAAATTCACATGTTTTACGACAGGAGTCGGCAACCTTTTCAACGCAGTGTGCCAGTTTTTGAATTTTGTTAGCTACGCGTGCCGAACTATTTTTAATAATATAGTACAGGGGTGGGCAACGTTTTCTTTTCAGTGTGACAAGTTGTGAAATTCAATGTCAAAATATACCTTTCGTTCCGATGTCTTCACTTCGATTTCATCTCTGATTTCCCTATTTTTCTCCCAAAATCAGGTTGATCTCTAAAAAAAAAAAGGTCCGTAAACGTGTTTTTGAAAAATATTCACGACACCGCGTGCCGTATAAAATCACCTCGCGTGCCAAGGGTTGCCGACCCCTGTTTTACAACATTCCACGGGTTTTGCGTTTATGTTGAAGACTTTTTATTCTTTTTAGTGGCAAGTAGCTTTTAGTTTAAAAAGCCTGAATTCATAAGTTTTTTAAAATTTAAATTTACAACAATGTGGTTTAGTACACTTTATAAATTACACCCTCTTCCTACGTAAGCGTACGTCAAGAACGATTATTTTTTTATATTATTGAAAGACAAAGCGGTCTTTTTAAATATACGTATTTTAGTGGGCAATTTAGTTGATTTGTTCAGGGAAACGTATAAATTAATGTTCATTGTGACCCATAAATACTGTGACGATAAAATGCAAATTATTGCGTATATTCCCCTTCAACATTTGAACCTAAATCTTTGCATTGAAACATCAATAAAAATCAAAATTATTAAGTTAAAATGAGATCAAAATTCAAGCGGCAATAAAGTCAAAAAATTTTTTTAGTTTCAAATCAAACCTGATTTTTTTGCAGAATAGCTTTTCCTTTTTTTTTATAAACAGCTCAGACAACCATTCAGTTGTAACCACGTGACCTACTATCATGTCCAAAGAAGTTTCATTGGCGAACCCAATCTATTGGATGATTTCATCTAGTTCCGGTAGAATCAATGCATTTACAAGAAGAATCATCTGCTAGTTTACTATCATCTACTCTCGTTTATAATATGCTTATACTTTGACAGATGGAGTTTCTGTACATTTATTGTCCAGATCAAATAGAAAAGGAAATTGAGATGGAATTACAAAGTAATCACAAAGTTCATGAAATCAAGATAAATGGATTTCTTGAAGATTAATTTTGATTACTGAGGCTTATCAAAAAACGTTCATTTTTAGCAAACAACTTTGTGTTATTTAAATAACATCTTCAATTGTTATTTTGTGTACAGTTTGAATGTTTTGTCCGTGCATGAATTCATGAACCGTTTGTACTTAATGTAAATAAGTGTGTTCTCATGCATTTGCAAAGTTATAAATAGCAAGATTATGGTGATAACTAATGCTTTCGTAAATTTTTTAAATCTACAATTTTTAAATTATTGATCGTTTCTTAAAATGTTCGTTGTGTTGGTACTGCTAAAATTTTAAAGTCAACTAGTTTATACCTATAGTTTTTATGTAATGGAGATCACTTTATAAATCCGTCGATAAATTTTTATTACTTGTGTCAAGCTGATATGCGAGGGGCGTTCAGAAAGTAATGCAACCGGTTTCTTTTCATGACATTGAGTTTTGAAGGTACACAACTTGTGCATTACAAGAAAGTATATAGCATGAGCATTTCATAGTTACTTCTCGATGTAATCTCCCGCTTTCTGAACTGCACTTTTGAAAAGTGCCGCTCTTTATAATGTTTTTTTAATTAAAGTAAAAGACTTTTTTGTTCTTTAATTTTATTTTCATAGTAGAAAGTCATGTGCTGACAAAGAAAAAGACATTAAAATAAAACAAGATGGACACCACAAAAACGGTGTTTCATGCAAACGAAAAACAAAGAAATCTTTGCAGTTGAACACGTTTGACATAGTGACCAGCTGGTCTATTTTTTAATGGTTTCAAAAGAGTTTTTGGTGAGTTCGTTTGGCACACAAGTAAAACTTTATTGTAAGGGGTGCAATTTCAATCAAAGAGACAAAATAACATTTAAACTTTAAAACAAGAGTTCAGGTGCAGTCTTCGCCAAAAATGTTGCAAGGTGGAGTTTTAAATCAATTTGCCTTGATCTGTACCCTCTGATCTCTCTCTCACTGGAGATGCGATCTTTTGGTCTTTCGCTACCTAATTCTCTTTTTGATATATTTCATTTTGCTTTGGTCGGTTATTTTTCGTATTTGGTTAAAATGACCCATTTTGGATCACCTGCAATTCCAATTCAGCCTTTTAAAATATTTTAACGTTTGTGGGAGTAGCGTCAGTTGAAAGGGGCTAAGTGTCGCAAGTGTTACTCTTATCGTTAATTTGCTTAATTTTGATAATTGTTTGGCAATATTTTATTTGCATCAATTTTAATTGGTATTCTAACAGTATTTCCAGTTAGCTTTGCAAAACAATAACATTTAAGAAGTCAATTTTGAGCTTGGCAAACAAATTGACTAATTTTACTTAGTATTTAATTTACAATTTAGTCTAAAACTAGCATTTGAATGATTAAAAATGTTTTGCATAATTATTCATAAACAAAAATATATACACAACATAAAATAAATCCATTTTATAGAAAATTTAGCGCTGAATTTATTAGTGACATTAGTTTTTTAATACAACTTTTATTTTATGTTAATATGGGTAAATTTATTCAGTGATATATAGAACAATGGTATGAGCAAATAGATTTTCAAGTTGCCATTCATAGGGTTAAAACCTTTTTAGAGGAATCTTAATTTAAATGGTTTTAAATCAAATAAATCTTTGTTTTTACAAGTTTTACACATGCAAAAATAGAAATTTTAAGTGTAATATATTCAAAATTAAGGTATATTAAATATTGAATTGAAAGCATGTTTGACTGAACAGCACACTCATGAAAAATAATGCACTTAAAATAAAACGTAAAAAAATCATTTTTCACAACTTTTGGCCGTAATCTTTCTCACAGTTTTAGTTATTTCAACAGGAGTCTTCTCCTAACTTTGATTTAATCATTTTAGTTGATTTTTGGCAAAGCAATTGAATGCTGTTTGCAAAGTTATCTCAAAGTTTTTGTGCATTTGTTTGCACGAAAGGTTTTTTGCACTTGAATAAATATTTGAGGTTTTAACTTTGTTCGAAACAGTTTGAATGAAAGTATGGTATTGATTACAATATGGCATCACAATCTTTTTTGCGTCGGCATCAAATGTAATAGCTTCGTAAGCTTAAACAGCCAAAGCACACACTGCAAAGCAACAATCAGATGGAACTACAAATCCCCTACGGTCAGCCAGTTTCAACAAGATAACTCTTTTGTCAAATATCAAATTGTTGAGGGATAACATATTATTAATTTTTATCGATAAATCTCTGCAGGACTGACATTTTTTGCGCCGAGAAATACTGCGAGCAATGTAGCTAATGAAGGGATATCTGTTTCTGACAAATCATGCACGTTCACATACGACAAAAAATTTTCAAGGTCGCAAGTATCTTTCACAATTTTAATTTTTTCTGGTCATACAATCCAGTGGTGAACTAGCTTCCAATGGTAAACAATTTGCACCTTGTAAAACTTGTTGCTGGAGCAAAGACAGGCAACAAATCTTTTTTCCAATTGCAACAGTTGATTCAATGAAATAAAAAAATTCCCACCACTAGCTTGACGGTACTAACCGAATCGTGCTTGAAAAAGATCTCATACAAACTTTTCGGGTAACACGTATTTGAAATTGTTTTTCTAGCAAATACTTGGTAAGAGCAAGCATAACTTCAATATTTTTAATGCACGCCGAAAAAAGTATCTTTTGTGAGGCCTCTTTTTTCAGAAAAATTCCACTTTTAAAAAAGCCTAAGAGTATGATGAAGAAATTGCATTCCAACACTGTTATGTGAAAGAGGCTCACAAACCTCATCTTTCTTGCCGAGGGTTTATCCTTTTGTCACGCAGACTGCTGCACTTCCTGAGTCAGATGCTGGCAGTGGTGTTATTAAGCCAGCATCGGGTTTCGTCATCCAAAACCGTCAGACCTCGTGCTCCATGTGGTGCCCGATGTATAGGGAAGGCTGTTAGAACATGGTCTGCGGTTTGCTCAGAGGTGCCACGCGCAATTCGGTGAAGGAGCGAGACTCTACTTGTGCATGGACGAATGAAATCGCCCAACACCAGTTCGCAGGCGGTTGAGCTTAACCCAAGCTGCTCGGGGTAAGCTCATCCCAACATGCCTGGAACTGGTCCTGGGCACAAAAACACGGAGCCTGGAACTATTCTCACAGTACTCCGTTTTCCATTTGTAATTTGTCCATTCAGAAGCGCGGATGCCAAGTCTGGCAAGGTTGTCCAAAAGATTCCGCACAGCTGGCACAAACGGGCATCTGGATCTTAATCTCACTTGGCGAGTATCTGAGGACCCACTTAAAAGACCATACAAGATATGATCGGGGTCCAGAGATATATGGTGATCCAAGGAGAGTGTCGCTCCCAGTCGGCGAAGCTCAGCTGGCTGGATGCCTGAGAGTACAGGTAGATGGTCCGTTGGAGTGGGACGCAGGCATCCAGTAACTATGCG
Organism: Diplosoma virens; assembly: GCA_963680785.1. Lineage (NCBI taxonomy): Eukaryota > Metazoa > Chordata > Ascidiacea > Aplousobranchia > Didemnidae > Diplosoma > Diplosoma virens. Next base: position 77,374,547 of record OY796880.1, on the reverse strand, counting down.
CAAGGCGTCGTTCAAGACACTGTCGATGAGGCGAGTGTGAGCACTGCGACACCAGACTGGTGCACAGTACTCAACTGTTGAGTAGACTAGAGATAAGGTAGCTATGCTTAGTGTTTTAGGACCAGCACCCCATCCCGAGCCTACGAGTCGCCTCAGCAGTGTTTAGGATAGTTTTTTGCGCAATGCCACTAGATACTGACGAAACGTGAGTGATCTGTCCAGTTTTACCAGAAGATAAGTAGGGATTGGACAGAACGGTAAAAGTCTACCGTTGTTGTAGACCTTTAGCTCACGCTTGGCCTCTCGGTTATTTAAGTAAAAGGCTGCTGTCACCGTCTTAGTGTGACTAAGCTTCAACCTCCAAGTCTGGAGATACGCTGAGAGTATAGACATATTTTGGTTTAAAGTCCCCTCCAAGTCCTTCCAGTTTCCAGAAGAGTGCAACAATGCTAAATCATCAGCATAAGCAAACTTTCTGAAAATCATGGAAGGAACATCGTACGTATAGATGTTAAATAGGAGGGGAGCCAAGACCGATCCCTGAGGAACGCCGTTTTCAGACAGCGTAGCCTGCTTTGCTTGCTGTCACCGGTAGCAAGGATGAAACTTCTATTTCGGACAAGCTCCATAATCATTCTGACCATGTGCTTATCCAAAAGAAATCTCAGCAGCTTGCAGGTAAAGCCACGGTGCAAGACAGTGTGATAAGCAGGTATCAGATTGACAAATACGGCACCGGTCTTCTTTTTAGTCTCAAAAAAATCCTCGATGTTCTGGGTTAGCAGAACAACTTGATCCACGGGTTGACTTCTCGCGTCGGAATCCAGTCTGCTCTTTAGGGAGCAGTGAATCAATTAATGGTTTATTGCGGGCGTAGCTAAGTCTCTCGAGGATCTTGTAGGGGACACAGAGCAGAGATATTGGTCAATTCCTCTTTGAGTCCCCTACAGGCTTCATTGGTTTTGGGATCGCGACCACAAGCGGTCTTCTCTAGATCTTGGGAATTTTGAGTCGGCGCAAACAGGAAAAGAGAAAGTCACGTAACCAGGACTTCAAAGCAGCTCTAGCATGGAGTATAAGCTCTGGGCAGATGGAATCAGGTCCCGGAGCTTTACTTGGTTTTAAATGTTGGAGGGCAGCAGTAAATTCTCTCTGTAAAAATTGTCAGAGATATTTACCGCGTTTGGTGTTGTGGCCCTCCAAAGGTGAGACACTTTTTGAGAGACAAGTCGAGATGACTTGCAATCAACAGCCTCGTATTTCCCATTTCTAACCAGCTGAGATGTAATAGCATTGGCTGAAACGGGACAGTGACGAGGAGAGTGTCGTGACCTACCAGTAAGATTGTTCAAAATACTCGATGCTTTTCTACTGGAGTGTGCGAAATCAATGCTCCGAACTGCCTCAGACCATCGATCCCTCTGCTTTCTGTCAAGCTTAGCAAGCAGAGCTGTAGCTGCCAAACTTGAGTCGTCTCCCTGAGGAGACTGTAGGAAAGTTTTATAGAGGGATTCACACTCTGCATCCCAACACGGAATATAGTTATTTCGATACCCGCGTGGAATAGTCTTTTTGGCTGCTTTCGTAATGGTATTACAGAAGTCCTGATAAGCCGCATCCACATCAAGTGAATCAGGCAGCAACAAAGTTTTTGCGAATTTATTCGTCAAAGCAATGTAGTGACTCCATTTGGCCTTGTGGAAGTTCCATCGTTGAGCAGGCATGCTTAGCACTGCCGTAGCAAACCTTGGTGGTGTAATAAAGCGAAGGTCGATGTTGTGACATGGAGAACTTTCAAGGACACGTCTATCCGGTAAGCGACTGTTTGGATCTACGCTAGCGAAAGCTAGATCTGGATTGGTGCCAGTGTTCCAGCGGCCGGAATAAAAATTGGCATTATATAGGAGGGCAAGACAATTAATACTTGGTCAGCCAGTCAAGCACTCACCATCCGGACTGTTGTCATCGTAACCTTAGTCAGCATGACGACAGCTAAAATCGCCAGCGTAAAGACAGGGGTGAGGAAACACTGGGAGATCCAGGGTTCGCAATCGCGTTGGCGGTGGTTTGTAGACGTTGACTATTTTATAGTCATCAACGTCCACACACAACCACTCGATCTCTGATGTCAGTAGAGATTGGTCCAAAAGCGTGTATCTTAGACGCTCGTAGAGAAACGTGGCAAGGCCATGCTTCCTGCTTAAAGAAGACCCAGCTAGTTGGTAGTTTGGTAGTACCAACTTCTCTGCATCAGTGCAATGAGTTTCCTGCAGTAGGATGATGAGTGCCTCAGACTGCATAGCGAGGTGATGAACGTTCATCTTGCTTGCAGTGAGGCTTCGATGTTCAGCTGAAGAATAGTGGGTCTTCGGAACTTATTGGCTATGTGCCCTGAAAAGGGCAGTTTTATACAGGCATTTCCCCGTCCTGAAAAGGACGTTTGCCGATTAGCAGACCCACACTGAACATCGGAATGGGTGGATACCTTTCAATTTTGGTAGATTGGTTTGGTCTGTCATGTTTAACACCAATGTATAGACTTACTCACGGCTCAGGCTGCGAGAAAGCACCTACCATCTGGGCCACAATATGATTGGTAAAATATCACCAATCATTAGACAATGTAAAAAACTGTTAGTTTACAAAATAGGACTATCAATTGCGCATCACCGCAATTCGTAACACTTTACAATAAACAATACAAGCATAAAAAACACATTTATTAGTACGTTTACTTTTAGATAGTGACTTAAGCTACATAATTTTTCAAAGGTTAGATACAAAGTCAACGAACTGAAATGTTGAGAGAAATTCTTGCATATCGTTTCCATAAAATTATTGTAGAAAATTACCAACGCACGTGTTTTATTTTATTTCTTTTGAGTTTCTAATCATTATTTGCGCGAGCACTCGCTGCCAGCGCCTTTTTTTGTTTTACGCTTTATTTTTAATTAATCTCACCTTGAAGCATAGTTGTGTCTGCAGCGCGTTGATTTTTGAGCTGGCTTTATTGCGTTTGTTCACACTTCTCAATTTGTGAGGCGACCAGCTGCAGTGTTTGTGGGCAGCTGGTTGAAGTCTGAGTAGACTTAGCGTGAAGTTAAGATATTCCCGTTTTCCCCGTGAGTCAGCACCGAAGTGAACTGCTCGGTAAGACACCTATGCGTTTTCTTTTTGTGTTTAATTTTTAGTTTGTTTTTATTTATTTACAGATTATCGTTTCCGCTTTCGTTTCCGCTTTCGTTTCCGCTTTCGTTTTCGCTTTTATTTCCAAGTTTCAACGTTTCAGTTATAACTTATTTTATATTAAATTATTTTCTTTGGTTATTTCCTTTTAATTTGTCGAAGCCGGAAGCGCGTTGATCGACACTTCACTTTGCGGTAATCGGCTACTTCAGCGCCGTTTACCGTTATAATTATAGTGCTCAAACAATTGATTCACTAAAGATACCTTGAAAGACAAAAAAAATAAAATCAGAAATAAACAGAATTTAAGTTCAAACTATAAATTTTATTTACATAAAAATGAACAACCGTAATATATTTGTGTTTAAAAGTGCATTACTACAATTGAAGGCCTTATTTCCAAAAGTACCTAAGTCACATTTTCGAAAAAATGAGATAAGCTGAAAAAATTGTTTGTTTACTCGCCAGAAATATTCTGACAAAAAATCTTTTCGGAAAATCACTTTTTGAATAGCACGGAGATTTGAAATCTTAGCGAATTTCTATTGTAGAAGTAGGGTTTTGAAAACTTCAAAGCTCGTTTTCTCCAAATGACAATATGTGACTTAGGTACATTTAGAAGTAAGCCCTTCAATTGCTTTTTCGTACCTAATGCATGTTGTGGTGACGTCCGCGGTATGTTACTTGGGTTCAACAATTTTTTTCAAGTTATGAGCCACTTTCAGCGTTTTATGCTCTTCCAAAGCATACAGCTTTTTAATGTGGTAAAACTGAGGTGTTCAAAAATCATTACAAAACTATATACATTCTTCAGTTGCAATCTTGAAATATCCTTTATTTAAAGAGCAAATGAAAATATTTTTGAGGTCGTAGGTAAAGTCAAAAATTAAAAATAATTTTTCTCCAACATGTGTTGGGTGTGGAATAGAAGGTTTTAAAGTTCCTTTACACAAGTCCAAACACAACTTTCTAAAAATATAAAAAATGACAAGTTTAAACAGTGCAACTATCAAAAACTGTGTTATAAGTTTATAAGTGAGTTACAAGTTTTCGTAAAACTTTAAGATTTAAAGTGAGTTACAAATTATAGATAAAAATATTTGTTTCGGTTTCGAACCCGCGCGTATAGTGATTCGTCTTGTATCGGCTAATTATTGTTTACGTCATAATTTTACCTCGAGTTTCTGAAGCGTTTTAGTTGATTGTCTTTTTTTCTACACTTCTTACATTTGGAAAGGCAAGGCCACTTTTAGCATTAAGATTGAAGATACCGTTGATTCAATACGAGTAAGATTTTGGCCGAAGTGCATCCAATTATTCTTGAACTTCGGAACTACGTTGTCGCATTTAACATAATAACATTTATTTTGACTCCTCTCCCCCATCAACTTCTGTAAGTAATTTATGTTCTGGCGTGTGTTTGGACCAATTTTTATGTTGATTTGTGTTACAAGATTACAAGTAAAAGTAAAGTAAATAGTAAAGTAAAAGTTGTATAATAAAGGATACTTGTCAATCAAGTTTTAGAGGGGAGAGAATTAAGTAAATTCAAAACAGTATTAGATAAAATTAGAACAGCATTTTGATGCAAAATACTAAGAAATACCTGCAAATTGTTTAGAAGTTTATGTTTATTATTCTTCAGATGACAGTAAAATTTACTACAAGCCTACTCCTATTTATCTAATCAACCTGTTACATACCTGTTACAAGCATGATTGTCAACAGGCACAGCTACCACAAAGAACAAATCATGTAAAGCTACCATAACTTTATAAAACCAACTTTTCAAAAACTCTTTGTCGAGTTGGTAAACAGGCTGAAGGCATACTACATTTTTATATTTAAAGTTCACTGATTGAGTCATGAAAGTCATAACAGTTTCAGAAGGTTAGCCTTCTTCAGCTAGCCTAACAAAACTAACTTTACTATATTTAACTCTTTTAGCTGTATAAATTTTGTCAATCATAAGCACAACTGTGCGACAATGATCCAACAAATTATTTCTTCGGACACTTAGGTATGAAGTATTTAAGTGGCATGTGTTTATTGACATTCCAGCCGAGTACTGCCAAAGACAAGTGATTGATGGTAAAATCAAAATCTCTCTAAGCTTTTTATACAAAGCAGAACTTGTTAACTGCCGTAAGAAAACAAATGTTATCATATCTGTTGAATAACGATGCCCATGTTTTGGACTTGCAACAGCTGCTGCTGTTCACAAATAAGTAAAAAGTAAAAATGTAAAGTAAATTGAAGTAAAAATGCACTATTAAATTCACCTTAATCAGAATGAAATTGATGCATGTATTGCTTCAAAGAACTGATTGCAATATCGATCAAGTAAGACACATAAATTAATTGTTTTACAAGTTACATTTTTGCAAATAGCAAGTATTGCTTAAATCAGTCAAGTTCACTACTTTTTCATTAGTCAAAAAATAAATAAAAATATCTTCCTTTAACCCTTATCTACCTAGGATGTTTTTTTCTGTTGACTACCTAAGGGGGGGTCCTCGGAGGACCCTAAGTTTACATGTCCAATACTCTTAATAGACAGTAGCTACGCAGTTGATTTTTTGATATGTTGGAAAAAAATTATTCTAGTTTAGTCAAATGTCTTTACTTTTAATATATTTGCAATTAGTCTCTTCTTATTTTGCATAAAATTGATGGTCCTCAAATTTTCGTTGATTGCTTTGTTTTGCCGACATAATCGGATTTGTCACGGCTGCTGCAAAAACAAATAACTACTACGTGACGCAGTAATCTTGACAAACACAGCAAGACAGACGCATGTTGGTAAATAAAGTTTGAATTGCTCTCAACGTCAAAACCGTTTACGAGTATCGCGTATATTTTATTTAGTAAATCTAGCAATTTTCAGAGGTCAGTTTTCGGAATAACTTGGAATGTACTTGTGATATTAATTTTATAACTGCTATGCTTCTAATTCGTTGTGTATACATTTCCGAAAAATCTTATTCAAAATTATCTCTTAGTGTGATTTTTTTATAAATTATTTTAGTATAAAATAAAAAACTAGCATTGCATAAAAACTTTCTCTCTCAGGCAAACAACATTCTATTTTTTCAGTTATTGCGCGATAACAATAATTACAATTAAGCTGCATGAATGTACAGCAAGAATATTGCGAATATAACCCAAAAAATTATTGAAATCACACAGTAAAAATAAACATGTTTGATATAATTAAAGGGATACAGCAGAGCTAAAGCTAGTTATTGTTCAACGAGTAGCACTCAACGCACATTTGTATAGAATGTTGGCAACAGGCAGGCTTGCCACAAATTTGACACTGGTTTTTTATTTTTGTCATGTCGTTTTTTCTTTTCTTCTGACCAGGACCAGATATTTCTGAAACACAGGCACGGCACCGTTTTCTGTTTTCGGACTTTTGCGGATATTGTGTATTATTTGAAGATGAAGCATCTTGTTGTCGTGAGCTGAAAACGCCATCATTTAAAAGCAAATCAATTTTATAACGTATCGAGATTTGAAGCCCAGTGAGGGAACGTTGTTGGACATGTGGCCGGATAAGCCTTAGAGCCAAGTCCATTCCAAAATCATAGGAATTTACCTTGCGGGGGTTGGAACCACGGTTCATAGCTAAAACTGTAGCAGCATTTACACGGCATATATCAAGAATATAAGCAAATGCTGCTATTGTCCATCGATTTGACTTTGTTTTGCAACTAAAAGTGGCCATTCGTTGGTCCATAACATCCGTACCACCTTTAGTGAAGTCGTATAATTTGTAAATGGCAGGTTTTTTCTTTCCATCGTCTTTCGTCGTTCCCAGAAGCGGCTGCATAGAAGAAAGGAGAAGAACGTTTCGTAAGCCTGTGCTCTTAGTTTTTACAACATAAGAGTGAAGAACAAGTTTTTTATTTTCGTTTTCCCAGAAACATTCGTAAGACAGTGGTTGGCGACCGCTCGTACTCTTCAACTCCATCGTTATTCCCTTTCGGTTTGCTTGCAATGTGCCCACACAAGTTATATTGTTTGAAAGTAGCCACTTGGCTAACGAAATACTTGTATAAAGTCGGTCAAAAGATATGTTCCTACCCTGTATGTCAACATGTTTTTGCAATTGCATAACCAAATACTTTGCAACATTTTCCGTTTCTTGTGTGTAGTAGGCTGTGGGTTGATCACGAGGTTTTCCTGCAGTATGGGGTTGTTGAAAAAGTATAACTGTATCTCACTGCATTTATAGATTTAAAAAGCAGACCATACTTGGCGGGCTTGCTTGGGTTAAATTGCTTGAATCCGATGCTTGTTCTCATTGGGTAAAAAGTCTCGTCCAGTGAAAGGTATTCATTGGGAATAACGTGCTTGCAACAATTTTTTCCAAAGATTTCAAAAAGCTCCCTTATTGCGGCAAACCTGTCGTGCTTCCATCGTGCTTGGCGAGTAGAAAGATCATCAAAGGAAATGCAAGCGTACAAAAACTGAAATCGATTTTTGCTCATGGTAGCTCCAAACGGTTGAGGACCCATGAGAGCACTGTATAAATATTTTACATCGTGATTACACATCCCTGCTAGACCACGTAAGTACATCATCCCAATAAATGCTAAAATTTCAGTTTCATCAACAATGTCCATAAAATTATACCAAGTTTTGCTGCTTAAATTTAAATTTTGTTTTGCCTTTTCGATGCGTTGGTTTGTACATTTTACCACAATTTCCAAAATTTTTTGCGAGAAGAACAACTCCCATGATGATTTAGCATCAGTTGCTTGTTTTGCAACTCCAGTTGGACCGGGTTGTCCAATAATCACAGCCGATCTAGGTTGCCGTCCAGCAGATTGAGGTTTCTGATTTGTCCATGAAATGTATTCATCCGAAATTTTTTTGTTAGGTGCTTTCTCTATAATTGCTGTATACATTTTCGGTTTCGATTGAGGAAGCAACACGTCGTCATAGTTTTGAGGGTTCAAGGCCGATTCCAAGTCGCAGACCAACCTGCAGCCAATATTTTTTTCAGTTTTTTAAAATGCTTTGAAGTAAAGAATAAATCTATATATAAACGAATATTACACCTTACAAAAATGCAGAGTTTATAAGTTACTGGAAAAGAAAATGATCACTTTCCTTTTCCTTGAACTTACCTAATTAGCTTCAGAACTGAACTTCTATATTGATTTTAATTAAAATAATATTTACAAAGACCACAACATTGCCTCAAGATATTACCTATCTCAATTCGTCCTAATGGCAACCACATGATGTACTATCATTCCGATACATCACATAACTAAGTCACCTACCACGAATTCAAAATTTACTCCAAACTATCAACACAAAACCAAAAAAATATTCACTTCAACGAACAATATCCTGGCTATGCCACCCGCAATGGTGGATACTCAAATTCAGGGGCCCGAGGCAAAAATTTTCAAAAATTGATCTTCTCTAAAAAAGAAAGAGCTTTGATCTCATCTTTCACTTTTTTCTCCCAAAATCATGGTGATCTCTAAAAAGATAAAAAAAAAAAAAAGGTGTTCACTTCGGTTTCATCTCTGATTTTTCTATTTTGCTCCCAAAATCAAGGTGTTCTCTAAAAAAAAAAGAAAAAAAAAGGTCTTCGCTTCAATTTGATCTCTGAATTCCCTATTTTGCTCCCAAAATCAAGGTATTCTCTAAAAAAAAAGGTCTTCACCTCAAATCGATCTCGCATTTCCCACTTTTCGTCCCGACTTCATAATAACCTCGAAAAACCAGAGAGTCATTGAAGCACATGACGCTAAAAAAAGTAGGATTAGAGCTAAAAAAAAGAGTTATTTTGTCAACACTTTTGTATTTTATTCAAGACAAATGAAACGGATTCCTCGGCCATCTATAAAGGGGTCTCCCCTAACAAAATGGAGACGTGCTTCTTAGTTGTACAATTTAAACTTACAAATTTTTGAAAATTTTGGTCAAGATTTATTTATTCTTAATTTAATGCCTCTTCTGCGCAGTTTTATCATAAAAACTGCCACACATTTGACACAACTTGGTTAAAATTTTAGTGTTTTGTAATCTGATACTTAATCTATTCAATGGTTGTTTCATATGCCAAATTTTTGGAGCTTATGATAAAATTTCAATCATATAAATTTTGAATATAAAAGAAATTTTGTTTTGTCAACACTTTTAGCAGCGTAAATTTATTTACAAAACTTCGGATGTCGCTACTAACCTGGACGAGTTAGGTGTGTTTCGTCTTTGTGGGTAAAACAATGTATCTGCTGCTTCAATATCTTCATTTTGGGCAATAGATGTTGGATAATCTTCTTCCTCTGATGAGCTTTCCGTGTCGGAAATTATCTCAGAAATCTGATCAAACCTGGCTTCGATGTCAGACAGAATAATATCCGCCGTTTCATCAGCTGTATGAAATTGCCTAGACATGCTTTTATTAGTTACAGTAATTTTTTTGAATTAATTATTAAATCTGTCACAAGAACAATTTATGTTAGTCTCAAAACTATAATATTTTTTATTCTATATTATAAATTTATTCACTATTACAAAACTGCTCCGATATTTTGGTAATACCGTAATAAAAATATAAAAACTAGCTGTAGGCATTATGTTTGAATCATGACATAAGGCGATGTCAAAGATATAATAGCAAATTTTCTATCGAAATAGGTACAAAACACATACCACACCTTCTTCTGCTCAACTGAACCAACACACTCTTTGACTCGAACTTCCTTAGCCAATTTTTACGGCTCTATACAAATTTTCAATCAGCTCTACGGACCTATTTATACCAAAATAATAATAGTTGCATGTAACGCTGATGTGAACGTCATAAGGAATTTGAATGAAACAAAAAAAATAACTGGCAAAGAAAGTGATTGAACAAATCAAATCTTTTTCTGTGCCTATTTATATCATGTGCTCTGCGTAGCTGCATGAGATAACGCTCAAGCAAACATCCTAGGAAAATTGAATGAAAATAAAATAAATAACCAAAAAATGAAGTGACTGAGCAAATCAATTTTTTTTGTGTGGATATTTGTATTAGGTGTTCTGTGTAGCTGCATGAGATAACGCTGACGCAAACATCGTAAGGAAGTTGAATGAAAACAAAATAAATAACCAAAAAACGAAGTGACTGAACAAATCAAATCTTTTTTTGTGCCTATTTATTTCATGTGCTCTGCGTAGCTGCATGAGATAACGCTCAAGCAAACATCCTAAGAAAGTTGAATGAAAACAAAATAAATAATCAAAAAACAAAGTGACTGAACAAATCAAATCTTTTTGTATGAGTATTCATATTAGGTGTTTGATGTACCTGCATGAGATAAAGCTAATGCAAACATTCAGAGTAAGTTGACAAAAAAAAATAAATAATAAATAAGCTAACAGTAAACTGGCTTGTTACGAAAATTTGGTAAATCAATCTTGTTGTATAAGTAATTTCATTAAGTTTTAGTGTGAGACGAAAACAATGGAAGGAAAAAAAAAGATTTTATCAAATCGGTCTGAAATAAATATGTAATTTTTTGAAAGTCAAAGAACTCGACTAAACTCGGAGTGAAGAAACTATTGAACAGCAACAAATTAGTTTTGTGCAAAACCGTTGTTTGCTAAAGTTGTTCAAACAATCTGCGTCACCGACGTCGCCGCAGTAAATCTTCACGTTGCCGCTCACGTGACTCTGTGTAAATAGGATTATCTTATGCCACAGCAAAAAGTGTACAAAAATCATGAGGTAAGTGAAAAAAATAGCCTGCTACACTAAAACTACACATCGGATTTGCTCAAGCAAAATATCAAAATATTCAAGAATAAATTTTAGGAAAAGTCATAAAATTTTAGGTTTTTATCATCAGAACTTTTCAAGTTATAATGTTTTTAAAAAAGGGAGGTCCTTTGAGGACCCCCCCTTAGGTAAATTAGGGTTAAAGGTATTGATGAAGTAAATGCACTTATTTTTAGCTCCTCAGTTATAATTACTGATACAAGGAGTTTCGGAGAAATGGAAATAATATCATGTTGTTTCAGCAGATGAAAACTACAATAATTTTTATTTATTTATTTTATTTTATCTCTATATTTATTCTTCTGACTCGCAGGAAAGCGACGGAGGCGCTAATACATAGGGTAGGCAATTATCCCGACCTGCTTCCGAAGATACCAAGATATTGCTGTCCGCTTGCAATTGATTAGAGATATTACTGTAATTTAGAACTGCTTGCCAGGACCATCAAGCAGGGGAATGTGCCATAAAGTGTCTTTCCCAATGACACAACAGAATGGCGCGAGTGGGTTTTGAACCGAGACCGTGTCGGTCAAGAGCCCAACGCTTTAACCACTCAACCACGCTGCCGACAATTAAACTTAGATACAATGACATAACCCCCAGGCACAGTAATACAGTCTATTTTTACCAGTTTTGTTCATTACAATCATTTATTTGGGTACCAATACAGTTTTCTGATTGCAAGTCAACACGATTATTATATTTATTGTGCTTCCTGAGGCATCGATGCTCTTCAGTACTAAAAATTGGGAGTATAAGGAAGCTAAACCAGTAAATTCCTGCAAAAAAGCGTTGTGTTGTGCGAATGTAATCAAGTAGCGGTTGACAGGTTAAAGCATTCATAACAAATTTTTGAAAATGACTGATAAAAAATTAATAAAGTGTTGTTAAAAATGGATGAATTGCTTGAAAAAGTGAATACAATGGAGATTAGTATTAAAAGATTAACGACAGAATCAGCTCTGTAGAACAAGCAGTTGATGACAATAAATCTGAAGTTAATGATATGAAACGCTTAAAAGCGTCTATTGAAGAAGTTGATAAACTAAAAGTTCAAATTGAAACGTTTTCTAATAATTTTGGCAAAAAACTTGATAATTTATATACAATCGTTTAAAAAAATCATCAGCGAAACAGAAGAGAAAATCTAAAAAATGAAACATACAGTAAAAGATTTAACATTTTGATTCATGGACTCAAAGAACAAGATGGTAACGTATGGAAAACTAGAGAGAAAACTGAAAAAACTGTCAGTGAATTTTTTCATAATGCACTTAACATTAAGAGTAGTGAAAATATAAAATTTGCTGATATTCACCGTATGCCTAAACCACCTGTATTAAAAAATGGAAAGAAAATTCAACGACCTATAATTATTAAGTATTGTCATTACCCATTATAAAACCTAAACCTTGCATTACACTATTAGCAATTGCAGCAGCAGCTCTGTCTGATACCTAAAATCGTTCGCTCATTCTAGCAAGGTTGCTCAACTTCTTTTGATTTTGGTTAGTTGGCTCTGCATCCGGAACGAACTCTGAAGTAGTAGAAGACTGTGACTGCTCTGTATGCACTGAACTGCAATCTGACCAGAAGCCAATCCTGATGCTGCTGTAGTTTCAATGGAAGAACATGTGGGTCCTTCTGGTTAAGAGTGGCGCCTAAAAACATTTTGTCAGCTGAAGGGAAAGGAACAACAGCATCCACACATTTACCAACTAGTTCACTTGTTTGATTTTGATAAAATGCATAATCTGCTTCTGCCATTCGTAAGCCATGCTGTTTCTTCAGTTTTTTTCGCTGTTGATCATCAACACAAAAAACATCAATTGTCATCAACACAAAAACATCATTTGTCATCAGTTGTTAATCATCAATTGTCGACATAAAGTTAAATTCCTTTTGCAAAAATGTCTCTCCTCGTTTTGATTTTATCCAGCGGTCAAGTGCACTAAAAAAAGCCACCAAACTGCGAAGCTTTTTTGGATATAGGTTGCACCAAACCCAACTCTCTTAAATTTTTTCAGCTATATCGTTTGTTGTTTTGTCAGTCCAAAAATTTTTAAAATGAAGAATTCGTTCTATCACTTGTCGCTTTATAGGCAACACACCTGATCGAAACTATTACGACTTGTAAATGTATGTCCATTATGTAATATCTTTATTGCACTTGAACTTCGTCTTCGCATTTTTTGAAATTTAAGTTAATTATAGATTACAATCTGGTTTAAGGCTTAATTGCTAAGTTTTTAGACTGATTCTGCAAAACAAATATTTGTAAACAATGCAAAATAAACTCCATTATATGAGTATATTGTAGTATCACTGCTTCATTGCTTCATGAATCAAATTTGAGGAGGCCTGCTCTGATAACCATTAGTCAATAAATATAATAATCGTGTTGACTTGCAATCAGAAAACTGTATTGGTACCTAAATAAATGATTGTAATGAACAAAACTGGTAAAAATTCCCTCGCTATGATTCATGAAAGAGTAGTAAAACCAATAGAAGATAAAATGTTGACAAATCAACAAATAAAGCATGTTCCGCTAAATTATAAATATCCAATAATATCAATTATATCATTTTTTATAAAGTAATTTTGCTTTTTGTATAGATAGACAAAAACTTTCTCTTATCACGTATATAAACATTGGTGTTCTGCAAACTTTAAGCTTGATAGCATGCCCTTAGCAACTGCCCTTGACGAGTTATGAGCATTGTGGCATTTTGTCCCCCCCCAGATCCCCATTTGGGGGGGTTGTTGACCCATTAGAGGATAGCAACAGCTCAAAATGACTTTTTTTGTAGTTTGGGCCTATTTATCAGGATTTAAGAACTACATTTTTTTGCTTTTTCAAAAAAGTTATTTTCACTCCACTTTATTTATTTATATATTTAATGTTTTAATATTTTACTTTTATATTTAAAGTTTCTATTTTATAGATTTAATGTTTTTTGAAGATGCCTGGTAACTTTTTTGTACTTACTGACTGCTAGCCTCAGTTTTAAACTGGCAAACAGCGTTTTCAAAATATAGGCTTGTTTTAAAAAATTTGAGTTATATAAAGATAAAAAGTAAATTCAGAATAATATTAAATGAATCGGTTTTGTAAAAACTTTACGCAATTAAATACTTATTTTTGTTATTGAATTAAATTAAAACTAAATTTTACTGTAAAAACGGATTTTACAGTTTTGTTTTATTTTTTTATTATTTCTTGAAAATAGCGGCAGGTTGAAACAGATTGTTCAGACTTTTTAAACCCTAATTGTACTTTGCACGCTTTCAAATAAAATCAATAAGTACGTAATTTTTAATATCAATAATCGGTTAAAATTGTTTGCAGATGAAACTACTACATATTTGTCCCTTTCCATATAAACTTTATTCCAGTATTTTTGAAAACTAAATACAAAAAGAAGGTAGAGAGGATGTATCTTGATGGTTTGCTATTTAATACGTAATTAATCAATTGCTAAGTAATTGTTTAATTAATTCTTTAATACGTCTTGTCCGACTGTCTCAGTCCTTAACCGGCGATTAAAAAATACTTTCTGTTCGGCAAACTTTATTTATTTCTGAATATTCTCTATCCGAATTTCAAGGTTAGTTATATCAAGTTAACCCCTATACACTCGCAAGATTTGAGATAACACGATGTATGTTCAAAGAAAAGTTGTATTTGGCGCAATCACTTCTACAACGAACTGACTAATATGACGAAGTTTTTTATTATACGTTAATTTTTACCACCACACAAGTGCGCACTAAATCAAAAAAAAAATCGAGACTTTAGACTAAATAGTCAAACTCATTGATATTTTCATAGTTGAAATACATGTAATATTGAGAAACTGCCAGACACAATAATTTTTATAATCCCTTTGCAGCTTCTTTAATTGCTTACTATAAAAAATAGTTTTTTGATTTGTGCAATTGATTGAAAAAAGCAATAAATAATGTACAGTGTTTGTATTTGATTTTGCTGTGATTTCTTTAAAATAAATTTTTGAATAAAAAACTGATTGGTTTTGCTATTAAAAAATGCCAAGACATTTAGTTATACGGTGACTGCTTTTTTAGAAAAACTTCAAGTAAAGCAACAAAAAATATTAAAGTTTTTTGCAAGTCACAGACAGGACTGACACCAAGAGTTTATCCTTTTACTACCGTAGGCTGGTGTATTGCCTGGATCAGACGCTGGCAGCCATGTTGTCCGGACCAGAATTAAGTTTCTTTATCTATAACCATAAAAACTTCGTGCTCCATGTGGTACCGGTTGTATGCGATACGAGGTTAAGTCGTGATTTGCAAAACGTTTAGTGGCGCCGTACTCCAAATTTGATGACGAATCGAGACAACTTTTGCGCTTGGACGAATGGAGCCTTTTAACTCAGGTCTACCCAACTTTTTACTTATTGCAGGCCAAAATTTTTTCAGCAAAGTTTTCGCGGGTTGCAATTTCTATAAAACACAAATAAACGAGTTTTATTTTTTTTATGGCAATGGTATTGTTAAGAGCGCCGTATGAATGGGCACCCAATTGACACGGTTGTGGTTCAAAACCTACTTTCGTTATTTTGTTGTCTTATTAAAAAAATAATTTACGGTAGTTTCCTCAGCTTGACGGTCTTGGTAAGCAGCTCTAGATTTCAGTCACATGTCTAAACAAAACCTTAAAAGGCAAAAAATAAGTTTTAACCGGACAACATCGCCTTTAAAAGCAGTTTGCGGTGGTTGCTTTACGGTTTCCCTAATCATAACACCTCTGGCGTATTTCTAGCGGCAAGAGCATAAATATAAAGATAAAATAAAAAATAAGTAATAAATGCTGTTTCTGCACAAATTATGCACAGAGGTTTTTCATGATTTAAGATTTAATAAAACTTTTTCATATTTGAAATTTTATTAATACTATTGTGGCATCCATTAGATTTTGCCAAATTGTAACTGAACAACTATAAAATTACGTCTTTTAAGTGAGAAAATTTTAAAGTAGAAAAAATAACCGAACAAACGAATTAAGTTGAACAACGCTCTCACAACTTTTACTCGATAATCCAAAAAACAAGTGAAAAGCCAAATATCTACACTCAAGTAAAGATCTGTTTATTTATATTTATTTCGATTCTAGAAATGTTTGCCGGAAACTGAAGTTTTATAAACAATAGGTTTTGGCTAAGTATGAATTGATTCGCCGAAAACTTCTTTTCACGGATAGAAAGAAGCCACAGTTTCTAACTCATAAAATTATTTTCGCAAAATCACAAAAACTTGATTGATTCAGGTAAATCTTGGCTCACAAGCTTCACCAAACTTTACAGCAATTCACAGCGCCAACAACTGCGAATAATCACTCACAACTTTGCCTATAGGAATGAATTTGGATCTCAATGGCTAATATTAAACTCAATAGTTCGTCCGCCACACAGGTTGAACAATTTTAATGCTCTAAGGTCTCAACACAGATGCTTAAACAACTACAGACACTTGGTTAAAGAACGCATAACAATTTTAACCACTCAACAATCGAATCAATTGTCAGCTGGAATGAAATGAAAACAAAATGCACACTATTTATACAAATGGAGTCATTTTACGCGATAACAGTGGAAATTAAGAGAAAATGTTGAAGTTACCCAGTACACTAAGTTTACAATCGGTCAAACAGTATACAGTGACCAATCAGAAGAGACGCTGTAAACAATTATGTAATGTCAGATAAGCTGGAAGATTCCGACGACATTCTTGAGCTCTCGAGAAAAAGAAGAAACAAAAGTGGAGCAAAAATGCGTAAACACTGTCCATGCACTTTGAATTAGAGACAACAAAACAGTTAATAATTATAACACGCTTATCAGACAACTTGCAAATAAACTAAATTAAGTTAAGATTTTTTTATACTAAATATGTAACCACTACTTTACAAGAAAAAGATTACGTCATAATAAAAATTACAATTACTGAAAAAGTACCAAAAATCAACTATAGATTTATGAGGATAAGATTAACATTACGAATAAAGTGTGCCATACGCCCCCCGTAAAGAAAAATATTATGCAATATTATTTTTAACAACACACAAATTTCAAAAATAATCTTACACAACAAAGCATAAATTACAGAATAAAACATTTTATGCAATTATACGACTAAGGTAGTCAGCCCCAGTGGCGTACACAGAAATTTGTCAAGGGAGGGGTTTTGCAAGTCGAAGGCACGATTATGACAAGTGGTCTTGGTCATGGACCAAAAACTTTTTCAAACTTACATTTCAAATTAGAGTAAACCATTATGCTTTTTAGAGCGCCTTACAGATGTACAGGTATGAGTTTTTTTGCCTAACCGTAAACGCAACTATCAAATTTCAATGAAATCTATAACGAGTTTAGCTCACTGATGTAAATGATTTAATTCAGGTTAAATCGAACCCAATTTTTATAATGGCTCCAATCGCAAAGTATTGCTACAAAAATATGAAGATAATTCAATATGTAGCCATAATACTTATCGCCTTATGGCTACATATTGATTTCTATTTAAATAAGATAGTAATCGCACTTGGGTGAAAAAAAGTAGCCCATAGGGTTTTTTTAATATATTGTGCTTTAATTGTATGATGGTTAAATTTAGAAATATTTAGCCCTGAATGCCTTATCGAGCATTCTGTATCAATCTAAAATCAACTATATCTACAGTAGCTCAGTTTTCTCAAAGTGAGCCACTTGGCTGCTTAAAAAAAATATCGTAATCTGTACCAAGCAATAAGTTTTCAGAAAAAATTTTAATAAAATGTTACTTAATTATAAATTATTAACTGATAACATAAACTGGCATGTTTTTTGTTGTTGCACCTTGGCAGTTCATAAAAATTGTTTTGTTGAAGTGAAGATCGAAAAAAAACTTGTTATCGTATTATGGAAGGCCATCAACTCCTGATCAGACATAAACAGGACTGGAGCCATAGGTTTATCCTTGTACTACTCAGGCTTGCGCACTGCATACCAGACTGGTGCGCAGTATTCAACTGTCGAGTAGATCAGAGATAGGGCAGCTATTTACAATGCTTTGGTCCAGCTTCCCATCATCGCAAGTCGCCTCAGAAGTGTAAACGAGAAAATACAATTTTTTATGCAATGCCACAAAATAGTGACGAAAAGTTAGCAAATTTTACCTCAAAATAAGTTGGAACCGATTAGATTGGAAAAAGTTTATTGCTGTTATAAACTTTTAGCTCAAGTTTGGTCTCTCCGTTATTTGAATAAAAGGTTGCTCTCACCATCTTCGAAAGACTGATTTTAAATTCTTGGCAGGAAGATACGTAGAAACTGTAGTCATGTATTAACTTTCAAGTCCTTTCAGTCTTGAAAAGAGTGCAACAATGCGAGATCGGCTGCAAAAGCAAACTTTAAGGTTGTGGAAGGCAGATCTAGTATAGATATTAATAAAAAGAAGAGAAGGCAATGCCAATCTCTGAAGAAAGCCATTTCTTTGACGGCGGAGCTTGCTTCGCTTGCTTTGCTTGCTGCCAACTATTAGGAGTAAAACTTCTGTTCCGAACAATCTCCACAATCATTCTGATCCTGTGCTTATCTGATAAAAATTTTAGCACCTTGCAAGTAAGACCACGGTTTTTTGTATAAAAGCAAAAACCAAAAAAGGCTTTTTACTATAAATTTATGAAAATTAATTATTATAATTTTACAGCAAAGCTTGCAACTGTCTACTTTGACTGTCATTCAAATCGGTTCCTAATCAGACGTTGCTAACATTTTCTTTTTTGCCTGCACGTGCCCAAATCTAACAGCGATTCTTAATTTATACTTGGTGTTTCGTCGCACTATAAAACTTGCCCACTGCCTGTTACTTTTAAATCTTCTGTTTCATTTTCGTTTTCTGTTTCGTCGTTTTGCGCATTACCTTTCAGTATATTGGCATGATAATTTTTCTCTTTGTTTCCAACCACAATTTCGTTATCATGGTCTCCTATTTTTTGAGTTACCTGATACGGTCCTTTTCGCTGCATTAAAAGTTTGTTGTTATTGGTTGTCAGCATGACCAAAACCTTGCTGCCTCCATTAAACAACCGACCCTTTATCTTCTTGTCATGGTTCTTTTTGTATCTAACTTGATTTTTTTTTAATTCTTCTTGAGCAAACTTCATCGTTTTTTCCATTTTTTTTCTCAGCTCTTAACGACAGCGGATTCACTCTCGACTGTCCAAAGTTTTTTTAAAGTTGCACAGTTTAACCATATCAAAGCTTAAAAGGTAACAATCTATAAAAGGTAGACGCTTGGGGAACCTCCCTGTATACAAATACAAGTGGATTTATGGATCTATATCACAACCAAGGTTGATCAATACACAATCGCCTCAGCATCTTTTTCAGCGTGCCGTTGCACTTTTTGGTTAAATCATTGCGAAATGAGTGATAAGAAGTAGTTGTCAGCCTCCTGATTGACAACAACCTCGACACTTTCTGATACAAACTTTATTTAAGGTTTCAATATCACCTAGTATTTCCTCTGGTATTTCAATTCGGTTGTAAAGATCCAAAAGCGCTTTCACCACTGTCTCGGTGTTGATATTCTTAAGAGGGACAGTCTCTGTGTAACGTTTCGTGTAATCTAGCAAAGGTTGCACATAAAAGTCTCCTTTGTCGCTGGCTGACGTGCTCGAACCAACAAAATCCACTGCAAGACGCTTAAAAAGCAAGTCAATCAACGGCATTTTGCCCAACAGAGGTTTTGTCACACTCCCTTTCGATACTATTCTCTCACATACATTACACGACCTGAAGAAACATAGTAAATTTTGGTGAATTCCTGGCCAAAAAAATTGGTCAATATCCGATCTTTCGTCTTCTTCACATCCATGTGTCCAGATAGCATTGTATCATCCTTCATCTTTTTCCTCAAGATCTTTGGCACCAAAATTTGCTTGAGCATCTTATTTTTGCACCAACCTTCTTGTTAAGACAGTACAAAATCTCTTTCCGTTTTACGTAGCTGGTGTTTTTTTTTGTTCCTGACAAGCGGTCCTTCTTTTTTTATGCACTTTGACAGGGACAAGTTCTCTTCCTGAAACTGGATGAGCTTCTTCCTTGCTACAGCCAACTGATTCGTGACATCCGCAATTTTTAAAGGTTTAACTTCAGTGCTCACTCTAGTCTGTGCTAGGGTAACTGCTGCATTCAGGCACTTAAGTCTCATGTGGATCGTCAGGTGCTCTCCTCCAGAAATATTTCCGATGATTAGCTCATACAATGGATCTTGTAGACACAAAGCTTCTACCGTTCCGCTGAAATAGGGCGTGCTCACTTCAACATTTGCAAAAGGTGCTTTTAGGAAAGCGCGTGCGACCATCATCACATATCTAAGCATGCCTGTTACTACTCTTTTTTTACCAAACATTTTTTCACAATTATTCCAGAAAAACCATCACATACAAGGAATCCGAATTTTTCCTTTCTGACCTTAGAACATACGTATTCTTCTTAGAATTAATATCTCAAATTGATAGTTTTTGATTATGGGTGATCAGATGCTGTACCGCAATCGCCACTAACTCCTCCGAGACTGCAAGGCTTGTCCTTATTGGATGCAAAGAAAGCGCCCCAGAGCAAGAGTTAATGAATTCCTCTTTCACCATCAATTCAACTTCAAAACATTTGTTTTCTTTGTATTATAATTTGTATTTGTATCTATTTAGTACTATGATTTGTATTTCAATTTCTATTCAACTTTAAAACGTTTGCTTTATTTGTATTGTAATTTTTCTAATGTTTGGTTAATAAAAAAATGAAGAATGTTAAATCCAATGTTGCTGCTTTCTGCAATTGTTATGTGTTTAAATTGACTTCACCTTCAAAATTGCTTTCCACATCCGATAACTTCACCCACCGATCGAGTAAAATAATTTCTAAGGCGCACAATAAATTGATCAAGATTTTCAGAACCTTTTGTCTTAGCCTCTAAAACGTTGGTGGTACCCCTGTTCTGTATAATTGTAGGGAAAGGCGGCCAAAGAGGACATCTGCTCTAATTCTTGCAATTTTAAAGCTTTTATTTATTTTTTTCATCTTCTTTTATTTTCCTACTCTAGTTAAAGTTTTGAAATTAAAATTGGCAGTTTTGCAATTGGTCCGGATGCTTTACTAGTAAAAATGTGTTTGGCAGAGAGTTGTTGTAAAATTTGAAACTAGGCACAGTGAACCTGTTGATCAATCGATGACTGCATTTAAACGTTTTTTAAGTTAAGTGTAGCGTGACAAAGTAAAATTTAAAAAAGGTTTGATTTTATTTTTTATTTATTTTTTTTTTTAATCTCTATATTTATCCTCCTGACTCGCAGGAAAGCGACGGAGGCGCTATACATAGGGTAAGCAATTACCCCAACCTGCTTCCGGAGATGCCAAGATATTGCTGTCCGCTAGTAAGTTAGTAGAGATATTACTGCAATTTAGTACTGCTTGTCAAGACCACCAAGCAGGGGGAAGTGCCGTAAAGTGTCTTTCCCAAGGACACAACAGAATGGCAAAAGTGAGTTTTGAACCTAGACCATGCTGATCATCAGTTCGGTGCTTTAACCACTCGACCACGCTGCCGACGTTTTCAAAAAAATATTTTTATTAACCGGGTAACATGTTAATTTCTGAATGCAGCATATTTGGGGTAAAACGGTCATAGTTTGTGAGATTTGTTGTAAATTTTTTATGTCTTCAAATGTAGCTGCGACAAGCACTTCAGGCAAAGAATTAAATTCTCTTGTGGATGAGTGCAATGTGCTGGCTAGCTGTAGTGTTTTTAAATGAAGAAATGAAGATGAAAAAGTTTTTTATTTTTATTTTTTTTGATATAAGTATCCTCTCTTTCTACTGCGAAGTTAACACATAGAAAGCGTAAAGTGAAACAGACCATACACATATAACCAGTTCTTGGTTTAAAAAATCTATCACTATGAGTGGAACAGCATCAAAGAAACTAAAATAAGCCTACGTTAAAAATCCAAATATAATTTTTAAAGCAAATGAAAACAATAAAACAAAATATATCTGTTTGCTGTGCACACAACTTTATAGAGACACTCTGAAAATTGGATTCAATGTTCTAAATATTTCCAGTGCTGTCACGACAGATGTTTGAATTATGCTGGCCAAGGAGTCTTTGGGTTCAATTTTTGTTGTGTTTAATTTTTTTGCATTACTACGTATGTATAAAAAATGTTTCCAATTGATTTATTTAGTGACCGCGAACCAGAAGTACTTATATTATATTATGTATTGATACTTAAAATTCACAGCAAAAATAAAAAACTATTTTTAATTTTACCTGTGGCCAAACGGACACTCTCTAACCATTATGCCCCGAGCCTGGGGCAAAACGGCACGAAAGCAAAATATAAGTATTTTCAAAAAAAAATTTATGCTGTTGCCATGGGTTTTAAGTTATATTTGTGTCAAAGAAATTATATAATTTTTTTCGTTAATTTAAGTCCAGTAACGAAGTTATGCCAATTTGAAATAACTATGACCGTTTTGTCTCGACTACATTTACCGCTGGACCAGCGCCGCTTTTAGACGTCCATGTCTAAAACGACCTCCTGCAAGAGCCTAAAATATAAGTCCAAACTTTTTCTACCAAGTAAAGCACTCAACTGATTCTTCCAATTAGCTTTGGGCCAGTTTTCCAAAGTAGAATATCTTTTAAATCGCATCAAATACTGTCTAAGCTACTGTATATTTTCTATCAATAAAATAGGGAAGGTCAGGGAATCTTGCTTTTCCGAAAACAACACGCGCCCCCTCTGCTTAATTTGTTTCCTGTCCTTCTCCAGTATATTAGTCTGTCTCCCGTTCAAGTCTCAACCTCCCGGTTCAAGCTGCAAGTTTCTTTCCTCAAACTTCATTATTTTTTGTTTCAATCCTATTGTTGCTTGCCGATTTTTCTCTTTTTTCTCGAATTACTTTTTTTTGGTTCAAACTCTTAATCTTTCATCTTTTGAAGTTTCAATCCTAATTTTCCTCGCTCAGCTTGCCGATCTTTCTCCTTTTCTTCTTCCTCACAAATGCAATTCCACTCTTTTTTTGAAAAAAATACGTTTCTTCTTTTCCGAAATTTTTTTAAATTTTCCCGCGGACTCTTGGTTTTTCAAACTTTCAATCAATCAAAACAGGTCGCCATTAAATTTAGCTTTCGCACTCTCAAACAAGCCCCCAGATGTGACAACTTTATTGGAGAATCCAAAAAGAAACAGTTGAAATAATTATTTGGGTTACCTAGTTCAACCGCTTTTTTTTTTATTCCCGAGTAGAGTTGTGACAGTTACAATAATTTTTTTGCCAGTGGAATGGGTGAGCTGCATAATATTTAAAAGTAATTTTAACAAAAACTTTTTTGTTTTGATACAAAATTACTTTAATTTTGTTCTTTAAATCTGTACTTAAGATTGAGAACTTTTTAATTAATATCTCACAGAATTTTTTATCTAATCCCATTAAATAAAATAAATTTTGTTTAATATTGCAAAATCAATTTGATAACTGAAATAACTATAAATCCTATGATTAATACACAATAATAAAATTTTTTTAGCAACTTACTGTTTAACTATCTTATTAAGCCTGTAAAAAATTCAGTTCAAACTAACAAAAATAAAAAAATTTTAAGCCCGGTAACAAATTTGTTTAGAAATCAAATAAAATTTTTATGATGATTTTTTGTCAAGATTATTTAAAGCGTAATGGCACTAAATTATTTTTTAAATTTTAAGAAATTTTAAAAGTTCTATTTTTGAACTAACCTCAGTCTCTCCTACATAATTTTACGTGAATGGTCACATAACTAATCAGTAAAAAAAAATATATATTAAGCATCCCTGAATTAAATACCACACTAATACGTATACACATAATTAATAATACGTATGTATTAGTCTCAATAGATTACCTTAATTTTTAAAGTAAATTACCTTATTTGTATTATGTTATTCTTTTTACTGTGCTTTTATAACTAAGTTATTGATCTAAGTCCTATTCTAACTGGTTATTAACAATAGGAAACATTGTCGGAATTTAACTTTATAGCAGTCACTGGAGTCACAAAGTCAGCGAACAATCACAGCTCGTCTCGGTAAGAGCATCACAAATAGTTCAACAAATCAGTGTGGACAGAAAATTAACTTATTAACGAAAATTATCGTCTCGGTAAGAGCATCACAAATAGTTCAACAAATCAATGTGGACAGAAAAAAGTGAACAGCGCATAAACCAAAGGCAAGCAGCAAATTTTCATAATTTTCAGTTGAAAGTCAATAACACGCAAACACAAAAAATCGATATTAGTTTTAAAACTTTAGATGAGACCGAGTGATTGATTCCATAAAAGACAAAAACATTAATTTGCAGTCATTTAAAGTTGAATAGACAAGAACTTAATTGTTACAGACAGTTTTATTTCCTTTAATTAAAACGATGAGTTTGATTTGGAATATATTTACCAAACATACGTTAATCCCCACTTGACCGCCTTAAATAAAATTTATTGTCAATATTAACGTGCAGAGTGCAAACGCTTGATTCCTTTTTAAATTTCAGGTTTGGGCTTTCTGAACAAACATGTTTTGAAAAACTACGTTTAAGAAACCAACCAAAAACAATTACAAATCATAACAAATTGAAACTAAATTTAGGATTTCAATATCACACTGTATTATTTTTTACAGTCAGCAACTAATACGATAGGGTAGTAAAACAGAATTTTTGCTAATCGATGTTGTAAGGTATTGAAAATAACTTAAACTGTACGTAAGTGCCACTCACACAGTAATGGCTACATAGCAACAAATTTATCATGGAAAAAAATCTATAACATTCAACATTTTTTAATGTTTAAGAAGATATTGCTTATCATAGAATTCGAATTTATTAAAGCAAAACATTTCGACTTCAAACGAACGGGAAGATTAAAACTTATCTAATCTTCGAATGCCATAATTCATATTTCGTGGTAGTAATTGCATTTATAAACACTTAATACATTTGAAACAATGGGACTTGTATTTTTAAAACACGTGGTATTTTTGAAAAAATTGCCATTTTTGAAACAATGGGACATATTATTTCATCATAAATAGGTTGAAAACCAGAAAATTAATTTAATGAGCATAACCATAAAAATCCCAAATCATTCCAAAACATCCGAGCACCACAACACCGATCTCTTTGAGTAATTGTTTCTAGTAGCTGCGAATCATCAAAAAAACGAAGAAACAAAATCACCAGCTCTGCTTCGTATAACCGGAATTGTACCCTCCCTGATAATTGCGGTTCGACTGAAAACCTCCACTTCGATTGTGGTAATTCCTACCAGTCTGATATCCAGACCCAGTCTGGCGGTTTGAAGGATAACCTCCAGCAGGCCTCCCTCCCTGGTGGTGGTAGTTATTCCTCCCACTTTGATAGTTATCTTGCCTGTAGGAAACAAAATTTCCTCCGCCTGCTTTCGACTCCAGGATTCTTTCGTTAATATCAACAAGAGTGGAGACCTTCTCAGCAAGCTGTAGCGCCATGTTCTGCAGTCTGGTGGGATCAGTGCGGTGGAGGACGAGACTGGACGATGGCTCATCCCAGGATGCAGCCAACTCTTCATTCAGGATCAAACGGCTAACAATCTGATGGCAGATGGTCTTGTCCAAATCAAACATGGCCGCCAACCAATCAAGGCTGATGCTGTCGTAGAACTGGCTGTAGGTGAACAAGTAAGTGCAAAGGGACTCCTCTTTGATCTTACTCTCCAGCATTTTCTTCACACTTTCGGAGTTGGCAAAAAGATTCCAAATTTTGTTGTTCATCTTCTCATTAATAATGAAGTCAATGCAAGCCCGGCAATCCCCCATCTTAAGGGCCTTGGCGGCGGCGACGACGTGTTCGCGCATGTTCTCAGGGGGACCGAGAAGCGACTGGCGCTCGCTGACGCGCAGCTGATGATGAAATTGCTTCGAGATCATTCGGCGTCTTGCATCAAACTCGTGCGACGCGACATAAGGGATTTCGAGCAGCATGGCAGAGACCAGATATACGCACTCCAGTAGCTCGAGGTTGATATGCATGTGGAAGGGAATCTGACGACGCTTCTCAAGCTTTTCTTGCTCTGGAGTGATCCGCTCTCCTTGACGCTGCAACAGAAGTCCCTGTGCAAGTAACTCTTTGGCGCGACCGGTCGACTGTATATCGACCAGGGCATGATGGGCCTCTTTCATGAGGCCTCGTCGAAACGCACAGAGGCCCAGCTGGACCATAGTACGGTTATAGATGATGCGGGTAGGAATATCGGCAACGTCAATCATTTCTTGTAGATGGGACATGAGCATCAGGTCCCGAGCTTCGTACCAACGATCGTGCAGTGAGTGGTGGTAGATGTGGAACAGGATGGCGCGGGTTCGAAGGCGGTCCGAGGTGTCCTTGGCATAGATGTATTGACACAGGGTGCGCATCACCGACGTGGAATCTTCAACATCTTTCAACTTTGCGTTGCCAGCATCTCCGTCTTCTTTTGCTTCCGAGGCAGGGAGAAAGCGGTCATACTTGTAATACATATATTCGATGAGGAGCAAGTATGCACTGCAAATATATTGGGCAGATCCCACACGCTCGCAATAAGTCTTCAGCTTTTTAATTATCTTTACCATTCTCGGCTCTTCTTTTAAATACTTCAAGTAATCTGTTGAATGCGCATCGGCGTTCTGAAGAACCTTGATGTACTCGCTGTGCAGTTTTTCTACAAGAATAACAGGATTTCCATTGAGCCTGTAGCCAGCCTCTGGATCAGTAAAGTTTTCGGATTCAACAGCAAGAAACTCTGCCACTGTGATGTCAGGATTGCTAAGTAGCAGATCTAATGACTCTTCAACATAACCTAAAACCTCTCTCCAAGGTTCTTGCTTCATGCAGTCAAGCATCTTCGTGTTGTAATCAAACAGGCCTGAAATTAAATCAAACAAAATCCGGAGACTAAGCGCCACACCTAAATTGTTTTCTTCAGATATTTGCCGTAACTGCTTCAACATATCAACCTGATCTCTTCTTACAGTTGACCTTCGTCCACGGTTCAATGTAATTTCAAAAAGCTTTTTCACCACAACGTCATGTGTGATGTCGACGCCTTTTTCAAACAACCTTGCCTTCACTTTGCTTGATCCTTTGACTTGTTCCCACTCCCCTTCAGTTTCATCTTTTTTTTTAGCTTTAGTGTCACGTGGTTGGCCGCGTTCTTTTTTCTTTCCTTTGTCAGCAGTGTCATCTTTCACAGTTTTCTTGAGAAAATATTCTGCAGTCAGTTGTCGTGCACCCAAACCACCCACAGGAAAATCATCAGATGAGCTATCACTGTCTGATGACATCCAACCAATTGAGTCATCATCCTCATCATCTTCATCAGCATCACCACCTTCAACAAATGCTGGAACCCGAACTTCCGCAACTTTAATTGGTTTATCAAGAAAAGTTTGTATGTTCAGCTGCATATCTTCTTCTACAGCAACATCATCATCATCATCATCATCTTCATCCTCTTCATCAACATCTGGATTTTTTCGATATTCCTCAACTTCTTTTTCAAAATCACGAAGATACTTTCGAAGTTTTTGTTTTAAACTATTTAAAGCTTTTGAACTTAATTTACTCATCCTTTTCCTCTCATCTTTGTTCTTCCACATTTCAGCAATAAAATCCTCAGTTTCAGCCAAACATCTGATGTAGAAGCGAGGCGTGCCTTCTTTCAAAATAACAGCTTTAGATTTTAAATGTAATTTTGTAAGACTTTCAAAATCATCTAAAAGCTTTGTCATGTTCTTGTTTTTTCTGGCAAAAAGCATTTGTCGAATGGTTTCTTTAAAGCCTTCCCACGCCTTTTCCTTTGCACTCAAAACAACATGAGTGACTTCTTCCTCATCTTCACTCAAAAGAAACCGTCGTTGAGTTGGTATCTTACGTGGCTGGATTTCATCTTCAGATGAACTTGACTCCTCAGTATCACTGCTTGATTCAGCAGCATAAAATTTAGACATTATTACTACAAATTAGTTGAAAGCTTCAGTACAAATCTGAACAAAAACATCAAAGTTATGTCATGATTACAAGAATATCTACCTTTGAATAAGTTAGTTGAAATAATTCATTCTTGACTAATTTCAAAATAAAAAAGCCAATATATTTTAAAACATTGTTTTATTCATTTTGAAACATTCATAAAATATATTGGCTTTACTTTTTATTTTGAAATTAGTTAAGCATTTCAAACTTTATGCTCCTACTTTCTTGACTGATTCATATTAAAAAATTAAAAAACTATTATTTTCACAGCCTAATTTCTCTGATAACCCTGGTTCAGCAATAAGCAGCTATGTCAGGACTCTTACCTTAATTGCACTGTATTTTCATTTAGCACTAAATTGATTTTTAATTATTTTCTAAACAGAGAATTTCTTTGCAGGGTGGTTGAGTTGTTACAATACCAAGATTTTAATTGACATGGTCTCAGTTCAAAACCCACTCATGCCATTCAATTGCGTCCTTGAGAAAGATACTTATGCCACTTTCCCCTGCTTGGTGGTCTTGGCAAGCAGTTCTAAATTTCAATAATATCTCTTGAAATTTCAAGCAGACAGCAATATCTTGGCATCTCCAAAAGCAGGTCGGGATAATTGCTTACCCTATGTTTTAGCACCTCCGTTGCTTTCCTGTGAGTCAAAAGGATAAATATAAAGATAAAAATAAATAAATAGAATAGTGCAACAGCAGTTTAGGTACTACAAAATAAAGTGATTTAAGAACTTGAAAAATAAAACAGCAAGTTTAAATATTTGCTGTAAAGTAGTATTGATAAAAATAAAAATAGCATTAGGTGTTCAATAAATACAACGAAATTGATTGTTTGTCAATATACAATGATGGATCAAATTCTAGATGCATAAAGATTCTTTGATCAACCATTTGAAAAAGCTAAAACTGTGTAATACTAAAACTGTGGTTTTTGAATCTTGTGATTACTTTTCTGTCAGTTTGTCTAATAAACAAAGCTCCACAACTATATTTTAATTGATAGATGACATTGAATTGCTGCAAAATGAGGTTAATTGGTTATTTTCTTGAACATAAATTAATTCAATGTAGAAAAGTTGATAAGATGCGTGTGACAGTGGAGTAGATTTTCAGAATAAATTTTGAGATTAATATTTTTATTAATAAAAAATTTAATATCATTTAATATCTTAATTATTTTTATTAATATCTTTATTAATAAAATATATAGCTGCACTGTTGATTTTTTGATATGTTGGAAAAAATTTATTCTAGTTCAGTCGTTAATTTTAATATCTTGTCTTTAATTTCAACCCAGCCATTGAAGGCACATTTCTGTGTCTCTTGATGCCGGTCCCAAGCCTGGATAAATGGGGAGGGTTATCGCAGGAAGGGCATCAGACATAAAACTTTTTTACCAAAACAGGCAAATGTGTAATCATTATCAATCCATACCGAATTGGTCACGGCCTGGGTTATCAATGACTGCCTCAGGTGTCGCACAGCAGGGCACCTGTGGAAATTATGCTACTGCTAAACATAGTGAAAATAAGAGCAGAAAGAGAGGAGAAAAGCGAGTGAAGAAGCAGCAAGAAGTGTGGAAAGGAAGACACTCACACATAAGGGTGGGTACCTTAAATATTGGAATGATCACTGGAAGGGGAAGAGAGCTGGCATATATGATGGAGTGAAGGAATGTAGACATACTGCACCTACAGGAAACAAAGTGGAAAGGGAGTAAAGCAAGGAGCATTGGAGGTGGATGCAAACTATTTTACAATGGAGCTGATGGAAGAAAAAATCGGATAGGGATAGTGGTGAGAGAGGAGCTGGTTGAAAGTGTCCTGGAGGTGAAGAGGGTGTCAAACAGACTAATGGCCATGAAGCTGGAGGTAAAAGGGTCCATCCTAAATCTGGTAAGCGCATATGCTCCACAGGTTAACAACAGCATGGAGGAGAAAAATGATTTTTGGTAAGACCTGGATGGATTAATAAAAAGTATATCAAAAGAAGAGAGGATAGTTCTTGGCACAGACCTTAATGGACTTGTGGCCAAAGGAAACATAGGTGACAAGGAAATAATGGGGAGGCACAGTGATGGAACAAAAAATGAAGGATCAATGGTTGTGGATTTTGGAAAAAGGATGGATTTGGCTATTGTCAATACTTATTTCAAGAAGAAAGATGAACACATGAACACAGGGTGACATATAAGAGAGGAGGAAAAAGTACCCAAGTACAGATTATGTGATGTGCAGAAGAAGGAACTTGAAGAAAATATGTGATTGTAAGGTAATACTGAATGAGTGCGTGGCAAAGCAGCACTGTATGGTGGTATGCAAAATGGCTCTCATGGTGAAAAAGGTGGTGGAAATTGAAGGAGATAAGCTGTCAAGAAGCGTTTAGACAAGAGGTGACCAGGATTCTGGGAGGCAAGGATGGGTTACCTGATGAGTGGGACAAAACAGCAGAAATGCTAAGAAAAACAGCTGAAACTGTACTGGGAGTGACATTTGGGAAATGAAAAGGAAACAGGGAGACATGGTGGTGGAATGAGGGAGTTCAGGAGAGCATAAAAAAAAGAGGCAAAGAAAGCATGGGATAACATAAGAGATGAAAATACTAAAAAGATATACAAAGAATAAGGCAAAGAAGGCAGTTGCAATGGCAAAGGGACGTGCGTATGATGATTTGTATGCTAGATTGGAAACAAAAGGTGAAAAGAAGTTGTACAGATTGGCTAGGCAGAGAGACAGAGCAAGGAAAGATGTACAGCAGATGAGGGTTATAACGGATGAAAACGGTAATGTTATGGTAAGTTCGGAGACAATGTTAAAGAGATGAAAGGAGTACTTTGAGAAATTGATGAACCAGGAAAATAACAGAGACCAAAGGACAGAGGAAGCAAAAGTGGTTAACAAAGCAGTAAATTGTGTCAGTAGAGAAGTAAAAAACGCACTGAGAAGGATGAAAAAAGGTAAAACTGCTGGGCTAGATGAGTTGCCAGTAGAATCTTGGAAGTGCATGGGAAAGATGGGGATAAAGTTTTTTACCAGACTGTTCAAACAACTATTAATGGATGAACAAATGCCAGAAAAATGGAGAAGGAGTGTGGTTATCCCAATCTATAAAAACAAAGGGGACACACAGTGCTGTGGAAACTACCGTACAGAGGAATAAAGCCAATGAGCCACACAATGAAGATATGGGAAAAAATTATTGAAGCCAGGTTAAGGGATAGAGTGGAGATCAGTAAACAGCAATATGGATTTGCAATATAGCCAGGAAAGGGAACCACCGATGCCATGTTTGCTTTAAGAATGTTGATGGAAAAGTACAGGGAAGGTCAAAGAGAGCTACATTGTGTATTCGGGACCTAGAAAAAGCTTATGACAGGTTTTATGGGAAGAACTGTGGTACTGTACGAGAAAATCAGGAATAGTGGAAAAGTATGTACAACTAGTAAAGGATATGTATGAGAGAAGTGAAACAGTGGTGAGGGGTGCAGTAGGAATTACAGAAAGTTTCAAGGTTAAGGTTGGACTACACCAGGGATCAGTGTTAAGTCTATTCTTGTTTGCAGTGATAATGGAGAGGCTAACGGATGAAGTAAGGAGAGAACCACCATGGACGATGCTGTTTGTTTATAATATTGTGATTTGCAAAGAGACCAGGAAAGAAGTGGAGAGGAGATTAGAATCCTGGAGGTATGCATTGGAAAGAAATTTACATTATTTTATATGATATCCTTTTAAAGGGTCAATCATTTCCAATTTTTTGTATCTTTGAAATACCACACTAATTACACTTTCACTGGACCTTGGTTGTCTGCTGGGGATCAAACATGTTGCTGACAGTGCAACAATAGCAAAATGTGCCAATCAGCTCTGTCAACAATGTCATGTCTGGTAAATTTATTCAAGTTTTAACTGTTTCTAAGCTAACACATTTTATCGACTACTTATGGTACCTTTATGACATCAACATTAGTGGAAAGTTTTATAATAATTGAATATCTTTTAAATTATAAAACAAAAATTAATCAAAATGAGTGTGAACTTTTTTCTAATTAGCTTCATAAGAGTAGTTTAGGGCTATTGCCCCTTTAATTCTTTCATGATACAGTTTGATCTAATCTGACATCATCAAAATCAAGCAATTTTTCAAGGTAACTTTACTCTGAGAGTACAAAAAACAAGTTTTCAATTTATGGATATACGAGTATATGAACTATACTACACAAAAAAGGAAAAACCATAACATGAAACAATTGCTATTTTTTTTATTCAGTCGTAAACTTTGAGCTTGATTTTTATGTTAAATTGTTTATTTATCCCATAAAGCAGACATTTTATTGACTTTTATGAGCTTAAACGAATTCCTTGACCCCAAAAATGGTAAATTTAACATTTGTTTCATTTTTATATAAGCAGAAATCGAGTTATTACAGAAAATCATAGAGCGTGGCCAGTGCTCACTCAAACGCCATCAAGTTGAAAACGCCTTGAAATAATTTCCAAAAATTTTTTTTAACTTCAAGTTTTTCTAAGCTCTACAATATACACATATATTGAAACCATTAATATCCAAGAAGAGTGGTTACAAAATTTTTAAAAATTGGTTGATTATAGATGGAATGACTCAGCTGCCAGTTCTTCCCTGTCCATATGTCTGGCCACTTTCTTTGCACAGCATCACAAAGGCAATGTATTACCTCCAAGTAGTACTCTTTATTGATTGTTTGGCTTTCTGGTGCATATTCGTAATGCACTATGCTGCAGAAATCAAAGAAACAGGTCAGGATCACTTTCCCATTGCTGTGCACTTGTAGTGGTTTTTTGAGCCATGGTGATTCCAGATGCTTCTATTGTAAAGATTGAAACTTGCTTTCTGGATCATAACCATAAATCCAGGTCTCATCACCAATTATGATAGTCTTTGTAAACTCTAGGTCATTGTTTGCACAATCCAGCATGTCCTGGGCAATTTCCAAACAAAGCTCCTTCTGTTGTTTTGTCAGCAGCTTGAGAATGAATTTGGCAAACGCTTTCCGTATGCACAAACCTTCAGTTAAAATGGAGTAAACTGATCCTCTGGTTATTCCCACTTCTTCAACAATTTCCCTGAATGTTAGATGATGATCTTCCATCACAATTTGGCAAACCTTCTCAATCACCTTTTCCTTTCGGCTTGTGAATGGCCAACCAGAGTGTGCCTTATTCTCCATTGATATTTGACCATTTTTAAAGCAATTAAACCATACCTTTATTTGAGTTTGACTTAAGGCCTCATCTCCAAAAGCTTGCTAAATCTTTTAAATTGTTTCAGTTTGATTATTATGTAGCTTTTGGCAGAACTTGATACAATATCATTGTTTGATGCTTTCTGTCATTACGCTTGCAAGCAAAAAATCAATGATCATGCACTAGACAACTGCACTAAATACTTCAAAAAAAGAGAATGACACCAACTATCGGTTTTAAAATTTTTATGTGTGGGCAGTAATTGCGACATTAGAATCTGCCAAAACCACTTCGCTGGTGTGGCATCATTTTTGGCAGGAGGAGATAAGGATATTTTCAGACCTAGGAGATCGGATTGGATATTTTTTTGGACAGATCTTGTAAAGAGAATTGAAATTTCATTTAGTAACTGTCTGAGTGAAATATTACATTGTTTTTCAATGTAATCGTTGCCAGCAGCAATGACCATCTCAAGGAAGATGCAAATTGAGTCAAACACTTTGGAAACCATGCCTTTGTCTATGGCCACAAATGCCTCCATAATGGCAGCCTTCAGAAAGTCAATGTGTTGCATGTTGTTGGTCCTGGATTAATTATGCCACCAGAAAAATAGTCAAAAGGGGGTTGCAGTCAGGTGAGTAGGGTGGCCACAAGTCTGGCGACCAATGATTTGGAACCTTGTTAAAAGGCCATGCCTGGATCATCTTAGCCTTGGGTGCAGGAGCAGATTCCTGGTGAAAAGGTTGGGACATCTGCTGGTAATCCCATCCATCCAGGGCTTCACTATGCTCTTCAACACCTCTTGGTGGATCTCAGCAGTGACTCGAAGGCCCTTTTGAAAATAGAACGAAAGCATGACATGCCCCTTGCTGGAGATGACATCAAGGACCATGATGGTGGAGGGAAACTTCACATACATAATGACAGGAACATCTTTAATGTCTTTGCAGATCCACCTGTTGTTCTGCCTGTTGATCAATTAGTCCAAATTCTTTTCAACAAAGAACCTGAGCATCCCAGAGAACTCGTGCTTGAGCTTGTTAAGCAAAGCCACCACCTTGACCTTCCTCAACTCCTTGGTGGCATCCGTGATGAGCAATACAATATTAAATAGGAAAATAATGTAATATTTAACTCAGACAGTTACAATATAAAATTTTGCTTCTCTTTATATACAACTTTTGTTTTTATTTTTATTTTATTTTATTTTTGTCAAGTGTTGGATTTAGCTATAACACCCTGTGTATATAAAATGAAATTAATTTTATCAATGTTTGAAAACCACAGTAGTTTGTTTCACCCTCTTGAATTATCAGGTAACTACTTATTTAAATAAAACAACCACCTGACAATTTGACTTAAATAAGTATTTCTATTTGAATAAATAACCACCAGACAATTCCATAGGATGTAACAGACTGTTGTGGTTTTTTATCATTGTTAAATTGCTTCAATCTTTTCTCTGAGCACTCAGCAAGAAGATTGATTCACTCTTGCAATCAGGGGTGCAATTAGTCCCAAAAAATGGGGACTGACAGAATTTTAACATCTTTTCAAATGTGGAGGCCAAAGTCCCCTCACACCCCTCTCATTTTTTCCTAACAAATGTCTAGTTTAATAAACTCTGTAAGTAATGCTTTGCGCCATTAAAAAGGCTTCATTGCAATTTGAGGTTGAATGATGGCGACATTTTTTTCTGCAAACTTAAGCTCAATATCTAAAAGCCAAGTAGTGCTACCAATCAATCTAGTGTTGTTTTAAAAAATATGTAAAACCTTTAAGTCTTGTTTTTTTTATTAGCCTTATTTGTTATTTATTTTGCAGAACAAGTTCTGGTCAGGAACAACGTTAAGAACTATAGGTTACTTCACATTTTACTGAAACGAAATTTCAGGTTGCTGAAAAATTTTGCTTGCATATAAACAATACAATTTAGCAGAAATGTTGGGGATTTAATCATTTTCATATATAGGGTGATCAATATTTAGCATTACAACTTCCAATAACTATATTTGGGAAATTATACGTACAGTTGGAGTAACAGAGGTGAAATATTGTTACAGAATGAATATAAATTCAGTACAAATACAATTTATTCAATATGCTTTCCAAGGAAGCAGTTGTTATTGGCCAAAACTGTAAAGAAACTCCTAGTCTGAGCCAAAATTCTCCTCTCTCACCTTGAGGCAGGCACGCTTCTTAACTGCATTTTCAGTGACAAAAAAAAATTTGACATTCAACACCATGTAAATCTACAGAATAATAATGTTTGGTTACGTGATGGGGAGGTAGGACCTCAAAGAGTCACTTGGGCCCAAGAGGTGGCATTAGTGATGGTCTGGGCAGCTGTTACCAAATCTGAACGAAATCCTTTGTTTTTTTGTTAAACAAGGCGTCAAACTGAACCAAGGGAATTACCAAAATAACATTCTTGTTGGTTCATCGTTGCCCTGGGCAAAAGAACACTTCAAATGTCCTTGGATGTTTCAACAAGATTCAGCACCACCACACAGAGCTAAAAAGACGCAGGAGTGGCTATCAGTTAATGTTCCCAACTTTATTTCCAAAGAGGAATGGCCCCCTTCATCACCCAATTTGAATCCTCTCAATTTTGGTATCTGGGGGTACCTCCAGAGCAAGGTCTCAGCAACACATTATAAAAGTTCGGAGGCACTAAAAACGAAACTATGGAAGGAAGAGTCAAAAATGACCCAGGATGTGATTCATGACTCTTGCAGGTCATTTGAGGCGTCTTCAGCTTGTAATTGATTTGAATGGAAAGCATATTGAATAATAACAATATTTCACCTGAGTTACTCCAACTGCACATATCATTTCCCAAATACAGTTACTTAAAGTTGTAACACTAAATATTGATCACCCTGTATAATACCTGTAACATCAAATTTAATACAGTTGTCTCCACTTAACTGGATCACTTTGGGCCGAGGGCTTTTGATCCAGTTAGCCAAAAAGATACAGAACTGTATTTAAAAAAGGATCAAGTCAACAAAAAAACCCAAGTTAAAAAAAAATAATGAAACAAGAATCAATAATCAATACACAACTGTGTTTATTGTGTATATACAACTGTATTGTGTTTGAGCATGTGATCATGATTGAGCCACGTGTCATGTGAAATGTGGAAACACGTGCTGCACGAAATGTGGAATTTTACTGTGAGTTTTCATGCAAAAGTGATCCAGTTACACAAAAAATTGATCCAGTGATCCAAAAAAGTGGCGTACTTTTACATTGAAAATGCTTATGTAATTTGGGACTTAGAAAAATCATCCAAATAACTGAATGATCCAGTTATTCGCAAGCCAGTTAAGCGGAGCCAACTGTATTACAAAAACACAGGCATAATTTTTTTCTTTTTCTACGATAATTAACTAAATCTTAAAATCTCAGTTTTACATATAGGACCATCAGAATTTGCCAGAATGTACAAGCCTAATTATTATGTCATAGAAATCATTACAATTAGAAAAAAACTACAGTACTACAAGTTTCTAAGTTCAAGACTATTTTAAGGTTGTAAGGTAAACTGTTACATCACAATTAATAATTTGAGATCCTAAAATTTGACTTTTCTTACTCTATCAAATAAAGCAATTAAGCTATGACAAAACTACAATACCCTGCATAACCATTTGAAAGCAAACTATGTCACAAAAGATCAGTGTGATGTCATAATAAAAGCTATGATAAACTAAATATTTCATAAATAAAAAACTTCAAATAAAATGATTGTTGCCCAAGTTTAAACAATGGGCATTGGGTGCCATCCAGCATCCAAGCAGCAAATTTTACTAAAGATTTAAGGTTTCAAGTTTTTTTAAATGCATAAAATGTAAATGTTGTGATATTGTGCAATAGATGACGTAGTGTTTTTCTTAAACGCTCTAATCTTAATCAGCGCCTTCTGCTCGAACAATTATTGGACACGCGCATCTCCAAGCATAATTGTTAACAGTTAAATATGCGCCTTTACTTCGGTTCTTCAGTCAGTTCAAAGCTATCAAGCTACTACAGCAAACTAACTAATAGCATTATATTTCAATACGGTTGTTTTTTGGCTAAGTACTTTTGTGAATATTTACTATTGTTTTTTTATAAACCTGTGTATTCGTGCAAAGATACAACAGGCAAAAGTGGCGACGAGGATTCAAGGAACTCAACTGCGTCAAGAAAGAAAAAAGAAAATTTGTTGATTTTGCATTACAGCTTGAATTGTCGACAATGAGTGAAATTTCTGAACTAATTTTGTTGTTAAATAAGCAACACCAAGAGCAAATGGCAGTTTTCCGCGGCGAGCATCAAGAGCAAATGGCAGTTTTGCGCGACGAGCATCGCGAGCGGAATAGGCAACACCAAGAGCAAAACAAGCAACACCAAGAGCAAATGGCAGTTTTACGCGGCGAGCATCAAGAGCAAATAACAATGCTTCAAGAGCAGCTGAAAATTTTACAAAGCAGCTTGAACAACCGGCGAGAAAATGTTCCAACACCGATGGCAAGTTTTCAACCATTCGATTCCACATCTGAGTTATGGACTGATTATTTGGCAAGGTTCCGAACATTCATCACTGCTAACTCTATTCCCGACAACAAGCAAGCACAAATTTTTCTTACCAACCAATCTAACTCCGTTTACAAAATGCTTAGCAACTTAGCGGCTCAGCAACAACCTGTCAAAAGCATACATGAGCTAACCATGAATGATATTCAGACGTTTATGGCAGAGCAGTTCGACCCAAAACGATTTGTTCTCAGAGAACGTTTCAAGTTTTGGTCTGACATGAAACGCAAACCTGGCGAAACTATTCCTGAACTGGCAAGCAGAATACGACAAGATGCAGCTACATGTGATTTTCAATCCATTAAAGATCCATTAGATGGAGCCTTACGAACTAAATTTATCTGTTCGGTCGACAACGAAGCAGTTTTGAAGACACTCTTCAAGCTCAAGGACGATGAACTGAAGTTTAGCAACGCCATCAGAGTGGCTCAAGAAGTGGAAGAAGCAGCCAAGGTAGCAAAGGAAACCGTACACGGTCAACCTTCTACGTCGGTGCAGAAAGTTTATCACGCAAAGTCCAAAACTTCCAAAACGCAAGAAAAGAAAACCGCCTGCTTCAGGTGTGGAAATTCTGGACATTTTAGCAAAGCTTGTCCCCACTGCAAGAAAACAGGTCATCTGCAATCTGTATGCATGTCTCGACTCAGAGATAACAGCAAGCTTGTGAAACAACAGATGAAATTGGTGCACAAAGTCCAATGTTCTGTTTCACCCATCTATCAAACTATTAGACTTAATGACCACAGAATTAAGTTTGAAATTGATAGCGGAGCCAGTGACACATTTTGCTGTGAAGCGACGTGGCAAACGCTGGGTAAACCCACTCTACAACCTGTATCAGTTCAATATCAAGTTGCTGAAGGTAGCCCGCTACCCGTCGTGGGACAATTCCAATCAACCGCAAGTATTGATGGAAAATCACCTGACGTGACCTTTCCTGTAATTGTCACTAAGGTGCCCAATCTAAATTTACTAGGTCGTCTGGCGATGATGAAGTTGAAACTCACCAACTTAACTGATCACTTAGCTGACACAAGTTTTGATGGGGAGGAGATGGAAGATGATGTCGATAGCGTTTGTTTAGTTCGAACAATCAGTCGTCAAATCAATCCTGACAATCCATTGCTTGTGGTCAGAGAGACTGCCAAGGATCCAATTCTTTCTTTGTGAAGGAAGGATGGCCGCATGCATTTTCGGAAGAGCTTAAAGACTTCAAAAAGTTGGAAAATTCGTTGTCAACAGAGAATGGTTGCGTTTTTTACGGCTTACGGGTAATAATTCCTTCAACCCTACGTAATCATATTCTTAAATTATTACACCTTGGACATTTCGGCATGCAACGGATGAAACAACTTGCCAGGTCAACTGTCTATTGGCCAAGAATTGACTTTGACATTGAGGATTTATGTCGCAAATGCACTTCCTGTGGCCAATTTCAAAATAAGCCGGATAAACCTTCAATCCATCCGTGGATGATGCCAGAAAAACCATGGTCAAGACTCCACTTGGACCATGCGATCAACTTTCTGGGAAGAAACTGGTTAGTCCTTGTAGACGCTTATTCAAAATATCCTTGCATTCATCCAACAACCTCAACGTCTTCGAAAAGTACTACTGCTATACTTGAACAAGAATTTGCTCATTTCGGATATCCCCACACGTTGGTGACCGATAATGCCACAACATTCATGTCTCAAGAGTTCCAAGCTTGGTGCAAACAACGAGGCATTGTACATCTCACCGGAGCACCTTATCATCCAGCAACAAACGGTGCTGCCGAGCGTTTGATACAATCGTTCAAACAGGCATTGAGAAAATCCTCGTTACCTCCAAAGGAAGCTTTGCAAGAATTTCTAATGCAATATAGAAGAATTCCTTTTGCATCGGGACTGTCACCAAGCGAATTGTTGAATGGAAGAAGAATTCGCACCAAAATTGACACTTTGGTTCCATCCATTCCGCATCTCCTGCAGGGAAGACAGTCAAAACAAGCGAGCAAGTGTTCAAATGCTGAAGACTCGGAAGTGGTTTCAAAAGTCGAACATCATTACTCACTAGGAGACCCTTGTTACGCACTGTACTTCGGCCCTAGAAGAGATCGTGACCCACGATGGGTGCCTGCGATAGTTACGAAAGTCCATGGTACACGAAGCGTCAATGTACGAGTCATTCCTCGAGGACCAACTTGGAGAAGACATCTTGATCAACTTCGACCTCGATACGGTTCGGATCAAGATGATGATCCCTGTGAAATCCCAACGAGCGTTTTGTCTACAGAAACACTTCCAGCCGGGACTGACCACGCATCTAGTTCTTCTTCGATGAACCAACGCAACAATCCGAGACTACCAACCGGAGACGAGTACGGGCGGCACAATCTACGACGATCAGCGAGAACAAAGAGACCTCCAAAAAAATATTGTTGCTAAAATGTATATATATTTTTTTGTCGTAGTTTATTTGGGGAGGTGTTGTGATATTGTGCAATAGATGACGTAGTGTTTTTCTTAAACGCTCTAATCTTAATCAGCGCCTTCTGCTCGAACAATTATTGGACACGCGCATCTCCAAGCATAATTGTTAACAGTTAAATATGCGCCTTTACTTCGGTTCTTCAGTCAGTTCAAAGCTATCAAGCTACTACAGCAAACTAACTAATAGCATTATATTTCAATACGGTTGTTTTTTGGCTAAGTACTTTTGTGAATATTTACTATTGTTTTTTTATAAACCTGTGTATTCGTGCAAAGATACAACAGTAAATAACAATTTTTGCAATTGTTTTGGCAATTAAAACTCATCTGCCATATAGGGGCATTTGTCATGAAGTAAACAATCTTTAATGTATAGTTGAAGCATTATGCAAAATTTTTGTTGAATGTAATAGGCAAACGCAATTATAGATCAAACTGTTTTACAAACTATGTAAATTTCTTTTCAGACATCATGCCAAAAATGCTTGAAATTTTTCAGACATTCGCCTAAAAATCCAGACACTGTCCAAAAAAACACTGAAGGTGCAGAGCAAAAATGTGTTCATCTCTATCCTTTAAGAAAAAAAAAACAGAAACCAGTTATTATAGGGCCATTTTGTCTATTAACGTCCTAAAATTCAGAAATGTTCCAGCTTGACCCTCTCCAAATTTGCTTAAAATTTGTCAAAATGTTGCACATCATAATTCACTGGGAGACTGAAAATTTTAACTCAATATCTATTGTACTTTATGAAATATGACTTATTGAAATTTGGTGCCACATTGCAGAAATTAGCATTTGCTCATTTTCAACCATTTCTAAACAAGCATTTCCCCAAATTTTATAAAAACTGTAGAAAGCTGACTTTTGGTATATTGACCAACTTTCTGGTATATTACATTGATCAAGTGTTAAACTAATACTAGCTTATAACATACTAAAAGTATTGAGTTCCTAAATGTCCACATTTTGACCAGAGAACAAATTTTCAGCCATATTTAAAAAGCTATAGCTGCCATACAAAACATAGCACTGCTCTAATTTTTAACATGGATACTCCCTACCAACTGGACTATAATTTCACCAAATATAAGAGAAAACACCAGCTAAAAAAAGTTACACCACTTCAACATATGGACCAGCTGTAAAATTGCTAAAAATGCCCAATCATTTGGTTAAAAAAGAGCCCTGTAAAACACTGTTTTTAAAAACAGTTTTTTAACATGTAAAAGAGTTTAACTCAAACAGCAAATTTAAACTTTGTTCCAAAACTGTTAGGGAGTGAGACATAGTCATCTTATATGTGAGAAATGTAGTTTTTACCATATCCAAAAAAGTGCAAAATTTTACCCTTTATCTATGATTTTGATAAAATTTTGTATATACAGTGGAACCCCGCTTACCTGACCACCTACGAGACCGTCATCAAGCGGTCGCGTTAGCGGGGTGGTCGTGTTAGCGAATTTTGCTTTGGAGCATCCTGTTTGTAGCAATTGTTTGTTGTAAATGTCAAAAGTGGCGTAACCCGCAGTAATATCTGGTAGGCGTGATTTCCAACTCTGCACGACTTTTTCGTCAACACAGCCACTTACTCCACAAATAACAGCCTGAGAAATGCTATGTCGTGTCTTAAACCTGTTTAACCAATCGTTTGAGGCTTAAAAGCCATTTTTCTTCAGAGATTTAGCAAAGTTAAAGCTTTTTCTTGAATCAGAGGCCCAATTATCTGTAGGTTTAAAGACCGAGCTCTTTGAAACCATCGGAAAGTTAATGAATCTATATCTCCTTCAAATTGAAAGATTCTAACCCTCTTCCGGTCATTCGATAAGTTGTCGTCATATGCAGCCAAAACGTCTGCCTTTCTTTTAAGTGTGTTCTGTATTTGAGTCTTGCTAACGCCAAAAATCTTAGCAAGTTCCTCTGAGATTTTCCCTCACTTTCTTTTTGTTGTATTACCATAACCTTTTCTTTGATTGAAAGTTCTCTCGGTTTCTTTTTACTAAGTGCCATTATTTTTATCAGATACTGCAGAATGAATTTAAACAACTGTTAGTACTAAAGTTTATCTTATAAAATTCAGTTCTGTTTGCCACACTGGTCATTCATTGCGCAATTGCATTTTCTTTGTGTGTGTGCACGCGCTCATCTAATCTTATTGTTTTGATCACAAAAGAAATTTAACCATATTATTTTGGTCACAAAAGCAAATTATTGAGCACGTGTGATCGCTTTAGCAGAGTTAAATTTGCAGTTTTGGACCAAAATATGGTGGTCCTGGTCTGGAAACCGGGGTGGTCGCGTTATTGAAACAGAATGCAATGCATTACCATAGTAAATTATTTGGGACCGCACTGAAGTGGTCCTGATAACGGGGTGGTCGTGTTATCGAGGTGGTCGCCAACCAGGGTTCCACTGTATATATTAATCAAAAAGTTAGAGCTAAAGTGATAAACAAAAATTCCAGCTCTTTATCGGCTATTGTTTGGCTGTGACTTTTATTTTAAAAGTGCCACAAAGTGATATATTTTTCTCCATGCATATATCTTTATTTTTGTGCCTGCAAAATCATTTTAGGCACATTGAAATGGAATAAATTTCTATCTGGGGATATAAGATGATACTGAATCCATTTTTGCAATCTAAACAACTTTATTTCAACAACAAAAAACTAGAAACATATAAATAAGATTGGACTACAATATACCAAAAAATATTTTGCAAACTGAAAAAATTCAGTGATCTGAAAAAGTTTTTACAAGATGCTTCAATGTTTGTTTAAACAGAAGATTCAAGCAGCAAGCACTGCTTGAATTTGATTATAGTCTGTGACTGCTAATTTGTAGTGTCGTCCGCTCTGTCCTTGTAGCTGAGGTGGTTTAATTATAAATGTGACATCGTTTTATGGGATCGAAACTCTTTTTTTAGGTTCTGTAGCCATGTTAAAAACAAATTATTTTGTTTTATAAATTTGATGTAGACAATTTTGCTTTCATCTGAGTGTTGAGTTATTACTCCATGTAGCAATCTTGGGTCACAGACGCAAGCAACATATTTTCCAAGATGTAAATCATTTTCAATGAGCTGCAAGTGTGATAAAACTGATTTGAGAATATCATCATAAAACTTAACTTCAGCTCCTGCATCAACTCATGATAGCCTTTTTATTACAAATCTGGATGTAGGTACTGAAATGAAGCAGTGATGAGATCTAATGCCAAAAATTGTTGTATAGTTGGATAATCTTTGTTCCAGTTGATAAATTTTGCGTTATTTGAAACTTCTTGTCAATCATGTAAAAAAAAATTATTCCAGAAATATTTTGATCAGCCCATTGAAACATGTAATAAAGAGTTAAAATTTGATAGTTTTTAGTAGCTTAAAGGCTTGCTCTTGCAACAGGTCACTTTTGGTTTCTCCTATTTCATTGCAAGGCAACTTATTATGGTTTGTTGCAAAGAAATGCCATTGAGCTGGAATACCATGGTCAATTTCATGATAGCACAAGTTCACAAAATTTTTTGAAATTTTTATATTGGCTAGCTACCTTATCAGTAAAATACAAAACTTTGGTTGTAGCATTTTATTTTTCCTTGATGTAGCTTATTACTAAGCAAGTGAAAGCATGGACAAAGTC
Organism: Diplosoma virens; assembly: GCA_963680785.1. NCBI lineage: Eukaryota > Metazoa > Chordata > Ascidiacea > Aplousobranchia > Didemnidae > Diplosoma > Diplosoma virens. Next base: position 77,330,549 of record OY796880.1, on the reverse strand, counting down.
GGTGTCATACAATCAGAGATAAAACAAAGACTTTAGCATTTTAAGAATTTCTTCTTTGTAGTAACAACAAAATGGGTGGAATGTTGCATGGCTTTTTTCTCAGTTATAATTTTGGACTGCATCTCAGACAAGAAAACTGTAGTTTTTAGCAAAGTCCAAGAAAATTATGACAGTATCATGGGCAAGGGTTTCCTTAGTTGATTAAAAGAATGCTAGTTGAGCCGTGGCAACAAAATGGTGTCTATGCAGTAAATCAAACTTTTCCAAAAACACATGTATAATAAACTCACTTACCAAAAGCTGAATGTCAATAAGTTTAGTTCCATCTGTATAAATTATTAATCAGACCAACCCTTTTGCTTTATTCATTTTCTATTTCTCTCCTAGAGCCCAACAAACTTTCAAAGCATTTTTTAATCAGGAATACGATGTTGTAATATGCTACTGTGATATCACGATCTGTGGCATAAGTGGGGAACATGCAGCCTCAATAAATGCTAGCTTTTGCATTAATTAACATTTAACTGCATAGATTTTTACAATTTAAAAATTAATAGTAATTAAATAAAGAACAGGATAAATGTAAGTGTCAATGACTACTGGTGATAATAAAAGATCTTTTCTTTAGAGATCAATACTTTTTTAAAGAAAAAAATCAAAAAAACTGGGGCATATTCAATAGGGTGGGCTGAAAGTTTTAAATTAAAAAGACAACCTACCCAGTACTTGGGTTTTGATGTAGAACAATCATTTATAATGAAAAAAGTTAGTAGTCTCTCATTTTAACTGATCCACTCCAAAAACCACAGAAACACTAAATTTCAAAAAAAGAGGACAAAAATGACTGTTATTTTATTATTCATGCAAACTAAAAGGTTTATATACCAAAAGATGCAGAATTAAATTTTAAACTTCTTTTGTTCAATACACTTTTTTGTAAAACAAATATTGTTCCCCTTTTTGTCCAAAAAAACTGAAATTTTTATACATTTTCTATTTTTTTAACTAGTTTTTCTTTATTTTTTTGCTACAGATATATTAGTGAATTTAAATCTAACTATGTCTAATACTGGAAAATCTACTGATAGGTATATAATTAATGAGTGTTATAAGCCATCAGAAAAATTTCCAGCTGGAAGACTTCCAACATTGAAGCACGTGATTGAAAAGTGCTTATTATTTAAAGACTATAAAACAGATGATGTTCAAAGAAAGGTCATTAAAGAGCTATTTGACCTATAGATAAAATACAATGTTTATCAGGTTACAGTAAATACCATAAAGCATAGATTACATAATCACATTAAGAGAATTTTCTAGATTGTTAAACTATGACAAAAAAGAAAAGAAAATTAGCTAAATATCAAGCAGACACACAAAAGTTGGTGGAAAATAACTCCAAACTTTTTGACATTTTCTAAACTGATTCAAAACTACTGGCAGAAATAAAAAAATACCCCTTAAAAAAAATAAAAAAATATTCCTTAAAAGTAAGTTAAAAGAAGACTACGATTAAGAAATTTTTTTTCTATTTAGCCCAACCTAATATTTAAAGTGATGATGCTATGTTTTTGAATATTTCAACATATGCAGCCTACTTTGTTACTGCCTAATATAAATGTGGCTTCTACACCTCTTATCTAAGAGTATGATGTTCAAAACAGTTTTATAACACATTTTAGTTATGACAAATTACAGTTGAACATGTTGTGCTACAACCATAGTGAAAGGCATTTTAGAATAAAACTTTTATTTATTTTTTATTTTATCTCTATATTTATCCTTCTGACTAGCAGGAAAGCAACAGAGGCACTAATACATAGGGTAGGCAATTACCCCAACCTGCTTCCAAAGATGCCAAGATATTGCTGTCCGCTTGTAATTTAATAAAGATATGACTGTAATTTAGAACTGCTTGCCAAGACCACCAAGCAGGGGAATGTGCTGCAAAATGTCTTTCCCAAGGACACAACAGAATGGCACGAGTGGATTTTGAACTGAGACCGTGTTGGTCATGAGTCCGGCGCTTTAACCACTCGACCACACTGCTGACAAACATAAAGCTGACTATGGGAACAAACATAAAGGTGACTATGGGAAATAGTCATCTAAAAAGTTTTTCAAGAAATATTTACAGCTAAAATTTTGTAAGTTCAACACTTGTAACAGATTGTCAAACCTGAAATTAGCTTGTTTATTGGGATTTGCAAATAACTTCATTTGAATATCTGATGATAAGTTTTGTAATTAAAACAAAGAATTAGCATTTAATTACCCAATTATCTGAAACTTTACAAGTAGATTTAAGTGAATGAGACGTGCCCAAAAATTAGGAATGTTTTGGGCTTATCATAAAATGCATTACTTCTGGCTTGCTAAAATTACATACGCTTCTTGGTTAATAACTGAATCTATTAAGGATAAATGCTTAATTTGAATATTTTACTATTTAAATATAGTTGTTTAGATTGCAAAAATGGATTCAGTATTAACACATATCACCAGATAGTATTTATTTCATTTCAATGTACCTAAAATAATTTTGCAGGCACAAAAATTAAGATATATGCATGAAGAAAACTATACCACCTAGTGGCATTTTCAAATGAAAGTCGCAATAAACAATAGCCAATAAAAGGCTGGAATTATCTTTGTAGTGGCCAATTTACCACCAACTCATGATTATAATTATTACAAATATATACATAGCTGTTGATCATGAGCACGATGCTGTAACCACTTGACCATGCTGCCAACAAAATAAGCTATGCAAAAAAGTTCATAACAATAAAAAAAGATAAAATTTAAAATATAGTCAAAATTAACTAATTTTTTATCAGCATATATAATTTTAAATGTCATGTCAAGTCTATTTTGAAAATATAAGCAATGCATTCCTGCAACTGTTCTAAAGCTCTACAGCACATTTGTTATACCAATTACAAGTCTTCAAAAAAAACACCAAGTAACCCAATACCCCCTTCTCACGCCAGGATGGAAAGCAACCAAGAGATTTCTTTAATTGATTTAATTGATTTCTTTAAGAAGCAACAGCAGCCACAGGAGAGATTCAGGTTACTTTCCCGGAGAAAAATTGCAGGGATTTTCAAGAAGTCACCATAAGCAATTTTTGGGCAAAACTAACCCAGAATCCCCCTTTTGGCAAATGAAAGAAAACAAGAGAAAAAGAATCTCTTAAGAAGCAAAGAAACCAGAGGGAGATCCAGGTTAGTTGCAGAAACAAAAATCACTTACAGTGACTTCTTAAGAGGCCCAAATCACTTACATTCACTTTTTGAAAAGAACTGATTGCTTCTGGTTTTTATCAAAAACTCTAGTTCTAGCACTAGTTACTTTCTTTTAGTCAAAAAAAGATATTGATAAATAAAGTTTGGGTCTTTTCAAAAAGTCACCGTATGCGATTTTTGTTCGTGAAACCAACTCGAATCCCCCTGCGGTTATACTGTTGCTTCTTGAGAGATCCTTTTTCTCGTTGTTTCTTTTTTATATTCCGTCCTGGTGCTGAAAGGGGATTCCGAGTTAGTTTTACCGAAAAAAATTGCTAACGGTGACTTCTTGAAAAGACCCAAAAGTTTTAACTCTTAACATTCTCAATTCGTAGTAAATAAAACTTAATGTTGATGATGATGCTATAGCATGTATTACAATATTAAAATATATTAAAAAATTTTTAAAAATTATAATTGCTAAGTTATTCAAGTAGCACATATCTAGTACATAATTGCTTAGAAATTCCGTTAATGGCTAAATGAAAACTGCGGTGAAGAAAATAATTTCTACTGCTTAAACTTTAAGTTTGAGTGAGTTATTTTCATCGAGATTTTTTTACCGGCGACTCGCGTGGAAAACTATGTGATGAAATCTAAAAACCGAAAACAATTTTTAAAGATAATTTTTAAAGGGAGCTTTTTTTTAGGCAATGATGACTTTGTTCTATTTAAAAGATAAACAAAATTTTTGCTTCGTTAGAATTTTTGAAATTACTTAATTAAATTCTATAGCATCTATGCTTTTTCATTGTAGAGACACTATCTTTATTTGTCCTTGTTCAAGGAATATTAAATTTTGTTTTTCCATTAATAATATACATAATAGATTTTAACGTTTTTTTGTGATATTGTTTTCTTTTGCTACTTTGATTCATGTGACAGGCATTACTTTTGCTATTGCTTTAATCAAATTTTGATATCTATTTATTTTTTATTGGTTTTTACATTTATTTATAAAAAAATTACTTTAAGTGAATTTGAAATCAGTTGCTGGCTTCTACTATTGTCAAGCCATTCATCGGAAGTTGTTAGTGTGCTGACCTCATGTTAAATCTGTTGATTGTTACAAAAATATTTCAAACTCTGTATGCATTTTTATTATTGTAACCTTCCATTCCTCAGAGCTATATAAATTACATCCAATAGAATTTTGTTTTTGCTGCAGTGCAGGTCTATCTCGGGATACGATCGTTTCTGGTAACGAATACTTCCACTAATGAACCGAGTCCCGAAAAAATATTTGTTCCAAGATACGACAAAAAGCTCGAGATACAAATCAAATAAAACACAAACTCCAAAAAGAATCAATTAAACACGAAGTCCAAAAAAATTACCTAATGTAGGCTACATAAATTAAAGTGTTAAGTTTAAGTAGCCCACACTGTAAATTTTTGTGGCTTTTTCACTGTCACACTTCATTACTAATAATTTTAATCAAAACGCCGTTTATCCCCATTAAAAATAATTCATAGTTTTGTTACAAAAAAATAATTGCGTCTCTTGATCGCTACTCTTGTATTATGCGATATACGTATGTTCCGATGTTAAAAAGTTTTTTGAAATTTTGTAGAATTTAGTAAATAGTTTTTTTTTGAAATTTTGTTACTTCCACAAATTTAAGTTTTTTAAATTTTGTAGCAAATTTATTTGGTAACTTATTACGTTTTTTAATCGTCTACCTTTTTTGGCGCCTGTAAAGGAGGCCTCGCCAATAACACAATCTCGGTGTCTACTAAACGATAATTCTTAATCTTCTTGCTGGATCTGACCTTCGAACCAGCGACAGCAAAAATATAGTCTAGCTAAATCACAGCTCAGACTACCACAATATCTTCTTTATTAAGAAATATGCTCCAATCCACTTAGGAGCCCGAATAGTATAACAGCAAATAAATTCAATAGCTTAATTCTTCAAAATCACGTAGATCACCAAAGACTTGCGTTCAAAAACTATGACTTCACACAGTTAACAATTTTCCAATTTTTAGTTACCACAATGAAACATCGAATTTATATTAATAACTGCTTTTCAGCGAACCTTATGTATACCATTCGGTAAGGTTACTCGAATGTTCTGAAATTATCTCAATGAAGCCAATCACATATAAGCATTATTGCGTCACATGCAAAAACAAGTCAAGCGGAAATCCAGAATGTTCTCCATAAAGCGAAATTATGCAGTGTTGCCATTTTTTCTTGTAAATAAATATAAATATTTAAATTACTTATAAAACTGTTATTTCTTCGGCTATTTGAGCCTGACCAAAGCGAAATCAAAGAGATTTTTTATGAGATTGTAAATCTACATAATTTGGGCGATTTTTAGGAACGGAAAAACGTCCAATTTGTTCTATATTGCTCGTTACATGTATCTTCTTTTCTCTCTGCGCCAACCGTATGACGTAATATGTTTTGTTCAAGCTTTGCTATTTCGAAGATAGTAGAATCTTCGCGTATATGCCACTTGATTTGAGCGAACGATCTCTCTAGGGAGTTCTGGCTAAATCTCAAATTTACGAGCAAGTTTACGTCACGTGATCTTGTTTTCTATATAAAGCCGATGCGTAGCGAATTAAGATGAGATGTGATTTTGAGACGACTAGAGTGGAAGTAATTTGGTTGGGCGCGGAAGGCCCGTTAGTTTTTGTATTGGTCGTCGAGTGTTGAATTTATTTTGTCCCAGTGGTTGGCAGTTTTGTTCTACAGAGGTAGAATTATTTGTGTTGACTGAGTCGAGTTATAGTGTTGATTTCGCTTTGCAGTTTGGCAAAGCGTGGAATAGAAGTTTGGTCAGATGTGATTTTTGTAATACATTTGTTCTTATTAGAGACAGTGGTCTCTGTTTGTTGTGAGGAAGAGTCTTCAACGAAACCAATCCGAGCTTTTGTTAAACCAATTGTATAAACCGTCAGGCTCATAGCAACACTACTTCTTGAGCCAGAATAAAATAAAATTTAGAAACAGCTTTGTTTCAGCGCAGGTATTTGGGTTGCCTAGCTCAACTGGTCCTTTGGGATTCCCGAACAAAGTTTGTGACATTCACTCTTCATAGTGTACTGTACAATTGTTCTTGGGTGGGTTGCAACAAAATTGTCATTCTTTTTTTTTTTTATTTATTTTTTATTTATTTTTATCTCTATATTTATCCTCCTGACTCGCAGGAAGCGACAGAGGCGCTATACATAGGGTAAGCAATTACCCCGACCTGCTTCCGGAGATGCCAAGATATTGCTGTCCGCTAGTAAATTTAGTAGAGATATGACTGTAATTTAGAACTGCTTGTCAAGACCATCAAGCAGGGGAAAGTGCCGTAAAGTGTCTTTCCCAAGAATACAACAGAATTCTTCATAAAAACAACGTGCATTATTTATTTATTTATTTATCTCAGACGCAAAAGCGTCCATATATGCACACACACATAAAATTATTATTGTTGTTTTATTGATTTTAATAATGTCTCATTGTTTGTTTCGATATGTAGCCTATCACTGAATATGTGCTTATTATCCTGGAGAGGTATAATATTTTCACAGTTTTTAAAATTGAGTTTGGGTGGGTTAGAACGGATTAGGCCATTTACATGTAAATCTTACTTCGGCATACGAATAAATTGCCTTACGAACGCCGTCCAATAACGAATTAAATTCGTATCATGAGGTAACACTGTATATGGTTTGAGATAAGTATATTGCTTAAGTAATGAGCATGTGGTACAGTAAGCGTACTTGTTTTTGCTGTAAGTTTTTCTTATTCTTTCTTCGTTTTTTGTTGTTTTCAGTTGCAGCAAACCTGCTATGTTGTATAATCACATTTATTATAGCCTACTTTTACAATTTATTTTTTTTTGGTTTTAACATGTATCATTTTTCATTGCTTCCTATGAGTCATCTTGGAACATGTTTTGTGCTTTGTTTGGAGTTGTTGAGGTTGAAAAACAAACATAAACTTAAATTTTACAACTTTTTATGATCCTAATTCAGCACAAATCAGTTCATTTAAAAACAAATTAAAATCTCTAAAACTCACCTAATTCACCAACCGATTGTATTGACGCCTAGTGAGCCTCATAATAACTAATTTTTTTTCTCGCACGTATTCGTTAAAATTTTACATTCTTTACTGTCTGACGGTCAAAGCGCAAGAAATTGATCATCTGTTGTAGCTTATCGCTTAATTATAAGATTAAAAATTGATCAACCGATCAAGGTTTACGAAAAAGTTAATTAACCACTTGACCATCGCGATAATATAAGGTTTGGTCAAATTTTGAATAGTCTTGGCTACATGCACTCATACGTAAAAACTGTCGTGGTGCGTGTATGTTGCATGCTGGGCTGAAAAGCTAATGCAGCAGACTTTGTTTTTAGCCTCCTGAGTTTAATCGATTGTCGATTCGGATGTAGGCTATGCAAGGATTGAAAAACTTAAGTTAAGGGCCTTTACATTTGAATGTCATTTGGCAAAATTTTTGGTGAAAATAGCAAATACAACCGCGGTTACATGAATAAGCAACTACTTGACTTTGAAATTGCAATTTTTCTGGTGCTGATGAATTGTACGTTCTTAGATCTTTGCTGAAAAAACTATGCTCAACGGCTTGGGATATGATCGAAAATTACGCGGTCGATTTGAAATGCTGCTAACCATTGTGCGTTTTAAATTGCTAGAAGAAGTTGACCCTTTTGTATAGCGTTCGTTTGATTTAATGTAGGCTATTTAGTCACCCATTTTGCCAGTACTATCAAATTCTATAAACCAGTTGTTAAAATCATAAACAAAATAAAATAGAACTCGCAATTTAATTCGAAAAGTTATTTAACTGTAAAGAAGTTTTTTTCAAATCTCTAATTAATTTTATTGTTTGCGGTCTCTGTGGCGATGTTCCCTGTGAAAATAATTTGAGCTTGTCGGCAGGCCTCGTGCAGTGATTCTAATAAAATTTGATTGGTTCACTTATACGTGGCAAGCACACTTTAAATTAAGATCTTGATGGATTTATATCCTTTCAGTCGTTTAGTGATCCAGTGGTTCGGTGATTGGGTTTAGTGTTGCTATTTTTGTTATTTTGAAGAGTAAATTTGTAGATCGCAAGCGAAACTTGGGAAAATTTTGTTTTGCAATTGTATCGTTTGGCTGCACCTTTGGCGATATTGTCTGACTGCATCGCTGAGTAAAGTAGTTGTGGTTGTTGGCTTGTGGAAGCCTATGTTTATTTAATACCCACTCGCGTCCTTCTGTTGTGTCCTTGGGAAAGACACTTTACGGAACATTCCCCTGCTTGTTGGTCCTGGCAAGCAGTTCTAAATTACAGTCATATCTCTATTAAATTACAAGCGGACAGCAATATCTTGGTATCTCCGGGAGCAGGTTGGAATAATTGCTCACCCTATGTATTAGCACCTCCGTCGCTTTCCTGCGAGTCAGCAGGATAAATATAGAGATAAAATAAATAAATAAAATAAAAAATAAATCAAAATTTCAACATTAATACACATGTATATAGTATAAAACGTGTGTAAAGCCAGCAGTGCGATTGGGGAAGGCTCGAATAACTTCCCTATAATTCGCGAAATTGAAGAGATGAAGGGAGGAATTTGCTCTGCGGTCTACTGTAAGCTTTTTTAAATGAACACCAGTTGCCACTACATACAGCTACTTTAGCAGGTAAAGTTTTTGAAAATTGGTCTTTAATTATAGCTTTGAATTGAGGAGAGGGTTTTTTCAAGACCGGAAGCAGCTAATAAGAGACGCATTAAATCAATGGGAGATTGAACGGCCAATGTTAAAATATTTAGCAAAAGATCAAGCTTTTGAGATTGGTCTTTTGCATACACAGCCTTTATCTGAGCGCACAATTTCGTATAGCAATCTGGATCTTGCGGTTTGGGGATATCGTATAACGTTTTGAGTTGGCCTGTGGTTAACGTTTCTAAGATTGTGATAAATTTTAACGCAAGTGCTTCTATATCGTGGGCAGGTCGGCAGCGTGGTCGAGTGGTTAAAGTACCGGACTGATGATCAACATGGTCTCAGTTCAAAACCCACTTGGGCCATTCTGTTGTGTTCTTGGGAAAGACACTTTACGGCACTTTCCCCTGCTTGATGGTCTTGACAAGCAGTTCTAAATTACAGTAATATCTCTACTACTGTAAATTACTAGCGGACAGCAATATCTTGGCATCTCCGGAAGCAGGTTGGGGTAATTGCTTACCCTATGTATAGCGCCTCCGTCGCTTTCCTGCGAGTCAGGAGGATAAATATAGAGATAAAAATAAAAATAAAAAAAAAAATATCATCAATTTGAAGCAAAATTATCTTTACTATTGTTCACAGAAAAACCAGATTGTTCTTTGGCGGAAATGGCGGCGATTTAAGAGAATTTTTAATCATTTTCAAATAGGCTAAATTAGTTTTTCGAGAATTTAATTTAGAAGTTTGTTGCCGACTGGTCATTAAAACAATAAAGCGAGAGCAATACGGAAACAATGATCATTACATAGATTGGCACAAGACAAAAAATGAGAATAACAAAAATTGATTTTTCAATTTTGTTCAAGGTCGTCGGGATCACCAAAATGGCCGACAATTGTTTGATTATTTACAAGTATTTACATTATTTACCATTATTTACATACAATTATTATATCACGTCGATAAATGAAAATAAAAGCTTAAGATAACAAAATGGACAAGATCATACTTCTCTTAAACTTTTTTGTTCATTTTTTTTTTTTAATACTTGTAACTCTCAGTTGTAGGCAAATATCAAGAGATTATACAGTTTATATGGTTTATTCTTCCGACCAACCAAAGCATTAATATTACTAGAAGAACCGTAACAAGCTGTAGGCCTATCGTTGTGCAACAATTACTTTTTTAGGTTCTAACTGATTATGAAATTGATTTTGAAATTGACGCTCTTTTCAGTATGCGACCAAGCCAGTAGCACAACGGGGCTATTCGTATGTCCTGACTGGGGTATTTGAAGAAGTTTGCCCATTGTGAGTTGTTTTAATGAATTAAATGATAAATAGTTAAGAGTTTATTAGTCGCACCAATAAACTTCTATTTCAATTTTGTCTGCCTTCGACCTTTAATTTTTCTTTGAAGCCAGCATCAAAATTCTAAAATATTATTAGATAGCACATCCAAATCATTTGACAGTTCAACTCTTTCTCTCTTCATGCTGTTGCGTATTAGGAAAAATCTCTTTACTGTACTTAGTGACTTTGAAAACAGCTTTAAATTACAGGGTAAAATGAAATTATCGTTACGCAGTTTTTAACGCATATTCATCTTAATAAACATGAAATGATCAGAAATAATCACAGCACATATTGTTGTAATATACTTAACAATTCAAACAAAATATATATTTCCCATATGGCCACCCTTGGCGTCGATAACAAGCTGGAGACTTTTTGGAAAGGCTTTGCAAGTGGCACGGATGTTTTTTTGGGGAATTTGGGCCTTTTGGATTGACCTCTTCGGATTCCTCCGAAAGTTCTCCGTAGTGGCCTTGATCAACTTTTGAGTTCGAGCACTTTGTGGTCGTCCTTGCCCAGGTCGATTTTTGACTTTTTCAGTCTCCTCATATTTCTCAAAAGTCCTCCAGACCAACATTGGGTTAATTTTTAAGGTTTTGGAAATTTCACCCGGAGATTTGCCTGCCTTAAACATCTCCGAGATGGCAATTCTTTTATTTATATTCTTAGATATGATTAAATAATAATAGCTAAAACTATAAACTATATTTTCATCATTTGAAACCAAAAAAATAAAGAGTATTTTTTGAATAAATTGAATTAAAAGAACAATGTAACGATAAATTTATTTCACCCAATATAGTCATATTATTAGCCAACATTTTTAGACTAATAAATAAATAAATAACAGCAGTGTGGTCAATTGGTTAAAAGCGTTGTGCTTCATGGCGAACGTGGTTGACATGGTTGCCATTCCAAACCTACTTGCACCAATCTGCTGTTTCCATGAAAAAGACACTTTCGGCACTTTTTTCGGCTTGGTAGTCTTAGCAAGCAGCCGTAAATTTCTGTCATATTTTTTATTAAAATTAAAACAAAAAATTCAATCGAACAGCAATATCTTGACATCTCCAAAAAGAGGTCGGGGTTATTGCTTGACAGTTGCTCCATTCGTAGCGCCTCTGACACTTTCCAGCAAGTCAAAAGCATAAATTTAGAGAAAATGAAGAGCAGCCTTCAAGTGATTACCATTCACTGCTTTGGGAGATTCCACAATATTAACTCTATTCTGCTAAGTTAAAAACCTTGTTTGTTTTTTTGTTTTTTTGGTGAATTATTTATACAATGTAGATTTGTGTTTTGGACTTAGTCATGGGAACCTGCGAATGTAAAACATTTAAGAAGAGAAAATTGCTTAAACTATTTTTTCCATGGATTTAACAAAATGACGAGAGAAGTTTAACTAACACTATTCTGATCTCCATAGTAATTAACATCTTTCCCAATTACTCGACCATGTTGCCAAACGATGCATGTTCAACAATGTATCAAGTTAAAACAATTTAACCTCATTTCAATTTGTTTTAAATTGTTAGCCTAGTAATTTTTCCGCCAGTAAAACATGGATAATTATTCTCGCTGAATCTTACATCACCACTTTTACTTTTTTTTTTATTCTTATATTGTTAAAATTTTTGCATCCCTTTATGCATCGAGAGTATAAAACGTGGGTTAAAGTGGTAAAATACATTGGAAAATCTCTTACATGTATACCAACAACACCAAGATTGATTTAAGCACTCTAGCTGTGCAAACTTATAATTCTTCCGGCAGGTGGCAGTACTAAGTCGCATATCGTATACCACTGCGGGTGATTCAATTTACAAGATATATAGCTACGTTACCTCATGGTATTTAGAATTTGTCTTGTTCTGTGAATCATTCATTTTTATGATTGCTAAATTTATTTTCATAACTTATAGATTCTACAAATAGCTTCGGGATTCATTTTATGTAGAAAGCTAGTTATTTTTTTTTTAATTATAAAAAACGTTTAATTCATTATTTTTTTTTAATCACTCTTAATGCAGGGATTGCAAAACAACTGTTTAATTGACCGATATGACAATTTTACTTCTAATTTTTTGTTTTTCTTTATAAAATTTCTTGTTCAAGACATAAAAATAGAATTGCTTTTGCTGTAAAATTAATTGAATTTTCGGGTTAAAACTTGATTTGCAAATCTGACAATAAATTACTTAAGTAATGTATTGTCAAAGCAAAAGCATGATCATAGTAATAGACATAGCAACATGATCATTGCAATAAACATAGCAATAAGTATCATGGCAAAAACAAAAAAGTGATGAAAAATAAACATTAAAATCGTTTTTTTTTACTTAGGTTTCTTTGTTAACATCGAAGGTCAGAACAAGGTCTCCCTTACATTCGCTGTTTTATTCTATTGATATTGGTGATAAATGATTCAATGCTATGCAACCAAAGCGTTTAAATTTATACAGTAGTTAACACTTTGTGAGTCAAACCATGATTAAGAATAGGACAGCGTCTTGGTGTCTAGCTTAATAGCTTATTTTTGTTACATTAACATCATGTAGTTATGAAGTTTATCGATTTGGTACAAAATTTTAATATTATTCACGATCGGAACAATTTTTTTCAGGTTTATGGGCTTTTTTAGTTCTTAATAATAGTAACATATGAAAAAAAAATTTTAACTTAGTTCCTTTGATTTGTTTTCTTCCAAAAGTTGACGCTCATGTTTTCGCCTTGTCAGCTGAACATTGACACTGGCTCAATCTATCGCTTCATGTGTCTCTGCGCTGTTTGCAGGGAGGCGAAGGGGTGAGAGCACTGAGGGCAAGCGTGATCGACACGTCGCCATCTTGTTGCGCTCTTGAAAAAAGCATCTTTTGACAGTTTACTCTACTTGACCGTCTTAGTGAGCAGTTCTAAAATTCAGCAGTTTTAAATTAAAAACCAAACTAAAAAATTTTTAACCAGATAGGAATATCTTGACGTCTCCAGAAGCAGGGATAATTACTTGCCGGTTGCCCTATCCCAGTGGTTCTCAAATTTTGGTGGTCCGTCGTCCTCTTTCAAAATTCTCAAACATCCGTGGTTTCCTGCTAATAATATTGTCTTAAAAGTGAATACCAAAAAAAAAACACTCAGACATTTCAAACACCTGTCAAGGCCCACTTGCCATCAGATACCTCACCAATTCGTACAACATTGCCTTCAACACTAACACAATACTCCATTTTTAGAAACGTGTCACAATCATCCCCTTCCAAAACCGAAGACCACAAAATTGACACAAACTACCGAACCATATCACTTTTATCATCTATTGCCAAAACACATAAAAAAACACTATTACTATACATAACAGAAAACATTCCGATCATTTCTCATCAAAATGAATTCAAGCATAAACATTCAACGCACACTGCTATGCACAGCATCTTCCATCATTCACAAAAGATTTGAACAATCCAAGGCCTCCCAAAGCACTGTAGCTGTCGCTTTGGACATGAGCAAGGGATTTGATACAGTGAACATACACAAACTTATAAAAAAACTCACATTAATAAACATTTCTAACACCATCATAAAGTTCATAACAAACTACATAAAAGGAAGACAAGCATGCACTCAATACAATGGCAATCTAAAAAACTTAAACAAATAACATCGGAGTACCACAAGGTAAAGTTCTATCTTCAACATTATTTAACATTTACACCTCGGACATTTCACTCCCCAAATGACGTACAAATTACAGCATATGCTGATGACATAACAATTACTGCATTTCACACCAAACACCGTAAGGTCCAACAACTTAATTAGACATATCTTCACAAAATATACAAATGGGCCACCACTAATAATCTTCATATAAACACAGAAAAAATTACCACTACACATTTTACACCAGCCCCAGCTGAATACGCCACAACTCTATCATTTAAATTAAACAATCAAACACTATTAACAACAAAACACCCGAAAATTTTCGAAATCACTTTTGACCCAAAACTAACATTTTGACAACATATAAATGTAACCATCACTAGAGCAAACAAATGCTTAACACTCCGACAGCGCTCACTTCACTAAATCGGATAAATAAAAAAAACTAATTGTCTCTACATTTAAAGCTATCACTCACCCTCCACCATATGGAGCCCTACTGTATCAAACACCAACATCAAGAAACTGCAAACCATTCAAAACACAGCTTTGTGAATTGTTACTGACTGCACAAGAGATACAAAAACTCAACAACTACATGATGAAACCAAAGTCCTTCCAATTAACACTCATCTCAAACTTTATGCTAATCAACTTAAACAACTAAATTAAATACGAACACACCCTTTACATAATCTTAATGCATACTTAGTTTCGCCCAGAAACATGAAAGCCACAATCTTTCATAAAAATGAGCACACTAACATAATCATCTCAAAACTAGACATAAAACCCGAAGAATGTAGAGAAAACCTCAAAAACATTCACACTACCATCACCTCACTATACTTCAATTTTAGGAAAAGCAACAAAGTTACTAACATCGCCCTATGACATTCATTCATCAAAACAAACATTACCACGTCATATAAGTACAAAACTGCCACAGCTTAGAGCCAACAAATTATCACTCTTGCAAAGCTACCTACATACAATGAATCTCAAAACTTACGTGCCACAATGCCCATTGTGTTTGTTAGACACACATGAAACTAAACACCTCTTTAACTATGGTCAAGTACCAACAAAACAAAACACCACTACCGGGTGTTTCAGATAAAAAAAAGCAAAACATTTCCTAATATCTTGATAGGAGTTCAACCTAATTCTTCTCGTTTTTTTTATTTCCAAAATATCGTCATCTTGACTTTCTCATTTTTACAAACAGTTAGTAATTATTCTTAAAATAATAGTTATAACACCCAAAAGAGAAAAAGTGGCCGTTCTTTTATGCGCCGGACACAAGACTAATGACATCATTGCTCTTGCTGGCGTGTCTCGTAGCCTCGTTAACACCGTAAAAAAACTTCTAAAAACTAGTGCTTTACTTAACACGAGCTCCAGAAAACCTAAAACACGCTCTGTCAGGACTCCTAGACTCCTTTCTCGCCTCAAAAAAAGTATTAAAGCAATACCAACCAAGTCAATGAGAGCGCATGCCAAGGATCTAGGCATCTCCCTTAATTCTGTTCAACGAGCAGTGCGCAACGACCTTAATGGCCAGTCCCTCATGAGAAAGTGCGTCTCCTTGCTCACAGAGAAGAACATTACGGCCTGTTTGAAGCAATGCAGAAGCCTGGTGAATCACCTGAAGCATGCACATTTAGGCAGAATCATCTTCTTTTCGGATGAGAGAAATTTTTGCGTTAACCCAGTTCGTAACAGTCGTAATGACTAGTACATCCGTAAGAAAGGCTCAGAAGTTAATGGGAATGTTCCCACAGCTGCTACGTTTATTAGAAAAACGAAACACCCGGCCTCACTGATGTTCCTCGATGCTGTGGCAAGCACGGGTGAAGCTTTCCCGCCGATTTGGTTTCCGACTGGATTTTGCCTTTCTACGTCCAAATACCAAGAAGTTCTCCGAAAAACTCTGATCCCGTGAATAAAAGAAGTTGCAGAGAAGCACCACAAGGACTTTATATTCCAACAGGATGGCACACCAGTCCAAACAGCACAATCGAGACAGGAGTGCCTGAGGGAGGCTGGCGTCGCGATTTCTGGCAGAAGAACATATGGCCGCCATCATCTCCTGATCTCAGCCCCCTCAAATTTTCTATCTGGGGGCACATCGAGAGCGTGGCCTGCTCTTAGAATCACAGCAGTCTGATTGCCCTCAAGAGGTCAGTAAACCGTGTCTGGCACAATATGAACAAAGCCTTTATGATCAAGGTATGCTTCAAGTTCAGACCACAACTAGAGCCATACATTGAAGCCAAGAACGAACTAATTGAATGAATTATTTTATCTTTGTAAATAGCTTATTATATTTCAATTGTTTATTTTGAAATTAATCTTGATTTGTATCACTTAAAATACAAATAAATAACTATAAAGTTTTTGCTTTTTTTTATCTGAAACATCCGGTAGTCTGTGAAAAAAGCCTATAAAAGCAGCAGAGGTAATCCAAGAGTGGGAATCTGGATTGGCTTCTTTGAAGGGTTAAGAAATGACTATTCTAAGAAATACTTGGAAGAGGAAAACAACAACAACAAAAAAAGCTCATCACTTTAAAACTGTCTTTGATTTTTTAAAATTTTCTCTCGAAATTTAAGCGAAGACCAAAAAAACTTGGGAAACGTGTCTGATTTCGTTAATTTTGTTTCAAAGTAAATGGAAGTCCAAATTGAGAATTTTTTTGCGCCCCCCGGTAAAACCTCGATGGACTTTTTGGGAAGCCCCAGGACCCTTTGAGAACCCCTGCTCTCTGCACATGTAACACCTTCAACCTTGCCCAACAATTTGTTTTTTATTATTAAACACTTGAAAAAATCTAGCAAGCTTGTTTTGTATTGAAGATGTCGGTAAAGTCTTGAACTGAAAACGCTCCAATTCTAAAAATCCATGAGATAAACCAAGCTCGCCAGGTATGAGCGTGTAATTGACTTTGTTTTCAAAAAACTACTTCATATTTAATATAATATAATGTTGAACTTGGAAGATACGAGTCAATACCTGAGCTTACTTTCAATTTAAATATTTTGCTTAAACTACGACGACGCGGATCGTGCCAATGCTGACTAATTATGACCTGTAAAGGTATGCCAGTGACTGATAACCTCCTGAAGCTTTCATATATCTCTTAGATTGCACACAGCTTTTATAATAACTTCTTTGATTAAATCCGATACATTAATTTTACAGCAGATTCAATATGGTGACAATGTGAACAGCTGGATTTTTTTGTGAAAATTAAATTAATCAAGGTTTTAAATAATTTGTTTAACTGATAATTGGCTTGAAGTAAAACTTTAAAGCTGGCGAATTTTAATATTCATTTCCGGCCTAAGCTAGATCTTGATGGCAGCAATGACGCAGAAAATTTTAAAGAGTGGAAAGATCTCTTAAATATTTATACGGTTGTTGTAAGTGGTTCAAACTAAAAAGACAAAAAAGTTTAAAGAGCAAATTTGTCAAAGAGCAATGTGTAAGATTACAAGTTGTGAAATTTGCTGAGCAATTTGCATACGAAAATAAGGAAGAGAAAGACGACAGTGATATTTTGCTGATGCAAATAGCTCAATATTGCGATCCTCGTCGAAGTGAAGTAATGCAAAGTTTTTGATTTTGGAAAACCAATTTTTATGACCCATTTGATTCATTTTTAAATGAATTACGAGATAAAGCAGCTTCGTGAAATTTTAAGGATACTGATGGACAAACTTGTGTTTTCCCTGTGTGACAAGCTACAACAAATATTGCTGCATGAAGAAAATCTGCCGTTAAAGAAGACCATTTACATTTGTTAAGCTTATGAGATGGCGAACAGAATTGTTACTGAATTAAAAAATTAAACACTCTGGTCAATAAAGTAAGCATTAATAGATCTAACGAGAAAGCATTTAAACAATCGCGATTATCTAACAATAACAAGTCTATTAATGGTTGTAAATTTTGTGGCAAAAGTCAGGAGCGCGGATTGAAATTTTGTTTCGCGTTTGGTAAAATTTGTTATTTATGTCGTAATCGAAATCATTTTAAAAGCAAATGTACGTCATAAAGGCGACAAGTTTATGAAACAAAACCTGAAAACGCTAATAATGATAATGCTTCTACTGATGGTGACCACGTTGTTTATTTAAATACTTTAGTTGTGACTAAGTATAGGTTCTGCTGTAAAATTAATGTATCGGATTTAATCAAAGATGTTACGTATTAAAAGCTGTGCGCAATCTAAAAAATATTAGAAGCCTTCAGGAGTTTATCAACACCAATATACATGGAGATAGAAAGGATTTGGATACCTAGCGGGACGGAACTTCAACATCCGCTTATCGTGTTGTTTGCACAAAGCAATCTGGGAGATGGTGCAAACTTAAGTTCAAACTAATTTCCTTAATGAAGTGCCTTGATGTCACCGCGCGGATCTGTTCCAAACACCGCGCGCAATTAGTGAAGCACGAAGTTCATTACCACCTTTATCACCGCTGCTGATCCAACCGAACAATATCAAAACGCGGTAAGAAATGGTAAAGAATGATCCACGGTATTATAAGAAAAAATTCAATGTTGAAGCAGGAAAATTTAACCTGATTTTTAGCCATTTCAATTAAGGCCCATTTTCACTACAAGCGTGAATGGAGAATTCTTTGTTTGTATTATGGATTTTATTATTTCGCTTGGCGCTTAAGCGCGGAAAGAAGTAAAAAAATTAATAAAAGAATACTTTATTTCACGCTCGTAGTGGAAATGGGCTTTTAGTCGCAACAGCGGCGTGTGACCGATTACATTCGCGCGTACAGTTCAGCTTACGTTTTTGTTTCACGCTTCTAATACCAAACGCCTTCTTTAATATTTGCACTTTAATATTTCTAATTCAATCATGGGTATGAATAGTATTTATTTATAAATGCATGTGAGTAGAGTAGCTATAAAAAATAAACTTTACTCATTCTCGCTTTGTAAACTGCACGAACAGTGGTTTTTACTTCTTGAAGTTGTAAATAGTAATTCAAGGCTTCGGATCAACTCATCGTGAGGGAAACTTAATTTCTCATTATTTATTGTAAACTTTTTATACTGTTGTTGATAAACTTTACTGATGTTTCTACGCGTTGAATCTATTGTTAAGTGCAGTAACAAAATACTTAAAAAATGATTTCTCTCGATTTTTCAAGACATTTATTTTGTGGTATAATTACAGATAGTCAAATGATACGGCAAAGTTGGAAAATGTGTGAGAGTTTTTTGCATTCTACAAAGCTTATTTATTGAAAATGCGGCTCCTTGCTTAATTAAACTTGTATTTAAGCTAGTTAATTTGTGGAAATATTAAATACTTCTTCGAACTTCAAAGTATCTTAGGAAAACTATTCAAAAAATTTAAAATTTTCCAGAACGTCTGAAAAGCTTCAAAGCTGAGCAATTATCATTAGATTATCAGGTTTTTGTTTAAAGTTAAATGTTTGCTATTTGGCTAAAAGTCTCTTAAATTTTTGTTAAAGTGGTATTTATATTCGTTTCAATGCATTTATACCGTATTTCTTTGATTAAAATGCGCCCTTGCTTATGCGCCCTTGTTTAGAATGCGTAGTGTTTTAGCACCAACACCATATCCCGAGCCCACGAGTTGCCTCAGCAGTCGCCTCTGTTTGTGTCTGACCTGGAGTGGATACCCTTCAAACGACGACGACGACGACGTTTAGTATGCGCACAAACTCGTGATAAAAAAAAAATAGAATGCGCGCATTCTATTTGAAGAAATACCCATGAGGTTGCAAAGCAAAAATTGTCTAGTAAAACAGATCGATCATGATGCCAACCACTTGATGGCGATAAAGACATAACTTGTCAGATATAACTTAAAAAACAAGTCCGCGATAATATAAGCGAAAACAATTGTTTATCAGATGAAGCGTATCTCATTTCAATGAGAAACCGTTTCATGATAAGAAAAACACCAGTTCAATGCCAGTTGTGAGTAAGACCGATGCTGAAATAAAAATTAAGAAAGAAAAATTGCATTTATACGCCCAGGTCTTCCTGGACCGATTGTGAAAGCCTCGACTAGCCCCGATAGTTTACATTACGCGACAACATGGCCGCACGCTTTAAAGCTTTGCGCGATTTTTTTTATAGATTTCTTTAATGTTTTTTATATATTGAGGCAATGAATCTTATATAAACATGACACACATCCCCCCCAGCTTCAGTCAGCGCGTGTTGACGCGAGAAAGACTCCAACTCAGTCGACCACTCAGCGATGACCCGATCATGCATTTGTTTATGTTAACAGCTGATTCAGCGCGTGAATGCAGCTTCTTACTGTGACGTCACGTCGCTTTAAATCGTTATCAGTGACGATAAATTGAACAGCATTGCAACTGAAACAAAAACAATTAAGAACTATGAGATTCTTTGAACAAAGTTGTTTTTGATGACACCTCAATCCGTTAGTAGATTTTTTGATGGGTGAAGTTCCGTCTTGGCGGCAACTCTTAATCTCGTCATTCTATTGTACCTTGGGAAAAGACACTTTTCAGTTTTTTCTTCACCTCAGTAGTCTCAGTGAGCACTCTGAATTTCATGTTTTGGTAATTGTTTGACAATTCTCAAAGTACAACCTCTCTGACAGTACAAACCACGTCAGAGTATTATATATATTAATGTAGTATTAGAAATATTAATATTATATATAATAGTATTATATATAGTATTAGAAATAGATGATAATAACAATGATAATTACCTTCTATTGTATTTAATAAATACTGCTTCTCGTTTGCTATAATTTCAACTTAAAATACAACACGTCATCGAATCAAACAAACTCTAAAACTCACCATGAAAGATTTAAACGCTTTGTATTGTGACGCAACCAAGCGTTGCGTCTTTTTTGTTCGACGTCCGACGTAGAATGGTGGAGCCGTTTAATGATTTGAAATTAATGCGCGTTCTGCTGGCGATCGACAGTAAACGTTTGATTATTGAGCAACAAAGTGAAACTCGCTCTACATCGCATTTAATTTCTTTTTTCTCGACGGGAACAACCGAGAGTCAACGACCGATAACGTCCGAAGAGGTCATTTCTCGTGCAGGTCATTCCTCGTGCAGGTGAAACACGAAAAAGAAACGTCGCGATCACGTCAAGACGATTGTTGATCCCGGCGCGAGCTTTCGAATCCGAAACTCGCTTTGATTTTTATCGCGAGTGTCGCAATTGTCTTTAAATAAAAGTGAAAGCGAGAAAATGAATCAATCCAGACGATAAAAGGTTACAATTTGATTGTTTGCATCGCGGTGATGTTCGAGACATGACTCGCACTTGTCAACCTGAGCAGCTACATTCGCTCTACTCACCGCGCCAAAGCTGCAGTTGAAAAGATAATAAGACGTAAGAAAGCGCCGCACTGTCGCTGCATTTGCGGGCTTTGCATTTGCTTCACGAGCAATGCAGATTCAATTTCAACGAACGTCATAAACACCAACTTTCTGTGGCAACTTTTGTCATTTTGTTGCGTCACAATTAACAACACAGCTGTTATTAATTGTTTTGAACTCTGGCATAATAAAAGCTCTATTTTATTGAGTTATTCAGTTTGCAATTGCAGATCATCAACTGTAATTGTTTCTTAATAATGAATTGAATCACTCTTCGCTTGCGTCATATTTCAACTCCCAATGACTGCCTTACCATTCCATTCAAGGCAAACCAATAATAGAAAATTGCTTTTTTCAGAGGCAACTTTTCTATGACCATGCTATTTAACAAATGACGTCTTAGCAATGATACTGCTTAGATTTATCTTGGTGTATTGATATCATTCATTTTGAACATGGTATGCGAAAAAAACTACTGATTCGTGTATTGCTGAATGTATTAGCAAGTAACTTTTTTTAAAGCAATAAACATTTTTAGTCTCTATCTCTCTGGTCTGCATATTACTGTACAACAAACAGAGATTTTCCAAGTGAATAACAAGGTTTTGAAATTTAAGATTGAAACACAAATAGTTTTAGTTAAATTAAACTTTTATTTGCAAACTATTAAAAGTTTTCATTATTCTTGTGATTATGACTAGTCCCCCTCGTATCCTATCGCGAAATGATCGCGTTTATTTCCAACTTAAAAGCTCGCATCGTTTTCGTACAGTTCAAAATTTGTGAAGAGAGGACAATAAAGCGTCGGATGCAACTTTGCTGTTTGCAACTCCTAATTGTCACCTCACAAAGCGCTGGGGAAAAGTCATTCACCTTTCAACTCGCTGAAAAGCTTCGCTCAGGGCATGGCATCGCGACCACTTCCCTGTTCGTCGTCGTAGCGAGCGCTTGCTCGTGCTTTGCTTCCTTGTCGCACGAAACGCCTCGAGTTACGCGGGAGGTTGGAACGGTCGCATTCGCGCCGTTCACCGCGTCCTTCATTGGGGCTTTTAGTCGAGGAAGCTAAAGACCAGATTGGAAGCGCGAGCAAGTTCGCGAGCATTTTAAGCAGAAAATTCACCTAAAACGGACCGCGTCTTTTCCGTCTTCAATCACGTGACTTTGCTACTACCAATCAGAGATGATGCCGTTATCAAAACCTTTCACCTGGCACGGGGAAGCGGTGTTCCCCGTTGAAGTTGCCAAACACGTCCACGGCCCCGAGCAGTCATACCTGTCACCAGGAGGAAACAGGTGCCACTTTCCTCGTGAGTCGGTTGCTGGCCAAAACTGACTTGCTTTGCCAAAACGTGAATTTAACTTTTTAGTTTTTTTTCATATTTTACTTTAAGTGACGACATAATGGTGGGTTTTGAATAAAACACTGTAGTGTTGCCATGCCAACTTCAATATGCATAAGTATACGATTGCACAAATGTGCAAAAGATTGCAGGAAAAAATTTAGTCTATTTAGAGTTCGCTTTACATTGAAATTAATTTTTTGTAGTAGAATCATAAAGTTTATTCCCGCGGACAGCGAGTTTGCGAGATCGGTTGTTATGTTTATTGAACGATGTCTATTCTTGCATATTGCCAGTCACATGCCTACAGATACAAACAAAGAAATTTCTAGTCCAATCTCAAGTCAATTGGAAACGTGGTAATACACTAAAGGTGTTACTTTTAATTGATGATGCCGATGAAGACTGTTTTTTCTGTTTTGAACTTTTATTCTTTTAATTTTTGGACTTCTACAAAGAGTGTTTAAACACATTGTTAAGTGACTGCTATGCTTCCAAATAATATCATTTGTTAGCAAACCTAAGTAAAATCAACGATCATATTCGAGTTGATATATTTTTTAAAGTCCTTTTCTATTCTCTCACTTTAACCAAAACATGAGACTGCAGTAATAGTTTATTGGCAAGATACTGCATAAATTAAAAAAAAACATTTTATTCTAAACTTTTACATATTTTCGTTTTTCTATAACTATTTTTTCATCTCCGATAATAAGCTTTATCTTCGCGCGCCATTTTGTTTCATTAAATAGTTTGTAGTTTTTTGGCTTTTTTTAATTTTTTGTCTCGAATAGAACTCTCCCAAATAAGCTAGCTCTTTGCATAGCATCAATAAAAACCAATATTAAAAAGTTTTAATTTGAAATAAAATATAAAGGTGAAGTTGTTATCTAAAGTTTACTTTTCTGGCAGATTTAGGTGGTGGCACTTTTACGAATAAAATTTTTAACACCAACACTAACAGTGAATTTTCAATTTTTTGAAGTCTTCTGATCTCTTCTACATAAACTGTTGCGTCACAGTTCACTGTAAACACAGCCTATAGTTATTTGTTACATATCGTGTACCTCTTACCCTTCAAGCAAAGTAATAGATTTAACCCAAATAAAAAAGAACAAAATTAAACGACGCACCATAAAACAAACTTAACATGAAAAGCAACTTTTAAAAAATATTTCCAGTAAAAATTTACGCACGCTCCAAAAAAATAAAACCGAAACCCTTTGCTCTTAACTAGTCTAAACATAAAGTGGAAATAAAGCTCGTCGAACTAATACCTGAACATCATTTTTAGGGGCGCGCTTGACAATCTCTCAGGCACACTTAGCTAGCAAGCACTAGTTCAGCTGTTAATTTCTTTTCCTACTTTCTGCGTGAAAGATCCGAATTCGATTCGCATCAGAAAGGCTTGTGGCCATTGCTGAAATTCGTTGCGGGTAACCGTAACTTGTAAAACGTTTTGTTGCGCTGGATGTTTGGGGACATTACGGTGAAGTTGAGATTTTTTGCTGATGTTGGGACGGTCATATTGAAATCGGGGTATGTTTAGACACGCTGTTGAGATTGAAAACTTGAAATGGCGATATCCAAGTCAAGCAAAAAGTTTAGTTTGGTGAACTTAATGAAAAAGTGTTTTTTAAGATTATATTTCTCGGTTTGAGTTGTGATTATGATCGTTGATGGCGTCAGCAGAGTCTTGCGTTCAATTATCATCCAGGTGAAATCTGACACAGCATTTTCTACAGTTTCCTACCGAAGCGAGAGTTCAACACAAATGACTGTTCTCCTTTGCAATGCCGCAAAGCTGCGGAACAGGCATTGCAGTTGCCTTGCCACTTGAATGCGGTTGCTATGCAGAGGTTTTAACATTTTAAACTTTTTTCGTATCAAACAAAAAAAATAAATTGTAAATAAAAATTGTTTGTTCTTAAACGTTTTAAATTTTTAGGGTTTAAAGCAATATTAAAAAACGTGGTCAACTCCAAAAAAGTAATAAACGACGCCAAAAAAGTGGCATGTGAGATGAAAAACTTAACGTTAATTATAAAATCAGATGTGAAACGTTTTAACAAAAAAAAAAAAAAAAAAAAGAAAAAAAACAACTTTCAATAAAATTTTTATTGACTTTTGTTAAAGCTTTAGTTGGTGTTGCAATTCAAGAGCTTGGCCATATAAAAGTATATGCTTAATAAAATTGAACATGATTTCAGTTTTTATTTGTTGAAGCCTTTTTTGTCACTGCAAATGAGGTTTAAGCATTGAAAGAAAAAGCAATAAAAAGTATGTTTGAATTAAATAATTTTTTTATGGAAAGTTTTTACTAAAAGCTCTATTTACTTCTATAGTAGCAAAACATTTTATCTTAAAGAGGTTCTGGGAAAGCACACAATGCACCTAGGAGTGGGAATTTGTAAAGTGACTCCGGAAACAATAAAGAAACCGGCTTTAGTTTGGTTATAAGATATGGGGACAATTTGAATGGAATATCACTTAAAGACGTAACTTTCCTGGTTATTGTTTAGGAATAATAACGCATTATTTGGTTCATAGTCGGATAGCTGCGACTGCAGTTGCAGTACCCGCAACACCAAATTTTATCTAAAAACCTTTAGAAACTATTGCGTAAAATTCCGCTGCGTCAACGAAACGAGTCAAAGATAAAAGCTTTATTTTTGAAAAAAACTGACGTCATTGCAAATTTTGCAAATTGATAATAATTCATCAGGACTCACATACACAACGGCACACACTCACTCACATTCGTACACACGCACGTACACATGGCGAATACAATTTAGCACAAGACAATAAAAAGGAAAAGATGATTTTTAAGTTCGAAATACAAGACGCATGAAAATAAGCCTACATCAGTGCTTTTGTTCAACGTATTTTCAATATATTAATAGTCCCGGGTTCGAGTCCCCAGCAGTGCGCGGCGAATTCACTCCAAGTTTTTAAATAAAAATTGAAACAATGCAGATCATTCAGTCACTAAGCACCAAAATAGGGGGCCGGCCCCCCCAATAAGACATTGGCACTTGGCAAGAGTCGGCACTGGTTGCTGTCAATTTGGGACTTGAGATTTTCGCACATTGGATAAGCGGCCGTTGTGACATCACACGAGATCGAATGAGGAGGTAATTGGTTTTTGCAGATGGGGGACGGACTTTGATTGCCTAAATAAAAATAAATTATAGTATGAATGAAACAACAAAGAGACGAAGATCCATTATGCTTAAAACAGCGTTATTGTCGCGACTTTAATAATCAAAAATTAATTTTTTTGAAAAACCGCCATGGAAACTGTCCTACAATTATTACTTAAATTCTACAAAGATTTCATTGCTTATAAAACAATATGTGCTATTATAACACTATAATAACTTCTAAAACAGATTATCAAAGTGCGATAACTATAAACCAAACGTCTTCTAACCTTGACTTTTCTCTTCTTTCTCGCTTTTCCAGCCAAAAGCGTTGGGACCGAACTTGTAGACCAACCTTCGTCCGTCGACTCTTTCAAGGATTCCTCGGTTGTAGTAATACCTGCAACAGATAAGTTTTCTGATAAATCCTCCTACAGAGTGATCTTAGTAAAACAATGAATATGAATCGGAAAAGATCGAAAAGTATTGCCCAGTATGACTGATGTTGCAGTGCGTGATGTTTTTTGTCAATGCTTTCTTGTTTATTGAGGTTGCTGGAAAGCAGCCAAAAAACTAATTGCTCAAAATCTATTTTAATTGCAGTTACTATTCATGTCTTTACTCAGAGAATTCCAAAAATATTTTCTGGTTTCGCAGAGCTGAATTTTTAAAGTTGTATGTTTTATGTCACAATGCAAAGTTTTCATTAGAAACTTGGGGATAGGTTTTGTCTAACTAACTAAAGTGTTCCAAATAACTCAACAAAAAGAAAGAAAGTTTTTGGCAAAAACCGTTCAAATAAAAACTCAAAAGTTCGAGCTTACCTCATGGCCCTGCTCAATTTCTCATAGGTCATTTTGGGATTTTGTTTTTTTCTCCCCCACATTGACGCTACAGTGTCTGACTTTACAAATCGGAAAACTCCCGCTTGGCGGTCCTCCCACTTCATCAAGGAGGGGCAATGCTTGGGTTCCAGTAGTATATCACGAATAAACTCCCAAAGATGCACGCATTTCTCTGAAAATATAATAGCAAATTATTAAGCAAAGTATGACTTTTTGTTGAAAAGAAAGGTTTGTGTTATAATTTATTTCTTGGTCAATACAACATTAAAAATTGAAACTAAAAGTTTATGATAAAATCTTTATTGTTTAAAGTTTCTTTAAAATCCTCATTAAATCGAGTTGACTCACCTTTGTCCGCTTTTCTTCTCCTCCGGGAACGATTTCGCTTTTTGATAGTTTTGTTTTGATTCGTCCGTACCGGGGCGCATGTAGTCGTAGCAGTCATTTTTGTCTGAAAGTTGTTGGAACTCGCGACATCATGCTCGTTGGCGATTGGCCAAGTCTCGACTCTGTTTTGAGTGCACTCAAGTTTAACGGTTTCCATAGTATTGGATGCGTATTCGTCGACAGAGTTTGAGTACAGTCTGTTCGATGAAATAACTGAAATCGAACCTCTGGAGCTAACGTGGTAGGGAGCTTCCATGTTTAAGAAGCTCGACTCTGCAATAAAAAGAATAAAAATCAGTTGCTCCATGGACAGAACGTATGGAATAAATTGAGGGTTATTGCAATTAAAGTGCACATAGTCTAGTTACCTTGTGTATTCGGGAGCAGTAGTTCGTGCATCTTGGATGTTAATCCAAATAATGAAGGATCATCCTGACCAAATAAAATTTTTTTACTTTTAAATTCAAACAGAAGAATTTTCCCAAGAATTATTGTTTTTTACAAAAAATTAAAAGATTTTCAATGTTACTTTAATGTTACTTTAAAATATTCAAAACTACTATCAGCTTCCTTCAACCTTTAAATAAGATTTAAAGCTTTTCCTCGCGCTTGCCCGCTTACCTGCGAGTTGAGGTTGTTCAGCTTTGGATCAAAGGATTTAAATTCACTAAACGGAGACACCACGGAGTCGGAACTGTAGAATCCGCTTTCCGTGTCTGAAGTGCATTGAAAATCGGATTCACGACAACAACCTTCGCTAGATGGCACTCTTTCTATTGGGATGTTCGAATAATTGGGAAAGTTGGATTGTTGTGTAGGGGGGTACTGCTGAACGTAAAGGTTGGGAGAATTGATTGAATCAAAAAGAGAAGGGTCTCCTTCGGGAACTTTGTTTAGGGGAACGTTGTGATTTCGAGGCATGTCGCTGCCAAAGTACATGTTTTCGGTAATCATGTCATCAATGATTTCACTCGAAAAGTGATCCGTTGGTGAACAAACAGTTGGTTCTGAAACACAAGAGTGTTCAAATCAAACTTTTTTTTACTCACCGTATTTGATTTGAACATCGTTGTTCAAACAAGAAACTAAACAAACAAGGAATCAAATTGAAAGTTTTGATTTGCACAAGCGAATGTTATTAGTTGTGCAAGAGTGATGTTCATTAAACTGTTTGTAACCATTGCTTTCACTTTCCACTATCACTTGCTTATGTTCTAGCAGATGTTCAACACGACTGTAGTTGACTTTATTCTGCTTATTAGTTTCGATTTAAATTTTGAACATATTTACACACCATCAAAAATGCCATTTCCCCCACTTGGGTAGGAAGCCATGGACGAGTATGGATCCCAGGTTTGTTGATACGGAACGTTGTAATACGGTGGCTGAAAAAGACCAGCAGCTTCGCCTTGCATCTATAACAAAAAATCATTATAGTCACACAAGTGTCATTGTGACGTACTTGTTGACGATGTATTTATTCAATAAATATATTGTTTGAAAAATTTTTTTTGAGAATATATCGGTAAGAAAAAATTTTCAAAATAGATTTTGGAAACTATTAATCCTGCCATAAATAAAAACTTTTCGGAAACTAATAGCAATTTTATAAACCTATATTCATGAAATATTGCAAAATATTGTGAAAGTTAATGACAGCAGTTTGTGTTACTCTTTCGGCTTATAGAACTCCGACAGCCCCTTTAGTAAAAGCTGTTTTTAATATAAATATTAAGTTTTTAAAAACTTTTACTGATCCAACCTCAATGCAAATAAAATAAAAAATTGTTTTGATGTGAATATAAACTTACTTTGCTGAGTTTTCAAAAAGTTTTTTGTAGACTTGAAAAATACTTTTTAAATTTTTATCAATATAAATTTTTCGAAAACTAAAAAATACAAACATTAAAACGTAAATATTTGTTTCGTTCACATTTACTTTTTCTTTTTAACACTTCGTTATAGCGACTCTAAGAGCAAACTCAATCTCATCTTAATCTTTTAATACAAAGTAAAGTTAAACTGCAGTTTTTATGAAAACTTATTCAATTTAAAAAAATTCAAATACAAACAGCAGTATCGATAAGACTGAGCTCTCGTGGAAGTCTATTTTAATATTTCCTTTGCTCTTTATCGTTTTTGCAAATAAAAGACTAAAGCCTGTACTTCCTCCCACTCGCTCGATTGCGCCCCCTCATATTTTGCACCTGAGTTTAGCATGCACGAGACGCTACTGAATCAAAGGCCTCCAGAGCTGGTTCTTATAACTTCATATAATCATGTGTTGAGTCAATGAGGCAACGTCACAATTAAATGACGCACTGCAACTAAGCTGCATCGACTTTAGCTTAACTGCTTTCGTTTTTATCATCAATAAAAATAAAGTTTGAAATATGTAGTCGAATTTTTTTGGGATAATCGGTTAATTGATTTGCTTTTCCTTTTTTTTTTTTAAATAAGTAAGTGCAAAATGCTCCTTTGCATTTTAGTTTTGATTAGTATTTTTTTAAAAACGAAGAACAATGGCTAATAATAAAAAAAATATTCTTAAAAGAAATTACAATATTTACCCAAACAAATTCTTATGATGATGAAATAAAGATCATAGAAATGTTTGATTAAGGGAATCTTGATTGAAAATTTGGTCGATGAATAGCAAACTTTTGACAACTTTGTTTTTATTAAATCGCGATTTGTCTCGTATCGCCTGACCGTGGATCCAAAGTTCAAACTAAATGTGCTCATAGCCGTCAGGAATTGCATGTGCTTTCAACCTTATTTGCGTTTATTTTTTTATCATATTCGATTCATAATTAATCCCTTCAAGTTGAATGTGTTTTTAGTGGATTCAAGTTGCGCGTGTATTGACAGTCAGTTTGAGTTGCATTTGTGTTGACAGTGGATTCGAGAATCTTCTAAATTAACAGACCAATAATCACCACAAACACAACCCTGCTTAGAAAACCAACGTGGGGATACTGCTACACCATGCTATTGTTCTTTTCAAAGAGATGACAACGCGTGAAATAAAACCCACGCAAATCAACTCGAAGCGCGATTCCATTCTTTTTCGCTTTCCGGTTGATCTTCCGTTTGCAGTTCGTGTGACTTCATAAAAACGTTTGACTCTGATGTCACAATGTATAAATTATTTTTACTACAACAATTTCTTCTGCTCTGTTTTTACCGCCGAAAAGTCTAAATAAGAAGAAGCGGTTTAAATGACGTCATACGGCGGCAAGTGAATTCAACAAATCGAGTTTGCACAGCACGGCCTCGTGGGGGTTTTTCAACCGCCATCTCCAAGATGCTTTAGCTTTCATTTCATCTTTATATATATTTATCTTCCTGACTCACAGGAAAGCGTCGGAGGCGCTATACTTCGGGCAATGGTCACGTGATTACCCCGACCTTTATTTAGGAATATTGCTGTCCGGTTGCAATTTTTTACATTTTTTTCTTTTTAAGTTTTATAGAGATATGACTGCAATTTAGAACTGCTTGACAAGACAGTCAAGCAGGGGAAAATGCCGTAAAGTGTCTATCTTAAGAACACAGCCTGATTGTGCGAGTAGGTTTAAACCGCCATCAAGAAGAAATTGCTTTTTATGACAATCTCGACCACGCTGCCGAGATTGTCATAAAAAGCAATTTCTTCTGAGCAACGCTTGTTTCGGCCCTATCAATAAAATAACATTCTGCAGAAAGACAGAAATTATATAAATCGTTTTTATTTTATTGTTAATTGTAAAAATGACAAACCGTTTTTCCGCTTCACAAAAGCCGCTCATAGAAAGAGGGTTTTTTCCAACATGTTTTTAACATTTTATTATTTTTATTTTATCTATTTTATCTCTATATTTATCTTCCTGACTCGCAGGAAAGCGACGGAGGCGCTAATACATAAGGTAGGCAATTACCTCGACCTGCTTCCGGAGATGCCAAGATATTGCTGTCCGCTTGTAATTTAATAGAGATATGACTCTAATTTAGAACTGCTTGCCAGGACCACCAAGCAGGGGAAAGTGCCATAAAGTGTCTTTCCCAAGTACACAACAGAATGGCGCGAGTGGGTTTTGAACCGAGACCGTGTTGGTCACGAGCCTGGCGCTCTAACCACTCGACACGCTGCCGTCACTCAACATGTATTGTCAATGTCAAAAAAATGCCCAGTTCTATTATGAAAATACTTGAATCCGCTACGTTTGGCTCCCAAGCTAAAAGCGAAGCTCTTTAAACTTTGATTCCACTTAAATATGCAGATACTTTTTTACTACGGTAAACGAAAAAAACACCTTAACCATGTTTATGTTATTTGATTTTCTTTTTAAATCAGAAATAAAACACCAAACTTCGCAACTTTAAACAGAATTCAATTTAAAGTTAGATCAAGCAAAGAACTGAAAGTTAGTTATTTACAGTAATTTCTTACATTAAAAAAAAAAGGTTTTTTCTTTTTACCACCGTAAACCAAAAAAGGTCTCAATCAAATTTATGTTATTTGATTTTTTTTAAATTATAAATAAAGCACCAAACTTCTTAACTTTAAACAGACTCAATTCGTAATTGGATCGCACAAAGAACTGAAACTTAGTTATTTACAGCATCTTTTTAAATTAAAAAAAAGTATATAACCTCCTATCTACCATAGATGCCGTCAGTAATGTCCAAGTGGTGACGACAAAAAGCTGTTCCATTGCATGTAAAATAAACTGACAATGATTAGCGCTGCCATTAATATTAGTCTTAAAATTGATCGCTGAAGATTTAGGTATGACGTAGGAAATCTATGACGAAGAAATAAATTTCAATGATACTTGACTGACGGGGCGATCACGCTTTCAAGTTTTCCCAAAAATTTTTTCTCGCTCAATCTAAAAAAGAGGTCTTAAAATTTTTGAAGAGAAAAGTATGTTGAACAGAATTTGAAAATAGAAAGTGGAACAATTGGGATCATTCTTCGAGGCTTTTGTCTCACACTTTTTAAGAGAAATCGTCAGAATGAAAAAGAAGTCATCCGAAAAATAATAAGGCGAGCTCGCATTGGTCCAGAGTGATTGAACAACAAAAAGAAAAAAAGCTGAACAAGTTTCAGGATATAAACAAATCTTTTTGAATACTTAACTTTCAAAGGAATAACTAAAGATATTACTCTTTTGAGTTAGTGTTTGTCCTAAATCTATTTTTCTTAAAAATCTTTTCCCTATCGCAAGCGTTGGTGTCAAAGATCGTAAATAGTTGATTTTCTTTTGGTGATCGATGTAGATCAGCATACAGATTCTTCGTTATTTTTGAGATACAGAAGATGATTTGGAATAAAAAAAAGAAATTTAATTATTTAAGTTGCTTTTAAAAATTGATTAATTGCAATGGCCCCTTTAAACTGATTTAAACCGAAAAACTTAATGCTCTATTTTGCACAGTGCGCCAACAACTTTTTTAAAAATTATTTATTTAGTGATTTTTTTTAAGGCAAAACAAAGGCGATAACTAAAAGACAACAGAATCTACCTTAAAACACACCAAAGTTTATAGATTTTAAAGCTGAACTAGATTGAAAAAAATTATATAAAGAAATGGTTTAACTGAAAATTCCTTGACTAAGTGTTTTCAAAAAGTACAATGACAACTTTTTGAATACGAGTGAAAAAGTAACACATGATTCACAAACTCAAGCAACAAGTGAAAAACTGAGAAATTGCCAAAATTATTTGCTAAAAAAAATAGTAAACATAGTCGAGTTTGTTAAAAGTATGCCAAGCAAATGCTGGCTTGTGCTTTGAGGTATTCTTTGAGATGCTTCCTTTTTGCAGGGTTGTTTGTGCTCTAATTGTTAAATGTACTTCGATGCTCTGCGGCGCCTTTAAGAGAGAAAAGGCCTAGCTGTGCGTAGACTTGCGATTCGTGCCACAGCCATGGAGTTCAATGCAATTAAGTCTGTTGATGATTACACATAGCAGTTTTTGTGACGTGACACAGACTACTGGTTGGTAAAAAAACATTGGTTATACTCTAAAAATCAAATATGTAAACCGCAAAAAATGACGTCACTGTCTATAAATATCGCTTCAAAAGTGCAAATTACCAAAAATCACGTTAGTGTCTGTAAAACATTGTCCTTTCTTCTTTTGTCTTACCCATTTCTTCTCGAACCTTCATTTTTAAGAAAAGAACAAAAATTGTGCTCTGAAGTTGACTGAGTTTTTATAAATCGCACAAGCTTTTGTGATAATTATTTTTTAGTCACAAAAATAAAACAAGAGAAAAGGTTTACATTCGTATGATTTCAATCAACTGATCAGCTAGATATAAATGTGCTTAATCGATTGCCCACCGATGTATTGTTAAAAATAAAGTTAAAAATAGATTTTATTGCTAGATCTTAAAGTATTAGTTTCTTAAAAAAGCGAAGTCATTTGGTGACGGCGCTTCGCTTCTTAGCTGCACTTCTGTTTCTAGCATGATAAAAAAAAGAAAAAACAACGTACAAAGCAATTTTCTCTACAATTCAAAGAAGAAAATTTGAAATTTTAACTTTCATTTATTTTACTTAAAAATAGTTTTAATTTTGTTTTAAAGCATATTTGCATAGGTCTACTACGCGAGTTTTAGAAGCGCCTGAGCGTTTGACTAAATTACACAAACTGAAAGCAAACACTACATCAACCAAAAAATGTCATTGAATTCGCAGTTTAATATTGCGCAGCTTCAAATGTTACGCTTTTTGAAGGGGTCAACAAGATCTCTGAACGTCATCCAAAGTTGTAACTTTTGATTTTTAATGGAGGTAACTTTTGCAAAATCTAATTTATTTAAGCTCTTGTTTTTACTTTGGTTTTCATCTTCGAAAAACTCCGTTTTTTATAAAGTTCAAGAAAAAGGCGTGAAAACAAGCCATGGCCTGCATCAGACTGTACGACATATGACGTCACATGATCGAACGGCTTCCTCCATAAATTTTTTCTAATATGCTTCCAAACTTTATAGATATTTTTCTATAAATTGCAGAGCGGAAAAAGAATGAATGAGTAACTTAACATATGAGACATTTTAAAATTCTTATTTAGATAAGTCTTGTCTATAAATATGGTTTAGTTTCCGAGATTAAAAATAGTGAATGGCAAAGCTGTTTCCAGATTTTTCGAAAACAAAATGTTGTTTTTATGCAAAACCATAAACATTAGCCAATCGCTAACTCGAAGCCTCAAAAAGAAAGCAGCGCGTTGCTTCAAGAAGGTTTTGGTTTCGATTTTCTCCAAATACGGCGCCCTCGAAGCTCTGATTTGTTTCACGAGTTTCTTCGCGGCTCTTCGATGCAAATAAAAAGCTGTGAGAAGAAAACTTTTGTCTAATTCGAGTCATGTGGATTGCACGCTGCTATGACGTGATAGACGAAGCGTGAACCGGAGCGACCAGATTGCTGACCAGCCGCGAGGTCAAGTGATGGGACGAGAGCTGGTTAGTTTTCAAGGTGAATGGAAAAAGGAAGTCTATACTTCCGGTAGTGTCTATGCTTGAATGTAAACGATCAAAAGCGGGCTGCTCGATAAATCTTTTGTAAATGCAAAATCGCGTAAATGCGAAACAAATTAGAGCCACCTTATGATTGTATTCACCCGTAAACTTATGTCGTGATAATTATCATTCATTGACTCGTTTCAGCATTGTGATATCACAGAGAATCACAGTCTGAATTTTGTGACCGCGATTTGTCATAGGAAAAGCTGAAATAGGTAATCAAAGCCCCATTCACGCCGCGGTCTTTAGGTTTTACTTTCGACGGCTGCAGCGTTCGCGTAACAAATTTGGATGTGAAGATTGACAGAAACAGCCAGTCATCCGGAAGCAAAATTTAATGGGAGTGCAGACAAGTTGAACAAAAACAGTTCAATTAAAATTAATTTCAAATTTTAAGACAGCCTTTTTTTGATTTTTTTGATTCATTGATATTCATATTTTTTTTTTTGCGTTTGATTCTCAGACCCGATGAGCTTGACGCATTGGAAGCTTGGCAGAAATGTTACGATTCCACTTAAGCAACTATTCCTCCTGGCCCCCTCCAAGATTAGCGGCAGAATTGTAACATGATTTCTACTAGGAGCGAGATAAAAAGGTCTCAGCCAGATCAGCGGCTTCTAATTTGTTTGACATTTTAAGGGACGGTGTACATGATGGTAATTGTGACGCAGTGCTTCTCAACTTTTTTGCGCTTGCGTCACACTTTGAGACCTTTTTAAAACTCGCAACACACTTGGATTAGAGTACAAATCTTGATTTTTGTCCAAAAAAGCAGTTTTCTCTAAAAAAGAGGGTCTCCACTTTGAGTCTGCCTCGTATTTCGTGATTTTCGTCCCGAAAAAGTAGTGACCGCTAAAAAAAGGTTGCGGGGCAATAGACTAACGTCTTTTAAAAACTTTTGCGACACACAGCGAGTGAGTATGAGTGAGTAGAAAAATGATTTTTTAATGTTGACGAAGCAATCCGACGTTGCAAGGGCGTCCGAGGTTGAACAGAAAAAACCTTCCATAAATCATCCATTCTCAGACG
The DNA here is from genome assembly GCA_963680785.1 of Diplosoma virens. NCBI lineage: Eukaryota > Metazoa > Chordata > Ascidiacea > Aplousobranchia > Didemnidae > Diplosoma > Diplosoma virens. The sequence goes on along the minus strand of OY796880.1, from coordinate 77,294,908 downwards.
AACGCTGCCTGTCAGCAACTGCAACAACTTCATTTCAACCGGGGAACATCGCCATTCATCAAACGTAAATCGAATGAATATGAACTCGATTAATGAGACAATAAAAGCTAATCGACGCAGAGTGCGCGTAAAGGACGTGACTTCCGGTTACCGAGCTCCGGAAGTAGACGATTCTCTTTCGACGTGCGCTATTTTTTCTTGCAGGTAGATGACACGATCGAAAGTTACAAAATGAGATATTTCGTCTGTTGTTGGGTTTTTCATTGAAACTTAAATTAAAATCTAGTTCTTTAAAAGTCGGGTCTGGAAAGAAAAATTCGTTCTGTGAATCACAATTGCAATTAAACTAATTTTCGATTGTAAAAGCTTGAAAATATAAAGATTTTAGAATATATGAACTAATTTAGTGACAATATGCTAAAGTTTTAACTGGCAGTATACATATATATATATCTTCGTGTTGTTTAGATGTTTGCTTTATATGGCTTGCTTATTTTTGTTATCAGTATTCATTAATTTTGATACTTAGAAATGTAAGTCCAAATTTTTAACGTTTTTTCTGGTTTTAAACAGATCTTATTAATTTTTTTGCATCAATCTTAGATATTCTTCTGTAGTTCACCCTGTATTAAAAACTTGATGCAAACCTTTACGTGGCCGCTAACAATGTACAAACCGTGAATATTCAGACATGGGATGAGAAATGACTCAAGTAGCGAAAAAAATAACGAAGTGCATTTTTTAACAAAGATTTAACAATTTACCGCTTGCTAAATAATTTAAAGAATTTAATTTGCATTTTTTCCAACATGATACTACATTAAAAAGTGCTTTTATTCAAAATTGATTTGAAAGAAACAATAATTAAACATGGTGTTTATTACTTTGATTTTTTTTTTTTTTTTTTGCTACTAAATAGAACCATGTTAACGTGTGCAGTTTATTTTATGTAGCTGCGACTAATAAAGTTTCAGTACATTATCACGGAGGTAGTTACGATCACGATCTAATTTCTGATACTTCTATTTACAATGTTGATGTATAGAAAACATAATCAATTAACTATGATCAATGTGAATATACAACCAAGGTGGACCACTTTGTCATTTTCTCATATTATTAAAATTTTCATATCCGATTCACAGTTTATCGGTATAGTTAGCGCAAAATATGTCATAGAAAATTCAAGTGATCTCACAATCAGTTCGCTCGAAGTCGCTCCATTTGAACAATTGTCGCCACGTATAAAAATGTCTTTGAATCCTCAATATCATCTGGTTCAGGGTGTCCAACCATTTGCTCGTCACGGGCGAAATTTTGGTCTCTAAGTTCATCACGGGCCGCAATCCCTGAAACAATCAAAGTGATGTTGTCATGCAAGTTTGTACAAAAATTTCCGTCTCCAAAAGACGTGTTTTCTAAAAAAAAAGGTTTCCCATTGGATCAACAAGTTTTTTGTAATTTTTGTCCCCAAAACTAAGCGTTCTCTAAAAAAAAAATACTTGACATTGAATCAGCGAGTTTTTTGCAACTTTATTTTGTCGCTAAATTAGTGCTTTCCGAAAGCTTTTGCAGAACATTTCGGCATCTCTCGCGCAACACAGATTGTGGAGATTTAAATGCACTGCAATAATTTAACTTGATGGAGTGTCTGATTAAAAATTCCTTTTCGGGCCGCACCAAAAGACTTCGAGGGCCACATGCGGCCCGCGGCCCGCAGGTTGGACCCCTCCGATCTAGTTAAAGCGACCAGCGAGTTCTAACAATTTTGAAAAGTGGCGCAAAGAACTTGGGTCGCTATTTTAAATTTGTGATTCTAAATCATTTTGTTTTAAGCTTTTAGTTTTTAGATTTATTAAGTTTGTTCGAAAAAGCAAATGCAGAAATCAAGATGCAATATTTTTATTGTTTATTTTTTAAAGTCCACTCAAAACAGACGAACGAAAAACTCCAAACACAAGCCTCCCTTTCTCGGTGAAAACCTGAACTGCAGACTCATCAGCATATTGGTGTTTTGTTTCGTCGACGTCATTCCAGATATGGCGAAACACGTGAAACCATGTTATATGAAAGTACAATGTTGGCGTCGAATGCAGCATTTGCACAATGCGTGGCATGGCGGCAGCCTGAGAGTTCACCGCTTGCGAAAAAGAATAGCTTTCGTGTTTCACTACTTTCTTTTTTACACATGGCACGCAAGCAGCGGTGAGCGACGTGCACAAGAATAGATCTTGTTTCTAATTCACACCCCCTAATTCCACGAATATCGTGCAAATTGTAACTAAAGAAGCATCCAATTGCAGGGCCGGCTTGGTGTGGCTTGCGCGCGGAAGCGTCAATGGAAGTCACTTGCTGACTTGTACCGACAACGACAAATTTTTGTTTCAGTTTTTAAAGTGCTTTTGAGAAGAAAAAATAAAAATAGAAACATTTGAACAATCGCTCATGCCACGAATAATAAGAAAGATGGCGAATTTTATAATAAAATTAATTTTCGAACTTAAAATGCATTGGTTCTTATTTGATGCTTTTTATGGTATTTTAGAGTAAAGTATACAAGGTTTTAGATACAATAACTAAAAGTATTTTAGATAATTATTACAAGTAAACTATTTGGCCAGCCGAGAATTTAAAAAAAATTTGACAATCAATTTTAATCGGGTGTAGTTCACAATCCCAAATGACGAAATTCTGAATGTAAAAATTTTGAAAATCAGAATCACGAATATCAGAATCTCGAATGACAAAAATCCGAACGTTCATAATACCAAATGTCGAAATTTTTAATTTTAAGCGACAAATAAATGTATTATAAGATTAATATTTACATATGTGTAACGACCACAAAATATTCTCCATTTAGGTTTCATTGTACCAATGGACTAGATTTATTTACAATAGGAAAAACCCCAACCCCAACCCTATCTTATCTTAATTGTTTTAAATCTATCTTAATTCGTTATCTTGAAAATATTTTGTAAATTCTTTTTATTTTTATATGCTCGTTTTTAATTTTTTTTATGTTTAGAACATTCGGGTCTTTGGCTTCAGGGATTTTGTCATTCGGGATTATGAACGTTTAAAATTTTGAGTTTTAGGATTCTGAGCATTCGGTATTTTGCCATTCAGGACTTTGAATCATCATCTTCCTCTCCAAGTTACTTTACTTTTATCCAAGATTTCGAGAGGTAATTATTGTGAAGTGCTTTCCACGAAACTTTAGTTGATTAGTTCCTTCGACGACGACACCTATGTTACGACACAGAGGTATGCGGACCAGAACAAAGAGAGATACAATTACGTTTTTCTTATTTAATGTACAGGTACTGTATATAACTAATAAAGTTGGAAGGTTACTTGGTACTTGGAAGGTAGATATAAAAAACCAAGCGATTTAAAACGATAAGCACCAGATTCGAGTTTCGTTCTTGTTAAAGCTCGTCAGTAACGCATATCTCACTGGGATTCACACCAGCTAAATGCTTTCCGACACGGAGTAGACAGCATCACTAACCACATAGTTGTACAGCAATTCCACTTCAAGTAACCTAAAAGTTATTCCCGGATTTACCGTGCAAGGAATCCATTAAATCCACAAGGCCGCGCCTCATGATCGGACTTACCCGACAAGCGTTAAATGTCGCGCTTACTCTCCTAGAGCTTTATTTAATACTGCTGACAAATTGAACAAGGATTAAAAATTGTATTTTTTTATTCTTGACTAAGTTGCATAACGTTCTATAATTTGATCAAATGCGAACTTAGTTTGTGGCCATTTAACAGTGAAGAACCTAATCACCTCGCTTGATGTTGAACTGATTTTTCTGGGCATATTAAAAACAATAAACAATAACTTCAATTTATAAAAGTTATAACACTAAATCTACTACTGCAGATAATAAGATTTTGGAAAAATTAAGCAAACTCTTGCAATGTTGCAATGGATAGTTTTTGAGGAGGAAAATTTGTAGCTGGAGAAGTTTGTTCCTTTTTTTTATTTGATTACTTCTAAGTTTTTGATAAAATGGTGGTTATCTTGTTTAGTTGATTATGATTGGTACAGCACAACGAATTTTTTAAAAAAATTTATTTAAAAGTTAGTTTACATCATGGATTTTTGATTAAAAGAATTTTTTATTAAAAAAATTTTTTTTGTATAAAACTCTTTTAAACAAAAAGGACAAAACAAAATAATTGCAGCTGAGAAATTTATTACAAATTTAACTACAGGAAGAAACATTGCAATACAGTATTCATTCATTATGACTCGAGAGTTCGAGCAACTGACAAAACCTAAATATTGGTCATTCGCAAAATTGCAAAAGCGTATCCTTATCATAAGTTTCCACGTGAAACAGACATTAGAGGTGAAGCAGACTCGGCGACCGAGTGGCCATCAGACTACTAATAATGGTCTTTCGCTTCACCTCGTCGCTTTTTTTTTGTTAGTGTATTTTCATTCCGTTGATTAATTGCCAATTTTGGACGCGATAAAAAATAAATACTACTACTACTACCAAGACAATGTTTACAAACTTTTTGCCAATGCGACAGATTTACAAAATCTTCGCAATCGTGCGACACGTTTTAGAAAAATATATATCAGTTCTCGCATTTCATATAAATGCCGCTACATTATTGACAAAAAAGCAGTGTTCTCTAAAAAAAAGGTCTCCAATTTGGATCTAACACAGATTTCTTGATTTTCGTCGTTAAAAAGTACTGTTCTCTGAAAAAAACAACGTCAAACATTATATTTTTGCAACACACCGAAGCCCATTTCGCAACACATCCTTTGCGAAACACTGTTCCAAAAGCAGATCTATGTTGATCATGTACTATTTACACTGTTTGTAATTTTTTCGTTTGCATCAACACCAGTTGTTGTTCTTGCTTATTAAAGATTCCTCATAATATTTTGTTGTGGTACATGCATGCTTGAAATATTTGACGATTTTTGTTTAGAAGGATTTTTTAAGTTTGTTTTTATGATGAAAAGCATCAAATTGTGTCAAAATTAAAAAATATAGCAAAAGTTTTGCTTCTATTTTAATTTACGGATTTTAGCAGCCTAAAAAACTTGTCTAGTTTGTTGGCAATTTTTTTCAGAGTATATGCACAAATACTTTTTTAATAAATTTAATCGCCTAAAAATTTATTACTCAGATAAACCATAAGTTAATATCATAAACATAGGATTTTGTTAACACGTTTCCAGAACAAAATAGACCTGAAGTAAACAATGATGTAACTAGAAATTTTTATAGGAGGAGGCCGTTTCTGATGTAATTTTATAAAATTAAAAAATTAAATTTATGAACCCTAAGTCACTTAGATCTCGGATGTAAAAGCCACTCTTAATATTTCAATCAAAAGCAGTAATTCGTGGTAATGCATAGCAATTTTTTTGTTATTTTACGTTTGATATAAATTTTTCTGGGCTGTTTTGGCCACCATCATATCTCAAAACTTTTTTATAAATAGCTACCTGGTGCGCTGCTAACCTTTTAGAGCAGTGGTTATCAACCGCCAGTCCGCATTAGCTTTTCTGCCGGTCCGCAACAATTTATTTCAATTTTACTCTTTAAGGAGGCCCTACGAGTTTAGAAGTAGAACAATGTTAAAAACCCCTCGATTTTAGGGGCCCCCTTTGAAAATAGCACATATAGTTTCAGTTTGCTGCAGAGGTTTTTTAGAGATCATTATGAAGTTGGGACGAAAAGTGGGAAATACAAGATCGATTCCAGGTGAAGACATTTTTTTAAGTAATCAAAATGATTTTGGGAGAAAAATAGCAAAATCAGAGATGAAATCAAAGGGAAGTCTTTTTTATCAATTTATTGCGTTTATTACAATTTTTTCAAACATTAAAAAGATTACCGGTTTGGCAAATTTTTTTTGATATATTACCGGTCCGCAGGCTTAAAAAGGTTGAGAACCACTGCTTTAGAGGACAGTGCAACATGATTGTAATAGTGTTTGTGTACCATGTTTTAATGGTGACGTCACAGAAACGTTTTTGGGAAGAAATTATAATTAGATTTTCAATCAAATTTTTATATTCCTTAAAGGGTTAATTCAGCCCTGATTGGCCACTGACATGAGTCAAAAAATCTTTAAAATCATATAGTGGCTGCTCCACACGGAATGTTTGCAAGTATTCAAAACAAACGTTTAGTAATAAATCAAACGTAACCAATGAAAAAATTTTCAAGTTTAAAATAAACAAAATACCAAAATCCTTCGAGGGCAAAATGAAAAAAAAAATTTAATGCAAACAATTTATTTATTTATTATACAACAAAATTTAAAAATCAATAGGTGTAATGTCTCTTTGCCCAGGCAGCGGACGTAACATATTTCACCTTTAAAACCTTCAATAGGAGTTTATAATACAACAATCCTCACTAAATTCAAAAGAAAACGTCATGTTTTAAAATCTATTGAATAAAGAAAAAGATAATAGTCAAGGAAAAGTTTTTGCAACTTTTGCAACTTTTTACAGCTACCTAAATACTCAAAATTTATTTAGTGCAATATTTTAAGCTGTGTAATATATTAATTCATTTCATCTAATATTTAACCTTTAGTAAGGCTTTAAAAGCCTATTTTATTGACATCTAAAATATAACACATTATAAATAAAATATTACAACACACAAAATACTACGTCTTTGTTAGAACTGAAAATCTCTTTCTGAAAACCCATTCGATTAACAATCATGACAACAATTAGTATGAATTGAAAAGCGCGCTTAAACGAATAATAAATTGGAACGATTGCCGAGTTCAAAACTCATAACAAGCTGTTTCCAGTACTTTTGTATTGCAGTTTTTTAATGCACGCAACTTCTGCATGCAAGCGATTTCATGTACTGTGGAACAAAGTTTTAGCATGCTACGCAAACTGTTGGCAAAAGATCGCTATTTCACCAGATAATATTAGGAAATATTCAGCATTAAATGTAAATAAATCGCTTGAGTAAATAACTGTCGATTAAAATGCTTGCGCATCAATGCAACTTTTTAGTGTACAACTTTTGCGAAAAATAAATACAAATTTTTTATCATTCCAATGCAAACAAAAACTTGCTTAGTAATAATGTGATAAACTTAGTAGAACAAAATTATAAAAACAATTCTCTACGTGACAGTTTTTTAAGTTTAACATGAAAGGGTCTTGCTGAGTGCTATTTTTTAAGCATACAGAACAGTTAAGGTTTTATGCATAAATAAGTTGGTAAGATGGGAGCTGGAATTTTACAAGAAATTTAAACAAAACAAAAGATTGTTGCATTGTGTACAATTTTGGTGATGTTTAAAGCTAAATTGAGAAAAGACCGAGGTTAAAAAAAATACAATCTCAAAAACTTTTTAGAGTGTTTTATAATTGATTTTAACCCTCTAAAAAATTCGTGCTTATTCTTTCTGTTATATCTTTTAAAACTCATCAAAGCTTTTCAATTATTTTACAAAAAAAACTATTCATGAAAGTGTACAGCCGATAAATCAACATTTAACCCAGGGGTTACCAGAATTTTTACTGCAGACAGAAGTTTCTCAGAAAAATTTTTTGAAAAAAGTTTTTGGTCTTATCTTGACTTTAAAGTGTTTTTGACGTCGGAAAAGTAAAAAAAAAAGCTTAAAATAATTTTTAATCCCGAGCCAATTCTCAACAACGCCAGTCGAAGCCCAGTTTTTGGGTTTGCCCCGACTCATGGTCGATATTTCAAATCTATCTCTTAACGTAGTTAACCTTGAACATTCCCTAATGTTTAAAGTAGAAGTTCAACATTCTTAAACCAAAGAGCAATTTTTCAGTAAAATTTCATGCAAATTGAAACGATAAAAAATATTTTGCAGTAAGCTATATCGATCTCTAGCTGATTGCTTTGGAATAACTTTCTACTACCACCTAACGACAGAAGATTTTGAAAACGTTGACAAACGCTTTACGAAAAAAGTTTATTGAGCAAATTATTTTTATTACTTCGTTCTTCTTTCTGCTATTTTTATTTCTACTTATTTTTCAAATTCGCACAAAAACGTTAGAGCAGTTATACTTTGATAATAGTAAGCCTGCTATTGCAGATGCCACGAGAGTGCTGGCCTGGTTAAGTTTTGAATTTTACTTTTACAGTCTTTTTTTCTTAAAAGATAAAACTAAAACTGCTTACTTATAGAGCAGAACAGAGAAAAGTACTATAAATGTTTTTTTAAAAGACACGAGTAGCTTTCCAACCGCGACATGTGGATTGCGTTCGAAATCAATGCAGCGCTTTTATTTTTACCTAGTCCGCTACCACGCTAACCATTTTTTCTGATTGATTACAGAATGAGTTAATTTTAACCTTCTGTCTACCAACGGGTCCAATGGACCCATTTCATTTTTATCAAACGTTCTTTACCATAGTTTAAACATATCTAATTCTTAGTGGGTACAATGGTGCAAGTGACAAATATTTTCTTTGGTAAACCAAGGGTTAAATAGCCTACTTCAGAACAAATATTTTGTTGCTTCTGCTTGGTAACGATGCTTTTGATATAGGAAATAAGTTTCTTGACGCTGCGCTCTTTTTAGTAATATTTAATCAAAACAAGAATAAAATCATTACCGGTATTTTAATTTTTTCTCTTGGTTCACAGACATATTTCTATTCAAAGGCTGAACACGTTGGGTTTGTACAAACATTTGATAGCTTTAGCATTATTAAATTAAACAAATTAACAAGGCTATTTTGCCGTAATGTTTCGCGGTAGATGTAGAGTCCAACATTCGAAGTACTCGAGTCAACAACCTTTGAATCCACTAAAGCTTGTAATCCTTTCAAATCAAAGCTCACCCAGTTTTCAGTTTTTTCGCGTTTAGTTATAAACGAAACTATGTCCACGAGTTTTATATTCTTTTTTAAGTTGATTTGAGTCATTACAACTCTGGCAGTAAACTAATCGACCATGGCATTATTGCACTTAATTACATTTTTTTATTCGGACAAAAAAGTCGTTTTCGTCTCTGTTTTAAAAAGGGAGGGGGCTGAGTTTGATTTTAAAGTTGGCTCATTCCTAGAGAATCACAAAAGAAAAAAGTCGTGTTTCCCACAACTAATTTTGAATGCATTTCCTGATATGGTTTGCCATGAAGCTAAGATTAAAAAGTTTTGATTTTTGCTATGAAAGAACCAAGGAATTACTTTGAACTTTCGTAATTGGCTCGGACATAGACTCGGGTTACTTTACAACCTTACGGAAACACAACAATATAAAGCAATTTAATCTAGTAAGTGGCATGAAGAGATTTAAAAAGGTGTTGAAAAAAAAATTCAAGAAAAATATTTTTAACAAAACCAACAGAGAGGGATTGAGAGTAGGCCAGAAACACGAGGTTGGTCTACTACTGCAAGACAAACTTAAAATGAGTCGAATAGAGAAAAGGATGCCAATTGTTAATAGGCCACGAAGGATAAAAAGAATTGCCCTAAAATGGGCGTATGCAAAGTTAATATTCAATATAAAAGCGACAGGCTGGGATTTGGCACATATTAAACTAAATAAAACTAGTCAATTTTAGTTGTTCTTTTTCTGAATGAGTTTATCTTTTTTGAAATAAATTAAGACTTAAATTTTACGTGAATAACGATGTTTTGATAGTCTCCGCGATATTTTGCTGTTGGAACTTAATAAAAAATGAAATTTGTAGTCAAAAGAACTGCTTGCTTTTCGGCTTCTAATAGTGAAGTTTCATCTAATTCAGGGATCACCAAACTTTTTTTTATATAAAGGGTGAGGACTGACAATAGCGGGCCGGATACAAACGGAGCACTGTACAAAAATTCATAAATCAGTAATTAAAACAGTTCAAACAAAAAATTAATTTAGTGAGATTTATGAAACTTTTGTTTATCATTGAGTATATTATAAGATTTGGTTTATTGTTGGTGCATTTGACGAAGACAATCGCTTTCAAACGTTGATCAGCCAAATCTCGTTCGATGCTCTGACTTCACGTACGAGGTGTGTTTGAAAAGTATCGGGACTGTATGCTTTGCACAAACAACACTTGCAACAGTGATAAAAGCTTTTTTTTTTTAAGATGGCGCAATGTCTTGTGGTTGTAAAAATGTAGTTTCAGCATTCTGTGACAACCATATGCTTTTTTACAGGCTTTTCTTGAAAGGCGCTTTACTGTAGTTCGTTTTGGGATAATTTATTTAGTAAATATTTTTTTCTTTTTTTTTCTTTTGTTAACAAATAATGAGCATTGAACAAAGAATCAACTTGAAGTTTCTTGTTCGACTTGGAAAAACTCCAACTGAAACATTCAATTTGCTCCAAGAAGTTTACGGAGATGCTACGATGTCAAGAACTCGGATTTTTGAGTGGCACAAGAGGTTCAGAGAGGGAAGAGAGGATGTGGAAGATGATCCTAAGAGTGGAAGGCCAACAACAAGCAGAACAAACGAAAATGTTGAGCATGTGAGAGAAAAAGTGCGCAGTGACCGCCGCCTTACTGTTAGAATGATAGCAGATGAGTTGAGCATGAATAGTGAGAGGGTGTGGAGGATCATTACAGAAGATCTGGGGATGAGGAAGGTTTGTGCGAAAATGGTACCAAGGTTGCTGAATGATGGGCAAAAGGAAAATCGTGTGCAAGTGTGTCAAGACATCCTGAAACAACTTGAAATTACACCAGATCTGCTGAGTAGAGTTGTTACCGGTGATGAGTCGTGGATCTTCAAGTACGATCCACTCACCAAACGGCAGAGCCTTGAATGGAAGAGTGCATCCTCACCAAGACCCAAGAAAGCAAGGCTGTTCAAGTCCAAAATTAAGGTAATGCTGATTGTTTTCTTTGATGTTCATGGAATTGTTCATCTAGAATTCTTGCCACAGGGCCAAACCATTAACCAGAATGTTTACAAAGACATCTTGCGACGTTTGATGCGTTCGGTAAGGGAGAAAAGAAGATAATTGTGGGAGACAAAGTCATGGCTGCTTCATCATGACAATGCTCCTGCTCACAATGCCTTAAGCATACGACAATTTCTTGCAGAAAATAACATTGCCGTGCTGGAGCAACCACCCTACTCGCCAGATCTGGCTCCCTGTAATTTTTTCTTGTTTCCTAAGCTCAAGGGAGTCATTAAAGGAACCCGTTTTCAAGACTCAAAAGCCATAACAACAGCCGTAACGAAGGAACTACGAGCGATCCCAATGGAATCTTTCCAGAAGTGCATAGAAGCATGGCAGCAGAGATTAGAAAAGTGCATTCGAGCTCAAGGAGATTACTTTGAAGGGGACAAGTTGTAATTTTTACGTGGCATTTCAAATAAAATAATTATTTACACAGTCCCGTTACTTTTCAAACAGCCCTCGTATTTTATTTTTAAAAATGTTTGCTCATAAACATTTAAAGTGATTCTAAAAAGGTATAATTACGACAAAACATAAGTATTAAAAAATACTATTAATAAAAATATGTAACCGTTAAAGCTAGTTGCTATAGGTTGTCTAGTCTGTCGATGCAGTGACTAACTAAAGAAAAGTTTAGTTATCAAAGCGTAAATAAACACTCGAACAAATCGTTTCAAGCGAGCGACAATCTACTGGAAAAAATCTGATTTATCTCTAATGCCCTGTGAAAAATCGTAGTCAGAAACAGAAAATACAAAATCATGGGTACATTTCTTGTCGCTTGACTTCAGAAATTTAGATATTTATTTCTATATTACTATAAACCATTGCATTTGGCTGCTTTGAGATAACATGCGGCGGGCAGAAAAAAATAATCAAGCGGGCCGTAGTTTGGTGACTCCTGATCTAATTGAATAAATAAACTTAGCTACAAACGACAGTGAAGACCAAGATTACATGCACTAGCTAAAAATAAGAAGAAAAACTGACGACATATTTTTTTTAAAGTAAATCTGAAAATCAAAATCGTTATTAAGTTAAAAACACAAGTCAACTTCAGTAAATGTATATACAGTATAACATTTAAAGACAAAAACGTGATAACCTTTTCGGTTTTCATAAAAGCAGGCATAAATAATTCAAACAAGTGCATTAAATCAAGAGCAATTAATAGAGATGCACAATTCACATATTTGATAGTAGCTTTTACTCAAGCTCACTTTCAAATTTTGGGAGTTTTAACATTGCACGTGAAACTTTAAGTAAATAAAAAACAATTACAATTGCAATAAAATAGTGTTCTTCAATCTTTTCAAATTTCTGGCTGGGCCCATCTTTAAATATTTATCTTCTCAAATATAACACCAAAAAAAAAAATAATAAAAAATTGAAAATAAGTTTTGAAAATTTGATATACGTACAATTTGTAAAAACTTGAGAAGACTTCAAGCGTGACCGGGAAATACGTAATAACCTTACGAATATTGGCAGCACAAAATTCCTGGTCTGCCACTAAAACACGTTGAATGTTTCTTTGTTAAAATTTTTACGCTTAGCGTAAGAATTCAATAAACAAACATAGCTACCCCAATAATAAGCAAATGCAGACTAACATAAGGTTTTATAACTTGCGGAATCAAGCATGGAAGCATTCTTCAAGCCATCATATACGCAAAGCGTATTTACATCTCTGCAACGATTAGAAAGATGAAGAAATCCAAAGCCAAAATTCTGCGGGACATCATAACAATAATTTAAAAAAATAATCTCTGCAACAATGGCAAGTCGATTTGAATAGGGGGATTTTACAAGACATTAAAATGACAAGTTTGTGAGAAAATGCTACTTGAAACTGGCTGCAAACACACATCGGCAAGCATGTAGCTCACGCACTAAAGGATTATCATCTATAAAGTGCTTTTTATGTTGCCAGCTGATCACGTGATGGGCGATTATCGACCGTAAGTAACCTTTGACACTGTTGCTTTCTGATCTGAACTCGTTCGATAACTTTACAATAGGATCGCTCAAATGCCAGTCGGAAGCTGATCGTTGCTTGTCGTCCTTGGATTCGAATAAATCACGTCATCAAACGTCATAGGGGCAACAGCGCAAGCTCTTGCGCGACGTCGTTTCGTCCGCTCACACTCAGCGCTTCAATCATATTTTCTCGCGTCAATCGACCTCCGCACCTGCAACAATCAATTCCGTTTCTTTTCTTCCATGTGCAGCAGCTCAACTATGAAATTAATGTTGCGCCGACACAACTCACATTGACTATTCAATTGAAAGGCGCTTTACGGCAAATCTGCTTTATTTTTCTTCCTATGCCACTAAATTCTTAATGATAGTGAGAAGAGCAGTTCGAGATTTAAGTTGTTACAGTCACTTTAACTTTTTGGCGAAATAAAGTCTCAATCAATTCTGACGAGAGGTATTTACATAAATACAAATACAATACTTTTTGCCTTTTAAAAAGCATATATATATATATCAATTATAAAAAATAGATTATTTTTTATTTGATGATTATAGATTAAATTAAGTACTCAAGACAGTTCATTCCACGCTATTGCAATCTTATCGAACATTTTTGATTTCAAAGTCATTCATACAAGGAAACTTGGTTAAAAATTTTAATTAATTTTGTGCCACGATCGCCTAGAAACTACCGTAAAGTGTCTTTACAATAGCACAACAGAAAAGCGCAAGCAGGTTTCGAACCACAGATATGCCGATCACAATCATTGAACCATTTGACCACGCTGTGTAGGCATCGCAATTTTAAGATAAAAGATAATGAACAGAAAATTTAATCTTATGATACTGTACTTTTAAAAAGTGATAAAGCAATAGCTTAAATTGTTCGCTTGAACCAGAGTTTCAAAATTTTACCAAGAGGTAAATAAAAATTTGAATTAAATGCGGAGACAATAGAAACTGTTTGTAAATAATCGCAAGCAAAATCCAACATTTTTTCATTACTTTGCAAAGTTTGTTGGAAACAAAGAAGTCGAACATTTACGACTTTCATCAGTTCTTATCAAAACCTCTTTCAATTTTGGTTGACGTTTTTTAATTAGCAAAGCTTCATGAATTTTACATTTAATCTAATAAACACTTTTTTATAACAACAAAATGAATCATTCAACTATCCACATCTTTTTTATTATGGATAGTTTTTATTATGTATCTTTTTTATTACCGATAATAGAAAATATAGACGTAGTTTAATGAGTTATTTTTTTGTTATAAAAAAAATACTTATTAGATTATAATGTAAAATTCATAAAGATTTGCAGATTCAAAAACATCAACCAAAATTAAATAAACAATTGTTGTAGAGCCGCAACCAGGGGCTGATTTGGAGGTTATGTCAACCCCCTTTTCATCTTATGTCAGTCCCCTTTGCGCGCTGATACGTAAACAAGATAAAACTTTAGCGCTAATAAGTGACGTTTCGTGCCAATTTAACTATATACTGGTTTCGATTTTTCTTTTTTCGAAGAGTAGAAACGAGTGCGTTATCGCTATGCTCTTCAGTGTTTTTTTTCGAACATTGTTCGAAAATACCCAAAAATTTTTAACGATTTCGGCAAGATATCCAAAAAAATTTTAAATGGTTTGTCCAAAAGTTTGACCTATAATTGCGTTTGCCGTTTTTAGTAACTACTACATATAACAAAAATTTTAAGTGATGCTTTAAGCTATACACTAAACATCGTTTACGCTTTATCCGACTTTCTTATTGTGACACGGCAATTGAGTTTTTATTGCCAAAACGATAGCGAAAACCGTTTACATTTTACACCATTTAAAAAGAAACTCGAAATCTTGAAACTTTTGTCAAATTTGCTGCTTGCGTGCCGGATGTAGCACCCGATGTTCATTGTTGAGACCCGGGCAACAGTCATTTTATTCCAAGTTTTTTTTATCTACGAAATATCTATTTATCTGACCTTTTATTATGACATTATAATCATCTTTTGTGACGAAGTTTGCTTTCTGAAGATTATCCAGGATATTGCAGTTTTGTCATAGCTTAATTTTATCATTTGATAAAGTAGAAAAACGGTTACGCGAGTCGAATTTTACGATCTCAAATTATTAGTTGTGACGTAACAGTTTGCCTTACTTCCTTGAAGGCTCGTTTCCACCACGAGCGTAAAATGGAGTATTCTTTGTTTGTTTTATTGATGTTTTTCTTTCCGCGCTCACTGTAAAATCTAAGCGAAGCAAAAAGAATCAGTAAAACTAACAAAGAATGTTCCATTTCACGCTCAAAGTGGAAACGAGCCCTTAAACCTGCAGAAATAATGCCACCAGAGACACATGACGCAATAGTGCAACCTCGAAAAATACAACGGCGCAAAGCATAGCTCGCGGAGCTTACCAAACTAGGCGGTTGTTAAGAAAAAGACGGGGGGCGCACTTGAAAAGATGTCAGCCCCTTATTTTGAGGTTGGTTGCGACCCTGATTGTATGAAAACAGTTCGTTTTCTTACTACAACTATTTTAATTCAGTCGAGTGATTCTTATTCCTTTTTTCTCTTTTTCCCTTTGAATTATAGCGTTATTGTTTGTGTATTTGTCATCGGGTTTAAATGAAATTAGTATTACCAGTGTGAGCATAAACTTGAGAAAACTGTTGTTTATTTGGTGTAATTGTAGGTATGTGTCGTTTACGGTTAATCGTTAAATTGTGCTAAAATTTTAGAGGTTTTGATAAGAACTGATGAAAGTCGAAAATGTTCGGCTTCTTTGTTTTTGATAAACTTTGCAAAGTAATAAAAAAATGTTGGATTTGCTTGGCAAATAGGTCTTCAAAATTACCTCTCTTCTTAAATAATATATAATTAACAATAATAATATTAACAAAAAAATCTACCAATAAGGATTTTTGGTTTTGTGTCTAATTAATCAAGAGTGACATACAATTAATATTTAAAATTGTTAATTTTACCTGATGAATTCAGCCAAAGTTTCAAAAATTTGCCTTCTGACATCATTTGGCCAATTAAACTGTGATGCGGCAATAATTTCTTCAGACACTCCTAAATATCGTGCAGTTGATTGCCAATTGAAAGAGAGGTTGTTGGATATGAACCGTATCAAAGAGGCGTGGGCGGGATCCATGTTGTGATGGAAATGCGCAGGAGCATTATGGGGATAGGCAAAACCGTCGGTGACATATGGCAGTGCTTTATTATCAAATTTATCGGGAGTTTCATTAAAAGTTGATGAAATAACTTTAGTCAAGCCAACGTTGCCTTCTTTGGTTTTAAAGTTTACATCACCAAAGCCACCTGATGTTTGAGAAACTCTTGTACTGTATGATAACCATGTGTTGCCATACTTATTAACTTGTTTTATCAAATCTTTTCGTGACACACTATTTAAGCAGGTTACTAGAAACATAACATCATCACTTGAAACAATGTCGCGCTCTTGTAAAACATTAAAAAGTTCAATAAAGTTGGTTATTTTCTCCAGTTTTCCACGACCTATGTGATCTCTACATTGATATTTTATTGCTTCCAAGGAACTCGGATCAAGACGCTGACAAATATTTTGCAGCATTACTTGAAATGCTTGTTCTTTTTCATTAGTAGCAAATAAATCGGATCCATAACTCATTGTTCTCGTGCTTATCCTACCTACATGACCTACCTACATGACCTGAAAAAGATTAAATTAACATAGTTTCTTTTAGAATTCCAAAAAAATATCATAAAATTGCTTATATTAAATGACATGAAACTAAATTATTATTCTTTTATTTTTATCTCTATATTTATCCTTCTGACTCGCAGAAAAGTGACAGAGGCGCGAATACATAGGGTAAGCAATTACCCCGACCTGGTTCCAGAGATGCCAAGATATTACTGTCCGCTTGTAATTTAATAGAGGTATCACTTTAATTTAGAACTGTTTACCAAGACCACCAAAGCAGGGGAAAGTGCTGTTAACTGTCTTTCCTAAGGGCATAGCAAAATGGCGTGAGTAGGTTTTGAAACAAGATCATGTTACTCACAATTCCAGCGTTCTAACCACTCGAGCATGCTGCCGATAATTGTGTGTCATTTTTAATAAAAATTACAAAAAATATTTTTTTTAAATCAAATTTTTGACTAATTTTACCAAGTCAAATTCCACAAAGCTATGGGAAAAATTTTTTTGAAAAAGACAAATCAATAAAATCAAAAAAGCAATTGCAATAACTAAATTAAAAAATTTAACTAAATACATTTACACTACTATATATATGAAAACAATGGGAGAACAATTTACATTGTAACTAGCAAGACAATTTTTAAAAACTTGTACTGGTTATTTCTTAACCATTACTATTCAGAGTTAAACAACAACAACAAAAAACTTAAATCCTATTCAATATTGCTACTACCCAAATCATGCAATAATACATTTTTAAAATTATATAAATGCAATTCTCAACACATATAATACCAATAAAAGTTAAAGTGGTGACATGTTCGTTTGTTCAATTTCATGCAACTTACAGTAGGTAATTTTAGTACATAAACATGTCATGTTTTTAACTTTTATTTACAATGTACTTCTTAATAATATTGAAAATGATGAACTTGCTAGTGATGGGACGATTAATCGGAATCGTATCGGAATAATCGGAATATCGGGGGTTTTCCAAAGTATCGGGAATCGGTATCGGAGCTGTATAATTCAGACCCGATTCCGATATCAAAACGATTCTTTAAATATACAGGGGATAAGATAAAAAGTAGCAACACAGAACTGTGCTGGGGTGTTCATGAAATGTTCCTAAAATTACTTCACCCTTTCTTTACCATTTTTCAATCAACCAAGCTAATTCCAACTGTAAGGTACGTAACTATTCAACGGGACAAATTCGTCGGCGAGCCAATTTGGCAGAAAATTAAATAATTTCGATTTAAGTTCACTAGCGTTAAAGCGACATAAAAAAGTTTTGTTATGTCACTAAGGCAATATTATATTACAATTTATTTTTTATATGCAAAACTAATAATCACCATTGTCGCATTTTTAAAAGTAAACTGTGATACCAAAACTTGCTTTTACTATTGTTGTTCAGTTGATAAGAGTAAAAATCCACATTAAAAAATCGTTGAATGAATTGCATTTAGGTATGTTCCTAGCCGAATATTACTCTATAGGAATTTACAATGGGTTAATTTTGATTATTGAAGTTTAAAAAAATGTGTTTCTGTAATAAATAAATTTGTGAACCAAGGTCGTTTACATAGCATGTTTTTTTGATTTTCTACAAAAAAGTACAACAACGTACTACATAAATGACAGGTTTCAAGTTTTGCAAATGTACGAAACTTATAACATCATAATAAGTATTATACAGTATATAAACATTTTTCTACAAATTTATTTTGGTCGGCACGCATGACGCATGAGAAAACTACTCAATGAAGATTAAGTCAAGAGTGGTTATTATGATAAACTTTTAAACTAGAAACCATGAACATTATTTTAACAGTTTGTTTCGTCTATTAGGCTCTTCAGAAGTCAATCAAAAATCTGAAAAACAAATACCAAGAGGAAAGATTAACAAAGCAATAAAAAGTTGGCAAAAGAACTGAAAAACAACAAGAAAAATACCGCAAAGATCAAATAGTTAAACCAGTTACAAATCTTTTTAGATTAAATTTCAATGGATAAGTTTTTTTCTGTTTCTTACGCTGATGTTACCAAATAACAAATAAATTTATTAGACAAGCAGAGCACCTTAAAAATGCTATTAAGTAATTAGAGATTTTTCTTATGCGTTCAATTAATCCAATAAATTTATTTGTTATTTGGTAACATTTTGTTGTTAAATTTAGTCGTTACCAAATAGAAATAAATTTATTGGATTAATAGAATGCGTAAAAAAATCTTTAATTATTTTAATAGATTTTTATGGTTCTCTGTTTGTCTAATAAATCTCTTCGTTATTTGGTCGTTGTCGTCGTTTGAAGGGCATCCACTACAGGTCAAACACAAACAGGACTGGGGCCGAGGGTTTATCCTTTTATTACCCCAGACTGCTGCACTGCCTGAATCAGATGCTGGCAGTGCTGTCATTAAGCCAGCATCGAGTTTCGTCATCTAAAACCGTCAGACCTCGTGCTCCATGTGGTGCCCGATGTATAGGGCACGCTCTTAGAACATGGTATGCGGTTTGCTCAGAGGCGCCACACTCGCAATTCGGTGGGAGCGAGACCCCATTTGTGCATGGACGAATGGAATCGCCCAACACCAGTCCGCAGGCGGTTGAGCTTAACCCAAGCCGCTCGGGGCAAGCCCGTCCCAACAGGCCTGGCACCGGTCTTGGGCACAAAAGCACGGAGCCTGGAAGCATTTTCATAGTACTCCATTTTCCATTTATGGTTTGTCCATTCAGAAGCGCGGATGCCAAGTCTGGCAAGATTGTCCAAAAGATTCCACGCAGCTGGCACAAACGGGTGTCTGGATCTTAGTCTCACTTGGCGAGTATCTGAGGACCCACTTAAAAGACCATACAAGATATGATTGGGATCCATAGATCCACGGTAAGCCAAGGAGAGTGTCGCTCCCATTCGGCGAAGCTCAGCTGGCTGGATGCCTGAGAGTACAGGTAGGTGGTCCGTTGGAGTGAGACGCAGGCATCTAGTAACTATGCGCAAGGCATCGTTCAAGACACTGTCGATGAGGCGAGTGTGAGCACTGCGACACCAGACTGGCGCACAGTACTCAGCTGTTGAGTGGACCAGAGATAAGATGGCTATGCGTAGTGTTTTAGCACCAGCACCCCATCCCGAGCCCACGAGTCACCTCAGCAGTGTGACGCGCGAGGATAGTTTCTTGCGAAATGCCTGTAAGTGATGACGAAACGTGAGCGATCTGTCCAGTTTTACCCCAAGGTAAGTAGGAGTTGGACTGAACGGTAAAAGTCTACCATTGTTGTAGACCTTTAGCTCACGTTTGGCCTCTCGGTTATTTAAGTGAAAGCCTGTTGTCACCGTCTTAGTGTGACTGAGTTTCAACCTCCAAGTCTGGAGATGCGCTGAAAGTGTAGACATGTCTTGGCTTAAAGTCCCCTCCAAGTCCTTCCAGTTTCCAGAAGAGTGCAACAATGCTAAATCGTCAGCATAAGCAAACTTGCTGGAAATCATAGAAGCAAGATCGTACGTATAGATGTTAAATAGGAGGGAAGCCAAGACCGATCCCTGAGGAACGCCGTTTTTAAGACGGCGTAGCCTGCTTTGCTTGCTGTCACCGGTGGTAAGGGTGAAACTTTGGTTTCGGACAAGCTCCATGATCATTCTGACCATGTGCTTGTCCGGAAGTAGTCTCAGCAGCTTGCAGGTAAGGCCACGGTGCCAGACAGTGTCATAAGCTGCTGTCAGATCGATAAATACGGCACCGGCCTTCTTTTTAGCCTCGAAAGAATCCTCGATGTTCTGGGTTAGCAGAACAACTTGATCTACAGTTGACTTCCCGCGTCGGAACCCAGCCTGCTCTTTAGGGAGCAGTGAATCAATTAATGGTTCAACGCGGGCGTAGATAAGCCTCTCGAGGATCTTGTAGGGGACACAGAGCAGAGATATCGGTCGATAACTCTTTGGGTCCCAACGGGCTTTGCTGGTTTGGGGATCGCGACCACAAGCGCTCTTCTCCAGATCTTGGAAATTTTGAGTCGGCACAAACAGGAAGAAAGGAAGTCATGTAACCAGGACTTCAAAGCAGCTCCAGCATGAAGTGTAAGCTCTGGGCAGATGGAATCAGGTCCAGGAGCTTTACCTGGTTTTAAATGTTGGAGGGCAGCAGCAAATTCTCTCTGTGAAAAATTGTGAGAGATATTTACTGAGTTTGGTGTTGTGGCCTCCAAAGATTAGACACTTCTTGATAGACAAGTCGAGATGACTTGCGGTCAACAGCCTCGTATTTCCCATTTCTAACCAGCTGAGATGCAATAGCATCGGCTGAAACGGGACAGTGACGAAGAGAGTGTCGTGACCTACCGGTAAGATTGTTCAAAATACTCCATGGTTTTCGACTAGAGTGTGAGAAGTCAATGCTCCAAACTGCTTCAGACCATCGATCCCTCTGCTTTCTGTCAAGCTTGGCAAGCAGAACTCTATCAGCCAAGCTTGAGTCGTCTCCCTGAGGAGACTGCAGGAAGGTTTTATAGAGGGATTCACACTCTGCATCCCAACACGGAATATAGTTATTTTGATACCCGCGTGGGATAGTCTTTTTGGCTGCTTTCTTAATGGTGTTACAGAAGTCCTGGTAAGCTGCATCCACATCAAGTGAATCAGGCGCCAACAAAGTCTTTGCGAATTTACAGTATTTGTCAAAGCAATGTAGTGACTCCATTTGGCCTTGCGGAAGTTCCATCGCTTAACAGGCATGCTTGGCACTGTTATAGCAAACCTTGGTTGTGTAATAAGCGATTTGGTAAAATCAGTGTAAGCAACGGAAAAAAAACTTACCCATTGAAATTCAATCAAAAAGATTTGTAACCCGTTTAACTATTTAATCATTGCATATTTTTCTTGTTGTTTTTAAGTTCTTTTGCCAATTTTTATCCGTTTTTTAATCTTTCCTTTTTGTATTTGTTTTTCAGTTTAGAATCAAGAATTGGAGAAATGCTTGTGTTTTTGCACTATAATTTGCCAGTGCTTCAATTCGACTATGATTAAATGCATAGGCTATTTTTATTATCAATTAAATAAAGTGTATTTTCATTAAAATGGAATTATTTCTATTCTTTTATTTACATTTGTACTGTGAACTCAATATTACAACTTTGAGTTGTTAAAATGGAATTATTGTTAGATGTGTTTCTGTAAAACCTTCCCAACACATTGTTACTTAGCATATTGTATAGGATAGCAAGATGATAAACTTTCCTAATCAATTTTCAACTTATATCTGAATTAGATATGTTAATACCTGCAGTGGTGGATATTCCAATTTAGGGGTCTGAGGCAAGAATTTTCAAAAATTGATGTTGTCTGAGAAAAAAAAGAGGTCTGATCTTGGCTTACATATTTTTCTCCAAAACTCATGGTGGCCTCTAAAAAAAAAAAAGGTCTTCACTTTGATTTCATCTCTTATTTTTCTCCCAAAAGCAGGGTCTTCTCTAAAAAAAAAAGTCTTCACTTCCATCTGCTCTCAGTTTTCCTTATTTTTGTCCCAAAACCAGTGTTCTATAAAAAAAAAGGTCTTCACTCGGAATCATTCTCTGAACAAACATCTGCAACGAATTCAAAACTGTATATGCTGTTTTTGAGGGGGGCCCCAAAAAAAGGGGGGCCTGAGGTAACTGCCTCATTTGTCTCACCCAATATCCACCACTGAATACTTGGGCACATTAATAGTAATACCTATATGTAATAATAGCCAGGAATCGGAATCGTATCAGAATCATTAAAAATTTTGGTATTGTCCCATCACTAGAACTTGCAAACATTATGCTAGGTGAGGTTGTAATTAGAATTCTATGCAAGAATATACAATAAAACAATAATTCATACAAACAACTCAATCTGCAGCAAAGAGACTGTATTTTCTTAAGCTATTTAATTACAATACTTCATAAACTCAAACATTTTAATTTCTATGTGATATAGCTAAGTTTTTTGCTTAGCTTGTATTGTCAACATAACTGATTTGTTTCAAGACTTTTAGATTTCATTGTTGTTCATATTGTTTGATTAAATAAAATTTATAGTTTTTAACAAGAAAAAAATAAAAGTAATACACAAAAAAGATTTGGGATTATGTATTGAATACATTCTGAAGGTTGTGTTTGATACATGTTAAACTAGGTGTCTTTAAGAAAGGACCATAAACAACTTGTTTTTTTTTGTCAGTGAAACTGGAAAACTGGAAACATGGCACAGTTATCCCCATTTCAAAACCAAACAAAGACCACAACATTGGCACAAACTATCGACCCATATTACTCTTATCACCCATTGCCAAAACACTAGAGAAAACACTATTACCATACATAACAGAAAACAATCCAACCATTTTTTATCAACATAAATTCAAACATAAACACTCAACACACACTGTTTTGCACAGCATCTGCTACCAAATCACAAAGGGCTTCAACAATCCAAGGCCACCACAACACACTGTAGCTGTAGCTTTGGACATGAACAAGGCATTTAATACAGTAAGCATACACAAACTCACACTAATAAAGATTTCTAACACCATCATTAGCTTTATAGCAAACTACTGTATATAAAAAGATGACAAGCATGCACTCAACACAATGGCACACTTGCAAAACTCAAACAAATCAATACTGGAGCACCACAAGCTGGAGCTCTGTCTCCAACATTATTCACATTTACACCTCTGACAAATCACTGCTCTCAAAAGATGTACAAATCACAACATATACTGATGAAATAACAATCGCTGCATCTAAAACCAAACACCGTAAGGCCCAACAACTTAACATATCTTTAAAAAATATACAAATGGACCAACACTAATACTCTTTATATAAACACAGACAAAAAACCACCACACTTTTTACACCAGACCCAACTGAATAGTGCACAACTTTATCCCTTAAATTAATAATGAAACACTACCAACAAAACACCCGAAAACTTTTGAAATCATTGTTGACCCAAAACAGGGGTACCCAACTCAAACTTGAAGAACTTAGTCTTTTTTGCCAAACTCGAACTTGAACTCAAAAAATATATAATCAAATTTCAATTTATTAATTGAAAAGTTTTGAAAAAAATAAATATTATAATATTTTGGATTTGATATTTTGGATAAAAGAGAATAGATATTAACAAATATTAATAGTAATAATATAATAATAATAATATAACTCGATTCAAAACCTACTAGCATCATTTCGATGTGTACTTGGGAAAGATCAGCACTTTCCTCAGTTTGGTGGTCTTGACAAGCAGTTCTAAATTAAAGTCATATTTCTTTTAAATTTGAACCAGACAACAATGTATTGGCATCTCCGGAAGCAGGTCGGGGTAATTGCCTACCCTATGTATTACCACCTCCGTCAGTTTCCTGCAAGTCAGGAGGATAACTATAGAGATAAAATAAAATGAAAATAAATTTGGGCAAAGTCAGAATTTTTCAGACGGCAACAGGAAAATATTTGGGCAACAAAAATTTTTTGAGCACAGAAAATTAACTACTTTGCAGGACAAGGTTTCCAAATTTAGAAAAACGATTACAGTTTAAGGTGAAGATTTTTAGAGATCACAACTTTTTGGGGATAAAAATTGAAAAATATGAGACAGATTCCAAGTGAAGATCTTTTTTTTTGTCTTCACTCTAAATTTGACTGGTGTTGGACGATTCCATTCGTCCATGCACAAATGGGGTCTCGCTTCTTCACCGAATTGCGAGTGTGGCGCCTCTGAGCAAACCGCAGACCATGTACTAACAGCGTGCTCTATACATCAGGCACCACATGGAGCACGAGGTCTGATGGTTTTGGATGACGAAACTCGATGCTGGCTTAATGACATCACTGCCAGCATCTGATCCAGGCAGTGCAGCAGTCTGGGGTAGTAAAAGGATAAACCCTCGGCCCCAGTCCTGTTTGTGTCTGGTCTGGAGTGGATGCCCTTCAAACGACGACTCTAAATTTGAGAAAAAATTTTTTCTTGTTTCTGTAAAGCGCTAATGATCATGATTCAAGCAAAGTTGCAAAAAATTTAGGCAAAACTATATTGCCCCTCAACATTTTTTTGGCTGGTATGCCAATATAATGGCCTGTTTCATTATTTTTTTGTTGTTTATCTCTATGTGGTAGCCTTTTAGTTTTTTGAAGTTATTGTGTAGATAGACTTAATTGAGCTTTCGGTTTTGCAGCATTGAATAGAACTTGAACTTGAACTCAAAAAATTAAAAATTGAGGAACTCAAACTTGCAAATTTTTTATAAACTTAAATTTGAACTCAAATAAAAATCTATCGAGTTCACAATCCTGCCCAAAACTCACATTTTCATAACATATAAATACCACCATTGCTAAAGCAAAACAAACACTGAACATTCTGAAAGCACTCACTACTATCAAATAGGGTAAACAGAAGAAATAATCGTCTTTACATTCAAGCTATCACACCCCATTTTGGAATATGCAAACACATATAGAGCCTTATCATACCAAACACCAACACCAAAAAGCTGCAAATTATTCGAAACACTGCTCGGCAAATTGCTAATGACTGCACATGGGATACAAACACTTAATACCTACACAACAAAACTAAGATCCTTCCAATGGACAATCATCTCAAACTTCATGCTACTCAAGTTAAACATCTGACTAAAACACAAACATCTGAGTATACATTACACAATCTTAATGCATACTCAGATCTGCTCAGAAACATGAAAGCCACAATCTTTCATATCAATGAGCACACTGACATCATCATCTCAGATCCAAACAAATGAGAAATGTAGAGAAAACCTCAAACACATTCACATTACCATTACTTAACAATTCCTCAATTCTAGAAAAAACAATAAAGTTATTAACATCACACTCTATGACATCATTCATCAAAACAAACATTACCACGTCATGTGTGTACAAAACTAGCACAGCTCAGAGCCAACAAATCACCACTCTTGCCAAGTTACCTACATACAGTGAACCCCAAAACTTACATGCCACAATGCCCGCTATGCTTGTTACACACACATGACACTAATCACCTCTTTAACTGTAGTCAAATACCAACATAATATAACACTACTGTAAGCTTTTAGAAGCAGCAGAGGTAATCCAATAGTGGAAATGGAAAAAGCCTTTAGAAGTAGTGGAGAAAATCCAAAAGTGGGAATCTAGATTGGCTTTTTTGAGGGGTTAAGAAATGGTACTCCTAGCTATCCTTTATCCTTGGAGGAGAGGCAACAGCAACAACCTCATAGGGAATACCAGGTTAGTTTTACTAACAAAAAACAGATTGCTTAACAGTTGCTTTGTAAAGAGATCATCAAACACAACCTTTAGGGCATATGTGATAATGATTCAAAATTTGTAGCCAACTGTACAAGTAAGCTAGTTATGCTAGATTTAGTTTTATTTTTTCTTTTGTAAGAAAAAAATGAGTGGGTAACTTAATTGTTTTTTTTGGCTAGTTTAATTAAATCAACCTTGCTTTAATTATTTTAAGCTATAAAAACTAATTTTTTTTTTGTTACAAAATGACTTGAAACAGCAACAGAGTTCTGAACTCTAAAACAACTTCAATTTTTTTCAAATTTAAACTTGGAACTACAACCTTACTATCAGGAATAGAAACAAATGCTATACCCATAACCAAAACCTTGTTTTCATTCAATACTTATATAAATATAAAAAATTAGCTTTCCAGAAAAGCATTAAGTTGGTGATATGAATTTAAAACTATGTTGAGGTGCATAAATACCAAACAAAAGTGCAACTAAATACAAACAAATCATAGAATAAGTCTGCCAATCATTCCCATTCTTGTTTAATGTCCACAAATGCTGAACAAAATCAATGCATTTTTTTTAATCAGCTCTAAATGCAACAAGAAATGCTTGCAAGAACATATATATCTGCATTTACGGAAAATCTTATCTTTGGCAAGGATTGTTAAAATATTGAAACGTAAATTGATGTTATGCTAGGTATTCATTTCAGATTAGATAAAGAATTTATTATTTTACAAAAAATGAGGTGAATAGTCACTGGAGAGGTTTGTCCAGAACAAACTCTGTTTTTAGATTAACCCCTTAATGGATTATCCTAAATATACTCATGCGTTACAAATGTATCTTTGTGAAACAAGATGAGTATACTCGGGCAAAATCAATTTTCAATTTCATGCTCAAAATGAGTTAATTTGGTCTAGGCCATTTCATTTTAAGGCAAACAGAAGTCAAATCAAATTATTACTTGGTATTTAAACAGTAAAAATATGCTTTTGATATGGCTATTTATATACAGGGTGTCCATAAATTATTGCTACAATTTTCAGTTTGTCAAAATTTAATTTTTTTAGATATTTTCATTTGATTTGTTTCATAGTGAAGGAAAATGCTTCAAAGTTTTTTCTTTCTTAACAGGTATTGTGGATATAATTAGGTTTAAAATTATAATTTATTTAGTGATTGAGCAGAATATTTTTGAATTTAGTAGCAAAAGTAGAGTTCATAAAAATGAGCACTCCAGTAGGAAAAAGTCCAATGTTTTTCCTGGTTATAGAGACAAAGTCAGACATCCAAGCACAGCGAAATTTTAGATGCAAGTATGGAAGAAAGCCACCTGCACAACCTACCATTTGAGCATGGCATAAAAAGTTTATAGAAACTGGTAGTGTGCTACAGAGAAAGGAAGCTGGCCAACCTTAAATATCAGAAATTGAATCTGTGTGAGTGGCATAAACTAGAAGCCTTAGAAAGTCCATTTGCGGGGCTTCTATGCAGTTACAGATCCCACACTTTACTATTCACAAAATTTGGCATAGAAACTTGTGACTTTATGCATATAAAGTGCAGTTACTGCAAGCCCTTATGCCAGAAGATAAGCCACGATGAAAAGAATTTGCAGTAACAATGCTGGACAGGTTAGATTCAGACCCAGGATTTTTGAAATGTGTTTGCTTCACTAATGAATCAACATTTCACATTTTAGGATTACCAAACAGATACAATTTAAAAATATGGGGCTTGGAAAATTTGCATGATATCTGTGAGCTTGAAAGGGACTCCCCTAAACTAAACGTGTAGTATGGAATCAGGTATGATAAAATTATTGGTCTGTTTTTTTTTGCTGAGAATCACAGCTCAAATTTACCTTGATATTTTGACAGAATACATGTCACCACAGCTTGAACAGTATCAACCACAAGTTATTTTCCAGTAGGACAATGCACCACTTCATTGGGGCCTTGAAGTTTGTCAATTTTTGAATGAAACATTTCCAGATAGGTGGATTGGACATGATGGTCCCATTGGATGACTGCCATATTCCCCTGATATTACACTGTTAAATTTTTTCCTGTGGAGCTATGTAAAAGGTATCGTTCACCAAACCGAAGTCAGAGACATTAATGATTTGCAACATTAATAATTGAAGCAATTGATACAGTCACTGTCACAGATATGTTAGCAAGAACATGGCAAGAAATTAAATATTGATTGGATATGGTAGGTGTGATTGATAGTGCACATGTAGAGGTGCATTAAAGCATCTAACATAAACTTGAAGCATGTCTCTTTACTATAAAACAAACCAATTGAAAATATCTTAAAAAATATGACTACCATGAATTTTTGAAATTGTAACAATAATTTATAAAAACCCTGTATTTTTTTTTAAAAAAATGCTTTAAAATGAAATACTTGAAATTAGTTGAGTAAGACACTTTTATACAGATGCATGCAATCAGAAGCTAGGTATTCATTTTGTGCTGTTTATATGAATAAAAAATCTTTTTTTGCTTTTACATCTTACGTGGTGCATTCCTGCAATTTACACAAATATGCAGGAAAAAAACAAAAAAAGTATTTAAGGAAAAAACCAAAAATTGCGGAAAAGAAAATTTGTAAAATTTTTTAGATGTTAAAAATTGTTTGTAGACAAGAATGAGGGATGATGATGATGAGCAAGCTGGAAATAAACTATAGTTATATTTATTAAAAAATTAGATAAGTCTGGATAATTATTTTTTAATCCCATCCTTAATCCATTAATTCCTAAGCATAGACCAAAAAATATTTTTGTAATTTTTTTAGCTTATTTTGTTTCTTTCCCACAACTGATCACTTTTGACCAAAAAAGTTTTGAATTTTTTTGTTTGTTTTTTGTAAAATTATTTGTTCCATTTTAGGAACATCGAGAAGTTCTGACTAAGCTATTTGCTGTTTTTTGCTTGATAACCCAATATTCATTTATTGTGTTATTTCTTTATCTTTTACTCTGGAATTATCGAAACACCCATTTTATGAATTGTAGCTTTGCAAACTTCAGAGATGTTTGTCATGCAAAATCACAGAGCACTTATTGCGAAGCAGAACCTCACACTGGTTGTACAAGGTTGTTGTATCTTTCTTGCACAGCTTGCAATGTCCCTGTTTGGCAGCTGATACGCAAATATGCACAGATCCTGAGAATCTAATATTGTCTACTGACATTCGGCTGGGTCCTGGTCTACTTGATTTGTCTGGTACTCTCTCAAGTAAAGTTCACACTATTTCCTTTCTGATCTGAAGGTGATTCATGGTCCCACCAATCTCTTTGTGTAGCCTCCAAGCAGCAACAACAGACATGTTTAGAAAGTTTACAAATAAACATCACCACCATTTCTTGCTATGCAGTTGGGGTTGTTACTCACTAAGAAAGTGATCAAGGAGATCGACTCCATCCATGTATTTGTTGTAGCTTTCCACCATTTGGGGTTGCATAATATTTATTTTGCTTTTCTTGGCAGCACTCCACCTCCAAACCATGTTTGTGGGCTCTGTACCTTTGAAATTGTTCACAAAGCAGACTGGGCTGTTGTCATTCCATTTACACAAGATTTCAAATATTCTCGTTCACAAAGCAGACTGGCCTGTTGTCATTCCATTTACACAAGATTTCAAATATTCTACACTGTAGCTTTCAAACATTCTGCGCTCGTTCTTCTTCATTACTGCTGAAAGAGATTGTGGGCAGTTTTGTGTTCTGTTTTGGAAAATAGTTCTGGTACATAGTATGCCCTTTCTTGCCAAATCTCTGCAAAGGGCTATTGAACTAAAAAAATTGCATAGTTTGAACAATTTAAGTACTTCAGTTGGTTTATTTACAACTCGCTCTCCTAAAGGCTCACTTGAAGACATATCTTTGCAAGTGTTTTTATCAAAACTGAATGGATTGCCTTGGGCAGATGCAAGAAACCATATCTTCATCCCAAATTTCACTGGCTTATTTTACATATACATTTATCACAACTGAATGGATTGCCTTGGGCAGATGCAAGAAACCATATCTTCATCCCAAATTTCACTGGCTTATTTTGCATATGTACATTTTGATAAGAAAATGCCCATAGTAAGGAACTATTTGCTGATCAATGGACAAGTGTTCTGAAAAAAACTACAAACTGAAGGAAATTTCTTTGCATTAGGTTTCGATACGTTCTGACCTTTGCAGGTTTGTCTCCCTGCTGTAGGTTATCGTTGTCAGCAAGATGAAAATATTGTTTTATTTCTTGAATTCTGTTTCATGATATTTTTTTCTTCACAAGGTTTACACCAACATCTTCAACATGGCACCAGTATAGATGCTCCTGAGGAAGCGTGTGATAACCGCTCAATAAAACAATGCCAACAAAAGCATCCAAATCAGAGTGCGGCAAATAAAAAGTGTGATTTAGCTTTTGTTTTGCATACCTTTTGGACTCTGTTTTTGCTAGGTTATTTACATCTTCATCAAAATATAGCCAAAACAACTGAAAACCAGAAAGTTTGAGTAATTCTGGATTGGTTTCTTCCAAGCTAATTGGTGTAGGTTGAGGCAGTGATTTAGAGATTTTTCCATTCTTGTTTTTGGCAATTTTTTCTTTTTTTTTACGTTTTGGTTTTGCTGATGTGCACGATAGCTCTTCTGTGTGAGTATTCTCTAGACTAGAATGAAACACTTCTACATTGCCTGCTACTTTTTTTAAATCGTGGCATTGATTGAGATCTTGTTGTCCTCCTTCTCATCAAGGACTTTGCCCCTGTTGTCTGGTGGTAAAATTATTAAAGCATTATCATCTTCATCATCACTGATTTCTTGAATTAGACCAACTGCTTCCTCAAACATTATGAAACTTTTAGACACATTGTTTTTTAAGGTTTTTCTACTCAACATTTTAATCGTATGAAAAACATAGCATTACAAAATGTTATTTGCTTGCAGGCAGTAAAGCAAATTCTAACTATCTTCTGTTTTATCATGCAACAAAACTGCAAGCTTATGCTGCTAATTTATTAGAACATAATGGTGTTACCAAGATTTACTTAGTAGTGAAGTTTTTGCTTTCACATCATCTAAACTGCAGAATGAAGAATATATTTCTCATACTTCCTACTAATTGTTGCTTTGTGCCTCTATCAGGCTTTATGAATTTCTAATCCAAGACTTTTATCAGTTCTTAAAATGTTTCCAGTCTCATACAAAGGCTTTTGTGACGCTTAGTTACAGCAGACAGTTTTGTTTATTGCACATTGTTAGTCATTTAGTAGTTTTGTTTACTGTGCATTGATTTTACGCTTCTTCTTTGCCAGAAAAACTTTGCTAAACATTGTGTATCAATTGTATAGTTGCCACTTCCCAATGTTCCAAAAATGGAACATTACAATACAGTAAAAAAACAGCATTTTATTTTCATTTGCCTAGTGTGAAAACATTCTTGCTTATTCAATGACACATACTAAACTAGAAAATGTCTTGAAACGCATTTGCATGTGCTGTACAAGACGAAATAAAGCAATGCAAGCTAATTAAATCAATAATACAGCAAACCTTGACCTCTTTATCAGCTTACACCTATTACTTCTAAAGCTAAAATGCTTATTATGTTGTACCACTACTTTACAAATATAACAAAAAAAAAAACTTGAAACTTTTGCTTAAGCACATCAAAATAGCAATTAAAAAAATGTTCCACTTTTGGAACATTGGGAGATGATGGGTTAAAGATTTTAATTTTGTTTAGAAATGTTTGGAATCAAGCATTTAATCGCACAAACAATTTCGTGAGTTTTTTTCAGCTTACTGTAATCAAGTTCTTGGCAATTTACTGTAATCAAGAATGCATGGTCAAGTTGGCTACTATTTTGTATCCATACTGAAAGAAAATGCTGATGCTATAAAAGCAAAATTAGAATTTTTATCAAGTTACAGGTTTTTCTGGTATGTTTGGCTGTATTGATTTATCTTACAATCATTATAGCTCTACATGAGCATGAATTAGCCTAAGTTAAGCACAATAAATTTCATTCTATTAACATTTAGAAAATTTACAATGCAAATTTATTTTTTAACAATATTGTACCAAAATGTATTTATTAACAATATTGTTCTTTTGTTTTGCAAATCTTGTTAATTTATGACAAAGTGGAACATGAAAAAGTTTTGTTTTTGAAACATATAATGAGCTGGTCAAAAGGTCAAAATTATTTTCATAAAATTCCACCAACATTTCTACTTTTTTGTAAGATAGGCAAACCAAAAGGTGATATGCTGAGAAGATGAGTATTTTTTCAGCAGCTCATAAAATTATAATATACAATTGCAGACTTTAATAGAAAAAAATTGCTTCATAACCTTAAAATTTTGCTTTGACAACAAATAACACTTTTTGTGTTTTCTTGTCAAAGATTTTAGCTGTTGAGCAATATGACATAATTTAGTATTTTCCAAACTTTTTGGGTCCCTATTTGTAAATATTTATTTTCACTGACCCAAATCTTAAGTCACATTGATTTTTCTGCCTAACCAACAAAGATAATTTAAACTCAAAAATAAATAACATTATGTAATTTATGTTTATTAACAAAATTGACAACATCAATGCATTGGAAGAGATTGCTTTTTACTACACAAGTTATCAATTCTAGGATCATTTTTATGACAAGCAAATTCGTAAATCAGCCTCAACTGCCAGTCTAGACCTGTGTATTGTCTTTATATTGGTAAGAGCTGAAAATTGTCTGTCTGCAGTCTTTCACAAGCAGGTGGTGGCAAAAGATAATAAAACTTTAGTTATCTTTTGTGAGAGCAATGGATATTTATCTGTAACATCTAACCAAAAAGATGCAACACTCTCAGCCTCACCAAATAAGATTTTCATCATTAGTTTCCTATTTGACACAAAAGATTTTGAAGAAGCTTTTTTCTGCTTTATATATTCTTTCTTCTTTCTTTCAAAAAAAAATCTCGGACTTTCCAGTTAACTCAGGATGATGAGTCATCAAATGCAGCTTTAACATAGCTGGTTTCATACCTTCCTTTGACGTTTTGTAACATACTAAACATTTACCAGAGGGACATTCAACAAAGCCAAGCTTAATGTACTCATCATTGAATGTTCACAATTTTTGTTTCTTTGTTTTTTGGGATAAAATAAGCAGGACTTC
Organism: Diplosoma virens; assembly: GCA_963680785.1. NCBI lineage: Eukaryota > Metazoa > Chordata > Ascidiacea > Aplousobranchia > Didemnidae > Diplosoma > Diplosoma virens. Next base: position 77,261,839 of record OY796880.1, on the reverse strand, counting down.
ACTTTCCAAATCATTTTCCTTTTTTTTTGCTCCAAAAACCTATTTATATGTTTTAAACTATAACACTAAATTCAAAGTTAAGCTATCTTGGAACTAATTCAAATTAGTGTATTCTATATTTAAACTCTGCAACAACTTCATTTTGTATCATTCCTTTTTCTTGCAACAAGTTTTTAATTTGTTAATCGTTGTTGCTCAACTAACTTTTGTATGGGCAAAACAATTGAAATGATCTTAGTAAAGTTAATGTCTGGTGATAAGTCAAATGTTAAAAAATAAATCATTATAAACCAGGACAACAATATTGATTTACGATTACAAAGACATTCAAATCAATGCGGTAATTATCTGCAACAATGGACATATTTTACAAGGCAATGCCTATTCTACAGCACTAACAGTAGCATGCATCAGTGACATAGCTTTCTATGCTATCAAATTGATGAGCTTAAAATACTTTTAATAAAAATACAAAGTGCCTGATATGTTCTTATCTTTTAATGTGCATATTTATTGGTTTGATTTGAAGATTTGAAATTTGCAGGCAAAATTTCATATAAAGCACTGTTTAGCATTGTAGCAAGGTCATACTCAAGGAGTTAAAGAAAAAAATTTTCTTTACTGCACATATACAAAACAGAAGTGCAACTACAAATAAAACATAGTAAGCATTTGCATTCTTGTTTAACTCTGCAAAAGCTTAACGATGAGTGATCTGAATCAGCTTCAAATTTAGACAACAACATTAACATACATAAACGTACAATTACAGCCCTGACACAATATTTTAATAGAAAATTTGAAACAAAAATAATATGGCTGTTTGCTAAAAACAATATATAAACTAAGGAATGCTTTGAAATTCAGTAATCAAAAAGTAATTGTTGGATTGATAAAAGGATTGCTTGAAAAAATATGCATACTGTCCTTGCCAATGGCAATAGTTTAACCAATCAATAATTTTGTTATCTATGTTGTCAACTAGACAAACCAACAGCATCAAATAAAGTCAAAAAAAAAAAAAAAAAAAAAAAAAAAGGAGAAATTAAGGATCTCTTTCAGCACCAGGATAGAATAAAGAAGAATCCAAGAAAAAAAGTCCTTACAGTGACATTTTGAAGAGACTAGAAATTTTTCTAAATAAAAAAGAATTTAAGCTCAAGCTTAAAAAATTTCTATTTTTTTTTAAATATCATAACATCACAAAATTTTTTAATCTTTTACATAATGAATTTTTCTCAACTAGATTTATATTTTTATAAAGGTAAATAACAATATACAGGGTGGGCCGTAAGTCACGTACCAAAGACTTACATGTAGTGTAGTGGAAACAATGTAAAAAAAAGTGAAATAAAACATCTTTTCTTTTCTTTGAACATGTCAGTTACTATGACTTTCAGCTTTGGTTGGTTCCAATCAAAGTTTATTTTCAGTTTTAATTTGCCTTTAATTTGTTTCAAATTCTTTGGTGCATGACTTACGACCCACCCTGTATATTATAGAATAATTGGATAGTATAAAACATTTTAGAAAAATAAATAGCAAACAAAGAATATTCCACAATGAAGTCAATAAAAAGTAGGTTTTAAAAACAGGTTGATTACAAATTATTTTTTATTATAAACTAAAATCTTATTCAAGGATGAGAAATATGCATCTTTCAATGCATCATATAGTTACATACTTATGCTTCAGTGCTTATATTACATATTCAGATATTTATGCTTTACTGCTTACAACTGATAAAGTCATGGTGTACTTTGTTAATTACAGTAGAATATGCAATTGCCAAAAGTGTGAATTTGCATTTTATTCCTTTTAACCACACAAACATTCAAAAACATCCTTATTGATTTATTTTAAATTTAAGTTTAACTTTAGATAACTAAGTCAACAAATAATCTAATGACTACCTAACAATAAAAATTTTTATATACCCACTAAGTCTTACAATTTTTTTTTCCAATGTGAATTTATTAATTTACATACTAGTACTTAGCTCTATAAGTGTTTTCATAGAATGTAAAAAACTTGAACAAAAAATTGGTATTTATGATGAGTTATTTTAATAAATTTTTTTTAAAGTTTCCAATGTGAAGAACCCAAAGCAAATATTTAATTTTTCAAGCTATAAACAAGACTTTTTCACAGAATGCGCTTATCAATGTCTTTACTATTTTATTAAATAAAATATTTATTGAGATAAAACAGCAAAATAGATTATTTATCCAAAGAGAGCTCAAACAAAATGTTAGCGTAAGAAATAATAAAATTTTTTGTATATTTTCATGAGGTTGATTGATTTATAATGTGAAAACAAGAGCAAAAAGAGAGGAGGAAGGCAAGCGAAGAGGCAGCAGGAAGTGTGGAAAGGAAGACGCTCACTCATAAGGGTTGATACCTTAAATATTGGAACAATGACTGGAAGGAGAAGAGAACTGGCAGATATGATGGAGCAAAAAAGTGAAGACATACTGTGCCTACAGAAAACAAAGTGGAAAGGGAATAAAGCAACGAACACTGGAGGTGGATGCAAACTATTTACAATGAAGCTGATGGAAAAAAATGGGATAGAGATAGTGGTGAAGGAGGAGCTGGTTGAAAGTATTCTGGAGGTGAAGAGGGTATCAGACAGACTAATGGCCATAAAGCTGGAAGTAAAAGGGTCCATCCTAAATATAGTAAGAGCATATGCTTCACAGGTTAACAACAGCATGAAGGAGAAAAATGATTTTTGGGAAGACCTGGATGGGTTGATAGAAATTATATCAAAAAAGGAGAGGATAGTTCTTGGTGCAGACCTTAATGGACATGTGGGCAAAGGAAACATAGGGGATGAGGAAATAATGGGGGGTACGGTGGTGGAATAAAAAATAAGGAAGGATCAATGGTTGTGGATTTTGGGAAAAGGATGAATTCGGCAATTGTCAATACTTATTTCAAGAAGATGGACACAGGGTGACTTATAAAAGTGGCAGAAAAAGTACCCAAGTAGATCATGCGACGTGCAGAAGGAGGAACTTGAAGGAAATATGCAATTGTAAGGTAATAGTGAATGAGTGCATGGCAAAGCAGCACTGTATGGTGGTATGCAAAACAGCTCTTATGGTGAAAAAGAAAAAAGCAGAGAAAGTAAAGCCAAAGATATGATGGTGGAAACTGAAGGAGACAAGCTGTCAAGAAGCATTTAGACAAGAGGTGACCAGGATTTTGGGAGGTAAGGATCGATGGGTTACCTGATAAGTGGGACAAAATGGCAGAAAAACAGCTGAAACTGTACTGGGAGTGACATTTAGGAAACAAAAAGGAGACAGGGAGACATAATGGTGGAATGAGGAAGTTCAGGAGAGCATAAAAGAAAAGAAAAAGGCAAAAAAAGCATGGGACAAAATTAGAGATGAAAATACTAAAAAGATCTATAAAGAAGAGTAAGGCAAAGAAGGCAGTTGCAATGGCAAAGGGACGTGTGTATGATGATTTGTATGCTAGATTGGAAACAAAAGAAGGTGAGAAGGAGTTGTACAGATTGGCTAGGCAGAGAGACAGAGCAGGGAAAGATGTACAGCACGTGAGGGTTATAAATGGTAATGCTATGGTAAATTTGAAGGCAGTGTTAAAGAGATGGAAGGAGTATTTTGAGAAACTGATGAATGAGGAAAATAATAGAGACCCTAGGACAGAGGAAGCAGAAGTGGTTAACAAAGAGGTAAATTGTGTCAGTAGAGAAGAAGTGAAAAATGCACTAAGAAGAATGAAAAAAGGTAAAGTGGTTGGGTCAGATGAGTTGCCAGAAGTTTAGAAGTGCATGGAAGAGATGGGGATAAAGTTTTTGACCAAACTGTTCAACAGACTATTAGTGGATGAACAGATGCTAGAAGAATGGAGAAGGAGTGTGCTTATCCCAGTCTATAAAAACAAAGGGGATGCACAGTGCCGTGGAAACTACAGAGGAATGAAGCTAATAAGCCACAATGAAGGTATGGGAAATAATTATTGAAGCCAGGCTAAGGGATAGAGTAGAGATCAGCAAACAGCAATATGGATTTATGCCAGGAAAGGGAACCACTGATGCCATGTTTGCTTTAAGAATGTTGATGGAAAAGTACAGGCAAGGTCAAAGCAAAGTCACAGAAAGGATTGTGTATTTGTAGAACTAGAGAAAGCTTACGACAGGGTTCCACGTGAAAAACTGCAGTACTGTATGAGAAAATCTGGAATAGTGGAAAAGTATGTGCTACTTGTACAGAATATGTATGAGGGAAACGAAACAGTGGTGAGGTGTGCAGTAGAAACTACAAAAAATTTCAAGGTCAAGGTTGGACTGCACCAGGGATCAGCATAAAGTCCGTTCCTATTTGCAGTAATAATGGACAGGCTAACGGATTAAGTAAGAAGAGAACTACCATGGATGATGCTGTTTGCTGATGATATTGTGATTTGCGAAGAGAAGGGAAGAAGGGAAGAAGTGGAGCAGAGATTAGAATCCTGGAGGTATACATTGGAAAGAAAAGGGATGAAAGTAAGTTGGTCAAAGACCAAATATCTGTGCATAAATGGAGGAAATGAAAAAGAAACAGTAAAGATGGAGGATACAAAAGTGCCAAGAGTAAAGGAATTTAAGTATTTAGGATCAACGGTGCAAAAAAGTGGTGGTTGTGAGAGGGAGGTAAAGAAGAGAGTGCAGGCAGGATGGAACGAATGGAAAAAAGTATCAGGAGTAATCTGCGACAGAAGATTACCAGCAAGAGTGAAAGGAAAAGTGTATTTCAGTGGTAAGACTAACAATGGTGTATGGACTTGAGACAGTGGCAGTCACAAAGAAACAAGTGGAAGAGATGGAAGTAGCAGAGATGAAAATGTTGAGGTTAATTGCTATGGAAGTGACAAGAAAAGACATTAGAAATGAGTACATCAGGGGTACAGTTAAGGTAGAACGGTTAGGAATAAAGATGAGGGAGGGCAGGCTGAGATGGTATGAATATGTCATGAGGAGAGACCACGAATATGTAGGAAGAAGGATGATGGAAATGTAGTTGCCGGGAAGCAGGAGAAGAGGGAGACCAAGGAGAAGATTTTTACATGTGGTAAAGGAGGATATGGGGGGAAGTTAGTGCAAAGGAGATGGACATTGAAGACAGGATGCTTTGGAGGAAGGTAATATGCTGTGGCTTCCCCTGATTGAAGGGAAAGGCCGAAAGCAGAAGAAGAATATTTTAATGAGGGGGGCCTTACTAGGAATCCGGACTGGAATCCAAATCGAGTCCAGTTTTTGAAACAATCGAGTCAACTTTTAAAAATCTGGTGAGACTCGGACTAAACTTAAGTCCCCAAATCAACTAATTTATTTTTTATTTCTTTATCTCTGTATTTTATCTTTATATTTGGAAATAAAATAAAACTTGTAAAATGTTCTCGCAAAAATCTTGAGGGACTCGAACTCTACTTGAGTTCTTGAATAAACTAATGACTTAAATTTGACGCAGGTCAAAAATTTTAATTTTTTTTGCAAACTTATCCCCATAAAAATTTATTTTCGATTATCCATTTTAGGGGATAATCAAAAATAAAGGGGTCCATTTTAAAAGCTCTGGTTGTAATGAGGATCCCAACCGGAAGTGACGTAATTTAAAACTAACTATAAAAATTAAAAGATTAAAAGTAATTTCTTTAAGATGCATGAATTTATTTCTTAAAAACTCTTATAGCAACATCTTATTGTGTGACAAAAATATGATGCTGAAATACAAAATGTAATCTATTGGCATCAATCTAGTTTGTCAACAACCCAGTCTTATTCCAAAGAAATAAAAATCATATTAATATGAGACAAGCAAAAATGGCAGATTAAAACATAAAACCAAGCAATGCACTTACTATTTGCAAGTAAGTTACAACATGTGATGTTACATTACACTAATAATAAAGGTAGGTTCAGTGATAAATAAGCAAATATTACTCATAAATAATTCACAACAACTTTTTAATATAAACAGAACTTATAACGAAGGTGCACGTGATACAAAAACTAATTGCTTTCTAAAATTTAAAAAAAGGCTGTATCTAAAATTTATGGCACAAAAACATGTTTTAATTTCAAAACTTTTTGTGTGATTTATCTGATATATAAATTAACACTCTTATCTCACCCACAAATTTTTCCTGGCTAACTTTATAGATAAACATAAACTAAACTACATTGCTTACTTAAAACAAGATTATTCAACTTTTAAATTTAACTGTTTCTTTTAAATTTAAATTTTGTTTTATATTTAATTGTGACTTTTCAATTTAAATTTTGTTTCAGGTTCAAACCAATGACTTTTTCTGTTTTGAAATGATCTATAATTAGATTTCGAAATGGCTTAACTTGTAAGCACAAACCAAATTTGTAACAGTAGATTAACTCTATATGCCGCACAATGACTTGTTGCTTATTTGTCCTTTTGGCCCTTATAAACTTTTTCTTTTTAACATTTTTTTTAATTCACATATTAATTTACAAAGAACTCTTGAAATATAAATAGTGCACTCCAAAGAGAAAACCATTCATTTCATTTAAGTGGTAAAAATACTTTTGGCTGAAGTATAACTAATTGCTTTGAACTTCGGAATCGCGATCGTCAACTTTTAAGTTATTTGGCTCTTCACTTTCCTAAACTTCTGTAAGCAATTTTTATTTGGCTTGTGTATAAATTTTCATAGTAGCTTTTCATAATAGTTTCATAGATTACAAGTACAAAATAGAAGTATTTGTCAATCAAGTTTAAACGTGGAGAGAGAGAGAGAGAGAGAGATCCATGATAAACTATCTAAACCCAAAATAGGGTCTACTTTTTGTTTTCTTTTTGTGTTATAGCATTGTGAAATATAAAAAAGCATGTCTGTGACAACAAATTTTTTCATTAAGTTAATTGGTAAAAAATTTGATATATAACTTTTGACCAATAAAGACTTTGTAAATATGGCATTTGTCCACATATTAAATTACTACTACAGACTTGAATTTTTCATTAGCCAAATTTTTTGCAGCCAAAGACAGCCCAGTTGAAATTGAAAATAATTTGTTTTAGTAACACCATAATATGCAGCAGATTTATTTCTTGCTTAATTTGCTTTGCTGAATGTCAGAAATTGCAAGCTGCATTGCTTTACAAGACCATTTAAATCTAAACTTAGTTCTTTTTTTTCCAGTATGTGGTGACATTTTTGCTTCTTAATTTTATAAAGTAACAGTAATGAACAAACACTTTTAATTATTGTTTTGATAACCTTGAGCAATACAGCACAATATAATAAAGGTAAAAAATTTATAAATTGAATAAATACAACAAGCAACAAACTTTTAGAATAACAATTAATATGGTCTAACTCAAAGCTATTAAAAATTTATTATTTAACTTGCAAATCTAAAGTTAAATTAAAAATTATGATAAATTACAGCGAAAATCTAATGCAAACATTAATTTTAGTATTAACTCTATATTTCAGCTTATTTATTCACTTTTACATATAAACTAATTTTTTTGAATTTCTGATCTAGATAGGCTAGTAAACAATACAACAATGTCAATTAAATAGTACAAAAAATTTGCCTGATAAGCATAAGTTCGAACACCAGATTAATGAAGTAGTCCAATGCAATTGGAAATTTGTCAATGGAAATTGATTAATCGATAAATAAGGGTCCATGTTACAAACAACTTAAATGTCCATATTATAATTTTCGAATCCGCTTTAAAAAAAAATGATTCATTTGTAATAGGAAGCATTTTTTTTCAAGTTTCTACATTTTGTCAAAGACTGATAACTTATGATTTAACAAAACAACAATTTATAAAAATTCAAAAAAGTTGAAAATAAGAAAGTTAACAAATAAGATCAAACAAACAAAAATATTATTTTTGGAAAATGCAAAAAAACAAAGATAAAATTTAATTTTGCTAAAACATTTTTCGATTACTTTTTTATGTATTTTTTAATATTGTAAATTGTCATTTGTGTATATCAACGCACCCTGCCAGGTGTGTTTTTCAAACAAATGAAGTAACTTTCCAACAGACGGAAAAGTTTAAGTATCTGGGAGTCACATTCTCGAGAGATTGTAAACAGGACAACGAACTGGACACACATATTGAAAAAGTAAGTTTAGTAATGCGCCAGCTTTACCGATCAGTTGTACTTAAACAAGAGCTGTGTACAAATGCAAAGCTTTCTGTTTTCAGATCAGTTTTTGTTCCTATTCTCACCTATGGTCATGAGTATTGCATAATGACCGAAAGAGTGAGATCCCGAGTACAGGCAGCTGAAATGGGCTTCTTCCGAAAAGTCAGAGGTTTATCCTTATTTGACACGGTTGAAAGCACTAACATTCGTCAATCTCTCAAAATCAAACCGCTATTACTCCACATAGAGCAATCGCAACTGCGTTGGTATGGCCATATGACCAGAGGTGGGCACCGTACTTCTTAAAGTACCGCGGTACCGATACTCGGTACCTTGCTCAAATTGTACCGCGGTACCGGTACGGTACTAAAAAAGTACCGCGGTACGGGTACTCGGTACTTTTGAATAATACGAATGAATGGTAATAACTAAAACTCTGTCATACAATGGATTTCATTTGACATTTAAAAATTATATTTTATAAAGCGAAAACAATTTCGTACGTATCCAACTGTTTACTTTCAAAAATCAATGCTTTGGATGTAAAAAACATGCGTGAATATGTTTTTAACTCAATTTTTTGCATAAAATATGTTTTGGATATATGAAAACCTAATAAATACGTTGTCTTCTGCTTTGTTTTTTATATTAAAAAAAGTTTGTCAAAAATTGTACTAATTTCCATGTAACCTACAGTGATTTAGTCAAAGTTATTCTCAAACTTTTTGGGTCACAAACCTTTATTTGTAAATCTTTTTTTGTCATGGACCGCAATTTTATGTCACATCAATTTTCTGCCCAACCAACAAGAAAAGATAAAACAAACCCAAAAATAAATAACACAAAGTCCGTTAAAAAATAAATGCTTATAAACAGGCATACCATATTTCCGTAGGGGCAAACCGGGACGCTCGTTTATAGACAAAAATTCGTCCCTAAAAAAAGTGTTCTCTAAAAAAAAGTTTTCACTTGAAATCTGTCTTGGATTTCATGGTATGTGATGCGGTCAAAATCTTTCCGCGGTTCTATCTGAGTAGTGACCGTTGTTTGAAAGCTTAAAATTCAAATTTATTCCAATACAATTTAATTTTTTATTTAACACGAATTTCAATTTTATTTTAACTTAAATTTGATTAATTTTAACTTTAAACCGGTCGGACGATCACCCTATAAACACAAAATAAGTAAACATAAAACCATGCAATTACGACCAACCTTTACATTACGCAACTTACTGCCGACCGACCACGCCGGCAACTCAAAAACAAAGGCAGCACGTTGTCAAAGCGCCACGATCCTAACAAAGACATTTAGTCTTGAAGCAGTCTCGCTTACGTTTAAAGAAAAAAGGGAAGATTATCTCACGTTAACATGGCCGGCCCAAAATCGAGCAGCCAAAAAAGGGGATGAACGATTTTCTAACGACGAGAGATAACTGATACGGACAACAAGAATAACTGATACAAAACAACGGATAAGCAACAACAATTGAACGCAAAAATCTATACACTACACACTAGATCACAAATGCTTAACTAAACATCGCACTCAAGAACGCAAATTTTTCTTATATCACGTACGGTGTACGAACAACAACTCGACGACAAACTTTATCACGATCATAGATAACCGAAGTTACGATAGCCTTTGACTAATGACCACGAGGCGCGGCATCGTCGCATAACAAAACAAGTGTATTTGGTTTAATATTCGCACGCGGCACCAGCCACTTATGGCGCCTTTGTAACATCGAAAGATATTCCGATCTCCATCGCTGCCAAAATAAGTCCGCTTGCCGTTGGGTCGCTCGATACGAGGCGCGTAAACCGTCCGAGTTCGCGAAAACGTCCATTGGTAATGCCGCGTCCATGCACCCATTAAGAAGAGTCATTGGAGTTAACGCACGCCAATCCTCCGGATCGGGACTGACTCTCGTAAGGGGCCTACAGTTCAGTATTAACTCCACTTCTTTAAGAAACGTCAAGAGCTCTTCATCGGTGGGATTGCGATAATAACGGTCCGTCATCACTGCGTTCAGCGCTTTGCGAACCAGCCTGATGATCGCTTCCCAAACACCTCCTTGATGGCTCGCCAGTGGAGGGGAATGTCGAAATTCAATTCCTCGAGGCGCTAGCTCATTCATGATTTCCTTTTGCTTTGGTCGTTCCAGGCCGCGTTGTAATTCTGTCCGTGCGCCAACAAAATTGGTGGCATTGTCACAATAAATAGTTTCTGTCGATGCACCTCGCGTCGCCAAAAATCTGCGCAAAGCCATAAGAAAGGATCCCGTTGTTAAGTCACCAGCGACCTCAATATGTGACGCCCGAGACGCTAAACATGTAAAAAGGCAACAATAACGCTTTAGTACATTGCGTCGACATTTCACCGCAATCGGGCCCATAAAGTCAACGCCCGTGGCAGTGAACAAGCGCCTGTCACTCTCAACCCGCGCCGACAGTAAAGGGCTCATAATTTGAGAGCCAGGCGAAGCTCGACGATTTCGACAAGCCATGCACAATTCTTTAATAAAATGTTTCACAGTTCTTTCATGCCCGAGCACCCAGTATCTTTGACGAAGCTCATTGGTGACATACGTTGCTCCGCAATGACCAGCCCTTTGATGCACATGCATTATAATTAATCCTGTCAGATGACTGTTTTTGGGCAGTATGATTGGATGCTTGACATCATGTGGTTCACTTGATCGCTGCAAACGCCCCCCAACACGCAAAAGCCCATTCTCAACAAAGGGACAACATTTCAACATTGGTTTTAGTTGCCCTTGCAGTTCAGTTCCACGTTCTCCGGCAGCCAGTTCATAGTAGGTATGTGACGCTAAAACTTCAACCAATCCAGGAAACTCCTGTCGTTGAACCAAAGCGATCAAGGAAAGAAGGGCCACGTCGTATTCTCTTGCATCGATAACATCAGAGATTGGGCGACGGCTTCCTCCCTCTACTCGGCGACGAAGTTCACTCTTAAGCCGGAGCAGCCACGCTGCCACACGAACAGCGCGGCTAAGCTCACTGAATCGAGTTATCAGGCGACCAATTGCTCCCTCTTTCAAGGAAACCACCCGTGACGAGTTTACACAAAGATTTATTTCGGATATTGGCGGCAATTCGCTGGCGTCCTCATCTAAGGCTTGTTCGACGAATGATTTCTTTGCTGGCCACGTGCATTCAGGATCAAGCAAAAAGGTGGGTCCCTTTAGCCACTTCTCAGATTTATAAACTTGCGAAGGGGCGACACCTCTTGAGTATACATCGGCTGGATTATTCGCAGTATCAACCCAACGCCATTGATTCACCGAAGAAAACTCACGAATTAAATTGATACGATTGGTCTCGAATACTGGTCTTCTTTTGGAAGTGTTACGCAAATAGCTTAATACAGTGGTACTATCAGACCAGAAAACCGTCTCCGTTAAATATAAATCGAGTTCACGTTGCACAAATTTAGCCAAACGCACAGCAATCACAGCAGCACTTAACTCCATACGAGGAGTTGACATGGGCTTTATAGGAGCGACACGAGATTTTCCCATTACAAACGAAATAAAATGAGTATTATTTATGCGAGTACGTAAATAGCAAATAGCGCCAATACCGCTATTTGATGCATCCGCAAACACATGAAGTTGATTTTCAGCCGAATTAGTTAGACCTTGAAAAGTCCGCGGTACACAAATTTGACTCAACTTACAAAACCCCTTCATTAGTCTCTCCCAGACTACCCGTTCTTCTTCAGGTATTTGTGCATCCCAACCAAGACCCAATTTAGAAAGCCGTTGAAGTTGCAGCTTTAGTGACAGCAAAAAGGGAGAGACTACTCCCAAAGGATCGAAGAGGCTCATAACGAGTGACAATAAGCCTCTTCGAGTTGAGGGATAACTCAACATCGCAACCTTTATCCTCAAATAATCTCCTTGAGGTTCCCATACTAACCCCAGCGCCTGATGACCCGGAAGCTCTTCTACCCGAAAATCTACTTCAGTCAAAGCTGGTGTCAAGCAATCATTAGGAAGCGCCTTTAAAACAGACACATTGTTACTTGAAAATTTTGCCAGCTCAAAACCTCCCTCCTTTAACAATGAAATCAACCCCTTAATTAGCGTTTTTGCAGTGTCTTCGTCCGGAGTGGACACAAGTAAATCATCTACATAGATATTTTTATAAACTACTTGTCTTACTTCATCTTCCGATTGGGAGCGATTATCTTCAGCCGTACGTCGAAGAGCGAAACCCGCCACAGACGGAGAACTGGTCAGACCAAAGCAGTGAACCGTTAGCTGATACTCCTTGGGATCTTTAGCCGGGTCGTCATCCGTCCACCACAGGAAACGAAGCGCACTTTGATCGAGTGGATCAACCTTCACCTGCATAAACATCGCTCGCACGTCGCCAACAACTGCAATTGGATGCTTGCGAAATCGAGTCAATACGCCAACAAGAGTATTTGTGTTGTCTGGACCCTGCAAAATCTGTTGGTTTAATGAAGTCCCTTTGAATTGTCCAGCACAGTCAAAAACCACACGAAACTTTTCGGTAACACAGTGATGAGGTATATACCAGAGTTTACTTTGATTCTTTTCGCTTTGATCTAGAACCTCAATGGCGTGACCCTGAGAGATCATATCCCGAATTTTACCTTTGTACCTATCAAACAGCTCCGGATCTGCGACGAAACGCTTGCCCAAAGATCGAAGACGTGACAACGCCATGCTATAATTGTTCGGAAGATGAGGACAATTTTTCTTCCAAGGGATGCCGATTTGGTAATGGCCGTCAACTAAGATACATGACTCGTTCATGATCTTCTCTGCCCTTCTATCATCAAGAGACGGCAACAAAATATCTGGATCACATGATCTATCGACATAATCAAATTGACAAGGACAAATAGAGTTAAGAGCCGTGCCCGCTTCACTATTCAGTAAAAGATTCACCCTATGACAAGATTCTTCAGTCCCGGTTGAATCACGGCCGTGCAAAACCCACCCTAGTGGAGTCTTTCCAGCCCACAAGCTACAATTGCCGTCTTGACGTATTTCAGAAAACACATGTAAGGCCGGTGAGTCCATTCCTAAAATCACCTGCACTTTGCTTTCTCTCCCCAAGTCCGGTATTTCCACGCCAGCTAGGTGAGAATTTTTTGTAATGTCTGCCTGACGTGGAATACTTCCAGCAAGATCAGGAAGTTGGTTAATGACACGCACGTTCTCCAGAGAGAAAGTTTCGTCCTCTGCTGTGCCCCGTATAGCGCATTCCACTAAGTTAGTGTTAAATTTTTCTACTCTACCATTGGCCAATTGCATTTCAGAACATGCACGTCTACCATCTAGAGCTAACTCGTCGTACAAATCTCTAGATATTAAATGGCAATCTGCCCCGCTATCTAGAAGGGCTAAAGTATCTTTACAAACTCCGGAAACATTATTTATAATGCAAACAGGCAGTACCTGAAGTCGTGTCCTCGACCGAGGAACAGAAGCGCTGCTCAAAACCGAAGTCGATATCTTGTCTTCGACCGATGCCTCTGACGACGACTTATCCTTCTCTGAATCAGTGGTCTCAAAGTGGAGCAAGGAATGATGTTTTCCCGAACATGATTGACATCTCGATTTACTTTGACAGTCCTTTGCCGCATGGTTACCACCAAGACAAATAAAGCACAAGCGCTTCCGCCATATCAAACCTTTACGCTCTGGTCGCGACAGCTTTAAGAAATTTTCACACAAAGCGATACGATGCTCCACAGAGCCACAGCAAAAACAATGTGACGATTTTTTACTTCCTTGGGCAGTTTGAACGAAATTAGCTTTAACTTTATGACCAAGTTTAACACGTGGTAAATTCTTATGATTATGAGGTTGCAATAATCGTCCAAATCTAGAGCACATTAATTTATGTTTATACTCCACATATTCGATAAATAGGTCAAACGGCACAACATCCAAGTCAAAACCACGTTCCGCAGCTAGCTTAAAAAAGCCTTCTTGAAGAGCATGAGGAAGGGGCAAACATATTTTTTCTGCTGTTGAGGCAGCATTTAAAAGGTTATGAGCCCCTACAGCTTCTAAAACTATTTTACAATTAATTAAATCCGAATAAAAATTTTGCAATCCCACTTCCGTGTTAACGATAGGGCTTCCATTGCACACCGATTCTATAAATGACCGAACAGCTACTTGAGGGCTGCCAAATGTTTTATGAAGAAGATGCAACGCTTCTGATAAACCCCTCTCGGGTGCCAACATCACATAACTAGATATAAGTTTATGCGCTTGCCCACCAGTAGCTTCAAGCAACAGATAAAGAGCGTGACCTGGGTCGCTCTTCTCTTAGATACTTAAAATTCTATCTTCAACATGCCGAATGAATTTAAAATATTCTAGCGGATCTCCGTAAAATTTATTTCATTGCGATATTGATTCCGATCCCCGGCATCGAACTAACATTTTAGCTACATCACACAATGTAAATGACTCACCTGCTGATTGGGAACCAGTGTCACGTTTCCTACCTGGAGAGCGAGCTTCAGTGATTAACCTCGGATTGTATCTTTATCTCTCGGGAGGGTTCAAAGGTCTCGTCCTCGCAGCACCAATTGGATAAACGGCCGGCCCATGAAACAACTGTTGAGGAACTGGACCCAAGGAAAACCTCGAAAAATCTGGCCCATCAGCTCTCGATGATGACGAGGAAATTGCCGATCCTGCTGCGCCTCCCAACTGCGGAAAAGGTCTATCCAAAACCCGTTCTTGAGCAGCTGTCGCTGGCGCACCATGGTTTTGGTCAAAATCTGGTTCATCATTATTCCCAGTGATGCTATTCAGAAAGGCATCAACCTTTTCACGGCTTTCCATGGATGGAGCGACGTCATTTACCTGCGACATACGGTCTCCGCATGATGACGCAGCATCAGCGATAATAGCAGCTTCTACTGCTTCGGTCTCTGCTTCCAGCATTCTGCGTTGGGACTCCAGCCTCCTTTTCTCCTGCTCTGCGGCCAATACCCCTAGCGTGAGCTCCTCCTCCTTGCGAACGTGATCCAAGCGAAGTTGGGCCAATTTTGCCTCCATGCGACATCTCGCAGTGGAAGTCATCGACGCTACACCAATCTCACTCTGCCCACATTTCTCTTTGCTGGATTTCGTCTTTTCATTAAACGTGGCTGGTTCCGAATAATTTCTAGCCATCAAAGTTTGGGGCTTTAACTCTAAGCTTTGTGATTCCGAGCTTCCTTCCATGCTTGTATCTAATGCTAACCTCCTTGAATTTAACTTATGACTGTCTACCGACAATCAAACCTCAAGTAAGTCCCGCAAGCTCCAACAACAAATTGGACCGGTTTAACTTATGATGCGGTCAAAATCTTTCCGCGGTTCTATCTGAGTAGTGACCGTTGTTTGAAAGCTTAAAATTCAAATTTATTCCAATACAATTTAATTTTTTATTTAACACGAATTTCAATTTTATTTTAACTTTAAACCGGTCGGACGATCACCCTATAAACACAAAATAAGTAAACATAAAACCATGCAATTACGACCAACCTTTACATTACGCAACTTACTGCCGACCGACCACGCCGGCAACTCAAAAACAAAGGCAGCACGTTGTCAAAGCGCCACGATCCTAACAAAGACATTTAGTCTTGAAGCAGTCTCGCTTACGTTTAAAGAAAAAAGGGAAGATTATCTCACGTTAACAGTATGGATTACTTTACCAGGTATATATGTTGACAAATTTTGTCATATCGTCGCGGACCCCTTGTGCACTCATCACGGACCTCATTTTGGGAAGCTCTGGTTTTGGTAATTTAGTAAAATTACTCAACCTTCGCTGGCCGTTAACTGTTATGATAATTTTTTATATTTTTGCTTGCAAAGCAACAAAATTAAAATTTTATCAAGTCCCTTTTGCATTGGTATGAATATGAAATCTGGTGTTTAATGGATTTTTGATTTTATGCAAAATATTTCCATTTTTATAATTAGACAACTAGAATGTTCTTTGCAAATGCAATACCTTCAAAAAATATTTACTACACTAAGATTGATTGCTATAATTTCTGATATACCATATTTAGGGCCAAAAGCGCTAAAGATTTGACGTAATTGCACGCAAAAGTGCTACTTTTTCCAAAGCAACAATGTCTTTTTTGCACAATAATTACTATATGCACATTAAACACGATAATCACTCCTTTTTTTGCACAACTGGTGCGGTGACCACGCACAATTTTTTTTGTACATGTTATAACGTATATAGCTTAATGAAAACAATGCACTACCAGCGTAACTACGATAAGCACGGCTAAGCCGCAAGGGCATACTGACGATGGCTTCAACATGCTGACCACATCATCAAGTAAGCTAACACGAATCGGGTAAAGTCAAGCTAAACCCTGCAGTTCCATTGCTAACATTAAGTAAGAATAGTCAAGCCAATCAACAAGCAAATGCCGACAGACCTGTTTCGTTTTTGTTAGGACTCGTCAGGACACTAAAGCTTGTTGTTGACCCCAGCTAAACTCAGCTGGGGATTAACAAAAGTGTTATTTAAGGTTTCATAGAAAAAATTTCATACTCTTTGGATAGAGATACTTAAATGTTGTAATAAAATATTATTTCGGATTGAAAAAGCAAGTTTTCGAAAGGTAGTCAACTTTCATAAATTGGCTGAAAAGCAAAGATTGGTTTTAGAAAGTTAACGACTTTGGTGGTTTGATTGATCGTATGATTAAAAGTAAAATTCTTTCACAGTTGGAATCCCCTTAGGGAGGTTACTGCAGTTCACAGAAGAAGAAACTCTATTTCAGAAAAATCTGATTTCATTATTAAAATGCTTTGATCTTAGCAACAACGAATGTTTTGAAAAGTCATTGGACTTTTTAAACAATTTTAGAAATAAACTTTTCATATAATGAAAAGAAATACAATTCATTCTAAGAAAAAATTGAAATTTTAACTGTCACATCGTACTTTTTTATAATTATTTCAAAATGTTATAATAAGCCTAATTTAAAAAATTTAGTTAGGATTGATTACTTTGATTAAATTAATTTTTTTTGATTTTTGCAAGCTTTTTTCTTTTTTAGTAGGTTAGTCTAGCCTACATAGTAGAATATTTTATAGTTGAACTTGACTAATGCTCTGGCGTATATTTTTTGATTTTAAATTTACCGTACATTAAATTGTTTATTAATACATTTTGTCAGAGCAGGGCTGCCCAACCCGAGACCAGCAAAGTCTAATGTTGAAGCCTACCAAAGAATTTGTAATTACATAATCGATCAAACTATTGTAATGCTTTGAATCAATCCAATGACTCGCAGAAAAATCGGAATAAATAGGCTAATTTTCGTCCCACTAGAGATTTTTCGCTTTATATAAGAATAAAACACGTAGATATATCTAACTGGTGACCTTTTTAGTTTGGTCTTTAACTAAATTTGTAGTCCGAATTCCTGTTATCAAGAAGGTTCATTCAAAAATAACACATTAAAATTAAGTAAAGACAAAAAGAAGATACTTTGATTTCTGCACCGATTGCGACTCGCAATAAACTTTTCGACAAAAGTTGGACCATAATGGTTAAAAGATTGAGCATCCCTGCGTCAGAGTATAAAACAACCTAACATTTTCTAAAACAGTCATTATCATCAAAATGAATTTCTACCGACAGTAATTTGGAATTTTAATATTGATTTGGTCACAACTTACGACACCGACATTGTTTTTTTCAAAATTATTTAATTTATAGTACGAATTTTGACATTAGAATATCGGTATCATAACATCGGTACAACCAATCATAGCCGTACCTGCCGGGGGGGCAGGGAGGGCAAATTTTCACCCAAGTTTCTAAGATTTGGGCAAAATTGAAATTTTTCGGGCAGTGACAAGAAAATATTTGGGCAAAGTAAAAAATTTTAGGACAGTGACAATGATCAAACTGCAAAAAATAGTTACCAAATTAAGGTGAAGACTTTTTTTTTTCTAAAGAACACCTTGCTTTTGGGTCGAAAATTGAAAAATATGAGACTGAATTCAAGTGAAGACTTTTCTTTTTCTTTTTAGAGATCACCATAATTTTAGGACAAAATTTGTTCTTGGTTTGCGAATCTCAGACAATTTTTTGTTCTATCCTAAATGTGCTAGAAAATTATGATTTGGGCAGACGTCACAAAATTTTGGAAAAATTTCATTGCCCCCATATTTTTTTGGCTGATACGCCTATGCAACCAATTAATGATATTGCACTCAAGCGTAACACAATATGAATGCTATTTGAATGTTTTTTGACTTTGTTTACGTAAATGTTCGATACAGTTCCATAATTCAAAAGTAGGGCGGAAGTCGTTTGATAATTTTTGATCACCTCAAGCAGACTGCGACAAATATTTCTTAAACATCACTTTTTAAATGAATCTATATAGTTCGATCTTTTGGTCATTTTTATCAAACGCTCAGTGCAACGAAGAAAAGTAGGCTATTCTATTTAAAGTTATTTCAAACATAAGCTTAGAAGGAGGAAAAACGAACGCACACCTATCTCGATATTGTACTGTACAGAAAGTATAATATATAAATAAAATAGCTATTCACGCCAAGTCATTATGCTAAATTTTAATACCGGTGCGTAGTGTTGTAAAATATTTTTCACTGCCTGTTCTTGTTGCAAACAAAAATATAAGAAAAAAGCTGGAGCAGGGATCTTTTAACTCTGCTACATTTGATGTGTCATCTGCTTGAATAAAAACAAGTCAAATAACCTCTGTTGGTGCGTTTTCCGTTAAGTTCAATATTAACACTGAAAAATGATTGTGTCACTTTTTTGTGGTAATTAGAATTTTATTGGTTGATTTTATTTCAGTAACCTCTTTTTATTCTGTTAAAATTGGTCAAAAAAATGGAGTTTGAATAAAGTTTCAAGAAAAACACAGAGTCGAATGACATAGACTGACGCTGGCTTATAAAAAAATGATACAATTAGTTATATAATGTAAAACTTCAAGCGCATAAGCAATCAATAATCTTTCTTCAATTTAGTCAAAACAAAACCGGATATTTAAACGGATGAGTTAAAACAATATTTTTTCAAATAATTTTAAAATTGTTTCTTATTCTATGCACATTAATAACATGATTAAGATTGATGGAAAAATATAAGACAAAATAAGCTTCATACACAAACCCATCATTCGTTTTCAAGATTTAAAATTTTTATTGATTTTTGTCGTATTTCAACTCCATTTATTCTTCAGAGACTCGTACAAAAACGTTGAAGGCGTTATACTAAGGGCAACTTTTAAGCAATACCGTACCTGCTTATTTAATGCTATATATACAGGTCTGCAAGCAACCAGATGATCTAGCAGATAATTGCTTTCAGAGATGCCAAAATATTGTAGTGAATTGGAATTTTTAATTTACTTTTTTAGTTTTTATTTAAGACATAACTAAAATGCTAATCTCCCCAGACTACCCTACTAGCCTAAGTAAGCTAAGCCTAAATAAAAAATTGCAAAAGGGCTACTGGCTATGAAGTGCGTAAAACGTTCCAAACCTGACCTTACTTAAAATTAACTAGTAACTACTACCGGAAGGATGGGGAAAGTACTGGTAAACACTTTAGTTTGACAAATGTCAATTTGTGATAATACTACTGTAAATCAAGAAACTACTTTGAAGCTGCAATCGATACGAAAAACAAAAACATGTCGCAATGCTTGCAAAAAAAACTTTCAATGACCCTAAAATTAGACGCAGTACCGCGGTACTTTATAAAAAAGTACCGCGGTACAGGTACTAGAGGAGATCTAGTACCGGTACCGCCGTACTTGGTACAATACCTGGTACTCGGTACCGGTACCTATACTAAAAAAGTACCACGGTACTTTTGAACACGGTACTGCCCACCTCTGCATGTCACACGAATATCCCATGAGCAAACAGCAAAGCAACTAATGGATGCTGTTTCGAGTGGCAAAAGGCCTAAAGGGCGACCCAGAAATTGCTGGCCGAATTAAGTTAAAGACCTGGCCCGGTCATGCCTTGAAATCCCATGGGCAAATTGCCGCTAGTTGCAGGAGATCGGGATGCTTGGAGATCCCAACACGAGCTGCTGCACCCGCAACCCCAAAAGGACAAACACTAAACTATCTTCTTTGAAAATAGGGATGACAAGAAAATTTTTCCTGGGTATGAGTATAAATTGCATTTGATTGTCAGTTTATCAACTGATAGGTCTTGAGGAAAGTTACCCAATTACAACTTCTCACTGTCACCCTTGGGCAAGTTGTAGTACCTGAAATCCTCCCTGTGCTAAGGTTGCAGGCATCAAATTATAAAAATAAACCAGGCTGCATCAATCTTGTGCCAAAATTTTGTTTTGTTCTGTTTTTTTCTTTAAAAAGTTTTTTTTTTAGATGATGCAACCATGCAAATCGTTCATCTTAGCTATTGTAACTTATTAAGCTTTTGCATGTTTCAACGTTAGTTTTGTTTTTGTTACATATGTCCTTTTTACCGTAGTGTAAATATGTTGATGTAAGTATTTTGTTTCGTAGGTTGGCGGAAATAAAATACGACTGACTGACTTTAATTGGGGAGTACTTTTTGCCATATTTTAGGTTTAATGTAAGAAATTGTCTTTTTACGTAATTCTGTTTTTTTTCTAGGTTGAAAATAGTTTTTTTGAATGCCAGTCTTATTTTATTATGGTGCTTTTGGGTTATACTCAGTGGCGTACCGAAGATTTGTGAAAGGGGAGGGTTATACGACCACATTCTTAGTGAAAAAATATATTTAAGTGGTGTAAAAAAAAAGAACTTTAATTTGAATCGCTCCCGGAATCGATAAATTTTGTCGCGAAAAAGAAGAGTTTTAAAAAAAAAGATCTTCACTTTGAGTCAATCCGTGATTTCATAATTATTGCTTCCAAAAAGGAAGTTTTCTCTAAAAAAAAAGTCTTCATTTCGAATCAATCACAAATTGTATAATTTTTTTTCTGAAGACCAGCGATCTCTGGGAAAGCAAAAAAACTAGATCTGAACATCGAATCTGTCTTTCTTTCCTGCCCATAATATTTCTAAAGGGGTGATATGGAACCAAAATTTTTGTCCAACATATGGTAAACCTACGTATTAATAATCTGGCATGGCACAGTGGCACAATGGCCCTCCTTTAAACACGCTACTGTTTGTACTTATAATAGTTTGGGACTTATTTGTTGCTGAATTTTTATTAAAGCAAAATATTGTTTTGGAAATTTCAAGTTTAACAATATCTTTTAGTTTTAAGAAATTTAAGTTTTGTTTGTGCCGAATAAAGACTATTTGAATGATTTTTATCATGCGTTTGTGTACTCCAGCGGATCCAGGGTAGTAGTCGAAGCCAGTCCCAACGTTGAAACACAATATTGGAGATAAGAGTAAATTAAGCTGTAATATAAGTGTCACACTTTATTCATAATAATTTTAATCATGAGGATGTAGTTTATTCCCATTAAAAGTAATTTAAAATTTTGTTATGAAATAATGATCATGTCGCCAGTAAAGCGCTACTCTTGTATTGTGTGATGTAATGTCTATGATTCGTTTTCTATTGCTTGATGTATTTTCTTGTCCTTTTTCTCTTTTCGCCTCACAGTGATGACGTAATATGTTTTTGTCCAAGCCACGACCTCGCTAGTAGTGGAATGTTCGCGTATATACGATTTGTTTCTAATAATGGCGTTTTCCCTAGAGGCTCAAAGAACGATCTTAAGGCCCGTTTCCACTACGAGCGTGGAAAAAAGCATTCTTTGTTTGTTCTATTGATTTTTTTTTGCGCTTCTTCAATTTTAACCGCTCGCTTTAATCGAAGATCAATAAAAGAGACAAAGAATGCTCTTTTCCACGCTCGTAGTGGAAACGGGCCTTTATTCGAGTAACTTGGTGGCGCGTGACATTTGTCTATATATATATAGGGGAAGGTGGGGCAAAACGGTCACCTTTAACAACTTCTCTATTATTAGTAATTTTTAAGAATTTTTGCAATACCTTAATTTTTTTGTTCAAGTTATATTTGTATAAATTGAATTTGGAAGCTCTGCAAGAATCCCGCCTGTTTAAACAAAAAAGATGTGTTTTTGCTTAAAATCTTCTAAAATTTAATAAGCATTAAATGTGTGATCATTAGTGGAGCTAACGGTATTTGAATATACTTTTTGTCTCTAGGAGTAATGTAATAAAGTACAATTGTATACTGGTAATTTTTTGATAAAATTATATCGTTTTTGTAAAATAAATTAATAAAATGTAAAGCTACCATAGTTGGGGCAAAACAATCATCACCATGACCGTTTTGCCCCAACCATGCTGAAACTGAGGTAGTTGAAAGTACTGTGACAAGCCTTGTAATCCTGCTTATGACGTCACAAAGCTAGTACTTGTTGGTTGTCACAATCGTAGTAAGCACATGGTAAACCCAATGTGCAGTAAGTTAGTTAAATCATATGTCCAGAATAGATTGTGTAGCAATTAGCAGTTTAATTATGAAAGGGAGTTAAGTTAGTTTTAGTGCTAACTGCTAATACTGTTTTATTGTTTTGGTTTATAACTCTTAATGGATACTGTTTGAATAAGGTTTTATTCAGAATTATAAGGCCGTGTATTGCGATAATCGGGTATTTGAATAAAGTGTATTTTGGTAGCCTAATTGTGTTTTGAGCAAGATTTCGTAAAGAACCTAGGCAACAGAGCACAGTACAAACACTTTTGCTACATAAAAAAAAGCATCTTAACAGTGTATAATTAGTCCTTATTGTTTTCAAGTTTTCTTAAGAGCTACCGTACTATTTACCAATACTAGTAAAATTCGTATGGCGTTGGGTTCCACCCACACCGATTTGCTGTTTTTTGTGAATTAACCGCGGTCACCATTGAAGGTAAGCAGCTTGACCATATTTCTTGGAATGTTCGTGAAGTGCCTTTCCGAAGGGCACAACGAGTATCATTCAGTCGACGTTACGGAGAATCGAACCAGGTCATTCTGCACGTGAGTCGCGAATGTTACCACTAAGCTAACCTGCCGGTACTAGTGTGATGTTAAAACTAATTTTTATGCTCTAATATTCTTACTAACAAACTAATAATTAAGATACTTCTTGACAACATTAAAGTTCTAGCAACGTGTTAAAAGCTAAATGTGATTAAAACGACTATAATTTAACTTTGTTTTATTCAAACAGTAATATATTTGTACGGCATTAAATTAGTAGATTACTGCTACATAGCTTTCAATTTTTTATTTGGTGGTTGGTGAGCAGAAATCATGGTCCGCAATTATACAAGAAAATCTAATCGGTCATCATATGGAACGATAAAAATTTGAAAAATGCTTTAGAGCAAGTTAAGTCGAATGCAATGTCATCAACAATATGCAAATTAGGTTTTTTGGATTAACTCGAGATGCAGTTTGTTCGTTAGTGTATGACTATGCAATTTCAAACAAGTTAAAGATACCATTCAACAAAGAAAAGAAGAAAGCTGGACCTGATTGGCTTTAATCTTTTTTTAAAAGACATCCTGAGCTTTCCTTAAGACAGCCTGAATCTACCAGCCTAGCTCGATCCACAGGGTTTAACAAAGTTCAAGTAAACAACCACTAACTGAAGACTGGATTCAATGTTTGAAATGGTTACTCTGGTGTCATGATAGATACTCTGATTATGGTGGCCAGGGTTTTTTTGTGTGTGATTTTTGTCGAAAGTAGTTTTTGACACGTCTTTATGTGTCCTAATTCTTTAAAATAAAAAAGACTTTTTTTCTGTGATTTAGTTTAGGAAAGTTTAGAAAAATAAAATCTTTCGATTCTTCTTGGGGCAAAACGGACACTGTATGACCGTTTTGCCCCAAGCACGGGTCAAAACGGTGATATCACCACACTTTTTATTTTTGTAAATAATTTTTTTTCCTAAATCTCAAATGTTTTTAAGTCTCTTTACTATTTACAGTTGTATCATAGCTTGTGAATAAATTTCTTTTTGTTGAATTATCATAAGTGGTTAGAAATCTATCTCAGTTTAAAATTAACATGACCGTTTTGCCCAGCCTTTCCCTATACGTTCGCTCGAAAACAGAAGAATAGAGACGAAGAGAGAGAGACAATTTGAAACGACTCGAGTAAAAATAATTTGGTTTGGGTGCAGAGTTGGGCAGAGGGCTCGTTAAATTTGGTATCGGTTGGCGATTGTGGAATTTATTTTGCCCCAGTGTTTTGAAGTTTTGTTCTGCGGAGGTAGAATTATTCGTGTTGATCGAATTAAGTCGTATCGCTAATTTCGCTTTGCAGTGGCAAAGCGTGAAAGAGAAATTTCGTCGATTGTGAGTTGGAATTTTCAAATATATTCGTTTTATTAGAAACGGTGGTCTCTGTTTGTTTGTGGAGAAGAGTCTTCAACGATTCAATCCGAGTTTCTTTCAAACCAACTGTATAAAAGCTTCAGGCTCCTAGCAGACTACTTTTTGAGCCGGAATAAAATAAAATTTAGACACAGCTTTGTTTCAGCGCAGGTATTCCAGTTACCTAGTTCAACTGGTCTTTTAGGATTCCCAAACAAAGTCTGTCACAATAGGCTACTGTTTTAAAATTTTTGATTTTTTATAAAATATTTGCTTATAATCTTTTTTAGCTTTGTGTTTCGCTCATTTTTTAAAAGAAAATTAAATAAGCTATTGTAAAACTATGAAATCAAAAAAAGGCATATTTCGAAAATAAGAAATGAAAAAATATAAAAAGAAAAAAAGTCGATTGGATAATGGAACAAAATGTTTTATCTATGACCAAATAAATGAACAATAAGGTTGTATATTTTACAGTATATCAAACATGAATATTCTGGAGATAAGGGAGAGTGCGTAAAAGAAAAATCAAAAATCGAAATCATAATTATTGGAAATCAATTAACAATTAGACTATAATAAGCACATTGGCCATGATTGACAAAGCAAATATGCTAAAATCGTTATACGCTTCAACCGCAAATGAAAAAGATGGTTGATCGTATATCTTTCCTTTTCCAGATGTTGCTGTAGTAAATTCATACAGTGTACAGTATTTAAAAATATTTATGGAGCACAATTTTTTTTAAAAACTTTTGTATTTAAATCTAATTGATTGTATGTAGAGAGTTGCTAAATTCAATCAAACAAAAAAAAACTCTTTAAAATGTTTCTAGGACAAGCATTGCAAAGATGTAAAATAACAAGGAGCCAAAGCTATTTGTTTTTATTGGTCGGACCCTTTTCTTACAATGGTTTGCACCTAGAGACAATGCAATTAAGGGTCAGCGACTATAAATTTTTTAATAATTATTTTTGTAACCTTTTTCTTTGCGCATGTTTTAGCGCATATCGTTTGGTCGCTGATTGTGAATTTTAATACGAATATCTGCTGTGTACTTATGAAAAAAATAAAATACTGATTGATTGACTAAAACGGGCTACTGTAATTAAAAAGGGAACCCCATGGTAAATCGGACCCGCAACCAACCTGCAAGCCAGGAAAATACAGACGAGAGACAATTTGAATGGTGAAGGTTGGCAAATTCGAGAAAGATAATAAAGCAACAAAGAAAAGAAAGAGTATTGGGTATGTTAAGTCGTTTAAATCTAGAGATAATTTTGTTTTGTACATAAATTTATACAAGAGTTTATATTTTGGTGTTTACATTTTTATAATTTTTGGTAATCGTTTGTGTCTAATAAAAAAGTTTCAATATTTAACAGAGTGGTTTGATTGGTTGTAACGTTGTTCTTGCCGAAAGCCATATTGGTGAGAATGATCAAATTCTTACTTTTTGAAGGCTATTGCTGAAGAAAGTATACAATTGAGTTTTATCCACAAAGCTAGAAGGAAAAAAACCCTTGAGACAAACCTCAAATGTTTAAATACTATTAATATAAATGCAACATGTGCCGTAAACAAGCACACTCATTACAAAACTAAACTGGTGCACACAAACTGCAGGAAACGTATGCCAAGTATCCACTAGTCAAAAAGAAAACCTTTATATCAAATCCCAAGTATCCCAAGTATCCAAGAAAAAAAAAAATCCCAAGTATCCACTAGCCAAAAAGAAAACCATTATATTTAGATAGCATCTTAATAAAAATTCGAAGCCGACTCCTGAGAAGTCGATTAGAATCAACAACTGGCTCGTAAACAAAAAAAGAACTTTTATCAACTGGAAGAAAAAATAGTTTAACACGATTGATTGAAACGATCTTGAAATTGTAAAGCACGATATAGACCGAAATAACAAGAATGAAGAAAACGACTTTTTTTCACACTGAAGTCACACATCACTACATCCTGCTCAATTTTTGTCAATAAAACCTGTAATTTTATCAGAATTACAGGTTTTATTGATATTAATTATATTAAAATTAATTTCATTACAATAAAATTATAGGTTTTATTAGAAGGTTGGATGTTTATATTACGTCGTGGTCGTCAGTGTCGACTTTGGAAAGACAATATTACAATCTTTTTTTTATTGCTAATCACGCTGTTATCTTTGCTGAATTCGCCAACCTCTACCAATTTAAATTGTCTTTTGTCCTTTTTCTTTGGCTTTTCTTCAATCCAAAGTCTTTAAAATTTTCACAGCAATCTACTCGTAGATACATTGAACAACAAAATTATTGATAGTAATGAATAAAGTACGATTGCTTTTGGGTTCGATTTCACACACCATCGCACACAGTAGGTATACACTATTTATAAGCACCACTTTGCAACAACAAAAGCTGGGTGTTTTAAAATATTTCATGGAAAATAGGCTAAGGTAACTACTATTACAGTACTTCTGAAATTTATTTTGACATTTACCTTTTCATAGGTAGTTTTAATAAAATAACGTGATTTACATTGCTATAACTTGCTTATAGCCTATGAAAAAACAGTTCGAGGCCATAAGAGCAGCAGTGGTCAGCAACGTAAACCACCTTAGGTAAATCTTCTTCCATATAAAAATATTAAATATAAAAATTTTATTTTATTTCATCAGCACTAACAGTAGAATAAAAACAAAAAGCAAAGAGTTTGTAAAAGCTTACCTTGAGGTTACTCACGGTAAGCTTTTGTTTCTTGGTCAACCCATTTACATACTATTTTCTTGTATGTAATTGCAATAAAATAATCATTGTAACAAAGAAAATATTAATATTTTGTAGAGCAAGTGTGCTCAGTTATGATATTTACAAATAAAATACTTTCTGCCTGGAGAGAGAAGAACGAAAAGCATTTTTCATGACAAATATATTACATAAGTTGGTCAAAATACGAGCGAGTTTTTTTTCATTTTTTATCTGGGTTAGCGTAGCCTCAGTATAATCGCTATTGCTGTTGAAGATATATTTAATATGAAAAAAATCCATTATGGTCATGCACTTTTTGTACTTATAGCTCAAACTAACGATAAATGTTTTTTTTTTTAACTAAAGCAGCTTATGTTAAAGTCTTTGGTTTCTTTTCAAAAGAATGAATGTTTGAGTGACGATTTCACAAACGCTCATAGTACAAGCAAAAATATACAATAAAAATAAAGCACAAAATAAGTCGAAAATACATATAAATGCAATATTTCATAATTTTTTGTTGAGATAGGCTATTCTAAAATTTTTGTAAAATGAAAAAATTTGATTCGACAATTTAACGGCATAAAATATTCACAGCAAAATCACTAAAAATACAAAAATCTTAAACGATAAAATATTTCTGGAGTAAAAAATTCAGTAGTGTAATGTAAATGTTCAAATATATTAAAAACCTACAAATCTGTTCAAGACAGGGTTAAAAAAAACTATAAGTTATCTTGAAAATTAAAATTCGCAATCGTGTAAAACGTAATGTTTCTTGCTTTAGTGTTGGAGTTTAAGGGGCGCTTTTTAGGTTTTTCTACAATTTATTTGTATAATAAAATGCGCTTTTAAAGAATAAAACTGCAAACAAGAGTAAAGAAATTTTTTAAAAAATCATAAACAATCAAAGATTCGGCTTCATTACGAATTAGCACGAGTTAATTATGCCAGAAAGTGGGCGGCATTTAGAACCTATTCTACATCAGTCGTCGCCAACCTTTTAAATTTTATAGACCCCAAAATGTACAATTTATTAATTGGCGGACCACAATATACAAATTAGAAAAAGCTTTTATGAAAGCTAAAAGAAAGGTTTTTGCTTTTAAAATTCCTATTTTTTCATGTAAGAGATGTAAAAAATTATTATAAAATCAAGAAAAAACAAAAACCTTTTGGTTCTTGCAATATAGCAGCTCTGGAAATAACATGAAAATTGTTGGAGTCAGATTAATTAGAATTCTCTGGTGGACTGTTAGATTGCGACTCTGATTTTTTCTGCGAAAAGGGTTTTTCTATGGACCACCGTTGGAAACCACTGTTTTATACAACAATGTTTTAAAGCCATTCCATTTTCCTTCATTGGCTGCAAAACATGTTTGGAGCAAATTGCTTTAACGTTTGCAAAATCCTCGAGCTTTATCGATAAAACAACTGCCTTCTTGTGGGGGCATAAGAATTCAGGGCAGGTAAGATCTTAACGTCGATGTCTGGGTTTTCATTTTTGTTGATGACTGTGAGATTGTGAGGTCATATGGCTCTTCATCAGTTTTGCAGCACGTGGTCCGGATCCAGTTTGATATGAACCACCAGATGTCTCTACATTCATGAGCGATGTTGCCTTTTCGGACGCATGTTGTAAAGAAAATGGCCACACCCTAGATTACAAAAAAAATGTAAAAGTAGATAAACTCTTATTCTAAAACAAAGATACATACCTTGGAAGTAAGTATCTTAAAGAAAGCGTCTGAAAACACGTAAGTATTTGCAAAAAAATCAAATATAATCGAATATTAAAGCGACATCAAACTCAATCCTAAAATTCTTAATTTTTGCTTATTTGGTTTGTTTATTAATATACGAGTATATCATGATTGGTGCGTAAATATTGCTGGGCCGCATTACAGACCAGTCATTAGTTACTTTAAAATTATATTAACAACAGAATTTAGACCAAAAACTTGTCAATCAAAGCGGCTTTTATAAAACGTAACAAGCCTGTCAGAATCTAATTCACTTCAATTTAGTTTTCTTTTATTTCTGCTCTCCCACAAGATCAAAATAGAGTTAAAAGTGAAATGGTTTGTGAGCAGATTAAACACTGTGTCAGAAAAAAGAAAAGCAATAGAACGAGCTGATGTTGTGACTTGCTAATTAGTGAGAAAATGTGTGATCAACTGTATGCAAGTATGTAATGAACAATTACGTAATAGCAAGCTGTTAAG
Source organism: Diplosoma virens (assembly GCA_963680785.1). Taxonomy (NCBI): domain Eukaryota; kingdom Metazoa; phylum Chordata; class Ascidiacea; order Aplousobranchia; family Didemnidae; genus Diplosoma; species Diplosoma virens. The sequence continues at coordinate 77,232,317 of OY796880.1, read as the reverse complement.
GCTTAACGCGCTGAAAGACCAACATTCAATTAAAAAAATCAAAAATTTAAAGCTCAGATCAAGCGTAAGGTTTAATTTCTTAACAAGGTACAATATGCGCATGAAAAACAGATAATATTGTTTTGTAGCTCGTGAAAAAATTTGTTTTATTTATGTCGTATCGGATAAACAGATCAAAAAATAACTTTGAAGCAAAAATTCTCACAAATGTTTAATTGGATTAGTTCAGTTATAAGGAACCATAAAACGTTTGCGGGAAAGCAATTTTGAAGGCAAGCGCGATCGACACATTTCTGGTCTACTTCCTACCTTAGTTAGTTTGTTTTACCCTTCAAAAAGACACTTAGCGGCGTTTACTCAGTAATTTTAGCTAGTCGCTCAAAATTTCATTGTATCATTTTCTAAAAGCTAAAAAAGACTTTCAATAGGACAACATTATTTTGGCGTTTTCAAAAGTAGGTCCGGGAAATCGCTTAATAATCACCTTTGTTTCAAGGCTGCGGACGCTTCTTGGGAGTTGGAAAAATAAATAAGGGTCCTAATGACGATCAAGTTGATTAAGAGTATTAAATAAATAAATAAAAGTGGACATTTCACCTGAGTTGTGGCAAAAATAGCAAAAATCCAGCTTATTGCCAGTGAATACGTAGGATCGGTCGAAAAAACTAACCAAAATCCAGGAATCCAAGCAAGTCCCATTGTAGAGAAAAGTGTGACTATTATCCACAATCTTTTCTTTGCGTTAAATTTGGCAGCGGTAGATGTAATCTGAAAGAACAAACTATTTTTGATCTTATTTTAAAAGGTCTCAATTATTTAAACTTTTAATACTCTTATTAGAATAACTTGGGTTTTGTTAGAAATGATCATGCTTAAGGCGGTCTGTACATTGACGGTTGGATTTTTTCTGTTTCTTGACCTAATTAAAGTTATAATTTAACTAGTAGCAGTAGAAGATACTAAATTAACTTACAGTCTCTTTCCTCCAAACCAGTTTACGAAAAATCACTAAAAGTATTGTTGTGTTTACGATTAGCATTATCCCGATAGGAAAAAGGAAACCAAAGTAGAGGGAATATCCATGAAGCCAGCACATGTGATTGGCTCGATAAAAAGATGTTTTCAATAGCATTTCTTTAAAAAAAATTTATACGTACGTGATGATCATGTTTACATTAGAATAACTTTTTTGAAAGTAGAACTTAATAAAACGTAAAAATGGGTATTAAGGCCCGTTTCCACTACGAGCGTGGAAAAGAGCTTTTTTTGTTTCTTTTATTGATCTTCGATTGAAGCGAGCGGTTAAAATTGAAGCGAGCGCAAAAAAAATTAATAAAACAAACAAAGAATGCTCTTTTCCACGCTCGTAGTGGAAACGGGCCTTTAAGTAAATTTCAAGCGATAATAGCAATAACAGCAATAACAATCATGAAATGTAAATGTAGCCTACTTGATAATGGTATTTACCTCCATCGCAGGTTTCACTTGTGCCAGTAGTGTCAAAATATGCAACTGTAGTTGAAACATTTAAAATAACAATGACTAAAGGCAATCCGTAAGAAAAAAGAAATCCTTTTCGGAGAAACTTAGATCCGTGGTTTTTACGAAAAACCTTAGAAATATTAAACTGACTTTCGTACCAGCCATTTAAAACAGATTTTTTTACACTAACCTTGACCAAGCTCAGGTAAATATCATAACTGTAGAATGTCATCCAGCACCATGAAACGAGGAAGAAGTAATGAAGGAGGACGGTTACGATAATACAATTTAAATTGTTGCTGATATTTTCCACCCCAACCACAAAGACGATATATGCATTCATCAAATTTAGGCAAATATTTAAAAGAATCTTGGCTGGTGCCGTTTTGAAACGATTCCTGTATGAGTTCACAATGATAATTCTTTTAAAATAGTATTAAATTAAAAAGATGTCAGCTACTTATTCTCGTGAATCGCAGGTCAACAACAGAGGTTTTAAGCCAAGAACAATCGTTGCGTAATCACCCCGATTGTATTTTGAAAAGACCCAGATAATGCTCTTCAAATATTAGGTCTAGAAAAGCTATTACTCAAAAATATACCTTGGAAATTTTTATTGTTTATTTTTACTTATTCTGAATTAGATTTTGTGTATCTGGTCCATTAGATTCATTTTTAGGTTAAAATTAAAACCATTGTACATAACTAATTAGATTCATTTATTTGATTTTCAAGAAGTTGTTACATTAATTTTCAAATAATTTATCGCATATAAAATAGGTTGGATTTAAGTTATACCAAGGTAGAAACTGAGTCTGTGAACAGGCTTGCTTTGCTTTCTAACCAGCCGCGCCGAAAGCAGGGAATTATTGTCCACCCTGTCTAACATATTTTTGAAACGAGGGCACAAGGGCAAAAAAGTGCTCTTTTGAATACAAAAGACAAAAACATTGTGTAAGGTCTGTCTCTACAGTTATGTAATCTCGACCAAAACAAAATCGAACAAAATTTATAAATCATTGATTTAGACAAGGGGCACCAAACTGAATGAGATACTTTGCTCTCTATACGCATAACCTGACAGAAGATCCAACATTTAACAAATTTAAAGTTACCAAGAATAAATTTTTTTTTATTTTTTTTATCCTTCTGACTCACTGGAAAGCGCGGAGGCGCTATAGATAGGGTAAGCAATTACCCCGACCTGCTTTCGGAGTTGCCAAGATATTGCTGTCCGCTAGTAATTTAGTAGAGATATGACTTCAATTTAGAACTGCTTGTCAAGACCACCAAGCAGGGGAAAGTGCTGTAAGTTGTCTTTCTGTCAAAAATGGCGCGAGTGAGTTTTGAACGGAGACCATGCTGATCATCAGTCCGATGCTTTAACCACTCGACCACGCTGCCGAATTTAATTTAACTTCAAACTTTTTATATCCAAAATGGTTATAATCAGGGTATAAAAAAATACCATTTTCTATCAAAAAGCTTTCAATAGCCATCAAATTCTTTTACACAATTTTTCAAATATTTGAATCATACGAGTATGTTTACAATATTTCATCTTAGATAAATAAAGAGTTTGCGACTGCTGCTTTGGAAAATACTGTGGAAAATTGTTGCTCTACTATTACGTCACAATATTTTATTGGTTACCCACGGATTTAATAAATGGATAAGAATGGTCATGAAAAGTGCGACAGCCGAAAGAACGCAGCCGACGTCAGAAAACACGTCAAGAACCAAATTATTGGGAATTTTGCTTGTTGCCTGTAATGCATAAAGAACCGTAAAAAATTAAGTAATCAGAAATAACGCAAACATTTTTGTTTCAGGACATAATAATTAATAATTTGATGTATGAAATTTTTATGACGTAACGTAGAACATATTTTATGGAAGAACACTTACTACCAATAAAGCAAAGTTAGTGAGATGGTTGCATTGGCAGGTTGGTGGAAACTGAGATTGGTTTAGACAACAACCGATTGACGACCATTGATTGATTGAAAAGTTCCAAAATTTGCAACTAAGTTTTATTTGAATAACCTAAAACAAAATTTTTAATAGTTTTGCAGGTATAAATTTCAGTCATATTTCTAAATAAAAACTAAAAAACTAAATAGTATTTTCAATAGGACAGCAACATCTTGACGTCTCCAAAACCAATTTGTGTAAGCGCAATTAAAAACTGTCCTAAATATAAAGTTTCGGACGCTTTCCTGCAATTCAGAAGGATAAATAAAAATTAAATTAACAATCGATTGAAGGATTTAATAAAAAGGGATTTAATAAACCTAATTTTAAAAGTGTCGATTTGCTTTTTTTCTAGCATCTTTTTAATATGCCAATAACGACCAATAGCTCTTGTGAATTAACATGTAACGTAAATGCAGTTGCGGATTAAGAGATTGTCTTTAAAAAACCTGTTTCAACAAAATGAGTCGGAAAAAGTTTTACCTTTAATGGATTGTCTGGGTCTTTTATTTTTCCAATTTTATAAGGTTGGTTTGAATATTGGATCTGCAGGGAACGTTGAGAAAGTGACACGCTTTGGTTGCGACCGAGAAGAATCGAAATTGGCTGCATTAAAATAGTTTGTTAGATTAAACTCATATCAGGAAGTTGTTCATACAAAACTAAACTGCTTTGTTTCAGTTCGTCGTTTGGTAGATACTGTAGCGTGAGTAGTTTTTGGCACACGAGCATGCTTTAACACCAGTGGTGGGATTCGACCGGTTCGCAATGGTTCGCACGAACCGTTGCTTAAAATATTATGAGTTTGCCGAACCGGTTGTTAAAATTATGTAAACCCCCATTAAAATCTATTTTAATTATAATTTTTAATGTATCAATATAATGTCAGAAGTCCATGGGGTTTAATATTTTTAAAAGTAGCGAAAATAATATGTTAAATATTGAAAAAGCAAATAGAAATGTTTATTTTTTTTATTTAAAATTATTTAATGATATTATGTTTTATAAGTGTTGTTTGTTGATTCAAAATTTTGGTAAAATAGTGGTAAAAAATTGTAAACAAATAATTTATTGATTCTGTGAACGTTTATGTTTTATAGGGTTTTTCAAGTTTTAAGTGTGTTTTTTTGTTTTCTTTTTATGTTTTATATTGATCTAATTAGTTTATTACCGTTAAAAAATTGTGAGCCTCATATAAGAAACAAGGTGAATTCCGACAAAGAAGAATCGGAATTGAAAAATGTTGTTGAAATCGGCGTCGGAGTCGAAAAAAAATTGGCATTATCTCATCACTAATTTAAACACTCAATGATTAAGAGTAAATAAATATTAAAATTTTATATGACTAAAACATAATGTAGCCGTGAGAATTGGATAACTTAAATTTTTTATTTGATTCAATTTTCGCATGATTGTTACGTCATAAATTTAACTCTTAAAATTGTAGAGTGAAGATTTGGCTGACTTAATCTTTTTTATTGCCTTAATGTTTCGTCACAAACGTTCTCGCTTATTACCTTGTAATTTAAATCTCTTGGGAGTTTTTTATTTCGCGCACATGTGCTTCTAAAGTTTTTTACTAAAGAGATAAAGTGTAGCTGTTTGTCAGTGCGGATTTTGCAATTCATAATAGTTACAATTTAACCTTTTCATTGTTTAGATAACGCCACAATTGATTTTCATTTAGTTATATTTTTTGGTACTCGCTTTCAGATTTGATTAATATAATTGTAAAGATCAGAAGTCGTGATTCTTGTTCGAATGGAATAGTTTATTGCAAAAAAGATTTAAACACTAAATGATAAACTACTTGTTTATTAAAGAGTTGGAGAGCTGGAGCTGGGGAGCCGTAGCCGGAGCTAGTGGATAAGCGCTTGATAGCACCGGAGCTGGAGCCGGAGCTAGTGCTCTTCTGCAGTGACTCCCCAGCCCTGGTTATAAAATTATATTAGATACATCCTTGAGTTATTGATAATGTTTGATATGTAGATCTAGTTTCGGTCAACTGGGCAGAAGGCTTAAAAATATGTCAAAAATTTTTAAAAATCTACTGATTTAGATCAAGAATCTAGATGTAGTTTAGTTAATTATTCATACATTATATAACACATGAGAAACTGAATGAGAATCTACTGTGTTTTTGGGTTGGTTTTAGACTAAATATTATTGAATTTTTTTTATTCCGGGATTCAGGTCTAAAATGAAGAGGCAACAAAATTTACTTGGGCTTGGATTTGCGAAAAAAATCTCTGGAATCGAAATTTCAAAACAACAGCCAATTAAAGATAGAATGTCCGTATCCAATGCCGTAATAGATGCGGAAAACGCTGGGTGCAACAAATGACCTGCAATGTTGTGATACGGCAGATGCTACTCCAGACTGCTGGAGCAATGAACAATATGACTATTTCAGAAAAAAATATGATGGATTAATTGTTCGTAATAAAAAGCTCAGCTGTAATCACTGCGCAAAACTAGACTTTTTACACAAAAGGATATCATGTGTCACAAGAATGGATAAACTGCAGCATTTCAGCTTCGAGAAAAGTTCAACAGTCCAGCAGGCTTCTCTTCAAAAAAAATGAAAGAACATTTTTCTTCAAAAACACATCGTATTTGCTTAGAGCAACTGCAACATCGTGCAAATGATCAGATTACAAAATGCATGGATGCATTAAATCAGAAACGTATTCAATCCACATGCAGGGTTTTCAATACAGTGTATAGTTTGGTAAAGCGAAACCGGCCGTTTTTCGATGTTGAGGATGAGGTTGAGCTACAAATGAAAAATGGGGTGGACATGGGTCATGGACTTCATTCTCGTAAAACTGCTGTCAAAATAGTTGATCACATCGCGAAAGAAATAAAAAGTGAAGTATTTGCAAAACTCACTCAACAAAATAAAAAAATATGTATTATTTTAGATAAAGCATCAGCCATCTCTAGCAAGTCTGTACTTATAATTTTTGTAAAGATTGAAAATGAAGATTTTTCACCAACAATTGTTTTGGACTTGGTGAAGTTAGAAAGTCAGGGAGCTGAACAAATTTATAATACCATGTTCGATAGCTTAAATTCTGATGGATTTAGTAATGAATATCTAAAACAAAATTTAATTGGTTTCTGTTCCGATGGAGCAAGTGTCATGCTTGGCAGGAATTCTGAAGTAAGCACAAGGCTTCAAGAAAATTTTCCTAAAATAGTTATCTGGCATTGCCTTAATCATCGATTACAGCTGGTGTTGGATGATTCTGTGAATAACATCAAGCAGGTGAACCACTTTAAAATATTTATGGACAAAATGTACACAATTTTTCACAAGTCAAATAAAAATTAAGCAAAACTTTTCAATATTTCTCAGGAACTCCGGCAATAAATGTGAAAAGTTGGTAGAGTATTGAGCCCGAGATGGGCATCATGCAGCTTAAGGTCGGCTCTAGCTGTGTGGCGAACATATCCAGCCCTATACAGATATTTCACATCTAACACAAAATTTTCAGGGATAGCTGCCCGTCTTTGCAACAAAAATTTTCTGAGGGACTTAGCTTTAATGATTGATATTTTACATGAAATTTCATTGCTCAGTAATGCCCTCCAAGCAAGAGGCGCAGGTTTTTTCAGAGCAGAAGACCTCATAAAGAGGTCTATTAAAGTATTTGAATTACTTGAGGACAACATGGAAAGATATGAAAAAGAAATTGATGAAAGGGTTGCTTTTGATGCATTAAAAAATATCCAATTTATTGAAAATCACAGATTTGCTAGCCTACCTCGTCAAATGTTACTAGATGCAATAATAAAAAATATGAAAAAAAGACTGGTTGTCGATGATCACGTTAAAGCTATAAGCACGGAGCAAAAAAACGTGTTTGATTTATTTAACTTGTTGGATGAAAACACCTGGAATTTGGAAGAAGCCATTGTACCGTGGGTTGCAGCAGAAAATAAAATTGGCAAACTTAATGAATTTCTACATCATGAAGTGAGTATTAATGATTTCAGAGATTTTGTAGAAAATCTGCTTAATAGCAGTTTACATGTTTTAATTCCACAGAGTGTACAGAGAGCCAAAAACATTATCAACACAATTGCAATCAGCTCGGCAAAAGCAGAACGAGGGTTTTTATTAATGAATCTTATTTACACAGACAAAAGAGGTAGTTTCTTGGTGAAAAAAGTATCAAATTTAATGACAATAAATCTCATCGGTCTTTCATTAGATTTATGGAATCCAACCCCTTTAATAAAAATATGGCTCAAAAAAAATCACAGTGCTGATGACAACAGGGTAAAAAAACAATCTAAAGACTATGATGCAAACCAGGTGGGAATTTGGAAATTTTTTGAAGTGACAAAATGAAAGACTGTTTATATTTTTTCAATTAAATGATTAAAAAGAAAAGTACCAGTATTCTTGTTATATTTCCTAATTTTTTAAATGTCTGCAGCAAGTAATTCATTATTATTCCAAAATGCTTATTTTATTTATTTAAAAACAGTTTATTATGTACAGACTATTAGTGCATTCACTTTGCACAAATGAATTAAAAAAGCATAATAGAAAGTTTTTCTATTGTGGTAATTCATTAGGTAACAACTTAATTGTTTAATTTTATCGTATATATATATAAGATCTGAAGTTTGCAGTTCCTTAGAACCTGTTCTTAAAAAATTTGAATCCCACCCCTGTTTAACACCTTTTATTAAAAGAGGCTTGAATTTCAAACAAACAGACAAAACGGTATTAAAATTCCAGAGATATTTCAAATGCAAATCTTCACTTAGCAGCGTTGCAGAACTATGAGTCTCAATTAAGTTAAGCTTTTGAGGTTACTTTATCAATTCGGTGGTTAGTAGTCAGTCTCGTTCTATTTCGCTCCGTCTCTGTCTCTGTCTCGGTCTTAGCGGCGATTCGGTCCAGCGAGTATATATAACGTCAAAATAATGTTACAGATTTACTATTGTGACGCCTGACCCTTTTTACAAATAAAATCGCGAGGCGGTAGATCATATGGTTAGGCTATATCCTGTTGCGGTGTGTTGATAATGATTACACAAAAGGCGGAATAATGATAATAATTACACAAATGGCATTGATGGCGCAATCAGCCAAAGATCAGTTGGAGGAAAGGGGAACAACAGAAAAGCGGTATATAAAGAAAATACTAAGAAATGCGAAACATGCAGTTGTCCTAGGAGCAGATAAGCGCTGTGCAACGAGCGGAAAACCGCTACAAGCTGAATCTGCAGCAAGCGAAATATAACGTGTGAAAAAAATACATTTGCGGAAAACTTTGAACTGCGAACGAATGCATGCACGAAAGACAGTTTTTGCGGCGATGAGTTTGCTACAATACCATGACAGATTTTATTTGATAGCATGTTTTTTTATTTGAAATAAATTTTCAATGGTTTGTAGCGACCTCTTTTTTGGCTGCAATCGTTTGTGTACTTGTTGGAAATTAAGAAAAAATATTAAATTAAACCGTTTTCTTAAGTATAGGTTCTATCACAAAAAAATTATTTTTTCTTTTAATAGTATTATAAAGTGAGAAGAAAATTTACTTTTTTTGAAATATTTGAAAGTATGAAGAGATGCCTATCCTATGTAGTAGAATAAAAAGTAAAAATAAGATGGCCCAAAATCTGGGCTGATTAATTTCGTATGTCTTCTATTGATGAAGGATTTCTTACATCTACAACGCTTTTTTTCCCCATAACAATTTATAAACCGAACAAGATGGTTTTGAGATGAACTCACTTGGGTTGTGTTCAAATCAGATGGAAAGATGGACTTGTTTTTGAAGTAAATTACACTAATTTGCCTGTTGAATTTTGGGTTTGAATTCAAAGCTGATTGAAATGCTTCGGAAGGAACATAAAACTTTGCGACTGTTTGGGTGACATTGGTTCGATTGTGACGAACAACTACGTCACGGCTGAACGCAGGAAAAGTTTTTCTAGCATTCCTTTTTTTTCGTCGATTATTTAAAGTTGCTCTGTAAACCTAAAAGATTGGATTAAAAAGTAATCATCGCGCTGGTATGGTTATCTATCAAGACTTCACCGTTGCTGCGATAGTAGCTGTCTCCAAGGAAACCGAGCTTTTATTTGTTGGAACAACTACTTTGACGCCAAACGACTCGATTTGCGTCAGAGCAGAAAGTTTTAATTTAATTACTTTTTCTCGCTTTTTGTCAAAGTCCAGCAACATTTCCAACAAATTTCCCGAAACAGAAAGCAAGTTTGACCACGGAGTCGAAGCAATCTGAAAAAGAGCTTATCAAGAAGCTGTTAAATCATCATTGCGTTGGCGATAAAAAAATCAGCTTTGCTTTGAAAAATACCATTCAAATCACTTTATTTACTTGTTCAGTGTTGTGGTCAATTTTATGAAGAATATTAGTAATGTTAGAAATTTCATTCAGCGTTAAGTTTTTTTGTGACGTCAGTAATAGCAGCACCTTTGAGACAAAGGTTAACTCAGCTTCAGTGAACATCTGTAAAACCAAATAAACTACCTAACTAAAAATTATAGTTATGTAAAAACATCAATGAAAACGAATACGTCAAGCAATACGTCATACTGATTGCAGATCTGCATTACATTGTGAATTTGTATTTGTTGAATAAAAAGTAATCTAATTTTAAATGAAGATTCAATAGTTTTAGGAAGAAAATGCTTTTTAAAAATTTGAACTGAAATTATTTCATTAACTCAGCAACGTTGGGTCAGCTACAGGTCCACTTATTAAATTTGTTGCATTTTGAAAGAATGCTAGGTCATAGTCCCGAATGACAAAATCCCAAATGTTTATAATCCCAGACGACAAAATCCCCAACGTTCATAATCCCGAATTGAGATTTATAATTTTAAGTGACAAATAAATGCATATAAGATTGATATTACATTTATGTAACGACTTTAAAATATTCTTGCACTTGGACCTCATTGGGCCAATAGGATAAATTTATTTAAAATAGAAAAAACAACGAACATTTTAGCTTAATGTTTTATGTAGTTTTGCTCCAGCCTTCTTTGTGTTTACACTTTAGTCAGCTTATCAAACCACTCAGCACTTCGTACATGCAACTAAATATCTTAATAAAAATTTTTTATACTTTTTTTTAAAACTTTTTATTAAAATATTCCGATCGTTGCCTTTCGGGATTTTGTCAATTGGGATTTTGTCATTCCTGCCTTGAACGGATCCCGTTAAAAGATATGAGCGTATTTGTAAAAAATAAATTTTATAATGTTATAGTATAGGTAGTACAAACTTTAAGTTTACATGTTGCATATTTTTTTCACTCAAATAGTTTTTAAATTTTAGCTATTCAAATTTGTCTATTTTTGCTGTTGTAGTGACCGCCATTATTTAGTTATTTAATCATCTTTCCGATCGACAAATAAACTAACGCTGCCACATCTGCGAACCACATTGTTGCGTAACAATTAACATTTCTAGTTTGTAAATTAATTTAAAATTTGCAGCTTCTCTTGTCTGTTATCAAACGCACGTAGACAACGTGCTCAAAGATATTTGCCGCGGCGAAAGTCATTCTAATAAAGCAAATTGTTTTTATCGCTTGGAAGTTGAACAGCTGAACTTCTGTGTAAGTTTCGTTTGTCATTCAACCATAAGTTTGTTTGGAAAATAGCGTAAAAATCCTATAATGTTGAGATTTTTTAGCCAACTGATATGCATTCACTCTAAAATTTGGGTTAAACTTTAAAAATTTTGTGAATTTTATTTGAATACCCAAGTATGTATCGTGTAATAAAACATTTCTCTGAATTCGCTTGTACTTAAAACCAGAAAATGTTATATTTAAGTATATTTATAAGTTAATCTCCTAGTCTGCGCATACAGTAACGTACGTAGATGAATATGTAAAAAAAGCTGCAGTTATGCACATTGCGCTAATTGCCACAAAAGTACGAGAATTCAATGTAAAAAGTGTTTAGTACCAGTTTATATCAGCAGTCGGTACGCTTTTGTACAACGAGTTATTGCAGCAAAAAATTATGTTTTATACGAAGATAAAGCATAAAATATAACATGTCACCGTATGGCATGAAAAAGAAAAATAAAACAAAATAAAAACAATGCTTTTTCTGGATAGTAATTTAATTTGATCTCAACTGAAATAAATCAGTTCAGAATCTAAATTTTGTACGATCGATGGGTTTATAAAGGAGCATTTGAATAGCTTTTATAAAAACCAGGTTCAAATTTCATCTGTTGGTTAACTCATGATTTGTGATCTGACACCTCAGGCCCATCAAAAAATCCCGAAAAAGGCGACACCAGTGTGGTATTTAACCAGTTTCAACCAGTTCGGATAAACTTGTTGTTAAACCAATAAACTTATCATGCCATTCATTTCGGAACCTGTTGAAACACTTTTGAAATACGCTTCTCTTTTGATCTTTACGAACAAACCTTTGCTTTAGATTCATTGAAAAAATCTCCGATCAAACTTGATAAATCAAACGAAGAATTACAGCACTTCACCAAGGATTTTGAACCTTCTGAAAATCAATTTGATTTTAACATGATGATCATAAGTTAAAGTCTGGAACGCCAAAAAATGTCTAGGTCGGAGTGGTAAAATTAAAAAAAGAGCTTTTTTGCTTGAATATTAGATGAAAGCAATTTTATCGCATTACTAAAAAACTTTGCCAAAGACCAAAAAAAATTTGAAAAGACTGTTTGTTGTTCAGAATTTGAAAATAGGAGATAGCATTAAAGTCATTTCCAAAACTTTTTTTCTTTCAAAACATTCAAACTTTCAAAAACTTTCAAAACTTTCCAAAAAGGAAAAATTGTCAGCATAAAGAAAAAGCGTATTGAACTTTTTTTCAAATGACCTTACCGTAAAGTCATACAGCATTAAATCAATATGTTTAGCATTTAATAAGAAAAGCTTGAAAGAGAATATCAGAAAGTAAAATTTATTTTATATGAATTTTACAGCAAAGTAAATTATTGAAAACGTAAAACAAAGATTATGAAAGTAGGGGTGTTAATGCTTAACAATAATGGCTCAAAGTTGAATTAAAACAAGTATTTATTGCGTTTTCAAAGAATCAAGCTAATTGATAGCGTAAAGCAAAGTGCTTTTTTGACGTACCAGAACATATAACATCAGGATCCCCTTTATAACCGCGAAAACATTTACATTAAGTTATGTTCTTCTTAACTGTACGGAAGACATTTGCTCCGCAGAATAAATGTCGGCCAAGGGAGTAAGAAGAAAAACGTCAAAATTTTAAAAATAAATAAAGTCAAATAACGTGTAAAAACAAGAAATCACACCTGCAGTGGTTGAAATTGATGATGTGACGTTGGTCTGTACAGTTGAATTTGAAACTAGTATCGTAAAAAATAAACAATGTGCAATGATATTTTGTAGTAAAATAAGTACGGGACCGATGAAAGAGATATTTTTGTTAAACCATAACGTGGCTATCAATAGTACTAGGTTTTAGTAGTTCACACAGTACATACATGTAGGTTTAGAAAACAGCTAAATAGTTTTTTTACAAATTAGGCCGATTTTTTATAACTTTTCTTGGAACTTTTATTTATCTTTATATGATTTTGTCATCATTCTCAACCCCTATGATCAATAAGGCAGTGGTAAGAACCAATGGGACAAATAGAAAGATTCCAAAATATTCATAAAAAAATTTAAACTATCATGAAATCAAGTGTGAGACTGTTTCCAAAAAGAAATTTTTAAGTTGTCGTCATAATCAAAACCTTTACAAATTTTTTCTACAAACTTTTTGTATTTTTCATTTTTGTCATACGTCTGAATCTAAACGCAAAACCAAGCTTTAAAAAAATTACTTTAGACATTAAGGAATGATGAGACAACTTGTCCCAAGGTTTCCTTCAACCAGCCATTTTAAAAAAGCGTCTTTTTCTAACAAAATTGTCAATGTTCAAAGCAGGGTCGCAACCAAGGATTTTACAAAAACTCAGATTGCATAATAAAAAACAACAAAATCCTTTAAAAAAAAAACAAATGTTATATTTTTTTCTAAAAATTATTTTAAATTGTAAACGAGTTTGTTTATTATTGCAAATTTTAATATCTAAAAAATATTACATAAAATATGTCTTTTTTGTATGATTTTTATATGAAGTAGATGCGCAAAGATAAAGGGGTTAACAAGAAATAATATATAACATATTTTTTTTAAAAAATATTGTAAAATTATAAAAATAAAATATAAAATTATTATAATTACGTTGGGTTGGCAACTAAGTTTCCGCCGTTTTTTAATTTACACTTTTTAAGGTTTAATAAAAGCAAAAAAAGAAGGTGTCGAGAATGCACATTTTTTTTAACTTGACATTCCATTTTGATTATCTGAAAATAGATAAACAGAAATTCTTAACCCTCTATGGATAAATGGATATGGACGAACGTTACAAATTTGCAACGTTTGAAAAACTGTTTAAAACTTAACAATTGTTTGTTTTTTTTGATCAAAAAACGATTGTTGCACTTCTGCAACATTACTTAAATAAAGTTTTTTAATAGCAGCTTTTAACTATTTTGATCTCTAAGCAGTCACAGTTGTAAACAATATGTTTAAAAAAAGCTTCGTCCACAAGACGGTACTAATTACAAAAGAAATAAAGAAATTAAATAAAATTAAAAAAAAGGCGGAAACTTCGTTGCCAGCCTTATAAAATATTTCTTTTTTCAAAAAAAAAAAAAAAAAAAAAAAAGAACAGATTTGAAGGGATTTTCAAAAATAAGATCTAGAAACCCAGATGGAACAAGAAAATCCCAGATTTGGGAGGAAAAACCCAGAACACTGGTTTAAAATTAATTACAATTTAAAAATTTACTTAATATTATCATTAACTTAAATTGCCTCATTGTTCATTTAAATTGTTTATAATTTTTGTTTTTATAAATTTTTAATTCTATTTTTAAAATTTACTTTGGGTCTAAAAATCAGCTAAATGTCATAATTTTTTTATTAGTTAAGTTGAATTAATTTTTTTAACAAGCTTGTCATCATTAAAATAACCCGCATCTACGACATAGGTATATTGTAAAAAATAATCCAAACAATGAGAGATATTTCACTACTTTGGTTCTATAACCTTGTTGGCTCTGTCTTTATTTTATCAATCAGAAATAAAAGAATTTGTACACACTTAAACATTATATGCATTGCTTTATAATTGTTTTATGCCCAAAACATCGTATTTTAGTCTGGTTATTAAAATGCTTCAACTATAACTTGGTCACTATTTTTTACTTTTACCATTGATGAAACCTTGATATGCTTGGTTTCAAAATGTTATTGAAAAAAGCATCTTTTGGCAGTTTGTTCTGGTTGGTGTCTTCGCAAGCTGGTTTGAAATGTAATAATTAAACTTCAGTAATTAAATATGAAAAAACAAAGCTTAAACTAATTAGTATCCCCAACAAGAAGTACAGGGTGTCCATAAAGTCTTATTACAATTTAAAAAATCTATTACAAAGGCAGTTGATGAGATATCTTATATACTGTAGATTGGTTTTATATTAATCAATGTTTATTAAAGTTTTTTTTCAAACTAAAATTTTGCGTTTCCAATTGAATTTTTAAGTGTTTAAGAAATGTGTTGATAAATTGTTGCAAAATGGCTACTCCTCAAGAGAAGGCACAATTTGTATCCTGGTTTATTGAGACAAAATCGGATGTTTAGACTCAGCGAAAATGCAGAACTAAGTATGGAAGAGATCCATCATCAATTCATTAATTTTCACAAGAAATTTATAGACACATGGTCAGTGTTATACGTATACAGTTAGATGTGGGTGGTCATATATATATGGTACTATATTTGCATAAAAGTCACCTCCTTATGAGTTATAACAAGCAAAACAAGCAAAAAGGTTTTTTCTATTAAAACCTGCATGGCTAACAAATTTCAGCTCATAACTATATTATGTATGAATAGACTAATATTTCCTTAAGCGCTTTACTGACAAACTTGCTGTATTTTACAATTTAAAATTGATGTAAATTTTAGCCAAGAGAGTACTCGAATACCCAGTTGAATCAGCTGATGTTGTTGTTTCTGTTACAATTTTTAACAGTAACAACAGCAACAGTAGTTGAGTTTGCCCTTACTTGCTTTTTATTGTCTTAACTTATCACTTGCAAATTGCATTAATTTGTTTCTTACTTGTTGAATAGTTTGTTCCGAAAGAAGTTGATGTTGTAGTAAACGTAGTATTTGATTCAGACAATGATGTTGCTATTACTGATGGTGTTGCAATGAACGTTGTGTTAGGTTCAAACACTGTCCTTCTAGCTGTTGGTGTTGCAGTAAACGTAGTGTTAGTTTGAGACAGTATTATTGTTGTTGTTGTTGGTGTTGCATTAAAATTAATATTTGGGATGGGAACTGTTGCTGTTGCTGTTGATGTTACTGTAAAAGTAGTATTCGCTTGAGACATCGTTGTTTTTGTTAATGATGTTGCATTAAACGTAGTGTTTGATCCAAATACGGTTGCTGTTGGTGGTGGTGGTGGTGCATTACTAGTAGTATTGGGTTCAGACCATGTTGCATTCGATTCAGACACTATTGTTGTTGATGTTGGTATTGCATTAGACGTAGTATTTGGTGCAGACAATGTTGGTGTTGCTGTTTCAGTAAAAGTAGGTTTTTTTTCAGACATTGTTATTGTTGTCGGTGTTAATGTAAACGTTGTGTGTGATTCAGATATTGTTGTCCTTGATACTGTTTGTGTTGCGGAAAATGTAGTTTTTGGTACAAACATTATTGTTGTTACTGTTGGTGTTGTGGTAAACTTAGTGATTGCTTGAGATACCTTTGTTTGTGGAGGTGCTACATTAAACGTTATGTTTGATACAGACACTATTGTTGTTGTTGATTGTGGTGTTGCCTTAAACATTGTGTTTTTATCAACCATTCAGGAGACAGGCGACGAAATTATGCATAACGTGATAGCGCTACTCTGGGACAGAGACGTAGTTTTATTATGAGGTTAAAAATTATAATTAAATAAGTTTTGTAATATTGTGTAAGAGCTAGTGGGTTAGTTTTAAAACAAAATCCCAAACCTAACACCTTCTCATAAGTCGTAACAAGCAAAACAAGTGAAAAGGTTTTTTGGTATTAAAATCTGGGTGGCTAACAAATTCCAGCTATGATAAATTGTTTATGTGTAGATTATTATTTCATTAAGTTTTTTTACTGACAAACTTGCTGTATTTTACAATTTAAAATTGATGTAAATTTTAGCATAAAGAATACTCAGATAGCTAGTTGAACCAGTTGATGTTGTTCATGATTTTTAACAGTAACAACAGCAACGGTAGCTGGGTTTGACCTTACTTGCTATTGTTGTCATAACTTATTTCATCAAACGCTTCAAGCAAATTGCAAAAAATTGTTTCTTACTTGTTGAATAGTTTGTTCCGAAAGAAGTTGATGTTGCAATAAACGTAGTGTTTGATTGAGACACCGCTGTAGTTGTAAAGTTTGCAGTAAACGAAGTATTTAATTTAAGCCCTGTTGTTTTTGGTGCTGAAGTAAATGTAATATTTGCTTGAAACACCGCAGTTGTGGGTAGTGATGCATTAAACGTAATATTGGAATCAGACACTGGTGTGTTTGATTCAGATAATGCTATTGTTGATGTTGGTGCTGCATTAAACGTAGTTTTTGGTATGGACACTACTGTTGATACTGTTGGTGTGTCGGTAAATGTAGTATTTTCTTGAGACACCATTGTTGTTGGTAGTAGTGATGCATTAAACGTAGTATTAGGATCAGACACAGGTGTGTTTGATTGAGACAATGTTATTGTTGATGTTGGTGCTGCATTAAACGTAGTTTTTGATATGGACACTACTGTTGATACTGTTGGTGTGTCGGTAAATGTAGTATTTTCTTGAGACACCATTGTTGTTGGTATTAGTGATGCATTAAACGTAGTAGTGGGATCAGATACTGGTGTGTTTGATTGAGACAATGTTATTGTTGATGTTAGTGGTGCATCAAACGAAGTTTTTGGTATGGACACTACTGTTGATACTGTTGGTGTGGCGGCAAATGTAGTATTTGCTTGAGACACCACTGTTGTTGACATTAGTGATGCATTAAACGTAGTAGTGGGATCAGACACAGGTGTGTTTGATTGAGACAATGTTATTGTTGATGTTGGTGGTGCATTAAACATAGTTTTTGATATGGACACTACTGTTGATACTGTTGGTGTGTCGGTAAATGTAGTATTTTCTTGAGACACCATTGTTATTGGTAGTAGTGATGCATTAAATGTAGTATTAGGATCAGACACAGGTGTGTTTGATTGAGACAATGTTATTGTTGATGTTGGTGGTGCATCAAACGAAGTTTTTGATGTGGATACTATTGTTGATACTGTTGGTGTGTCGGTAAATGTAGTATTTGCTTGAGACACCATTGTTGTTGACATTAGTGATGCATTAAACGTAGTAGTGGGATCAGACACAGGTGTGTTTGATTGAGACAATGTTATTGTTGATGTTGGTGGTGCATCAAACGTAGTTTTTGGTATGGACACTACTGTTGATACTGTTGGTGTGGCGGTAAATGTAGTATTTTCTTGAGACACCACTGTTGTTGGTAGTAGTGATGCATTAAATGTAGTATTGAGCTCAGACAATGGTGTGTTTGATTGAGACAATGTTATTATTGATGTTGGTGCTGCATTAAACGCAGTATTTGTTACGAAGACTGTTGCTGTTTCTGCTGTAGTTGGAGTGAGCCTAGTATTTGGTGTAGACACCGTTGCTGTTGTTGTTATTGTTGTTGGAGGTTGCTTTGTTGTTACAGCTGGAAATAACAAAATAAGTCGCTGCAGAAAGCGAATACATGTACTGTACATAAATTTGTATCTTACTTGTTGAATAGTTTGTTTCAAGCGATGTCAATGTTGTAGTATACGTAACATTTAGGTCGAGTGATGTTGTTGTTTTTGGTGCCGTTAATGTAGCTGAATATAATTATATTAAATTTTTATATTTTTCTACAATTAAATTAGAACAAGGACTTTAAGTTGCAAAACTTTTTTTTAATTAAAATGATTTAGAAAAACGTAAAACTTCAAAGTGGCCACACATGGTTTATCCAGAGGAAAAATTGCTTTTTAAAAACTCTTAAAAATAAAAGAAATCATCAAACTGCAATAATGTTTTCATTCAATTTTAATTTCCCATTACATTTATCAAATTAAATTAAAAAATTATAATTAAACTTGAAATTAATTTAATTGGTAAAAAATAGGTAAAATGAAGATTTTGTGTTTGGACCACAGTGGTGTCGCACAGGCTACGTGACGTTAAACAAAATCTTTATAAATTTCTTGGTTGTTTGTTCCGATAATGGGTAAGCTACAGTTGAAAGCGATTGATCTGTTGATTTTAAACAAAATTTAATGATAGAAATATAAATTTTAAAAATTTGCGTACAAAACTATTGGTTGAATTAATGACTATATTGGTTGATTAGATTCTTTGATTGTGTTTTTTAATTGAATTTTACTGTATATAATGCTTTTAAAGTTATAGTAACATTACTGAAATATTTTAGTATAATATTTATTGGATGACATTGCAAACATAAAGATGTAATTGTAGTAACTTGGAATTTTGTATCAAAGAGATTTCTCACATGATTTATAACAAGATATTAGAGGTTGTTTGAGATGTTGTCAAGCAGCAAGCAAAGAGAGAGACAAGAAACAATTTATGGACGTGATAGGAAGGATTATATTGTTAGTTGGGGCAAAGATAGCACGAATAAAGTGGTTATGGGCAAAAACGGTGCTCAAGTGCAGTCGTCACACCTGAAAAACGAGAAGTCAACCAAAAATGAAAAGGATCTTACTAAATTGTAAATAAATCGTAACAACATAAAAAAATTATATTACCACTGCTAAGATAAAATTGCATTTTTTTCAAAATTTTTAAATACTTAAAACTTACTTTCATCATCGATTATTTTTTTAAAAGCAATTAACAACAGAGTAATGTTTAAATTAAGTTTTGGTAGCATTACGATATATCGATTAATCTGGCAAAAATGTGAAATACGTAACCGCAATGTTTAACTAAGCAAAAAAAAAATAGAAATAAAAGTTTTACAAAACTTAAAGAAAACATCGTAAAATGATTTGAACGCATAATACTGTTTTTTATGACAAATTAAGCTTGAAAGAAAAATGCTTTGAAACTATATTCGGCCAGTTTTTCTATCTATCTGATTTTAATTGCTTAACATTCACAAAATTCACCAATTTTTTATACATAGTATTTTAAGTTTCAAAACAAAAATCTCGATTCCAACAATTATTTTTTCCAGCTTTATCACTCATTAATATCTGCATCAACGGCATTTAATACCTTTAATTTTTATCTGTACTACTTACAGGATAAATAGGCATTTTATTGCTTTAATCTCTCCAAAAGTTACTTAAAAAGTTACTATAAAAAAGCGTCAACAAAATGTTTATAAGAACTTTGAGAAGATTGTTTTTTAATAATCTATAATATCAGTCGGATAGCTGGAACAATACGCAACAGACATACGTTAAATAAATTTTTTAAATTTAAAAATTTTACAAAAAATAAAGTTGCAAACCCCTACTGAGCTATAATCATTTTGCCTACTAATTATGCACTTTTTTTCATTAATTTTTTTCTAACAAACGAATTGTTTGATTATCAAACTCGCTGCTGTATATAAAGTACTCAGAAAATAAGCTACAAAAAATTGGAAAAGTACCTAACCATTACATCATCAAAACAGTTCTTCTAAATTTTAATACGTTTTCGACATGAGTTTTAGCACATGGATTATTGAACGAGTCAAAACAAAGTTTATTCCAAAAAGCCAAAAAAAAATTTGCAAATAGTTTTGCACAAACCTTCGATTAACACTCTTTAAATAAAATAAATGGTCGAAAACACTTGATTTTCGTTTAAAAAAAGAGAAATTTTACATTTAAATCTGGTTTCATGGTTTCAAATTTTTTTTCACTACATTAAAACAAAATATCTGAGTATTTTTTATTAAAGTTTTTCTAGCTTTAGCAATTAGTTAAGAAAACACATAAACCATAAAGGTTAAAAATGTTTTTATTTGTAATCATAGCCGTACATGCTGAGGGGAAAGGGGGAACAATTTCTCATCATCCATGTCTTGAAAATTTGGGCAAAATCAAACTTTTTAGGGCAGGCACAAAGAAATATTTGGGCAAAAACCAGAATGTTTCGGGCAGCGATAGGAAAAATTTGGGCAACACTAAAAATTTTAGGGCAGCGGTAAGGAATTGTTAGGGCAAACAATTTTTTGAATGATGAACATTAATTGCAGAAAAAGGTTACGATTTTTGATGATGATCTTTTTTTTAAGATCATTATGTTTTTGAGACGAAATTCGAAACATCAGAGATATTTTCAAAGTGAAGACCTGTTTTTTGTCATCACCCTATATTTTAGATTAATTTTCTTCTCGTATCCGTAAAGTTTTAAAAAATCATGCTTTGGGAAAACGTCAAATAATTAGAGCAAAATTCTATTGCCACCCCCCAAATTTTTTTCAACTGGTACGCCTATGTTTTTATTGAAAAAAAATTTTTTGGGAAAGGGGCTTCTTATAGTCCAAAATAGCTTTTGTTTGTAGCATTAGTAGCTTATACAATAGATCATCAGCGAAATATAACAAAAGCATCATTTCCTATTTTCTCCTAGGTATTTTGAGCGCATGAACTGAGGTCGATTCAACAAATCTTTATGACCTGACTATCTGAATTACGTCTAAATATTTACACAAAAATAGAAGGGACAAAGCTGAGGGTCATCGGAAGCGATTGAGTGTTTGACGTAAGTTTACTTCATCGTTTAAATTTAATAGCTTAATATTAGCACTAAATTAACGTTTATTAGTAGTGATTGTGTTTTGTTATATTTGATTATATTGACTATGTTTTCGAATTTACACTATAAAGTATGGCTATAGAGTAACGGTCGTTTCAAACATGTTCATCGTTATCGTCCTTATCTGCTATGCTCATCTAATTTGTATTGAAGATAAAGTAATGCAACAGGGTTTTTTCTTAAAATCTGAATTTTAATAAACCTTGGTAGCATAAGAAGCAACTGAATAATTTTTTATGGTTTTAGACCCCTTGTAAAAGATACTTTAGGCATTTCCTGTTCAATCTCATCTATTTGGCAATAAGTTTTATTCGATAATAACTTTCTGACAAAGTTTTTCGTAATGCGCAAGCCACTACATAATAACCAAAAATCGCAATTAAAAACAATTAAAATCTTCCATAAACTATAGCAGTCGCAATAACTTGTTGTTTATCGTAAAATTTTTGAAAAATGATTAGCATGCTACAATCACGCTTTTGGCATATACAAATTACCACAAATCCTTTTTTTTGGTTTTTAACTTCAATTTGGACTAAAGTAGAAATTTTGGACATCAGTTGAAAATGATGACATTTTTTTGGTCATCACTACCTTATTGGGCATATAAATGGGTACCATACTAAATGGCAACTCTGTAAAAGATGCCTTCTTGTTTGAAGAAAAAGGTATTATTAAAAAAGCACTTTTTTTTATTTTGTGCCCCTTCAAAATATTTTCCGGTTTCCCTGATTCCCCTGATTGTGACTAAATCAAATTCCTTTTTTCTTTCTTTTTGTCTCGCTTTTTTTCTAACTTAATTTATGTTTTAATTTTGACGCTTTATTATTGACGCTTTATAAAACAGACGCACATATCTTATAGAAATAAAATATGGAATAAAATGAAATTGTGTAAATTTTTTTAACACTTTTTTATAAATGGTGATGAAATTTTTTTGAAACTCTTTTAAGCGTGCCAAAGTTTTAAAAACTTTACCGATCACTAGCTTATTGAATTGAGACCCTGGACTCAATGGCTGTAGAGCTTAGCATACACTGTAATTATTAAAAATGGTTATATTCTATCACCGATTGCATAATGTGATCTCAACTATTTTTTATATTATTAACAAAAACAATGTTGAAGAAAAAGTAAAGTTTGCAACAGCAGCTCAAGTAACTGAAGTGTTTTTTATTAAACGCTGAAAATTAATTAGTCTTTTTTTAATAAATTTTTTTCGTGTTTCGAAAATAAATTTTTATAACTACGCCTCTCAAAAGACAATCAATTAAAATTTAATTAAATAGTTTTCATAAGTTATAAATCAAGTCTAAATTTTTTAAGATTTTCTTTATCAAATTTTTTTCTTAAAAACTTAATTTCTTGCTTAATTTTTGAAAATTTTTGAGCCTCTTCAAATGCTATAAATGTTTTATTTTTATAATTATACCAGGGCCTCGTAAACGTTTAGCTTTTGCTTTCCTGATGTCAATTGCAGAGTTTCGTTCGGCAAAACGTTCAAAAAACAGCCAACCTCGTACTTCTTGCGGCTCCACAAAGCAAAGAGCTGAGAAACTGCGGATTTGATTATTGTGAATGACGATTGTTAACAAGCATTAACACTGCCGATTTTTTACTGATAAGAAGGTAGCAGTATTTAAAAAATTTGTCTTCGTTCTTAGTTTTAATCAGTGTTTTTTGGAACCAATCAAGACTCTTTTCTATTTTTTTATTTTAAACTTAAAGCTGCTTGATAAGCAGAGGAAAGTGCCGTAAAGTGTCTTTCCCAAGGACACAACCAAATGTTGCGAGTAGATTTTGAACCAGGACCGTGTCCATCACATTTGCCATCTATCATGGTGCTCTTAATCACTCGACTCCGCTGCCAATAAATATAAACTATGAATTGACGTAATAATTGACGTACAAATTTGCCATGTAAATAATTTAACTGATACTATGAAATCATTATACAATGCACAATTTCCACTAAACAGTTACAATAAAACCACTATAAAAAATATACAGTACAAATCTTAAACAAAAAAATGTTACCTGAGTAAAGACCTGCAGTAGCCTACTATAAATGTTCCGACACATTAAAAGTCTGCAAATGTGTTTAAAACAATGATAAAAAAACAAATGATCGAATTTCTTTTGAAGTTAAGACTTTGCAATTGTGTAAAACGCGATTTTTTGTCATTTTAATTCTGAACGATTTTAACTTAAGTTTTAAAATGCACTTTTGGTAAATAAAACAAAAAATAGACAAATTAAATTCTATAAAGCACTTGTAAATTATTTAAAAATTTGATTCTATTTAGTGGGGAACGCGATTTAATTCAAAGTTGCCAAGAATATTGTGGCTTATTTTTAGAATACATTCTATTCAACGGATTTTTCTAAGCTTCTTAAAGATTTTTTATTCAACTTTTCCTTTTTTTGCTGTAAAACATATATCAAGCTGGCTACTTGAACCTTGCATATGCTTGGGGTTTTATTAATGAAATAATCGTCTTCTTGTTTGAGAGTATAAATCCTGTTCAGACTAATCAAGGTTAGTGCGTGTTGTCGCTGTTCGACTCTTTGATCTTTGTGATGGTTCCATTTTGAAATCATAAGACACATTTTCGGTCCTTCCGCATGCGGTCCGAATCCTACGCCATAGAAACCGAAAAATGTCGCTACATTCGTCGGCGATGTTGCTTCTTCGAACGCACGTGGTAACAAAAATGGCCACACCCTGTGTTACACAAAAATGTAATATTAATTTACCACTTCTTCGCTAATATCTCGATGACGTTTCCAAAAAAATGTTACGTACAAAAATTCAAAGTCGAAAATACTTTGAACATAGTTTTTGATTTATTTCGTTTCACTTGTTTTGTTTTCTAATCAAAATTTGCCGCAAATTAATTTGAATACAGCGTAATAACATCACATAATATAGTGCTCCGCTTCCACTTCACACTGATATACCGCAATATAGGTATGTCGCGAGATAACTGTCATTTGTACATATTTTCTTAAAAAATAAAAAAAAATTTTTCAAATTAAATTTTTGCAACTTTTAGATAATTTGTCGAATCAAACTTGAGCTAGACTCTTAACGTACATTGAAGATTGCTTTGTTCACTAACTTGTTGGCAACATGATCGATTGACTAAGAGCGCAATTTGATGGCGCACGCAATCAGCCCTGTTGCTATTCAAAACTTATTTGTGTCATTTAGTTTTGTTCTTTGAAAAGACACTTATATAACACATTTCTCTGCTTAGCAGTCTTAGCAAGCATCTCTAATTTTCTGTTATATCTCTAAATAAAAAACTACAAAAATCAGTAAATAGTTTCAACCGATCAACAATATCTGGGTATCTGCGGAACCAAGTCTGGGGAATTTCTCAACAGTTGTTTTAGTATAGCTATAGATGTTTGTTTCAAATACTTGCATCTTCTAGAATAATTCCAAATCTTTTTTCAAAATTCTAGAATCTTTTCTGAATAGCGAATCCTATTTAAAAATTGATAAAATCTACGTTTGCTTAAATGAAAATTTATTGCAAACAAGTTTATATACAAAATGTTACCTCATTAAACAATTCCTTCAAATGGTGGAAAAATAATTAGCAAAAATTAAAATATGCACCAATTGTCTAACACTTTCATCATTAATATATACTCAAAAAATTGAACGCAATTTTGGAATAAATAAAAGAAAAAAAAAATTGAAGCAATTATTCATTTATCCCAGTAATTGTTCATTACTGTGCCATCTATTTAATGCCTCAAAATACGATTGAGATAATTGGGAAAATGCGTGAAATATGGACTTTTTAATTTTGAAATAAAAAGCCTACAATCTGGTAAAATTTTTTTATTTTTTTTTTAAAGTTAAAATGATTCACGTTTTTGCTAGGTTAAGGCTGTACAAATCCTTATTAAACGCATGTACCTAATTTGGTAAAAATAGCTATCACTATTTTTTTCCTGTGGAAAACAGGCTATCGTTCTTTACTAAGATTGCTAATAACTGTGATTACATTTAATATTTATAAAAATATCGTCTTTTTGCCTACTTCTTCTTCAAAGTTTGGTATAATCATAGTCTGCACGTAGAATGCGACGCAACATTAGGCAAACATTCCATTAGTTTTTTATTTTGGTTCAACGTAGATTGAGATCCGGTTCCAAATTTGGATTCGGTTCAAAAGGATTCGTTATTTTAAAATGAACATCCCTAAGTATAGCACCTCCGAGATTTTTCTCCACGTCAAGAAGATAAACAGAGATGAAAATGAAAAAAAGATTTATTTATCATACTACAGATTACAGATAAATCAAATTTCTTTGCTTTAATATTTCATACATCATAAGCCTACCAACAACGGTTGTACATAGAAGTAAGCACAGCAAAGTGTGTTTGATATTTGAATTTAAAGGATTCTTTAAAATTTCGATTGAGGTATGCCGTGAGTTAAAAAAAGTTGTGAAGTTCTGACGTGGCAAATAAATTACAAGTATCTGAGGGTTACAATGTAATGACAAGAATAAAAGTTAAATTAAGTGTCTACAGTATCAATTTAAACTGTTAGTATAAGAGAACAAAGTTACGTTTATTCGGTTTGTACATGGGCAAATTAAATCACCCAATACCAGCCCGTATGCAATTGAGTTAACCAAGCCGCTTGGGACAAGCTCGTTTAAACGGGGCCGGTAATGATCATGGGTATAAAAGCATGGAGCCTGAATGTACCATCGCAGTACTTTGTATTCCATTTATAATTTGTTTATTCGGCAGCACTGATGCCAAATTCGGCATCGTTGTTTAGTAGTTTCGGCTCGATTGACATGATCGGCATCTATACTCAATCTTATTTGTTTTTCTTTGCAGGGTTCTAAAGATCATGCAGTGTATGGTGGTCATGGTTGGTAATTCTATGGTGTTTTAAAAGAGGGTCGCTTCTTGTCGGCAAAGCTCAGCTGGTTGGATGCCTGAAAAAGTTGGTAAGCTGTCTGTTTAAGTGTTTAAGTGGGACGGTACCAGGTCCACAATACATCTACTGAGTTTTCGAGTATCAAATTGTCATTCTAAACTTGCAAAAAGTGTCAGAAGCTTTCCTCAGTTTGATCAGTTTTTCTCCAATTTTCCTCCAATTGTTTGGTGTCTGACAATTTTTCTATGACCCGTACCGATTTTTTTGCGTGCGCAGCAGTGGCTCCACATGGGCAAATTATACGGGTTTCATATGATTTAACCTACTTACGCCAATTGCAGATTACAAATAGAAATAAAAATTTTTCGGCAGCGTGGTCGAGTGGTTAGAACGCCGCGTTTATGATCAATATGGTCTCGGTTCAAAACCAATCCACGCCATTTTGTTGTGTCCTTGGAAAACACACGTTACGGCCCCTCCCCTGTTTGCTAGTCTTGGCAAGCAGACTAAATTGCAGTCATATTTCTATAAAATACCAGAGCAATACCTTGGGATCTCCGGGAGCAGGTCGGGATAACTGCAGGTCGCTTTCCAGCAAATCAGTAGAATAAATATAGAGATAAAATAAAAACAACTAGAAAGCCTTTTTGGCCATAGCATTTTTAGCTCGGATAGCACAAGTTCATTGTTGTTAATTAACTCTTATGTTCAATCTCCTTGTCTGGAGTTACGCTGAAATTGTGGCAAACATGACTTAAAGTAAAGTCTACTCCCAAAGTCTTCCAACCTCTAAAAAAGTGAAACTTTTTTAGCCTGTTTGTTTTATTTCTTTTGCTTTCCTAATCATTATTTGCGCGGGCACTCGGTGCTAGTGCCTTTTCGCTTTAGATTTTAATTATTAGTTAATTTCTTCTCCAAACATAGTTTGTTGCTGCACCGTGTTCATTTATTGCTGGCTCGTTTTCGTTTTCTTTTACTTCTCAATTTGTGAGGCGACCAGCGGTTGTTTGAAGCCTGAAAGATTTAAAGCTGTTTTGTGATCCCGTTGATGTGATTTCTATTTTCCCCAGAGTCAGCACTGACGTGAACTGCTCGGTGAGGCAACTGTGTGTTTTCTCTTTGTGTTTGATTCTTGGTTTGTTTTACTAATTTGCAAATTATAGCTTCATTTTGCTTTGCTTGCTTCATTATCAATTTTCGTTTATATTAAACATCTTTAGCTAGTTTGACTTTTTGTTTTATCGAAGCCAGAAGCGCGTTATTCGACAATTCACTTTGCGGTAATCGGTCAACTTCAGCACCGCTTACCGTTACCGTTAGGTAGTTAATATAGGCCAACTTTTTGGAGTTTGCAATAGCCATTTTAGGTTTAGATGTTAGAAAAGAGGGCAAAAAAAAAACGATGCTTCAAAATGGTCTTTGTAAAACTCCTGAAAACCCGCGTCCACGTTAGGTAAATCTGATGGCCACAAACTTTTTTGCAAATTTATTTGTCAAAGCAATATAGTAACTCCTCGATTTTGTGAAAATTCTATTGTTGTAAAAATGCTTGCATTGGCCAAGCCAAACTTGGTAGTGTATTAAACAAAATTTGATGTTGCCACCAAAAAAACTTTTTTTGAACACGTTAATTGTCGTCATTTGTCGTCGTTTGAAGGGTATCCACTCCAGGTCAGACACAAACAGGACTGGGGCCTAGGGTTTATCCTTTTACTACCCCAGGCTGCTGCATTGTCTGAATCAGATGCTGACAGTGATGTTATTAAGCCAGTATCGGGTTTGGTCATCCAAAACCGTCAGACCTCGTGCTCCATGTGGTGCCCGATGTATAGGGCACGTTATTAGAACATGGTATGCGGTTTGCTCAAAGGCGCCACACTCGCAATTTGGTGAAGGATTGAGACCCCATTTGTGCATGGACGAATGGAATTGCCCAACACCAGTCAGCAGGCGGTTGAGCTTAACCCAAGCTGCTCGGGATAAGCCCATCCCAATAGGCCTTGAAACGGTCCCGGGCACAAAAGCACGGAGCCTGGAAGCATTTTGACAATACTCCGTTTTCCATTTGTGATTTGTCCATTCAGAAGCACGGATGCCAAGTCTGGCAAGGTTTTCCAAACGATTTCCCGCAGCTGGCACAAACGGTCTGGATCTTAGTCTCGCTTGGCGAGTATCTAAGGACCCACTTAAGAGATCATACAAGATATGATCGGCTTCCAGAGATCCACGTTGAGCCAAAGAGAGTGTCGCTCCCGTTCGGCAAAGCTCAGCTGCATGGCTGGATGCCTGAGAGTACAGGTAGGTGGTCCGTTGGAGTGGGACGCAGGCATCCAGTAACTATGCGCAAGGCGTCATTCAAGACACTGTCAATGAGGCGAGTGTGAGCACTGCGACACCAGACTGGCGCACAGTACTCAGTTGTTGAGTAGACTAGAGATAAGATGGCTGTGCGTAGTGTTTTAGCACCAGCACTCCATCCCGAGCCCACGAGTCACCTCAGCAGTGTGACGCGCGAGGATAGATTTTTGCGCAATGCCACTAAATGGTGACGAAACGTGAACGATCTATCCAGTTTTACCCCAAGATAAGTAGGGGTTGGACAAAACGGTAAAAGTCTGTCGTTGTTATAAACCTTTAGCTCACGTTTGGCCTCTCGGTTATTTAAGTGAAAGGCTGCCGTCACCATCTTAGTGTGACTAAGCTTCAACCTCCAAGTCTGGAGATATGCTGAAAGTGTAGATATGTCTTGGCTTAAAGTCCCCTCCAAGTCCTTCCAGTTTCCAGAAGAGAGCAACAATGCTAAATCATCAGCATAAGCAAACTTTCTGGAAATCATGGAAGGAAGATCGTACTCATAGATGTTAAATAGGAGGGGAGCCAAGACCGATCCATGAAGAACGCTGTTTTTAAGATGGCATAGCCTGCTTTGCTTGCTGTCACCGGTGGTAAGGGTGAAACTTCGATTTCGGACAAGCTCCATAATCATTTTGACCATGTGCTTATCCGGAAGTAGTCTCAGCAGCTTGCAGGTAAGGCCACGGTGCCAGACGATGTCATAAGCAGCTGTCAAATCGATAAATACGGCACCAGCCTTCTTTTTAGCCTCAAAAGAATCCTCGATATTCTGGGTTAGCAGAACAACTTGATCTACGGTTGACTTCCCGCGTCGGAACCTAGCTTGCTCTTTAGGGAGAAGTGGATTGATTAATGGCTCAACGCGGGCGTAGATAAGCCACTCTAGAATCTTGTAGAGGACACAAAGCAGAGATATCGGTCGATAACTCTTTGGTTCCCCCACCGACTTCGTTGGCTTTGGGATGGCGACCACAAGCGCTCTTCTCCAGATCTTGGGATGTTTGAGTCGACGCAAACAGGAAGAAAGAAAGTCACGTAACCAGGACTTTAAAGCAGCTCCGGCATGGAGTATAAGCTCTTATTTAAAACCAGGTAAAGTTCCGGGACCTGATTCCATATGCCCATTTTTAGTCTAAAAAACAAATATAAAAAATTACATCAGCGAAAATTATATTTGGATTGGTGCCTGTGTTCCATTAACTAGAGAGAAAGTTTGCAAAATTCTTGTCATTGTAAAAGAAGAAAAGACTGCTGATATTTTTCAAGTGCTCTGCATCTACACTATTAGCGTCGTAATCCAAATCAACATACTGTGAGTTAAAGTTGCCGGCATTAAGACGGTGGTGAGAAAACACTTAAAAATCTTAGGCTTGCAATTGTGTTGATAAAGGTTTGTAAACATTAATTGTTTTGTACACATCAAAGTCCACGGACAACAACTTAATTTCAAATGTCGGCGAAGATTTATTATTTTTCAATCAGTAGATTCGAAATTTTTAACGCTACAATTTTGAGTGAGTCTTTTTCTTCTTCTTTCGGCTTTTCCCTTCAATCACGGGTAGCCACACTGCATCATTTTTCTCCAACCCGTACTGTTTTCAACGTCCGTCTCCTTCACACTAACTTTCCCCATATCTTCTTTCACTACATCTAAAACTTTTCTCTTTGGTCTCCCTCTTTTCATTTTTTCTGGTAACTCCATTTCCATTATCTTTCTTCCTACATACTCTTGGTCTCTCCTCATGACATGTCCATATCACCTCGCCTGCCTTTCCTCATCTCCATTCATAACCTTTCTACCTTAACGGTATTCCTGGTGTACTCGTTTCTATTCTTGTCTTTACTCCCATGGCAAACCTCAACATTTTCATCTCTGCAACTTCCATCTCTTCCACTTGTTTCTTTGTGACTGCCACCGTCTCAAGTCCATACATCATTGCTGGTCTCACCATTGAATTGTACACTTTTCCTTTTACTCTAGCTGGTAACCTCCTGTTGCAGATTACTCCCGATACTTTTCTCCATCCGTTCCATCCTTGCCTGCACTCTCTTCTTTACTCCCTCTCACAACTACCACTTTCTTGCACCGTTGATCCCAAATTTTGAGCGAGCCAATAAAGTTAACTTTCTGCTAGGTTGGTCAAAATTTTGCAACCTGCTTGCTAAATAAAAGCAATTTCTGCCGGTAATTGATCTTGAGCTTTCAATTAACAAGAAATATATTACTAGGGGCAGTAAACTGGTAAGATAACGCTGCCAGTTATCAAATAATAGCCATCACTCATGACGTGTCGCCTAATTTACCAGCAGCTTTGGAACTTCAGTAGCAGCTAACAAACTAATTTAGTGTGACTTCGGCTTTATTATGTTGTCACACACTTTGTTTGGATTCCTAAAAAAATGCTGCAAAATTTATCACTTTTTCACATCATATTCATCTATTATACTAAAAACTATAGTGTACTTAATGTATTTCATACGTGGTTTGTCTCCAGTTTGAAAATACTGGAATACTTTGGTGTCGCAAAAAATTCCAAGATTTTAAGCAAGAAATCCGCGGCCTGATAATAAACTTCTCAAAGACCGGCATTGGTCCGCAACCCGGTATTTGCCGACTAGTGATCTAGAAATGAGTGGATCTTGTCTATTCGTTTATTTATTTTTATTCATTTATTCATTCATTCGGTTTTTATTTGAAATCAAGTTAAAGCGTTTCCAAATTGAAATGAACACTATGATTAAGATTAAGGAGACAGGGATAAACAATATACAGTATTGCACGCAATAAGTTATTTGTGTATGCTGCTGTACCTTTAAAATAAACAGCTAAGTTGATGAGAAAAGAAAATAAAAGATTAAAAATAAATAAATATAAAAAAGAGATTGCCGATTTATGAGTGCATCACTAATGAGAGAGAGATAAAAAAAGTAATGAAAACAATTAGAAAAATTTAAACAAGAACTTCCCAGCAAAAAATGCTTTGCAGGGCCTGTAAGGCAACCTGTATGAGGCCCATATCAATTTGGCCTCTGGCACTGTAATGGCCTCGCATAGGCATACCGCACAGGCTTAATGTGGCTTTTAGTTTTTAGCTGTAATCTAAAAAAGAAATTTGCAAATAAGTTTACCTTTTTAATTGTTTTAAAAAAGAAATAATGGTCATAAATAGCTTAAACAACATGAAACTCGTGCGGTAAGCCCATGTGGGGCCATTGCAGCCCTGCGGCCAAGTCGTTACAGGCCCCATACGGGATGCCCTTGCAGGTTCTGCATGGGCCATGCATAGCATTGTTTTGATGGGTTTTAAGCTATGTAAAAAAATATTGCATAATTATAAGTGGAGTTTGGGAGTAACCATGAACTTTCAGACTAAAAGAATCTAGCAGGCCAAAATACTGACCTAATCTAATCCTGGCGGATGTCAAACAAACATTTATACGTCCATCAAGTCCCTCAAACTGGTGAGCAAGATGGGAGCATGATGGTTTAAAAATCTCACTTGGGTTGTAGCGAAAATGGCAAAAATCCAGCTTATCGCCAATGAATACGTAGGATCCGTCGAAAAAAGCATCAGGAATCCAGGAATCCAAGCAAGTCCCATTGTTGAGAAAAGTGTGGCTATTATCCAAAATCTTCTATTTGCACTAATTTTGGCAGCGGTAGATGCAATCTAAAAATACCAATCATTTTAAACTTTTTATTCTCAAGATGAATTTTTTTCTTTTACAAACGATCACGCTATTCTTTCGGTAGCGGCTTCGTTTTTGATTTTTTGATTTTTGGTTTATATAAGTTTTTTATTTATTTAAAACTAATAGATGATACAGAATTAACTCACAGTCTTTTTCCTCCGAACCGCTTTACGGAAAATGAATATAAGTAAGGTTGTATTTACGATTAGCATTATTCCGACAGGAAAAAGGAAACCAAAGTAGAGGGAATACCCATGAAGCCAGCACATGTGGTCGGCTCGATATAAAGATGTTTTCAATGGTTTTTCTAAAAGTTATTTTTGTATGTCATAATTAAGTTTACATTAATAAAAATCTTTTAGATGAATAAAATTAAAATTACATTTCTAGTGGTAAATAAAGGATTATTTTGGGTTTTACATATTACTGGAAAATGCTTCTTGAGCAGATCACAAAAAAAAATCTGAATTTGTTTTTTAGCTCTCGTTAAAAATAACGTTCCCAGTTATAAGTTAATGCTTCAGTTACTTGCCTCATATTTCATAACATGTGGATTCAAATTCCTCAGAAAGTACTAAAACCATATTTTGGGTATCGCTTATCAAGAACACGTTAATCAATCAATAATCTCTATTTTCGTGTGGGCTTAATTCTAGTTAATTTTGATTCTTACCCCCATTGCAAGTTTCACTTGTACCAAGAGTATCCAAATATCCAACTGTAACTGAAACATTTAAAATAATGATGATTAAAGGTAATCCATAGGAAAAAAGAAATCCTTTTCGGAGAAACGTAGAAACTTGGGTTTGACGAAAAACCTTAAAAATATCGAATCGACTTCAGTACCAACCTTATAAACTGACTTTCTTACACTAACCTTGACCAAGCTCAGATAAAGATCATAACTGTAGACTGTCATCCAGCACCATGAAGTGAGGAAGAAGTAGTGAAGGAGGATGGTTACGATGATGCAGGTTAAATTGTCGCTGACATTTTCCACCCCAACCACAAAAATGATGTATGCAATCACCAAATTTAAGCACACGTTTAAGAGAATCTTGGTTGGTCTCGTTTTGAATCGATTTCTGTAACACCTCACAATGGTGATTCTTTAAAAATAATATAAACAAAGAATCCTTGAATATAAGGACTAGTAACTGCTCCCTCGGTTTACGAAATTGGGGTCTCATTATTTTATGATGTTAAATCTTTACTGTAGGTTAAAGTTCTTTTAATTATAAATGCAGAATATGTGTATATATACTTTATTAAAATTTTATTAAAACATCAATAATTTGTTTTAATTATAGGATTATCTAGTGATCACTAGAAAAATAAAAAAATAGCCATTATTAGCTGTGTGAAAATAAAATCACAGTACTTAGAATGTTAAACAAATAACGAAATGCTTGTGATGTCATAAAAAAAATTAACTCGAAATAAGATAAATCCAAGTACAAAAGATATGGTATTATTTTAAAGTAAGAGGAGGTGAGTTAAACATGTGGTAAAAATAATTATTTTAAATCATCTTAAAAAAAATTGCCAAAGCGGCAATGTTTCAATGATATACAGGGCAGTAACATTTATTTTAAAATTACATATACATGCAATTATACTGTATTTACTAACACAATTATTATATTGACTATTAAATTTTATTGCGAACAATAATACCAAAGCCCTTAAGTTTTATGAACGCAGGTGCCTAAACTGTCTTTCATTTGATACTTAAATCTATTCTTTATACCGTCCACGTACTTTTCGATCACCCTTTTTGTTAATATATACATGGAAAAATATATATAATCCAATAGTGTTTTACCTTTCCGGTACAGTGCTCAATAACACATAGTTAGAGCAAGTATATTAATACGAGTGATTAGTAGTACAGAATTTGAAAATAGCTAATTAAAACTCATCTCTGAGCTTTTCGTCCTTTTGTGCTAGTTAATATTGCAACTTGATTACATTGTCTGCCTCACATCAATATATTTGTCGTTTTCTCATTCTGGTCACTGTTAGCTGGCAAATGCTGAGTTTTTTGCGCGACTGACGTTATGTGTGCAGCTACTGATTGCTATGATTCTGATAGTCAAGCAGTCACCATCGATTTAAACCAACAAAACTTAATTGATTTTATTTCTAACTCTCTTAGTTCCAATGTTAATCCCTGCGACTATTTTGACTTAACTACATTGAATAATAGTATTAAAAAAGATTTCTGTCATCTATTTCTTCATCTAAATATATCTTCGCTTCAAGCACATTTTGATGATTTATTTGATTTTCTTTCACAATTAGACCAGCCCCCCAGTATTGTGTTTATTTCGGAAACCCGTATAAATATTGAACCTTCTACAAACATTACTATTCCTGGTTGTACCTTTGTTCATTGTCCTTCCCCAACAAAAGCTGGTGGTGTTGGTGCATATATTTCTGATCATTTAAACTTCACAGTTAATGAAACCCTTAAACTTGGAGTCAACGGTTCTGAAGACATGTGGTTGAACATTAGTTTTCCAAACATAAAATCCCCGTATATTTTTGCTGTAATCTATCGTCATCCTCACAACAATCATTCTCAATTCTATGATGCGCTTGATGAGTCACTTCAGATGCTAAAACGTTGTAATAAGAACGTTATTATTATGGGTGATGTCAACATAAACATGTGCAGCGATCAGTATAGCCTTTTATTGCACCAATATTTGGAAACACTTTACAGCAACGGATTTACGTGCTGCATAAATAAACCCACTCGCATTGCAAGCTCGTCTCAAACAGCAATCGACCATTTAATAACCAACATAGTTAAGGATAAAATTACCCCTGGAATATTAAAGTTTTACATCTCTGACCACCTTCCTATCTTCTGCTCTATCTCCTCCTTATCGTATGCCCCTCTAATCCTAAAAGCAACACAACATATCGCAATATTAGTAATGTTGAAGAAGATGCATTTCGCCATAACCTACACCATAATTTAGAACCAATAGTCTATGAATTCACTAATCTACCAATAACATCAACAAATTTTGATACGCATTTTAATAACTTAATAACAAATATAGAAGCAGTTATCGATAAACATGCACCAATGCAAACTGTTTCTAGAAAATGGAGGCGTTTCAGTCAAAAGCCTTGGCTGACAAGAGGTATAATTACTTCTATTAAACATAAACAAAAGCTATACCGCACTTACTTTTTAACGGGTAATGATTTGAAAAACAATTTTTTAAAAAATACTCCAACAAATTAACAAGAGTTAAAAAATTGTCAAAAAAAATATATTACACGGAATATATTTCTAAGCATAACTCCGATCCGAAAAAAGTGCGGCAAATAATTAATTCACTTATTCCTCGTAAAACCGTTAACTCTTTCGTTAAAAACATTAACGTCGATAATAAATTTATCGATCATCCATCTGATATAGCAGAAGAATTTAATAAATATTTTCTGGAAATCGGGAATAGTTTAGGTAAAAATATGGAAAATCAAAACAACACCAATTACTCCGCTTATCTCAAAAACCCAGTTTTAAACTCTATTGTCCTAGAACCTCCAACGGCTAACGAAATTTTTTACATATTACTTTCAACAAACCCGTCTAAAGCTTGTGGATGTGATAACATTAGTAATTTTTTTTTACGTATAGGACCATTTGTTCTAGCACCCATATTACCTGTCCATTTTGGAAAAGCTCTTGAACTAGGTATTTTTCCCCATATCTTTAAAACTGCCAAAGTGATTCCTATTTTTAAATCAGGTAATAAAGATAATATAGGCAATTATCGCCCAATAGCCTTACTTCCTAACTTATCAAAAATTTTGGAAAAATTGATAAAAAATCGCTTTACTAAATTTTTCTGTAAAAACAAAATTTTATATCCTAATCAGTACGGTTTTAGAGAAAACCACAGTGTAATCCATGCCTTGATGGACATATTAACTAACGCATATGAAGCCATAAACAACAAACATTACACCGCTTTAATATTTGTGGATTTTTGTAAAGCTTTTGACACAGTCTGTCACAAAATTTTACTGGACAAATTGTATCACTATGGCATAAGAGGCCCAGCTCATTCACTAATCGAAAATTATCTCTATAGAAGACAGCAATTCGTAACTATAAACAATGCATCTTCTTCATATAAAGCTATTAATATTGGCGTTCTTCAAGGCTCAATTCTTGGACCACTTCTCTTCTTAATCTACATCAATGACCTCCCCAATGCTCTTCATACTATCCCCCGTTTATTCGCTGATGATACTTGCTTGTTTTTAAATCACTTTTTCCTTACATCTCTGGAAAACATCTGTGCAATCGAAGTGTCTCGCTTAAAAGACTGGTGTAATGCAAACAAAATTTAAATTAATTCACAAAAATCGTTTATACTACCAATATCTCCCAAACTTAACGTACCTAGTTTAAATCTAAATCTTCCTTATGGAAATTCCAAAATAAATTCTAGCCAAATATGCAAATACCTCGGAGTGTTATTAGATGACAAATTAAATTTTAAACCTCACATTCTCCAACTTGAAACCAAGTTAGCTAAGGCAGTTGGTATCCTTAGCAAATTGCGACACATTCTTCCGTTATCTGCTCTTAGACTTCTTTACTTCTCTTTGATACACCCTCATCTATTGTATGCTCTACCAATTTGGGGAAGTACGTTTCCATCCTACTTTAAAAAACTTCATTGTCTTTAAAATAAATCCATTCATATAATTTTCAACATTTCAACAAAAACATCCGTTTCGCCATATTATTACAAACTAAAAATCTTAAAATTACCAGATTTGTATATTTATGAAATCGGTAAAATTATGCACCAGCACTCCCGAAAAGTACTACCCGATTATCTTTCTTCCTTTTTTGCTACAACCCGGCGAATTCACAACCGCCCTACCAGATCTCACTCTAATAATACTTTATTTCTTCCTAAATTCTCTACGTCCCGTTGCCAAAGATCAATAAAATTTCAAGGAACAAAAATTTAGAACTCTATCCCTATTGAACTACAAAATCAATCATTTCACAAATTTAAGTTTAATCTTAAATCATTTTTATTACAATTATACTGTTGACAACCTACTTACGTACAATCCTTGCAACTAATTGCTATGCACTACTAGCCCATTAATTTTATCGGTGACTTTTTGACTTGATGACCTTAACCGGTCCCTTCGCAGTCTCCGTCGAGATTGCCTTTTTTTTTATTATTATTTATTCTATTTATTTACTTTATTTTTTATTATTTTATCACATTTTATAAAAGTGTTACAAATTGTTGTACATTGTTGTTTTGTCAAATAAGTATATTAACTGTGTTTCTTTTTTGCGTTTTGTTTTCACAATCCTCATAAATAAATTGGTCTGTCTGTCTGTCTGTCTGTCGTTCGACACTCGTCAGTAGATATACGTCGGAATGAAGGAAAAAGATTCATTTGATTTTGTAATAAAGCTGAACAAAAATAATTGGATGTTTGAAAGAAGAGTGACAACACGTAATCAATGCAAGAGTTTCAAGTTGTAAACAAACTTTTCTTGGCCACGTAAATTTTGCTTGCATGATTTGATGTAATCGGCTTCTAAAGCAGATAAATGAAAAGACGAACGACCAAATGAAAAAATAATAAATTTTCCATCACTGTAATTTTTGGCGCAAACAGCGTTATCAAAAATATGTTGATAAGTCGCAGATTCATTAAAATGACTGGGGTTGAAGATTTGCTAGAACAAGTCAAAATACTGCAAGAGTTTGGAATTTGGCCAATTTTAATAAATTTTGGCAATTGTTTGACTTTAAGTACTTTAATAGTTTAAACAACAAATGTCTGTTTTATCTCATCGAATTGTCAGGTGGTTGCTAGAAAATTAAAAATATAAATATTTGTGTCAAAAATAATAGATGTGGAATATATAATACGTGGTTAAATTGAGCAAATAATACAACTCCTGTAACACCATACAAGAAAAGTAACTCAAAAATATAGTAAATGCAAGTATAAAGATTTGCATTCATTCAAAGGTAAGGGAAGGCGAGTTAGGCGCATTGCAAAAGATCCAAAGGAAAAGAAGAAATCCACAAAGCAATGAAAATGTGAAAAAGTTAAGCAAGTGAAAAACAGTTCAAATGACAATGAGAAACACAGGCGGATCAAATAACGGACAAGAGAGGTAATTTAATTAATTTCAATTTGTTTTTGTGGCAATGTTTTCCGGTAAGCTTTTATATCGTTTGTACTGTGTTGTTAATTTGATAGTAGTAATTTTATTTAAACTGAATGATACTATTGTTGAAATAGGTGAAGCCGCGAATAATTACGAAAAGTTTTTTATTTTAAATTTGTTTTTATGTAGGCATTTACCATTTAGGTCCGATCTTTTATTCAGCGTGTTGGTAGGGTCCGCTCGGAGGATGAAGAGTTTTTCTGCTAAGCAGAGATTGCACCATCTAGCTCCCGGATAGTATGGCGTGGTGCGGGCCGTGATGCTCCATTCAATGACGAGGTTCTTTCCTGCGTGTTTAGCGTGCCAAAGAGTTTTAAACAGTTTGGTGGCATTACACTTTTGCCGATACTTAAAGGTCTGATTATGGTTGTGGAAGCGAGTTTTAAATTCGGTCTCACTGCAACCATAGTAATTATTGGCACTGCTATCTGATGTTAGGGTGGCTTTGTAAATGATGGAGTTTTCGAAGCATAGTCCCTTCATTGGCCAGCCCATTTTATCCCTGCAGTTGCAAAGTGTCACAGTGTTGACAGGCTCGGTTCTTTGAGCAAGAAGCACTTTGTTGTGCCTGAATATTATAGCTGCCATGTTGGGCATGCAACTATAGCTCACTTTGACGTTATATTTATTGCATATCTTGTGCAAGCGGTGGTGGGGAGGAAAGTGTTTGGCGAGCAAGTGAAGAAAAACCTTGCTGATGTTAGTCTTTACATGCTTGTTGAAGGTTAGGTTAAACCACACTTGCTGAAGGGTGGGTTAAACCACACTTGCTGAAGAGTGGGTTAAACCACACTTGCTGAAAAGTGGGTTAAACCACACTTGCTGAAGGTTAGGTTAAACCACAGCTGAAGGGTGGGTTAAACCACACTTGCTGAAGAGTGGGTTAAACCATACTTGCTCAAGGTTAGGTTAAACCACACTTGCTGAAGGGTGGGTTAAATCACACTTGCTGAAGGGTGGATTAAACCACACTTGCTGAAGGGTGGGTTAAACCACACTTGCTGAAGGTTAGGTTAAACCACAGCTGAAGGGTGGGTTAAACCACGTTCCGCTTTCTGGCTTTCCTCTTATGGGAACCGGGTGGGCTGATGTACTGCAATTCATCGTAATGTCGGCTTGTTTGCATAGCCTCTTCATACTTTGGGATAGCTCTGGAAAATTCCTCGAGACTGCACGAGAGCAGTGAAAGGCGATCAGCGAGCAACAATGAAAGTTGTTTCTTTATCGTGGGCAGGTGGTTTGAATGTCGGTGGACATAGAGTGGTTGGTTGTTAGGCTTTCAGTGGGCCAATATTTCCCGGACTTCAAGATGAAGGTAGCATCGAGGAAATTGGTTTGGAAAAGGTTGCTTTCTGCTGTGATGTTTAAGCTGTTCTGGTGGAATAGCTTGATAATCTTTTTTGTTATACGCTCCGAGGTACGACCCAAAGCATTTTCTAGAATAGCCAAACCGTCGTCCCTATAAAGACCGATGTTCTTGACTCCCACAAGCCGAGATAACTGACAAAGAATAAACTGGCCAACTAACTTGCATACTTCGACTCCATCATTGGAATCCATAGTAACGTCAAAAAGTGAGCCGCTGTTCTAGATCAAGGCATTCTTCCTGCTCAAAGGA
This sequence comes from Diplosoma virens, assembly GCA_963680785.1. Taxonomy (NCBI): domain Eukaryota; kingdom Metazoa; phylum Chordata; class Ascidiacea; order Aplousobranchia; family Didemnidae; genus Diplosoma; species Diplosoma virens. The sequence goes on along the minus strand of OY796880.1, from coordinate 77,192,058 downwards.
GAGATTTCCTGCAATGGTGGATGATTCTACTGTCATCCTTGCTGATTTCCACAAACCTCTTGGAGAAAATAATGGTGTCGTCAAGCAGTTTCTTCAAAATGGAGGGGCAAAAATCAACGACATGAAACGTTAGGAATTTGCGTCTTTTTTTGTAAGAAAAGTTTGACAACTTTTGGATCCTTTGCAATGCGCCTAACTCGCCTTGCCTTACCTTTAAATGAATGCAAATCTAACAAGATAATTGCCTGATAAGTCGTTTCTTGGCAAAACAGCCTGTTGCGGTTTTAAAATAAAAATTTTTTATATGTAGTGTTTTAATTCAATTAATAAATTTTTCTCTGATTCTCATCAGTAAGCACTGTTACAATTAAATTGATAATATTTATCTTTATATATATATACAGACGCTTCTCTACTTACGTTCATTAGTTTTACGTTTTTTCGGTTTTACGTTTTTTTTTTAGAGATCACCATGATTTTGGGAGAAAAACAACAAAGTTAGAGATGAAATCAAAGTGAAGACCTTTTTTTTTAGAGATCACCATGATTTTGGGAGAAAAATAGCAAAATCAGAGATGAAATCAAAGTAAATACCTTTTTTTTTAGAGATCACTATGATTTTGGGAGAAAAAAGTGAAAGACGAGATCAAAGCCCTTTTTGTTTTTTAAAGAATATCAATTTTTGGAAATCCTTGCCTTGGGCCCCTGAATTTGAACATACACCACTGGTTACACACACAATGTGTTGTACAGTATGAACGGTCATACATTACTGGAACATACAGCAACAACTTACGTTCATTTTTAAGTTAAGTTCGGCCGTTCGGAACGTAACTAAAACGTAAGTTGAGGTGCGTCTGCATACATATATAAAAGTATAATATAAAATGATGATGAAGATGATGATGATGATATTTTATTCACGCTTAGTAACAATATTTAAGTATATGCAATGTACATTAAGCAAAGCATGAAAAGGAAACGCGACACAACGACGAACGTTAAACATGCAAAAAGTATAGAGAGGGGGTAAGAAAGAGAAAAAATAAGAAGCACGGCCGCGTTACCTAATTCAAACTAAATATTATTATTTAAGAAGACAAAAAAGACACAAAAAAAAATGACAAAAAATAAAAAATAAAAAATGAAAATTTATTCAATCACTGTTTAAAAATCACAACAGTCTTTTCATCCTTAGAATCGTCAGATGGTTACTAGAAAAATAAAAAAATAATAAAAAATATAGTTATTAGTGGTAAAAAAATGCGTATGGAATAAATGATATGTAGTTAAATTAAGTAAACAATACGGTTCCTATGACGTCATACAAGAAAAAACAACTCAAAATAGAGTAAATGCAAATATGGAGGTTTGCATTCATTTGAAGGTGAGGGAAGGCGAGTTGGGTATGCAGTGAAAGATATAAAAGGAAACAAAATAATTTACAAAGGAATAAAAAATAACGAGAAAAATCGCATATAAGATGAAAAAGTAAAGTGGGCAAAAAACGGCGTGAACGATAGTGGAAATATAAGCGGATTTAATGATGGACAAGAAAGCACGCACGCACAAAAATAATGGCAATTTAAGCATACGAAATCAAGTGGATAATTTATTTAATTTAAATTTGTTTTTGTGACATTTTCCTGTAAGTTTCCATTGTTTGTTGAGGATTGTTGGTTGGTTTGCTTGTAGTATTTCTAGTTTTCGCTTAAGCACAGGTTGCAGCATTTTTGTCCTGGTTTATAGGGGATAACTTGATTGATTATTTTGCAGTTAATTGTGGGGTTGAGACATGATTCTTTGGCATTCCAGAATGTTTTGGAAAGCTCTGTGGAGTTTCTTTTCTTTATATTTTTAAATGACTGAATATGATTATAGTATCGTGATTTGAATTTTGTTTCGCTGCAACCTATGTAGCTTTCTGTTATATTTCTATGCGATATGTCTGCTTGATAAATGACAGATTGTTGTCGGCAAGATCCTTTTTAGTGGGCAGATATCTTTATTTTTACAGTTGCATGGTTTTGATTGTTGAGAGCTTTTCTTTTCCAATAGTTTCTTGTTGTGACCGGCTATAATTGTTTTCATGTTAGGCATGCAGCTATAGCTAATTTTTATGCTATTTTGTTTAGAATTTTATAAAGTTGTGTTCTGGTGGGAAGTGTTTGCTTATTAATTTTAAAAACTCTTTTCCGATATTGTTGGCAACATAGTTTTTAAAAGGCGGGTTAAACCATATGATTTTTCGTTTTCTTGATTTGTTTTTCGGTTGGGTTTCACTAAATATTAAATTGTTTTTGTAGCCACTTTGTTTAATTGCGTTTTTGTACGGTGGAATAGCTTTTTTAAAATTATCGAAATCACAAGAAAGTTCCGATAGTCTGTTGGATATCATGTTTGGTAGGGCTTTTTTTATGGATGGTGGGTGGTTTGAATTAATATTTATATATAATTGTTCATCATTGGGTTTTCTGAATGGCCAGTGCTTTTCTGTTTTGAGGTTAAGGGTGACATCTAAAAAATCTGTTTGTATAATGTTCGCTTCAACTGTTATTTTTAAATTGTGTTTTTGGAAAAGTTTTATAATTCTTTTTTGATTCGGTCAGTATTGGGGCCACTAGAATTTCGGAGAATCGCTAAGCCGTCATCCCTGTATAAGCTAGCAAAGTCTTTAGGGATAATTGTACAAAGTTTGTGCAGAAGAAACAGTCCCACCAGTTCAAATATATTTCTGCTCCGTCGTAAGAGCCCATTGTTACGTCGAATTCGCTGTTGTTTTTTTGATCCACGCACTATCATCACTAAATAGTATAGATTTTCGGCAATGTAAAATTACGTTAATTTCATAATCTTCTATATTAATGAATCTTTTTGCAAAATTAATTGAGCTCGATAGGAACTTACAGGAAAATGTCGTCACAAAAACAAATTTAAATTAAATAAATTATCCACTTGATTTCGTATGCTTAAATTGCCATTATTTTTGGGCGTGCGTGCTTTCTTGTCCATCATTAAATCCGCTTATATTTCCACTATCGTTCACGCCGTTTTTTGCCCACTTTACTTTTTCATCTTATATGCGATTTTTCTCGTTATTTTTTATTCCTTTGTAAATTATTTTGTTTCCTTTTATATCTTTCACTGCATACCCAACTCGCCTTCCCTCACCTTCAAATGAATGCAAACCTCCATATTTGCATTTACTCTATTTTGAGTTGTTTTTTCTTGTATGACGTCATAGGAACCGTATTGTTTACTTAATTTAACTACATATCATTTATTCCATACGCATTTTTTTACCACTAATAACTATATTTTTTATTATTTTTTTATTTTTCTAGTAACCATCTGACGATTCTAAGGATGAAAAGACTGTTGTGATTTTTAAACAGTGATTGAATAAATTTTGTATTAAATTGCTCCGATTTTTTTCATTGAGCACTCTGCGGGGAAGATCGATTCACTCCTGAATTATATACAAGTATATATATATTTATTTAACACTACACTTTATAAGTTAAAACCACAACAGTCTGTTTCATTCAGAAGTACGAGTATATACATATATATATATATATATTAAATTACAAAAGCCACAAAAGAGATTTTATTAAATTCAAATAGAATTCTATTTGAATAAGAATCACCTCCTGAATTTTATTTTATATATATATATATATATATATATATATTATATTTTTTTAAACACTACGTTTTATTAGTTAAAACCACAACAGTCTGTTTCATCTTATCTAATTGTCAGGTAGTTACTAGAAAATTAAAGCTATATAGTCATTTGCGGTAAAAAATAATACGCTTGAAGTAAATAACGCGTAGTTAATTATACAAATAATACAGTTCCTGTGCCGTCATACAAGAAAAATAACTCAAAAACATAAAAATGCAGGTATAAAGATTTGCATTCATTTAAAGGTGAGAAAAGGCTAGTTAGGGTATTGTAAAAAATTTTAAAAAGAGGAAGGGAAAATCTACAAAACAATAAAAAGGTTACGGGAGAAATCGTATGAGGTGGAAAAGTTAAATGAAGCACAATGCGAATGATAGTGAGCGGTTTAAAATAACGGACAAGAGAGGTAATTTAATTAATTTGAATTTGTTTTTGTAGTAAATTGTTCCAGTAAGCTTCGATCGTTTGTAAAGTGTTGTTCGTTTGATAGTACTGGTCTAATTCAAACACAAAATACGAGCGTAATACTAATGTTGAAATAGGTGAAGTCGTGAATAATTGCGAAAAGTTTTTTATTTTAAATTTGTTTTTATGAAAGCGTTTCTCATTTAGGTCCGATCTTTTATTCAGCGTGTTGCTAGGGTCCGCTTGGAGGATGAAGAGTTTTTCTGCTAAGCAGAGATTGCACCATCTAGCTCCCGGATAGTATGGCGTGGTGCGGGCCGTGATGCTCTATTTGATGACGAGGTTCTTTCCTGCGTGTTTAGCTTTCCAAAAGGCCTTAGACAGCTCGGTGGCATTACACTTTTGCCGACATTTAAAGCTCTGATTATGGTTGTGGAAGCGAGTTTTAAACTCGGTTTCACTACAACCATAATAATTATTGGCACTGCCGTCTGATGTTAGGATGGATTTGTAAGTGATGGAGTTTTCGAAGCGTAGTCCCTTCATCGGCCAGCCCATTTTAGCCACGCAGTTACACGTTGGCACAGTGTTGACAGGCTCGGTTCTTTGAGCAAGAAGCACTTTGTTGTGCCTGAATATTATAGCTGCCATGTTGGGCATGCAACTATAGCTCGCTTTGACGTTATATTTATTGCATATCTTGTGCAAGCGGTAGTGCGGAGGAAAGTGTTTGGCGAGCAAGTGAAGGAAAACCTTGCTGATGTTAGTCTTTAAATGCTCGCTAAAGGATAGGTTAAACTAGACAATGTTCCGCTTTCTGGCTTTCCTCTTATGGGAGCTGGGTGGGCTGATGTACTGCAACTCACCGGAATATCCAGTTCTTCGTATAGCCTCTTTATATTCTGGGATAGTCCTGGTGAATTCCTCGCGGTTGTACGAGAGCAATCGATCAGCGAGCATCGATCGCAGTTGTTTCTTTACAGCGAGCGGGTGGTTTGAATAATGGTGGACATAGAGTGGTTGGTCGTTAGGCTTGCGGTGGGGCCAATATTTCCCCGACTTTAAGTTGAAGGTAACATCGAGGAAATATATATATATATATATATATATATATACATATTAAATTAAAAACACTACAACAAAAAAATGGAAACCACGACAGTCTGTTTCATCTTATAGAATCGTCCGGTGTTTAGTAGAAAATTAAAAATGCAGTTAGTTTTAGTAAAAAATAATACGTAGTTAAATTAGTCAAGCAAATAATACTCGTACGATTCCTGTGACGTCAGAGAAGAAAAAATATAAGAAATACAAGTATGGACTTGGAGGTTTGCATTCATTTAAAAATGAGGGAAGGCGAGTTTGGTGTGTTGAAAAAGGTATAAAACAACAGTGTTTCCCCTTTTACTTTTATTACTTTATAGAATTTTCTCCTTTTATGCCTTTTTCAACACACCAAACTTGCCTTCCCTCATTTTTAAATAAATGCAAACCTCCATACTTGTATTCTTTTATTTTTTCTTCTATGACGTCACAGAAATTGTATTATTTGCTTGACTAATTTAACTACGTATTATTTTTTGCTAAAACTAACTGCATTTTTAATTTTCTAGTAACCACCTGACGATTCTATAAGATGAAACAGACTGTCGTGGTTTCAATTTTTTTGTTGTAGTGTTTTTAATTTAAATAAATTGCTCTAATCTGGTTATCGAGCACTGTACCAGCATTGTGAGACAATTCGGTTATATACATATATATGTCAATACAACTGCCAGTTGTTGGTGTTTTCAAAAGAATGCTCAATGACTTCAAGAGTTGGAGCAACTATTTCTATTTAACAGAACACAAATATTAAAAAAAGAATTTTATTTAAATAATTTCAAAAGTCTATTTTGCCTGTGCGGCTCATCAGGTGAGACAACATGTAAAAAAGCAATACTTATTTAAATTGTATTTAAATAAGTATTGCTTGAATTATAAAATATTGGTTAGATAGATAGCATGTATTATAAAATATTGGTTTCTGGTTTTTCGAAATCTCTTAGGAGACACCAAAATAAAGATTCTACATTTATTTGACAAATGGTGAGATTCAAGTTTCTATTTGGGATTCAAGTTCCTGGGAACTAGCGTACAAAATACCAGTACAACTACTTAAGAAATCTATGGTAAAAAAATAGAAATCGTGTATCATACCAAGATTTCTTTTATTCATTATCCAAATTGCGGGCCAACAACAAAGGTTTTACGTAAATAATAATTGTTGCTCAATTTTCCTGATTTTCCTTTAGACGCCCAAGATAATATTGTTCCGTTTTAGATGTTTCGTTACATTAAGCTAATGCGTGAAAATAGGCCTAAGTAAGGTCAAAAACAGATGTACTTTTTTAAAACAATAGTAGTAACAAATTTGATGAAAATAAAACAACACTGTGATAATTCCTTAATATTATTTTCTTTGATTACTTTTTTTAAAACTTTTTAATTTTGTAAAATAAAAAATCAAATACTGAAAAAATGTTTGTGTTGTAAATAATTTTTGCTTAATAAAAAGTAAAAAGTAAAAAATCGATTAGGTCTAAAAAAATCGTTGTACTTAAATAGTCAGATTTATTTATTTTTATTTTCGAACTTTTTATATTCATTTTAAAAAAAATTATTTTAGTTACGAAACTCCAAATAAATTTCTTGAAAATTATTACGCTTGAATCTTATCAAGACGCTTATGTCTGTAGTTTTTTAGAGAAATAGTTTTCCGTATTTTTTGTCATGCATTTGTTCAATCAAGTAAATCAAGTACTTGAAATATTAAATTTAAAGCAAGTGGAAAATTTTCTGCTTGGCTCTTAACTAGAACTCATAGTTCAAGAGATTCGTCGTCATCGTTTGAAGAGCATCCACTCCAGGTCAGACACAAACAGGACTGGGGCCGAGGGTTCATCCTTTTACTACCCCAGACTTATGCATTGCCTGGATCAGATGCTGGCAGTGATGTTATTAAGCCACCATCGAGTTTTGTCATCCAAGACCGTCAGACCTCGTGCTCCATCGATGTATAGGGCACGCCATTAGAACATGGTATGCGGTTTGCTCAGAGGCGCCACACTCGCAATTCGGTGAAGGAGCGAGACCCCATTTGTGCATGGACGAATGGAATCGCCCAACACCAGTCCGCAGGCGGTTGAGCTTAACCCAAGTTGCTCGGGGTAATCCCATCCCAATAGTCCTTGAAACGGTCACGGGAACAAAATTACAGATCCTGGAAGCACCTTCACAGTACTCCGCGTTCCATTTGTGATTTGTCCATTCAGAAGCGCGGATGCCAAGTCTGGCAAGGTTGTCCAAACGATTTCCCGCAGCTGGCACAAACGGGCGTCTGGATCTTAGTCTCGCTTGGCGAGTATCTGAAGACCCACTTAAGAGACCATGCAAGATATGATCAGGGTCCAGAGATCTACGTTGAGCCAAAGAGAGTGTCGCTCCAATTCGGTGAAGCTCAGCTGCATGGCTGGATGCCTGAGAGTACAGGTAGGTTGTCCGTTGGAATGGGACGCAGACATCCAGTGACTATGCACAAGGCGTCGTTCAAGACACTGTCAATGAGGCGAGTGTAGGCACTGCGACACTAAACTGGCGCACAGTACTCAGTTGTTGAGTAGACTAAAGATAAGGTGGCTGTGCGTAGTGTTTTAGCACCAGCACTTCATCCCGAGCCCACGAGTCGCCTCAGCAGTGTGACGCGCGATAATAGATTTTTGCACAATGCTACTAAATGGTGACGAAACGTGAACGATCTGTCCAATTTTATCCCAAGATAAGTAGAGTTTGGACAGAACGGTAAAAGTCTACCGTTGTTGTAAACCTTTAGCTCACGCTTGGCCTCTCGGTTATTTAAGTGAAAGGCTGCCGTCACCATTTTATTGTGACTAAGCTTCAACCTCCAAGTCTGGAGATACGCTGAAAGTGTAGATATGTCTTGGCTTAAAGTCCCCTCCAAGTCCTTCCAGTTTCCAAAAGAGTGCAACAATGATAATCATCAGCATAAGCAAAATTTCTGGAAATCATGGAAGGAAGATCGTACTCATAGATGTTAAATAGGAGAAAAGCCAAGACCGATCCCTGAGGAACGCTGTTTTTAAGACGGCATAGCCTGCTTTGTTTGCTGTTACCGGTGGTAAGGGTGAAACTTCGATTTCGGACAAGCTCCATAATCATTTTGATCATGTGCTTATCCGGAAGTAGTCTCAGCAGCTTGCAGGTAAGGCCCACGGTGCCAGACGATGTCATAAGCAGCTGTCAGATCGATAAATACGGCACCGGCCTTCTTTTTAGTCTCAAAAAAATCCTCGATGTTTTGGGTTAGCAGAACAACTTGATCTACGGTTGATTTCCCGCGTTGAAACCCTTCTCGCTCTTTAGGGAGCAGTGGATTAATTAATGGCTCAACGCGGGCGTAGATAAGCCTCTCGAGGATCTTGTAGGGGACACAGAGCAGAGATATCGGTCGATAACTCTTTGGCTCTCCCACAAGCTTTGTTGGTTTGGGGATCGCGACCACAAGCGCTCTTTTCCAGATCTTGGGATGTTTGAGTCGGCGCAAACAGGAAGAAATGAACTCAAGTAACCATGATTTCAAAGCAGCTCCGGCATGGAGTATAAGCTCTGAGCAAATGGAATTAGAACCCGGAGCTTTACCTGGGTTTAAATGTTGGAAGGCAGCAGCAAATGCTCTCTGTGAAAAATTGTCAGAGATATTTACTGCGTCTGGTGTTATGGCCCTCCATTTTTTTTAAGGTCAAACACTTCTTGAAAGACAAGTCGAGATGATTTGCGGTCAACAACCTCGTATTTCCCATTTCTAACCAGCTGAGATGCAATAGGATCGGCTAAAACGGGACAGTGACGAGGAGAGTGTCGTGACCTACCAGTAAGGTTGTTCAAGATACTCCACGCTTTTCGACTAGAGTGTGAGAAGTCAATGCTCCGAACTGCTTCGGACCATCAATCCCTCCGATTTCTGTTAAGCTTGGCAAACAGAGCTGTAGCAGCCAAGCTCGAGTCGTCTCCCTGAGGAGACTGCAAAAAGGTTTTATAGAGGGATTCACACTCTGCATCCCAACACGGAATATAGTTGTTTCAATACCCGCGTGGGAAGTGTTTTGGATGCTTTCTTAATGATGTTACAAAAGTCCTGGTAAGCCGCATCCACATCAAGTGAATCAGGCGGCAACAAAGTCTTTGAGAATTTATTCGTCAAAGCAATGTCGTCCATTTGGCCTTGCGGAAGTTCTATCGCTTAATAGGCATGCTTGGCACTGCCATAGCAAACCTTGGTGGTGTAATAAGCGAAGGTCGATGTTGTGACCTGGGGAACTTGTCAAGGACACGTCTATCCGGTAAGCAGCTGTTTGGGACTACGCTGGCAAAAGCTAGATCTGGATTGGTGCCAGTGTTCCAGCGGCCGGAATAAAAACTGGCAGCGTCCTTGGCATTATATAGGAGGGCAAGACAATTAATACTTGCCCAGCCAGCCAAGCATTCACAGTCCGATTTGTTATCGTCGTAACCCCAGTCAGCATGACGACAGTTAAAATCGCCAGCGTAAAGACAGGGGTGAGGATACACTGGGAGATCCAGGGTTCGCAATCGCGTTGATGGTGGTTTGTAAACGTTGACTATTTTATAGCCATTAACGTCCACACATAACCACTCGATCTCCGATGTCGGTGGAGATTGGTCCGAAAGCGTGTATCTCAGTCGCTCGTGGACAAACGTGGCAAGGCCATGCTTCCTGCTTAAAGAATACCCAGTTAGTTGGTGGTTCGGAAGTACCAACTTCTTTGCATCATTGCAGTCAGTCTCTTTTAGTAGGATGACGAGTGCCTCAGACTGCATAGCGAGGTGATGAAGAACGTTCATCCTGCTTGCAGTGAGGCCTTCGATGTTCAGCTGAAGAATGGTGGGTCTTTGGAACTTGTTGGCATTGTGCCCTGAAAAGGGCAGTTTTATCCTGACATTGCCCCGTCCTGAAAAGGACGTTTGCCGATTAGCAGACCCACACTGAACATCGGAATGGGTGGATACCCTTTCATTTTGGTAGGTTCGGTTTCGGTCTGTCATTTTAACAACAATGAACAGACTTACTCACGGCCCAGGCTGCGAGAAAGCACCTATCATCTGGGCCAATTCAACATCCTACCATCTGGTTCAAGGGATTGATTGGCAAGTACGAGTTCTTTTAATTTATTATTACGTCAACATATCATATGGGTTACTCACGGGTTTAATAAATGAAAGAAAATGGTGATGGCCAATGCGATAACCGAAAGAACGCAGGCCACGTCACTGACAACGTCAAGAACCAAGTCATTAGGAACTCTGCTTCTTGCCTAAAATACATGAAAAGTTAAAAAAAATTAATCAGTCAAAAACAACGAAAATTTCTTTATTATTTATGTATTGTTTGATAACTTATGTTTATATAAAATTTTTACTTTGTGAAAAAATAAAAAGTAGCTATAGTAGGTTTTCTGCTTAAAAAATACTTACCACCAATAAGGCAAAGTTAGTGAGATGGTTACATTGGCATACTGGAGGAAACAGAGATTGATTTAGACAACAACCAGATGATAACCATTGGTTGGAAGAAAAATCCCAAAATCTACAACCAAGTTCTGTTTTTATAACCTGAAAATCAATAAAAATTTAAAAGTTAAAATTTAATATTTTACGTTAAATTTTAACATTGGTAGCAAAACTTAATATTTGTTTTTACAAGGTTATAGTTTATTATGTCAAATTCACTTTACAATAGCTCGGCAGTATTATTAATTTTTATTTATACAAAACTTGATTGGTTGCAGTGCTTCTAATTTGTTCGAATGTAAACCATAATTTTGTGCAGTTTGCATTTGACACCAGTTTTAATTTTATTTAATTGGTTGCATAACTGCTGACAAAAAAAGAAATAACTAATAAATAAAGGATCGAAAAAACTGCAAATATTTTGAGGATTACCTGTCGGATATTGGTTGGATCAGGAACTTTTTCGAAACGATAAGGATCTTGTTCAAATTGGATTTTAAGAGGATTGAACAGCGATGAAACTGTAATGTTAACTCCAAAGCTAATTGAGATAGGCTAAAAAACAGAATAAATAATTTTTGGGCAATTCGCCTTATTTGCTCTTTATTGATATTTTACAAAATTGTCTCTAAGGTCTCTGTTCATTCAATTATGATAAAGGCCTAAAATCTATAAAGTTGTTTAATGGTTAATATTGCTTCATGTTACTTTAATTTTTTATTCCTCTCAATTATTTGAAAGATTACTTATTACAAACTGCTTTACCTGACTGGTGTTTAAAGAAGATGGAAAAATTAACCGGTTTTTAAATAGAATGACAAAAAATTGATTCTTATAATTGAAGGTTGAGTTTGCTGCTGCCAAAAATGCTTCTTTAGGAATAAAATATGCCGCAGCTTTTTGGGTAACATTGCTTCTGGGAAGGCGAATGACAATTCCGCCATCGTATCCTTCGGAGCTTGCAGCGGCGTTTTCTCTTTTGCTTTGATTGCTCACTTGGTTAAAGTCATTCCGATGAATCTAAATCGAGAGACCATTGAATGTTAAAAGGTTCAGTCCCATTTACTGTTGAACATCAAAGTTGTTAATCATCAACATAAATATAAAGATCAAGTGTGACGCGGTGTTAAAAATTGTTATAAAGCCGTTGATCTTGTTTAAACGTTTTACCTGAGCCACAACATTATCGGTTTCCACGTCCAGGTAACTCTCGGATTCAGGCAGGGTGACCTTGCTGGAATAGGATTCAATTACTTTGACAATCCTTGTACTTTCGCTATTGTCTTGCTCCACCTCTATTTCTGCGACCCTGGCAAGAACTGCCACAGAGGTCTTCCAAATCCCTGAAGTGATCTGTGAACACTTACATTTCAAATTATTGATATGTGCAATAGTCCTCAGCTATGCACAGAATAGGTTAAAAGATTAAACCTCCATCACAGCGCATCAAACTAAACATTTTTATGGCTATTTCTTTCAAACTATTAATAAATTATTGTTGCTTTTTAGCAAAGATAAATCTACTTTTTAAACAAGCTGCATAAAGATGAGAAACACCAGACTCGAGTTTCGCTCTTATTAGAGCTCGTCAGTGATGCTTATCTCACCGCGAATCGAACCTGGGACCTGTAGTCTTCCACGCAGGTTACTATACCACTAGACTACAGATCCCGGACGTCAGATGGACTTAAAGCAGCTGTTATAAGTTATTCCCGGAAGACTACAGGTCCCAGGTTCGATTCGCGGTGAGATAAGCATCACTGACGAGCTCTAATAAGAGCGAAACTCAAGTCTGGTGTTTCTCATCTTTATGCAGCTTGTTTAAAAATTAATTCCAAATTTTCTCATAATTCTTCAAATAAATCTATTTAATAAATAACAAATAAAAGTTAATTGAAAAATAAATATTGCATTTTTTTTTTGCGCTTCATGCTGATACTAGGCCTATTTATAAAAAGAATAAACTTAAATTTGCCAATCACCTTACTAAAAGTCTTTTAGTTTAAACAACTTTTGTTTATTTCTTAAAATAAAGATTTATTTAAAAAATGAACCTGGTCTTTGCAAATATGGAATAAAAACAAAAAATCAGAGTTTTTGACAATTGTGGATCATCTCGAAAAGTATTAGACAGTTCTGATTCAAACTGATTGATTGCGATTAACTTTATATTATAATAATTTGAAACTTTAAGGTTGATAATTAGAATGATGGTATAATTAAACTAAACGAAACCTAAACCCTTGCAAGTTCCTTTTTTTGATTTTAAGTAACAAAACAGACATTGGATAAAAATCTATTTACTTTTAGCAAACAATTTTGTATTGTTACATTACATTTTGAAGCTGTTGCTCTGCTCTTTCAAACACCGAAGCAATCTTTTCCACATTTATTACTTTAGTGGTGTTGGACGGTGACGTCAGCACGAGAAAGCCATTCAGCACTGGCGTGAAATTCGATTCGTTGAAAACCTAAAAAGATGTTGACGTAAGATGCTTGCATGACAAGTAAGATGTATCGCGAAAACGCGATTGATTTACCGCCAGCGCGTCACAAACAAAAGTTCAACTATTTTCCCTGAACGTTACAGCTGTTGTGTGTTGAAATTTATCAAACGCATTCATAACTAAACAACGAGCTATTTACAAACATATGAGACTTGACAAATCTACTGCGTGAAAGAAACAAAAACATCGTCGCTTGAAACAACACAGAAAACCAATGATTTCGACTGAGCCACTCACTGTTATGTTTAGAGCATCTTCAACAAAGGATGTTATGGTTTGATTGCAGGAAATCTCGGACAAACTCAGTCGATTGAATTGAGAGTTAACACATTCAATTGTTGCCATGGCACGCTCTGCAGAACGTTTAAAAATTTTCATGAAAAATATTGGTTTCTAAAGCAATAAACTCTTTTGAGCAAAATCGATTAAGAAACCGTAATATACTAATTAAGGTCTACGTATCATAATTTTAAGTTTATTTCACAATAAAATTAAAACTTAGCAATTTGTAATATACAAATAATTTAGCAGCGTAGGGGCAAATACTTTTATGGACTCGCTAATGTCCAATAAACATTTTTTTGAATATAATAATTCACCTGTTTTGGGGCAGAGTTCAATTGAAAAACTAAATTGTCCTTCCCACGTCTGCGGAAACGTATATGTCATTTCGTTTACATTGAATGATTTTTCTTCGCAGTATCCTTAACAAAAAAGCTTTTAACTCAAAAATAACAATCTTATAGTTCTGCCCTTTCAAGTCGGTTATTAAATCTTACTAAAAATTAGAATTTATTTTATTATTGTAGTAGCTCTTGGCTTTCTATAACGGTATTTTTCAAAAAGTTTTTCATTTTCCTTCACAACGAACATGATTTTTGAGGTGATGCATTAATGTTGGAACTTGATCTGAGTGGTTCTAAAGTTAAAAAATCAAGATGAAAAAAATTTATGATTTTTGGTTGCTGTCGTTTGAAAAGTGAAGATATTTTTTTAAATAAGAAATTTAACACTCTGTTCATAGGCTACCGTAAAACAGAGTGTTGAAAAATCAACTAATATACGACTTCCAAACACATAAACGCAATTTTATTCTCATAAAAACACGACAAAAGATTAAAAAATAGTCATTATTTATGAAAAGTTAGAAAGCAATTTCGATTTCCATTGAGAAATAACGACACTTCACATACTTCACATTTCCACTGTGTCTGGTGAGGCTCAGCTTTAGTACTACAAAAATGACATCGTCTTTTTTGTGAGGCAAAATTTGGAAGGTGTGCCGATTGGTCTTGTCGGTTTTCCTCGGGAACTTTATCTTTGAAGTTTTTTTCTTTTTTGGATATGAGATTTCCAATTAGGTAGCTGCATCCTTTTTCTTTCTTTCTTTTTTTTTTCTTTCTTTTTCTTTCTTTTTCTTACTTTTTTTTTTATAAGAACTCTGCATCCCATGAGTCCATACTAACTTACATCGAAAATTAAAAAGAGTTATTTCTTCAATTGAAAACTCTTTGTAGATAAGGAAGCTGCTATTCACAATAGAAACATCTAAAAGATGCAAAAATATTCGCATCCATCATTTTTTTTGTCTTTCGATCAACGTCATACAATCCTTTCACAATATCAGAGAGATTCACATAACCCATATATTTATTGTAATCAATAACTGGCAAAGGACAAGGAAAGAGTTTTTTAGACCAATCTTTTTGTTTTCTTGAAATATCCAATTTTTGTAATGGATCATGAATAGAAGAAATAATGAAAACTGGTTTTTTATCCATTCATTTGCAGCATGAAGTTCCAGATGAATCCATTCGATGATCGATATCTCCTCGGATTATGGAAGTGTCTTCTTTCATCTGTGGGAAATTTTTCTATTGCATCTTATAGTTCCACAGTAACCTATGCCATTATTTAATAAATTTTTGGCTAAATTCAAAAATGAAAAGTAATTATCAACATAAATTTTAAAAGATTTTCCCTGGATTGTTTCACACAAATATTTTACAACTCTTTCTCTTAGACCAATTTCTGGTTGACTTTTTTTCTTACTACTGTAAATTTCAAATTGCGATACATATCCATTAGCACATATCCCGACCCACATTTTATAAACTCTCTCAGCAGGTTTCAATGGCATATATTGCTTTAGGGATGAGCGGCCTTTGAATTTGATCATACTTTCATTTATAGATTGATGCTCTGTAGGGTTATAATTTTTTATAAATTAATTGCACAATGATATGATGAAAGGCCTTACTTTCTACAATTTATCAAAGTTAATATCATCTCTATTTGGTGCTTTGTGATTATCATTCAAATGCAGATTTGAAAAAATCCAATCAAATCGTACTCGCCACATAGCATTGGCTACAAAGTCAACTTCGAGAAGTGAATCAGAAGACCAAAAGTGTCTATAAGACGGGATTTTGTGTATCCCATTTAATATTAAAATTCCTGAAAAACATTTTAATTCTGTCACATCAAGGACTTTGTACGATTTTAATTTTTGTGTAGCATTTAAATTTGTTTGATATGCGAAATTGTCCAACAAATCTTTACTAAAAACTGTAATAATACATTTTTGCGACCAATGCTGGTTGCATTGAAGTTTATGTTTGGGTCACTTACACGATTAAAAGGTGGCAGTGCATGTTCAATACTTTTTTTTCCTATTTTGGAACCTAGTCATAATCATTTTTTGCTTCTAACATTATATTGTCTTATTTAGTAGGATTGGATCATAATCTATTGATGCACTCATTACCACTGATAGATTCATAATCATTAGTGCAGTCGTCATCAGTGAAATATTCATTTTCACTTCTGGGTTCATCCCCACTGATGTTTTTATCTTCAAGAAGATCAATATATATTTTTATCAACAATTTCTTTTAGCCTAAGTTTTGTTTCAGCCACATCTAAAATACAAAAAAATATTGAACTTTATGATAAGCCTGAAAACGTGAAAATGCAAAGAAAAATACAAGCTGCTTCTATTACAGCAAATAAAAATACAACTTCCATTATATAATTTATTCATTAATATTACAAGCATTATTAAAAAATATTTATAACTTTACTTACTACAGTTATTTCAATTCCAAAAATGTTCTGCAGTTAACTTTCAAAATATTGTTAGGTAAAACCCAATTTTAAAAACTTTTTCAAGTTCACTACACTCTTAGATAATATATGTTTGCTAAATCAAAATTTTTTTGGTCATTAAACAAAAATAGCGTAAGAAAACAAAAAGACAAATTAAAATTGAAAATGTAAAAGCAATTTAGAAAGTGTAAAGTAAAATAAAAAGACAGTTTAGGAACACTACCAATTATAGTATAAGTTTAGCAAGGAATTACTTGAAGACCAGTGAGGCAAAAAAGCATAAATTTAAAACGCTTATTCAAGCTTATCAATTCAATTTTTAACATACTTTTACAATTCATTGGTCTAACTATACTAAAATAAGCTAAAACATAAAAAAAATTTAACTTATGTTTTAATAAAATAAAAAAAAACAAACTAATTTAGAACAAGCCCAAAAAATAATAATATTGAGTTAAAATCTTTTGACCGCCAATATGCTTTAAATTCGGACATATCTGCCAATTATATTTAAATGGAATTCTCTAAAAAAAGCAAAAAAAAGCGATGCATTTGGTAAAAGCCTCCACTTAGTTACACTAGATAAATTTATAGGTGATACAAAAATGCACGTCTTTATTTAAAAGGGTAAGGCCCAAAAAGACTTTGCTCTTTCGTACTGTTTGCGAGCTCCTTTCCCTTTTGCAATCATTTCTTAAACTAAGTGATGTGAGTGTTTGTTAAGTGGAAAAATTTTTAAAATTAATGGAAGAAGCAGGCAGTGGTGACGCTGTATGCGGGGCCGCACGCAAAGTCAAGATTTTATTTGCGAAGCAATTTATTTTTTCTAGTAACTATAACAAAAAATCACAGCCCTAAATCAATATGTTTAGCATTTAACCCTATTCCGACTGGGCTTTTTCGAAACTTCGTATGACTGGGGGGGAGCGGAAAGCGGTTTTACTGATTTCAAAACAAGACTAAAGCCAACTTTAAACAAATTCTTTTTGCGAGCTCCGTGTGTTTGTTTATTGCTAATACACTTGTTGCATTTATGCGACAAATGTCAAGCAAATACGGAAATGCAATTGTGGTCCATTTTCAAGACTTGGTTTTACACGAATAGAAAGTAATTTTTTGGTCTACAATGTCTGTACCTCCTTTTGTATAATCAAATAGCTTGAATAAAGCCAGTTTCTTCTTTTGATTTTTTTGAAATTTAAAAAATTGGGTGCATTGCTGTTAAGATTGAAATATTTCGCTTTCCTGTGGTTTTAGAGTTTATCATAAAAGAATTGAGGTTGATATTTTTTTCATGTTTGTTCCAAAAAACTTTATAAGAACCAACATCTCAATTACACACTTGCTTTATTTCATTTGATATTTTTTTGCGCTTAGCTTGAATAGTTCAGATGGTAGTAATTTTCCGTTCTAAAAACCATTATACCAAAGGTATTGAAGTGTATGATCGATCGTAAGATAAACTTTTATAATAAAGCTAAATCAAGAGCTCGGAATTTTTTCCGAATTTACTAAAAAATTTTACACAAAAACAAATCTAAATCTACAGTTACGGCTTTTTCAACATAAACAATTCCTTTGGAAAGCGAGATAGAAATAGTTTTATTGCCTCATAAAGTGTTTTGAGTAAATATAGTTAATGAACCGTTTAGTCTTAATTGTTTTGATAAACAGTTTACAATTTGGCTTTTTCTCGCTTTTGGCTGCTTTTTTCTTGCGTTTTATGAAATAGTCAAAAAACTATTAATAACTCTAAAATTACTTGAGCGATTTTTTTGAAAATTGCACCAACTTTTAGATGAATAAAAATTAGGAAAAGCCATAAAATTTGAAAAAATTCGTGCAAGAAGTTTTTAAGCAGCACACAGCATTTTAACAGCGCGGGCACTTTACGCCCCTCCAGTCGCAATAGGATTAATAAGAAGAGTTTAAAAGAATGTATTAGAAAATAAAAATTTATTTTAACTTGGATTTTATTGCAAAATAAATTATTGAAAACTAAACAAAGATTATAAAAGTAAAGGTGTTTATTCTTAATAATAATGATGTATGCTTAAAGGTAAGTTATTAAAAATGTAAAGCGAAGATTATAAAATTAAATTAAATCTTTCAAAACTAATATTTACAGCGTTTTAAAAGTATTAACTTAATTGATAGTGTAAAGCAAAGTATTTTTTAGACGTACCAGAACATAATACAACAGGATCCCCTTTATAACTGGGAAAACATTTACATTGAGTTACGCCCTTCTCAACTGTACAAAAGGCATTTGCTCCGCAGAATATATTTCGGCAAGGGGATTCTGAAGAAAAACGTCCGCATATCAAAAATAAATACAGTTAAATAACTTGTAAAAACAAGAAATCACACCTGCAGTGGTTGAAATTGTTGGTGTGGTGTTGGTCTGTGCAGTTAGGGTTGAAACTAGTTTCATAAAAAATAAACAATGCTACAATGATGTTTTTGAGTAAAATAAGTACGAAACCAATTAAAGAAATATTTTTGTCAGATTATAACATTGCTACTAAAAGTAATAGGTTATTTTAATTTACACAGTATGTAGATCTAATAAATAAACAAAATTTTGATAAATTTGACCAATTTTTTTATAACTTTTCAACGATCTTTTTTTATCTTTTATAACTGCGTCATCATTCCCAACCCTTGTGACCAATGGGGCAGTGCTATGAAAACAAATAGAACAGATAGAAAAATGCCTAAAGTTTAATAAGAAAGTTTAAACATATGATGAAATCAAGTTTACATTTTTGAAACCATTCTTAAAAACTAATTAGAAGAAAAATCAGTCAAAAACAATTTTAAACATCATATGCGTTGTTTTATCTGAAACTAAAAAATGTTGTAATGCATCAAATAACTGTTCAATGATGCTAAACCAAAATCATTATTTAATAAAAACAATGCAAGTCGAATAGCTTAAATTATTAGAAATAGATAATGCCATAAACTTTGCGGTTGATTTTGTAACAAAAATTTGGCACCTTGGACTATTTTTTGCATTGCTTTTTGTTGGTATACATGTAAAATTTTTATTTTTGTCTGCTTATAAAAATGGTCTTGTTTGTCAAAATGCTACTTTTAAATAGAGAGGTATCCGTAACAACTATAATAAAGAACAATGCAATGACTTCTACAGTTTATAAAATATTCAAAATATATATACTTCTGATTGAGGTAATTAATTAGTATAATTTTTGTTTTTTATATCTAATTACTAAAGTTTAATCATTACATTTCAAACCTATTTGCTAAGGCGCCAACTGGAACAAACTTCCAAAACGTGCTTTTTTTAACCCATTAACGCACAGCGTTCTATTTATTGTACAGTAATCTATGTTTGGATTATACAGGATAAAAATCTAAGCTCACACTTTTCACCTATCTATTGGCTGACAAAATCCTTGTAGCTGTCACAACAATAAAATTTAACCATTTTTGTAATATTGAAATGTGAATTGTGTAGATGAAAAGTAGCAGTTATTTTGTTTGCTGACCGTCAATTGCTTTTGGGACTACATTCAAAATTTGAAGAGGAAAATTTTCAGCATTACGTTACAAATGGCTTTTTTATAAATTGCTTTAGAGTACTTACAAGCAAGCTTTTAAAAAATTATTACTGTTACCGAGTAATATAAACGCTAACATTACTGTACTACAAATAGTACGCTGGGTATTTATCAGCACTTTTTTCCTAATTTACGAGTTGCATTTGTTCTGTCTGGCTCGGTTATCGGAAAATTAGGCAATGATGATTGTAGACAAAACAATGATGAAATATACAGCGGTGAAAAAAAAAACAAACTTTTTGTAGCATTGAGTCAGCCAGAATGAAGGTGATTGAGAGTAAAAGGAAAGCCAAAAAACTGTACCATGAAGCTTATATGTAGGCCACAATAAACAAAGAGCTACTAAAACAACGTTATTAGGCCTAATTACAGATGCATAATTTTCCAGTGTCTAATGTAGTTTGTCCAGTTAAGGATCTTATGTAAACACGAAAGCGCAGATAGACAGTTTAGTGTCTAGTGTTTTAGATGTAGATTTTAAAAATTAGAAGTTATCAACTAGTTAAGCTTAATTACATGAAGCGAAGCTCTCGGAAATAGTTAATTTTTTGTTTTCATAGTTACAGTAACAACGCACTTGAAACGCAATTGTTTACATAATTTGCTTCAAAAAGTCCATTCAATATGAGTCGTAAGGTACGTATTTATGAATCTTGAAGCAGCTTTTGATTACTTAGCTTTGGAGAATATTGATCCGGATTTGGCAGTAATTCCTTCAGACGTAGATGATCTTACCGATGAAGACGGATTAAATGACAAAGATACTGCAACTTTTAGTTCGTACCACGTACCAGGTACGTCAGCAGATCTAAACCCTCCCGTTAAAAAGCAACGAAAATAAAAACCAAAAGTTGCTTGGAAAAAGAAAAATCCTTTCTACAGCAAGTGGTCAAACATGGATGATACTGAATCTATAAAGCAAGAAAATCTGGAATTTTATTTACATGATTTGACTCCCCTGCAAACTATTAAGAATTTTTTGCTCAGAAGTTTATCAAATCATTGTAGATGAAATAGTTCAATATGCAATAACACAAAAGAACAAACACCACTTTACCGTGTCTTTTGCGGACAAACAAGTTTCATTTGATTTTTATTGTTTAGTGGCTACAAGCGAAAAGGATTATTGGAGCAAGGAGAAGGATTTAGGTCTGGATATCCTTCGCAACGCATTTAGTCGTAATGCGTACCTGACTCTGAAATCTGTAATCCACTTTCAGAACAATTTCCAGGCTCAAAAGAACAAGAACGACAAAGCTTTCAATATCAAGCCTTTGATGGATATACTCCATAAAAATTTTCAGCAGTGGGGAATCTTTGACAAATACTTATCCATCGATGAAACAATTGTGCAATATTATGGACATCACTCTTTGAAGAAGTTTATCAGAGCTTAACCAATAAGATTTGGTTACAAACTATGTACTATGTGCGGTGAAAGCAGGTACTGCTTCAACTTTTTTCTGTATTGTGAAAAAAATCCAATGATTCTGAAACGGTTCTTAAGTGGTTATAAAGATGTTATCTACGGTGGGCAATCCATCGTTTTATTTTGTTTAGTTTGACAATTTCTTCAACAGTCACTCGCTTTTTGTTCAAGTGAGAAAAAAAGGTTTCAGAGCAACAAAAACTATTAGAGATGCGAGAACAACAAACTGTCTTTTGAAACCAGCCAAAATAACGGATAAAATGCAAACGTACCAGTGATGGCTTTACAAAAGCGACTGAAGCCGTTTTTAATGTAGAAAACCAAACTGGTCTTTAAATTTTTTTGATTGTTTGATTCAGACACTGTTTATAGTTATTAAATCAAATTAAACAGGTAAAATTAAATTTCCAATGACTTTAATTAATAAAAATTGCTAAATAAAAAGTGGCATTAGGACCACATGGGTTGGATACAGGTTACTTAAGGTTGAGCATGAACATTAATTGAACCATAAATTCATGTTCTTCAACTTCATAAAACCTATTAATTTTAAAATATGTTTTGTAAAAAAAATGCTAGCCCCATTCTGCTAACTTTTCTCGCTCCCTCTTTTTTTTTAAGCCACCATGTGCTTTGATCTTACAACTTGTTATGTGAAACGTTTTTAACTTTTGTTACAGATTGCCTTGCTAAATTGTAAAAAGTTTAAAAATCGAAACCGAAAGTATTTTGTAAAACATCTCATTGATCTACAAAGTTTTTTGAACACTTTACAAACTACGAGCTATAAATGATCTAAGCAACGTCTTGATCTCACGTCACTCAGCTAGTGAGCTTTGTTCTTGGCAAATTTCCAAGCAATAGAAAGCAATCGTTATTTTAAAAAATTGTTAAAATGAGTCATTTGTTGATATAAAAATTCAAACATAAAAAAAAGTGATGTCAAATTCAACAAACAAAAATTCATGCACAAACCAGTAGGAGTTGTACTTTCATCTCCACATCCTTCATATTCAAACGCATTGTTCTCGAATGAAAATGACTCCAATTCTGCAAAAATTTGGAGAAAATTGTTATCATTTGAAATAGTTCGGATCAGATGCTGATGGCTCGCGTCAATATGTCTCTGGCTACTGAACAACAAGTTCTCGGTCAAATTACCGACACCAGCAACTTTGAAAGAGATTTTTATAATGCTTTTCTCGAAGCGCAAATTTTGTGTGAAACTTTCTGTATTGCTTATTGCTCTGTAGCGGCAGCATAAAAACTATCAAATTTGTAGCAACAACGTGCTCAGATGCCGTTTTAATCTCAACGAGTAGTTTTTGAAAGCAATTTAAACTTTTTTTAGATCAAAACAAACAAGCTGGCCACATAAATTTTTTAGTTCACTATGATTTTCAACATTCACCTACTAAGTGTTTGTTTTACCTGTTTAAATACTGTATTACGGAAAGTTTTTTGTCGCATGTTTGCATTCTAATTGCACAAAACAATTATTTTGAATATTTTTTCAAGTTTTTTTTGATTGTTTACCGATACGACTATTTTAAGGAGGTTTTACGTCTTTCAGAGATTTCTACTTTTAAAGCAAGCAATTCATCACATAACTTCTATATGGAATTATTTGGTTTAACACGGATCTAAATGCCTTATTGGTGAAGGCACCTAATCAATGAAACATAATAACCACAAATTCAATTTAAATTCAACATTGTAATAATACACTACAAGCGCCTGTTTCGATCTTGTTTGATCTCATCAGGCATATATAATTACAAGTAGAAAATTCGCTGTAAATTTGGAACTGATAACATATCGAATTAATTCATTACAGTAAAAATTGATAAAAAGTCAAAGAAATCGACGAGAATGTTAATGTACTAGAAGAATTCCATTGCAACTCTTTTGAAAATTTGGAATTCTAACTATCAAGATTAAAAGGCAAATTAATAAGAAGAATTTCGGACGCCAGCGAAATAACAAAATGACGTTGCCTATGTAAGCTACATCGAAATATCAACAAAATTGTGCTAAGAAATAGGAAGTTATTTGAAAAGATTCTTGAAATTTGAAATTAGAAGCTGATAACACGTCGAATCCATTGAAGAAATTTAAAGCTGATAAAACGTCAAATCCATTCATTATAGTAAATTTCTTTAGATTTCTTCAATGAATTCGATGTGTTATCAGCTTCAATGAATTCGACGTGTTATCAGCTTCTAATTTCAAATTTCAAGAATCTTTTCAAATAACTTCCTATTTCTTAGCACAATTTCCTATTTCTTAGCACAAATTAATTACGATAACAACTTTTATTTCTCTGCATGAAAGAACAATTGCTTACTTTGAAATTTGATTACCAAAATTAGTTCGTCTTTAGCTATTGCCACTTAGGCTACTAATACTTGTTTACTTTTTAAAAATATATTATAAATAATTAATAGATTACCTTCACTTTGAACAGATCCGTAACACCCAAATCCAACTAAAAGGCAAATAAAAGCATTCATTTTTGGAATAAGGTTTCTCTTAATGAAGCTACTACAAGTTTGTCAGCATTGAAGAGCAGAGGGAAGATTAAGCTAAAGATATAATTGCTTGCAACATAAAGTAGTTTCATTGTTTAAATCCAATCTGTGCAGAATACAGTTAAGGATAGTTTTTTGACATCTATTTCCCTTACAACTTCCTGACAGCAGTTCGTCTTTTAAGTCTCCGTGCCCTAAATCTTTGTGAATTGACAAACGCAATAATGGCTGGGCGTTCACTGTACACGCGACTTTTTTCTTTCAATTGAAAGAAGAAATATATCAAATAATGGTTGCATGGTACTACGATAGTTGATCAAACGACTCTTGGTCGCAACGACATTTGATCGAAACAACATTTGATCGAAACGACATTTGATGGAAATCACACTTGATAAAAAAAGATTTACTTTTGTATGTTTCTGCGATTAAACAATTTCTTTGTTGCTGTATTTTTTTATTTTATTTTATCTCTATATTTATCCTGCTGACTGGCAGGAAAGCGACGGAGGTGCTTATACATAGGGTAGGCAATTACCCCGACCTGCTTCCGGAGATGCCAAGATATTGCTGTCCGCTTGTAATTTAATAGAGATATGACTGTAATTTAGAACTGCTTGCCAGGACCAACAAGCAGGGAAATGTGCCGTAAAGTGTCTTATCCAAGGACACAACAGAATGATGCGAGTGGGTTTTAAACCGAGACCGTGTTGGTCACGAGCCCAGTGCTTTAACCACTCGACCACGCTGCCGACTGTAGCTTAGATTCATAAAAAGTAAAGGCCCTCAATAAGGAGAAAGTTTGTTTTTAATTTTTATAACTTTTTTTCAAGGTCAAGGTCAGGGTTTCTGAGCCAGTTGTCCTGGGCAAGGCATTTTTAGGGAGGCAACAAGGGGATCTCTTGACAGCGTTATGTTTCTTTAGATGCCTATTGCTGCCATTTTTTTGCATTATCTTTACTTTGCTATTCTATATTTTAATGATACTGTTACAGCAAGTTTTGCATAAGTTTTGAACCGCTTTCTTTTATATTTGATTCTTTTGTAATTAGTAAACCTTTAGTTCGCGTTAATTGATTCTTTCGTTTCCGCGTCGCATTCTTTGTCATAATTATCTTTAAGCAACGTTTTTTATTTTTATTTATGGTGGATCGTTTTTGTAAAACTATTACTCAGAGAGTTATCGATAGAGAAGAGTTGGTTTTGTGAATGATATTTGTAGAAGACTGTTACGAGTATACTGTTTCCAATTCATTTGTTATAGCTGCAGAAGCATATTTGGAGAAAAACAATTTAAAATCGCATCGCACGCATCGCATCATTTAGTTCCGCATCGTTTCGAATTGCATCGTTCTGAATCGCATTATATTTAATAAATCAACTTCATTTTAATTTGGTGTGCATTTTAAACGGATAAAATTGGCTGTAACAGATACATTGTAAAATATTCCGTGTTACAGCGACTCTCAATAGTAAAGTTGTCTATGCTGCAGCAGAGGAACTAGCAAATTTGATAAGTTTTAAATGCGTTGAAATTTACTAGAAATATTGAATTAGACTAGAAAAAATGCTATCTTCATGCTGATGCGTTTTTAAAAAAATACTGAACCAGGCTAAAATATGCTAAAATTTAGCGATTCCAGTAGTTATAAAGGTTTAAATTTTTGAGAGCAGTATAACATTAATCAGTTTTTTATTAAACTTTGCCTTTTCTTGTTTTTTTTTGGTTTACCTGCTTCCACTGTAAAATGTAATTTTCATCTGTACTATCGCTCTTTTTGTTGGTCCGATCGAAATATAAATTTTCCAGTCGCAACTATTTTAAAAAGTACAAAACAAAGATTCTTTTCAGCAAACAAAATCAAGATGGCTTTGCAATGTTTTGTTATAAATTTTCTTTTTCATTATTTGATCAAGTGTCGTTTCGATCAACTGTCAGGTCACGTGGTTGCATACATATTTATTCTACAATCGATATCAAACGCAAAATCACTAATACGAGTGCTTTGCGTAAGGGCTTGACGAAAGCACGTAAAAGTAAGATATATAATAAAGTAAAAGATAAAAAAAATCTATTATGAGCAATGAAAATATTTATTTTTTCGTTAAGAATCTGCTACAATATGAGGCTATTTTTTAATACATAATTAATTGATGAATTTAGATGAAGGTATTTTAAATAATTTGCTTCGGTTTTCTAAGTAGCTTAAACAAAAAGAAAATAATTACAAGTTAAAATTTGATCCTTAAATGCCATATTAATTTACAAGAATAAACTTTTGTAGTACCGTAAATACCCGCGTATAGGACGATACTATGTATAGGACGCAGTGGATATTTGACCCTAAAAACGATGGAAAAACTGTGTACCTGTGTATAGGACGCATCTTAATTTTGAGTTACTAATCAAAGCTGCTGCCGCCAACGTTAGTGCGATAAATGCGGCAGCTATAGAAAATTAAGGCAACGATATTTTAATTTTCAAAATCTTTGATTAACAATCTTAAGTGCCGTCATTATGTATCGAATCTGCTTGTTCCAAGTAGATACCTGTGTGTTCATTTTGATTTCTCAATAGCATGTTAATTTTCAATTTCAGATAGCTGTTCATTACAGGGTTGCTGTACAAATGCTATGGTTTAGTTCGTATTATTGCATCACAATATCGTTTGTCTGTTTAGTTGTTTGCTGTCTCAGTGTTAGTTCAATAAGCTTAAGCTCTAGTTTAGTAGCGTGTTTAGTTTTGAGTTGTCTTGTTACTTATTCTTTTATTTTGCAGACAAACGATTTCGTCATTTTTGTATATTAAATAATATCATTCCGAAAAATTTGGCCCAGATGGTAGGTGCTTTCACGCAGCCTGGGCCGTGAGTAAGTCTGCTCATTGATTTTAAAATGACAGACCGAAACCGAACCTACCAAAACGGAAGGGTATCCACCCATTCCGATGTTCAGTGTGGGTCTGTTAATCGGAAAACGTCCTTTTCAGGACGGGGCAGTGACAGGATAAAACTGCCCTTTTCAGGGCACATTCCCAACAAGTTCCGAAGACCCACTATTCTTCAGCTGAACATCGAAGTCCTCACTGCAAGCAAGATGAATGTTCTTCATCACCTCGCTATGCAGTCTGAGGCACTCGTCATCCTACTGCAGGAGACCCACTGCACTGATGCAGAGAAATTGGTGCTACCACACTATCAACTAGCTGGGTCTTCTTTAAGCAGGAAGCATGGCCTTGCCACGTTTGTTCACGAGCGACTAAGATACACGCTTTTGGACCAATCTCCACCGACATCGGAGATCGAGTGGCTGTGTGTGGACGTTGATGGCTATAAAATAGTCAACATCTACAAACCACCATCAATGCGTTTGCGAACCCTGGATCTCCCAGTGTTTCCTCACCCCTGTCTGTACGCTGGCGATTTTAACTGTCGTCATGCTGACTGGGGTTATGATGACAACAGTCCGGATGGTGAGTGCTTGGCTGGCTGGGCAAGTATTAATTGTCTTGCCCTCCTATATAATGCCAAGGACGCTGCCAGTTTTTATTCCGGCCGCTGGAACACTGGCACCAATCCAGACCTAGCTTTCGCTAGTGTAGGTCCAAACAGTCGCTTACCGGATAGACGTGTCCTTGACAAGTTTCCCAGGTCACAACATCGACCCTCGCTTATTACACCACCAAGGTTTGCTATGGCAGTGCCAAGCATGCCTGTTAAGCGATGGAACTTCCGCAAGGCCAATTGGAGTCACTACATTGGTTTGACGAATAAATTCGCAAAGACTTTGTTGCCGCCTGATTCACTTGATGTGGATGCGGCTTACCAGGACTTCTATAACATCATTAAGAAAGCAGCCAAGAAGACTATCCCACGCGGGTATCGAAACAACTATATTCCGTGTTGGGATGCAGAGTGTGAATCCCTCTATGAAACCTTTCTGCAGTCTCCTCAGGGAGACGACTCAAGTTTGGCTGCTACAACTCTGCTTGCCAAGCTTGACAGAAAACGGAGGGATCGATGGTCCGAAGCAGTTCGGAGCATTGACTTCTCACACTCTAGTCCAAAAGCGTAGAGCATTTTGAACAACCTTACTGGTAGGTCACGACACTCTCCTCGTCATTGTCCCGTTTCAGCCGATGCTATTGCATCTCAGCTGGTTAGAAATGGGAAATACGAGGCTGTTGACCGCAAATCATCTCGACTTGTCTCTCAAGAAGTGTCTGACCTTTGGAGGGCCATAACACCAGACGCAGTAAATATCTCTCACAATTTCTCACAGAGAGAATTTGCTGCTGCCCTTCAACATTTAAAACCAGGTAAAGCTCCGGGTCCTGATTCCATCTGCCCCGAGCTTATACTCCATGCCGGAGCTGCTTTGAAGTCCTGGTTACGTGACTTCCTTTCTTCCTGTTTGCGCCGACTCAAAATTCCCAAGATCTGGAGAAGAGCGCTTGTGGTCGCGATCCCAAAACCAGCAAAGCCCGTGGGGGACCCAAAGAGTTATCGACCGATATCTCTGCTCTGTGTCCCCTACAAGATCCTCGAGAGGCTTATCTACGCCCGCGTTGAACCATTAATCGATCCACTGCTCCCTAAAGAGCAGGCTGGGTTCCGACGCGGGAAGTCAACCGTAGATCAAGTTGTTCTGCTAACACAGAACATCGAGGATTCTTTCGAGGCTAAAAAGAAGGCCGGTGCCGTATTTATCGATCTGACAGCTGCTTATGACACTGTCTGGCACCGTGGCCTTACCTGCAAGCTGCTGAGACTACTTCCGGATAAGCACATGGTCAAAATGATCATGGAGCTTGTCCGAAATCGAAGTTTCACCCTTACCACCGGTGACACCAAGCAAAGCAGGCTATGCCGTCTTAAAAACGGCGTTCTTCAGGGATCGGTCTTGGCTTCCCTCCTATATAACATCTATACGTACGATCTTCCTTCCATGATTTCCAGAAAGTTTGCTTATGCTGATGACTTAGCATTGTTGCACTCTTCTGGAAACTGGAAGGACTTGGAGGGGACATTAAGCCAAGACATGTCCACACTGTCAGCGTATCTCCAGACTTGGAGATTGAAGCTCAGTCACACTAAGACGGTGACGACAGCCTTTCACTTAAACAACCGAGAGGCCAAACGTGAGCTAAAGGTCTACAACAATAGTAGACTTTTACCGTTCTGTCCAACCCCTACTTATCTTGGGGTAAAACTGGACAGATCGCTCACGTTTCGTCACCATTTAGTGGCATTGCGCAAAAAACTATCATCGCGCGTCACACTGTTGAGGCGACTCGTGGGCTCGGGATGGGGTGCTGGTGCTAAAACACTACGCATAGCCACCTTGTCTCTAGTCTACTCAACAGCTGAGTACTGTGCGCCAGTCTGGTGTCGCAGTGCTCACACTCGCCTCATTGACAGTGTCTTGAATGACGCCTTGCGCATAGTTACTGGATGCCTGCGTCCCACTCCAACGGACCACCTACCTGTACTCTCAGGCATCCAGCCAGCTGAGCTTCGCCGACTGGGAGCGACACTCTCCTTGGCTTACCGTGGATCTCTGGACCCCGATCATATTTTGCATGGTCTGTTAAATGGGTCCTCAGATACTCGCCAAGTGAGACTAAGATCCAGACGCCCGTTTGTGCCAGGTGCGCGGAATCTTTTGGACAATCTTGCCAGACTTGGCATCCGCGCTTCTGAATGGACAAATCACAAATGGAACACGGAATACTGTGAAAGTGCTTCCAGGCTCCGTGCTTTTGTGCCCGGGACCAGTGTCAGGCCTGTTGGGATGGGATTACCCCGAGCAGCTTGGGTTAAGCTGAACCGCCTGCGGACTGGTGTTGGGCGATTCCATTCGTCCATGCACAAATGGGGTCTCGGTTCTTCACCGAATTGCGAGTGTGGCGCCTCAGAGCAAACCGCAGACCATGTACTAACAATGTGCCCCATACATCGGGCACCACATGGAGCACGCGGTCTGACGGTTTTGGATGACGAAACTCGATGCTGGCTTAATAACATCACTGCCAGCATCTGATCCAGGCAGTGCAGCAGTCTGGGGTAGTAAAAGGATAAACCCTCGGCCCCAGTTCTGTTTGTGTCTGACCTGGAGTGGATGCCCTTCAAACGATGACGACGACGACGACGACGACGACGATTCCGAAAACGAGTAATATTCTTTCAGTTGCTATATTGGCTTTTTTTTATTACTGTTTGGCTTACAAAATTTTGTTTGACTTTTTTAAATAAAATTGAATTTAATTACATGAATAAAGATATTTAATATGATTGACAGATAATTTGTAATTAAAATTATAATTTTACAGTTACCAATAAAATTATTTGGCTTTTATTTTTCTTGGATTTGGCTTTATTTAACCACTGACATCTGGCAACTTTGGTTCATTATTACCCAGTCAACATGACGAAGACAACACGACAGAGCTATATTTCAAAGTTTAAAATGGAAGTGATCAAGTACGCGAAAGAACACGGGAACCGGGCAGCTGAGCGGCAATTTGATCCGACAGAATGCATGATTAGAAAATGGAGAAAAGCCGAAAGTACCATCAAGGAAATGCGAAAGATGAAGAGGGCGAACAGAGGCTCAAAGGCTTACCACCCTAACCTGGAAAAGGCGCTCATTAAATGGATTCAAGATACTCGTCGAGACTGCCTGGGAGTCAACACCACTACCGTTTGTTTACAAGCTCTAAGATTGGCGAAAGAGCAAAGCATCACAGAATTCAAAGCGTCGATGAATTGGTGCAGGAGATTCTTTGGAAGAAATAACCTATCAATAAGACGAAGAACTACCATTAGTCAGCGACTATCCAGCGACCACGAGGAGTTATTAATGAAATTTCAAAGTTATGTCATCAAAATACGTCAGAAATACGACTACGACATGAGCCAGATTGGAAACGCTGACCAGCTCCGCTGACTTTCGACCTGCCATTCGAGAAGACAGTAACCATCAAAGGTGCAAGGTCTGTCATTATGCGATCGACTGGAAATGAAAAGAACCTATTCACCGTGATGCTTGGGTGTATGGCTGATGGTACGAAGTTACCACCGTACATCGTCTTCAAGAAAAAACCATGCCCAAAGACAAGTTCCCGAGTGGGTGATAGTCAGGGTGCAACAACAAGGATGGTTTAATGACAGCATAATGGACGACTGGCTGAAAACAGTATGGATGAAACGCAAAGGTGGTCTGGAGAAACAGCGATCGATGCTGGTGTTAGACGCTTTCCGATGCCATACAACCGACAATGTTAAATCAAAATTGAAGCCGCACAATACACACCTCGTCGTCATCCCTGGCAGCATGACCAGTATTCTGCAACCGATGGATGCCGTTGTGAATAAGCCATTTAAAGCAGCATTAAAGCAGAAATGGGCCGAATGGATGATTCATGGTGAACATACTTTCACCAAGGGCGGCAACATGAGGAAAGTCGACATGCCTACGATCTGCCGGTGGATAGTAGACGCCTGGAAAGAATTGCCAATCAAGACCGTGGTGAAGGGATTCAAGAAATGTTCTATCAGCAACATGTTAGACGGCACGGAAGACGATATTCTCTGGATGGACGACGCAGACAACGATGATGACGACGAAAGGGAGGAAGAGCTGGACTATCATGATAATTGCATAACACAACAGGAGTGGGATGCTTTGTTTAATGAGGACAATGACGACAAAGATTTATATTGATAAATAATATAGTTTTGAAATTTTTATAATAAATTTTTGATATTATGATAAATGTATAATTTTTATAAAAAAAGTATCCATGGATAAGACGCAGCTGGGTTTTTAGGTCAACTTCTTAAGAAAAAAATGCTTCCTATACGCGGGTATTTACGGTACTTTTTAACTAATGCAAAACAGATTAATCTGAACAGCAGAAAATGATATTGTTTTGGTCATTAGGTTTTTGTCAGTGCTAGGTTGACCAGTACTGGTCTAGGCTATGTGTCAAAAAAATGATTCCATTGCAGCTCTTGGTTAAAAAAATTTTAGTTTGTAAAAAAGCAAAAGTCGTATTCACACTAAAGTGCTCATGTTTAAAATCTTTTAAAAAAATAATAAAATGGTTGAAAATTTAAAAACATTTTTAATTTTATTAAAGTCTATAACCTGTAATTGTAGTTTAAAGTCATTCACTTATTTAAAAAGATATACAGTTTGCTAACCCGCGTTCTGCAAATGTTTGACTGCAAAGGGGTATAAAGTGACAGTTTCTGTTTCACACCTGGCATCTTATCCATCTACTCCTCTTCAGACATCAAAAGTACCTAAAATCCGTAACAACTCCACTAAATCGATTTCAAATAAAAAGACGCCTGCTTTTGTAGTCTCTGAAACTCCTCCATTTTCTGAGCAAACTGCACAAAATCTACCTGCCGAATTATCTACACCGAATAATCCGTTTTTTATTCCTTTCGTTCCATTCTTCTGAAGATATATCGCTAGGACGATCTTCAAGAATAAAAAAGGCACGCAATTTTGCTTGATCGATTTTAATTTTTAGGTGAAAAGATTGTGATAAAATCTTATTTCATAATTGATTGGATGTCTTGGCTAATTAATTAAAGTCTTGCTTGTTGTTTTATTTTCAATTAATTATTAGTTGTGTTTGGAAGAATCTCGCTGCGTTTTAGCTAACCCGATTTCTTATTTGATTACTTGTTATTTATATTTGTTTTTTGTTTCGGGTTTTTCGTAAATAAAGACCACCGTTTTGGTTTTCTTTTTGTAAGCTTTATGGCAGTCGATATGTGGGCCACACATTTCAACGATTACAGAACAGAATACATCAACACGTACCAAAATTTATTACAAATGGCCAAATTCTAAACTCTTGCTACACCTCCACTCGTTTTGGCAAATCTTCAACCCCAGTGATGTGCAATAGATCGGCAATTGGTTAAAACCTTTTAGATAATTCTATGTGCGCCAAAAATTGCTGTGATAAAAAATGTACTATTCTTTCATTTGGCCGTTCGTTTTATCATTTATATGCATTAGAAGTTGTTTACATCAAATTATGCAAGCCAAATTTATGTCGCCAAAAAGAATTTCTTTATAACTTAAAAATCTTGCGCTGATTACGTTCTTCTAAATAAATGATTAAAAACATTTGATTCTTTGTTAAAAAAATTTTTTTGTATTTAATTCTGTTTTCAAGATTTCAAAACTTTTCCCAATACATTAGAGTAAAGGCGTGCAGCTATTTATCTCCAGAGGCCAAAATGTACAGTAGTAATAATACTGCGGGCTAGACAATTTAGTACCAAGCAAAAACAGCTGTTGTTATTAATCCTTGTATTGTATAAAATTTTTTTCAATTAATTCACACGTAACGTTAAAATACTTAATGAGATAACTGAAATTCGTGGGGTCGGGATGGGGTGCTGGTGCTAAAACACTATGCATAGCCACGTTGTCTCTAGTCTACTCAACAGCTGAGTACTGTGCGCCAGTCTGGTGTCGCAGCGCTCACACTCGCCTCATTGACAGTGTCTTGAACGACCTCTTGCTCATAGTCACTGGATGCCTGCGTTCCACTCCAACGGACCACCTATCTATACTTTAAGGCATCCAGCCAGCTGGGCTTCGCCGAATGGGAGCGACACTCTCCTTGGCTCAACGTGGATTTCTGGACCCTGATCATATCTTGCATGGTCTTTTAAATGGGTCCTCAGATACTCGCCAAGCGAGACTAAGATCCAGACGCCCGTTTGTGCCAGCTGCGTGGAATCTTTTGGACAACCTTGCCAGACTTGGCATCCGCGCTTCTGAATGGACAAATTACAAATGGAAAACGGAGTACTGTGAAAATGCTTCCAGGCTCCGTGCTTTTGTGCCCGGGACAGGTGCTAGGCCTGTTAAGATGGGATTACCCCGAGCAACTTGGGTTAAGCTCAACCGCCTGCGGACTGGTGTTGGGCGATTCCATTCGTCCATGCACAAATGGGGTCTCGGTTCTTCACCGAATTGCGAGTGTGGCGCCTCTGAGCAAACCGCAGACCATGTTGTAACAGCGTGCCCTATACATCGGGCAGCACATGGAGCACGAGGTCTGACAGTTTTGAATAACAAAAATCAATGCTGGCTTAATAACAACACTGCCAGCATCTGATCCAGGCAGTGCAGCAGTCTGGGGTAGTAAAAGGATAAACCCTCGGCCCCAGTCCTGTTTGTGTGTGACCTGGAGTGGATGCCCTTCAAACGACGAAGAAGATTTCCTGTTACAGTAAGTTCTTCGCGGTCTTAAACTCCGTGTGGCTGTCTCCAGAAATGTACGCGTTCTTGATTTGATTTGAATTAAATTTGTATTAAGATATAAAAACAATGCGAAATAAGACGAATCGGACGAAATAATCTGGTCGGACGAAAATAAGACAAATCGGACGAAATTAAAACGGACGAACGAAATGGATGATTGGACGTTAAATGGAAGATTGGACGTTAAATAGAAGATTGGACGAAATAATACAGTCGGACGAAAATAGAAGATTGGACAAAATAATACAGTCGGACGGTTTTCTATAAATAAACGTAAACACTAATTAATAATGCGCAAAAGAAAGACTTAAAAACACTCACCAACTGTAGACTGACACGGAGCAGACCGACAAAACTAACAATATCGAACAGTATCTCCAACAGTATTATAAACAGCTCAAAAGCCTCAACAGCACTCCCAACGGCGTCTAACAGTATTTCAAACAGTAAATCTACGACCGCTACACAAAGGCTGAAGTAGCAAAACTAAGCGTTTCTACACAATTTTCACCCAACTTATGGAAAAAGAAGTCAGCTCGAGGTAACAATCAATTAGCAATCGAGCGCGGTGAGATAATGGAAAATGTCGGCTCAAAGCAACAATCAATTAGCAGTGAGATAATGGAAAATGTCGGCTCAAAGCAACAATCAATTAGCAAGCGAGCGCCGTGAAAAAATGAAGTGAATCAAATTAAATGTCAAAACAAGAATTAAGTAAATTAAAATCAGAAATAAACCCGGGTTCGAAACTCAGAGTACTTGCCGTAACATTTCCTTTAGTTTGATCTTTTAGATTTTGCTTAAGGAATTGATTCTAATTCTTAAAATATGACTGTTTTGATAAGATTCTTGTCAAAACAAAATTTGTTTTTGAGAATGTGACTATTTTTAATGGTAAAACATGTGAAATTTTACCGCTTTTTTTTGGTTTCTTGCTCAAATAGTACTTAAATTCAAACTTTTGCTTTGATAAGCTTTAAAGACTAAGAAAAAAAGTTTTATAGCGTAAAATGCGGTAAAAATGGTGTTGGTTGTAAAAAAAAATAAAATAAAAAAATATATATTGTTTTTATAGTAAAATTGTTTGCAAAAGAAATTAAAGGTTGTAAAAAAATTTAATTTTT
Organism: Diplosoma virens; assembly: GCA_963680785.1. NCBI lineage: Eukaryota > Metazoa > Chordata > Ascidiacea > Aplousobranchia > Didemnidae > Diplosoma > Diplosoma virens. Next base: position 77,156,786 of record OY796880.1, on the reverse strand, counting down.
TCATAGTAAAAAAATATATACTGTTTTTATAATAAAATTGATTGGAAAAAAATGAAAGTTTTTTTTACAAATTTCTCACTGAAATGTTTATTTTGTTTGTTTATTTGTTACCTTTTTTATTACAATAAACGTTAAGTCACAAAGCTTAAAATTTTGGAAAACACTGCGTGTGGTCATGCAAGGTCATATAGTTGTTCTATAAATAACAAAACAAAAAAAAACAAGCTTGCTTAAGAAAAAATTTTTAAAACTTAAATATTCCGTAGTTATAACAAAAATCGAGCTTGCCTAGAAAAAAATTTTTTAAATTGAGCTTAGGTATTTAAAAATCAAGTATGTACGAATAAATTTTAAAATTACCAAAAAAAAAACTTTTTTAAAAATTGAACATAGCTATAACCAACAAAAGGTTGCTTAGTTAAAAAATTAAAAATTGAATATAGGTATCTAAATATTAAGCTTATAAAAAAGTTTTGAAAAAATGAACAAAGGTAAAACAAAAGTCAAGCTTAGCTAAAAAATTTTTAAAAATTGAAAAAAGATATCCTACGAATAAAACTTAAGCTTACCTAGAAAACGTGTAAAAATAGATTATAGGTATCTAGAAAACCTAGGAAAATCTCCTGGAAAAAATGTTTGGTGAAAAACAAAAGTTTGTTTTAAAACCGTGACACAAGCATGAAATCGGTTTGACAGAAAATGCTTCTTCACAATCAATGTTTCAAACAGAAAATTCTCTTTAAGGTTCGCGCACGTCAGTGTACGATGAGCCCATTAAACCAAATTTTTTAAGGTAAAGTCCAAGTGTGTTCTGGATAAATTTTTTTTAATTTAACGTGTAAGGGACCAGAGTAAGAGAGATGAACCCAGAGAGAATAGTTGGCATATTGTACCGATCTGTTTTCCCTGATGAGCCGACGGGAACAGATAGAGCAAGGTTCTATAGGACCAGGGTTAGGCTGAATGTTGCTGCTTATGAGAAGAAGCAAGAGAATGATTAGCAGCGATACGCGAGATAAAAATAAAGAGGGTGTATTAGGATTAAGAACGCCATCTATTTGCAACCGCTAAGTGGACAACAGGGATAAAAACGAGGGAGAAAGGTGTTGCCCAAAGATGAGATCTTTGGGGAATCAACAAGCCATTTTAACTTTCCCCAGTGCAGGAAGGGAACTAGACCACCGCGATGAAGTGGCTTGTCGGTGGTGCAGACCTAGCGTCGTCACAATTAACACACTTGCAGAATTTTAATGTATCGGAGCACTTATATAGTACTGCATATCTTTAGTCATGCACAATTTTTCGTTTGGGATTTGTTTAGGTCACAAAATGACGAAATTTACTGTAGATTGGCAAGATTTTAGGAATTAAATCTGTTTAAGTACAACTAAATTTGCACATTTTTATAACAGAAATGTAGTTTTTGCATAAAAATTATTGTCACTGAGTAGTTCTTTTTTTTAAGTAGAACTGGATAAAGTAGAGTTGACCAACACTGACCAGGCCAATCACCATTTACTGTCCAATATTTTCGAGGTTTCGTAACACGCCTGTGGTTTTCTATTAAACTTCACATTCCAATTTCTGTTCATATCCAGAGGACGGAGACAATCAGTCAAGCTATTTTTCCCCTTTGAAGTAAAGAGAAAAATGTTTCGGTTTTTAATTGAATTACTCGGAACAGGCCACATCAAAAACAACTCTTCAAACAAAAACAATGATTAAATATAACAAAAAAACAACTGTTTTTGCTATACGTCTCAAAAAACATCTATGAAGCTTATAACCCTATATTTGGTTATTTTGTATAAACTTTTATTTTGACTCGTTCAATAGTCTATTCTTGAAAAACGACCATTTACGACGAGTCATTGCGACTGCTACATTTTACAGGAATTTTTACTTGTTTTTAATAGTGAGTATTGGTTGTTTTGTTGTAGCATTGCCCATTATGCAGAACTTTGTCGGAAAGTTATCATGGAATAAAACTTATTGCCGAATAAATGAGATTGAATAGAAAATGCGTGAAGTATCTTTTACAAGCATCTAAAAACATTGAGAAAACTTCTTATTCAGATGTTTTTTATTCTATGCATATTTATCAAAGTTTATAAATAAAGTTAAAAAATCCTGATTTTTCCCAATAGTTTGCGACTTGGAGGCAGTTGCATGTACGGCAATGATTACAAATGAAAACATTTTTAATCCTTACCGGTTTCGTATTTTTTTAACTCATTGCCAAAGTTTAAAAGCTTTAATAAAAAAATACTCAAATATTTTGTTCTAATGCAGAGGCGTGTAACATACGGGCCGCGGGCCAGAATAGGCCCCGGGGTTCCTCTTTTTATGGCCCGCATTTAGTGGAAAAAACACAGGATTATTATTATGTGTTAAACAAAAACGTTAAAAACCTATTTTTGTTGTAAAATAAGAAACCATTTTAAAGTCGACCAAATAAATCATACTCAATAACTATTGTTTTTTAATCTGCTTATAGTTTTCAAACCTTATTGCTATTTTTCTTTTGATTTTACGTTATCCTGTAATTAAATTCTAATTACAAATCGTAACAATTTGCTCCTATTGCATAGTGCTTGTTAAACAACTAGTTTAGTGGTTCTCAACCTGTGTGCCGCAAAAGTTTTTAGAAAACATTAGTTCATTGCTCTGCAATCTTTTTTTAGTGGACATTACTTTTAGGGACAGAAATCAAGAAATCCAAGACAGAGTCAAAGTTAAAAACTTTTTTTAAAAAACACTACATTTTAGGGACGAAAATCAAGATCGGCACTTTAGTCTAAGTGTGCCAAAAATTTTGATATGGTCCCAAAGTGTGTCGCAGGCGCGAAAAGGTTGAAAACCACTGGGCTAGTTAAATACAAAGATTCATTCTGAAAATTAGCCTAAAAACTTGAAATGTGGACAAAAAAGTTAAAGAAGGTTCGTCGTCGTCGTCGTCGTCGTCATCATTTGTTTGTCATCATCGTTATTAAAGAAGGTTAATTGTGGAAGAAAACGGTTCAGCAATGAGTGGTTCAAAACGAACTAACAATCTCTGACTCATTTTTCTGGTCTAGAATGCAGAAAAGTTAAAACGCAAGCTATCAATTATAAAAAGTAAGTTGAAATTGTTGAAAAACTATCATCTGCTTCTGCAACGCGCAACTGCAACCTTTTTTGAAATCGCAAAATCGACTTTCAAACTGTTGCTCATCCATTTCACTTGGCTGTTGAAAATATTTCAATTTGCTTTAAATTAAAAATAATAGAATTGCAAGAAAATGTAGATTTTAAAAGGGCTTACAATGAAAATGATTTACTTACCTTTTACAAACGCTCTGTGTATGGAAATTATAAAAATTTAGAAAACGACGCAAAAAACTGACCTCTTTTTTTGGAGCACATACTGCTGCGAGCAGTTCTTTTCTAAAATGCACTTGTTTAAAGACAAAATATTGGAATCAGTGAACTGATGGAAACCTCTTCAGTCAACTTCGAGTTTTGATTTCTTGAGTGAAAGTAGACATTGACAAGATACATAAAAATAGAAAATTTCAGTTATCTCATTAAGTATTTTAACGTTACGTGTGAATTAATTGAAAAAAATTTTATACAATACAAGGATTAATAACAACAGCTGTTTTTGCTTGGTACTAAATTGTCTAGCCCGCAGTATTATTACTACTGTACATTTTGGCCTTTGGAGATAAATAGCTGCACGCCCCTACTCTAATGTATTGGGAAAAGTTTTGAAATCTTGAAAACAGAATTAAATACAAAAAAATTTTTTTAACAAAGAATCAAATGTTTTTAATCATTTATTTAGAAGAACGTAATCAGCGCAAGATTTTTAAGTTATAAAGAAATTCTTTTTGGCGACATAAATTTGGCTTGCATAATTTGATGTAAACAACTTCTAATGCATATAAATGATAAAACGAACGGCCAAATGAAAGAATAGTACATTTTTTATCACAGCAATTTTTGGCGCACATAGAATTATCTAAAAGGTTTTAACCAATTGCCGATCTACTGCACATCACTGGGGTTGAAGATTTGCCAAAACGAGTGGAGGTGTAGCAAGAGTTTAGAATTTGGCCATTTGTAATAAATTTTGGTACGTGTTAATGTATTCTGTTCTGTAATCGTTGAGATGTGTGGCCCACATATCGACTGCCATAAAGCTTACAAAAAGAAAACCAAAACGGTAATCTTTATTTACGAAAAACCCGAAACAAAAAACAAATATAAATAACAAGTAATCAAATAAGAAATCGGGTTAGATTGCTTGAAGTAAAAGATTTTTCTTCCCAAAGCTTTTCAAAAGTTTTGGGAAGAAAAATCTTTTACTTCAAGCAATCTTCAAATTCTGTACCACCAAATGTTTATTCAAATCGGGTTAGCTAAAACGCAGCGAGATTCTTCCAAACACAACTAATAATTAATTGAAAATAAAACAACAAGCAAGACTTTAATTAATTAGCCAAGACATCCAATCAATTATGAAATAAGATTTTATCACAATCTTTTCATTTAAAAATTAAAATCGATTAAGCAAAATTGCGTGCCTTTTTTATTCTTGAAGATCGTCCTAGCGATATATCTTCAGAAGAATGGAACGAAAGGAATAAAAAACGGATTATTCGGTGTAGATAATTCGGCAGGTAGATTTTGTGCAGTTTGCTCAGAAAATGGAGGAGTTTCAGAGACTACAAAAGCAGGTGTCTTTTTATTTGAAATCGATTTAGTGGAGTTGTTACGGATTTTAGGTACTTTTGATGTCTGAAGAGGAGTAGATGGACAAGATGCCAGGTGTGAAACAGAAACTGTCACTTTATACCCCTTTGCAGTCAAACATTTGCAAAACGCGGGTTAGCAAACTGTATATCTTTTTAAATAGGTGAATGACTTTAAACTCAATTACAGGTTATAGACTTTAATAAAATCAAAAATGTTTTTGAATTTTCAACCATTTTGTTATTTTTTTAAAAGATTTTAAACATGAGCACTTTAGTGTGAATACGACTTTTGCTTTTTTACAAACTAAAATTTTTTTAACCAAGAGCTGCAATGGAATCATTTTTTTGACACATAGCCTAGACCAGTACTGGTCAACCTAGCACTGACAAAAACCTAATGACCAAAACAATAACATTTTCTGCTGTTCAGATTAATCTGTTTTGCATTAGTTAAAAAGTACTACAAAGTTTATTCTTGTAAGTTAATATGGCATTTAAGGATCAAATTTTAACTTGTAATTATTTTCTTTTTGTTTAAGCTACTTAGAAAACCAAAGCAAATTATTTAAAATACCTTCACCTAAATTCATCAATTAATTATGTATTAAAAAATAGCCTCATATTGTAGCAGATTCTTAACGAAAAAATAAATATTTTCATTGCTCATAATAGATTTTTTTTATCTTTTATTTTATTATATATCTTGCTCTTACGTGCTTTCGTCAAGCCCTTACGCAAAGCACTCGCATTAGTGATTTTGCGTTTGATACCGATTGTAGAATAAATATGTATGCAACCACGTGACCTGACAGTTGACCGAAACGACATTTAATCGAAACGACACTTGATCAAATAATGAAAGAGAAAATTTATAACAAAACATTGAAAAGCCATCTTGATTTTGTTTGCTGAAAAGAATCTTTGTTTTGTACTTTTTAAAATAGTTGCGACTGGAAAATTTATATTTCGATCGGACCAACAAAAAGAGTGATAGTACAGATGAAAATTACATTTTACAGTGGAAGCAGGTAAACCAAAAAAAAACAAAAGGCAAAGTTTAATAAAAAACTGATTAATGTTATACTGCTCTCAAAAATTTAAACCTTTATAACTACTGGAATCGCTAAATTTTAGCATAGTTTAGCCTGGTTCAGTATTTTTTTAAAAACGCATCAGCATGAAGATAGCATTTTTTCTAGTCTAATTCAATATTTCTAGTGAATTTCAACGCATTTAAAACTTATCAAATTTGCTAGTTCCTCTGCTGCAGCATAAACAACTTTACTATTGAGAGTCGCTGTAACACGGAATATTTTACAATGTATCTGTTACAGCCAATTTTATCCGTTTAAAATGCGCACCAAATTAAAATGAAGTTTACTAATTATTAAATATAATGCGATTCAGAATGATGCGGTTCGAAACAATGCGGAACTAAATGATGCGATGCGTGCAATGCGATTTTAAATTGTTTTTCTCTAAATATGCTTCTGCACCTATAATAAATGAATTGGAAACAGTATACTCGTAAGTCTTCTACAAATATTCATTCACAAAACCAACTCTTCTCTATCGATAACTCTCAATTTATTGGCGCTTTTTAGCGATTATAGTTTTTTAGCTCCAGGACGAAAAATGAACCAGAAAAGCGATATACAGAATTAATAATACAATGTAGGTCTACATTTACAATTGCAATAAAAAGGAAAGGTGTAAAACCTTAATTAGATCCCCCCCTTCTTTTTTTTTATTAAAAGAAAAGTTGCTGCGCACCTTTTACCTGTTAAGTAACAAAACACATTGTACAAAAACAAGTAACATTAAATAAATAATTGTGCAGAAACAATAAACGATAAAAGATGAGACTCCGAAATATCCAATAGAATAGAACGTAGAGTAAAGTCAACTTTTATGGTTTGGAGATGATAACGAAAAAGATTTCTGGGCATTGAATAACGAGGACAGTAGAGAAGGACGTGCTCTACGTCCTCCGGAACAAAACAAGACGAACATAAACCTGAAGAATGAAGACCAATTTTATGTAAATAACTGTTAAGTTTGCAGTGACCCGTGCGTAAACGAAAAAGTGTAGGTGACGAAGAATTACTTGTTGAAAACATAGAAGGAAAGAAACTTTTATAAAATAACCCGATATTAGATTGCTTGTAAAATTTGACCCATAGAACATAAACATGATTTTTGATTACTTTGATTTCCGAGGTTGAGATTTGAAGGTTTGCCTGTTCTGTTGCTGTATTGGCGGAGATCGAGTTTGATGAAGTTGAAGTAATTGCCAATTTAGCCAGTTGATCTGCGATTTCATTGCCGTGAATTCCTGAATGAGAGGGGATCCATAAAAACGTTATTTCAAGTCCACTTTTAACTAAAATTGAGTAAAGCATTATAATTTTAATAACTAGTCGGTTTTTTCCGTAAGATAAATTTTTGAAGACCTGTAACGAACAAATATTGTCAATTAAAATCAAAGTTTTTCCGGATCTTTTTGAAGAAAGCAGATAAAGAAATTTTAGTATTGCATATAACTCTGCCGAAAAAATAAAACAATGATTATTAATTCTAATTACATGTTTTACATTAAACCTGTCAACATAGAAAGCAGCGCTTGTGCCATATTGTGTTTTCAAATCATCTGTACAAATATGCAAATAATCTTTATAGTTATTTACTACGTATTCTAAAAATATTTGTTTATTGGCTGCAGTGTTAGCTTTATCAAAAATAACCGAGAGAAAGTAAAAATCAGTCAACATGGGTTCAAATGTCCAAGGTGGTAAAGACAGGTTTGTTAAGTAATTTGTAAAAACGTTGTTGGGGAGACTATTTTGCTCTAAAAAATCTGCAGAAAACTTGTTAGTTTGCAAATTAAAAGATTCATAGTTATTAATGTTCGGAAACCAGTCATACCAAGTGTCTGAAATCACAATAGAACTTGGGTGAGAGTTAAAGGTTAGAAGGTGAGCTCTATAATTCAAACAAATTTGGACATGTCTTAAGTAAGCGAGTAGCTCATTGTATGTATGTTGAAGACATATTATAGGGGTAGATTTCATTACTCCTGTACAAAGTCGTAAAGCTTGATTTTGAATTAATTCAATTTGTTTTCGAGTGTTTGGGTTAGAGTATACTTCCATAGCATAATCTGTTACTGATCGGATTAGAGCTCTGTAAAGGGAGACAATTGGTAGTTTAGAGGCACCCCACAATGTGCCCTTTATATAACGTAGAACGTTCATGCGTCGTTGACATTTTTCTATAATATAATTAACATGTTTATTATAGTTTCCATTTCTATAATATAATTAACATGGAAGAAATCTCCAAGATATTTATATTTCGTTTTGAAAGGAATATTTACATCACCAATAGTAAGTTGTAGCTTTGGTAATTTTTTCAGTCTAGTAAAAAGTATGGCTGCGGATTTTGTTGGTGATATTTTAAGACCCCATTTGTTTGACCATTCGTGTATTTAACGCAAGTTTTTTGTTATACATTTATGTATTTCTACAACATTTTTTCCAACCTGAAAGAAACAACAGTCATCAGCATAAAGAGCAACTGGGCAATCTATGCAGTCTGATAAATCGTTAATCATTATTGAGAACAGTATAGGACTTAATGTACTGCCTTGTGGGATTCCGTTCTCCGCATCATAAACTTCCAAATAGAACGTTGAAATTCGAACCTGAAAAGTACGATCTGAAAGAAATGCTTTTATGAACCAAAAAATTGGACCATTAATCCCCAATTTCAGCAGTTTAAACAATACTGCATCTCTAAAAATCATATCGTATGCTTTTTCGATGTTCAAAAAGACTGCCAGCACAGAACGTTCGTTCGCTAATGCTTTGTAGACTGTATCATGGAGGCGCATGATGTGATCAGTCGTTCGTCTACGACTTCTAAAGCCTGATTGATATGGACTGAGCAAATTGTTTATTTCAAGGTACTAAATAAGTCGTTTGGTAATAATTTTCTCCATTATTTTGCTTAAATTACTTGTTAATGAGATGGGCCGGTACGATGTGGGGCTTCGCATCGGCTTATTTGGTTTGTAAAATAGGTATAACTATTGAATGAAGCCAGTTTTTCGGAATTTTACCTGTAAACCAAATTTTATTAAAAAATTGTATAATTACATTAATAGAGTAATCTGATAAGTGTTTTAACATTTCATAGCATATTTGGTCTCCACCAGGACTTGTGTTTTTAGTTCTAAAAACACAAGCGTTAAACTCGTTTGCTGTTAATGGTAAATTTAGTCGATTGTCCTTGCATTCACATTGAGTAATGAGTTGTTCTACCAAACGAGAAATTAAGTTCCTCTGTGAAAGAAAAACGCACGATAAATTGTTTGTTGAGTTGGCGGAGTGAAAATACTTTCCCAGCATGTTTGCTTTTTTATGGCCTGTTGTGACAGTTTCTAAGATATCTTGCAATGTACCGATACGGTAAGTTTTTGCTTGACCGGTAAAGCTTTTTATTGTTTTCCATACCTGGCCAAATTTGCTATTGCAGTCAAGTGAACTGCAGTAGGACTGCCAATAATTAGTGTTTTCTAACTTTAACTGCTGCTGAGCATTGTTTATTCCACCAAGGTGTGAACGGTTTATTAAACGGTTTTGTTTTTGGTATTGTATTAGTAGCAGCTGAAATTAAAGTTTCGGTTATATTGTCAGCACTTTTTTCGATGTCATTTGCTAGTGAGGAGCCGAGCTGCAACTCGCATTGCGCACTAAAAGCTGGCCAATTTGCTCTGGGAAACGATTAACGCGGTATATGCATACTGTTGAAACCAACATTTTTGTTAGTATTAACAAATAATATGCTGTGATCACTTCTTAGAAAATCCGAAGTTATTATGGTAGTACACTTATGAGCCAGACCAGGTGATGCAATTGATAAATCAAGCAGGGACCAGATATTGGGATTTGCATCAGAGTAATGGGTTGGTTGTGTGGTGTTTAATAGTATATAATCGTTTCTTGTTACCCAATCAGCTAAGGCAGCACCGCATCTATTGCAGTTAGTGCTACCCCAAATACGATGATGTGCGTTAAAATCACCTAGAATTAATAATTTGAAATATTTTATAAAGTAATTTAAGTAATTAATAGGTAGGTCGTTGTTAGGTTTATTGTAGAGATTTACAATAATCATACCATTGACTTCTATTGCTTGAAGTTCTTCATTATCTCCGATGTCTTCATTTTCAGTGATTTTCTTAAAAATAATATCACTTTTTATAAACATACAAACTCCACCACCTTTTCCGTGTGTAGGTGACCTATTGACCTATCTTTACGTATCAAGTTATAATCTGGAATAGAAGGATTATATTTTAGCGATAGAAAAGTTTCCTGCAGACAGATTATATGTGGTAAACTAGTTAGTGTTAATTCCATTGTAGTATTTTCAGTGAATCCATTATATTAGAGGTTTTAACTGTTCTGCATTAACTGATAAGCCCATTCGCTTTCCAGCGGCTTCAGAAATAATTTCAAAAATGTTTATATCACTGTTTTCTTTGTAAGTTAATGCTTTGTTTATTACCTCTGCTAAAAAAGCTATAAAATAAATTGGCTTACCAAACATAAGATTAGAAGTAAAGTCTATATTGTCCATTTCTTGGACTTCAATTTCAACATTATCATGATTTGTATGCGCAACAGGTGGCGGTCTAACCGCAAGGGGGCTAGTACCGGCACTAGTAGTTAAGCTTGGGAAATGATTTTGCGAACAAAGTAAATGTTTATTAATTTTTATATTATTCTCTTTTCGACTACATGCACGCTTGCATGCTTCAGCATACGATATGTTATTAACAGTTTTTATTTTGACTATTTCCATTTCATGGATGTAGCGGGGGCATTGCCTGCTTGCAGCAGAGTGCTCACCCCCACAGTTGCTGCATTTCAAAACGGTTTCGGTACAGCTTTTGGTTTCGTGGTTTTGAGCACATGCTGTACAACGAACGTTACATTTACAATTAGCTGACACATAGCCAAAGCGATTGCATTTGAAATATCTTAAAGGTTTAGAAATATAAAGTTGAGTTTCAAAATTCAAATACCTGAGACGTACAACTTCGGGGTCCACGCAGCTGTCAAAATGTAACAAAACTGTTTTACCGCGAGTCATTTCATTACTTGAATTTTTAACGTAAACATCTAGACAAATTTTACTTTGATTTATTTTAAACAGTCAAAAATTTCTTCTTCGCTTATTTGTAGAGGAACATTTCTAATGATACATTTGCTGTCCGGTTGGAGCAGAGTTGATGCTGTTACAAGAATTTTTTTTCCAGTTTGAAGATTCAAATGCGTTATTAATAATAGGGCATTAACTTGAGTGACGGTTTCGCATTTAACCAAAAGATTGCCATTTTTAAGTGGCTTACAGGTTTGATAACGCCCGATGCCTGTATCAGGCCGAAATCAATGGCTATTGGGTTAAAGGATGCAAGAGGTTTTGCATCGTTATTTTTTAATATTACAAGTTGTAATTCACTGATGGCAGCTTTTTTATTGCTTTCTGAGTCACTATCAGAAGAATTCTTCTTCTTCCGTTTGTTATTCTTTTTTTTACTTACCAGAGTATAATCTACTTCAATTGTAGACTCTGTCGTTTGAGACGACATTGTCTGTTTGTAATTTTTTTTTAACTAGCTGTAATTCCTACTTCTAGTTCTTCAAACTCGCAAATTTTCAAGATTGTCAACTCATCTGAGATTAACTGTATAAATCGTTTAGTCCAATCTAAAAATGCTCTCTGAGTAATAGTTTTACAAAAACGATCCACAATAAATAAAAACAAAAAACGTTGCTTAAAGATAATTATGACAAAGAACGCGACGCCGAAACGAAAGAATCAGTTGACGCGAACTAAAGGTTTACTAATAACAAAAGAATTAAAATTAAAAGAAAGCGGTTCGAAACTCAAGTAAAGCTTGCGTAATATATTCTCCTGCAATGTAGGAACCCGATCGTACATTCAACCTCACGTTACAGCAAGCTTCAAACACAAACAATAACACTAAAAAACGAAAAAGAAATCTTATTATAAGAAACAAACTTTATAGAAATTCTTAGGAAAAATTGTCAGTATAAAGAAAAAGCGGATTGAACTGAGCTATATAGTGAGAAGAGAGTTCTCACTGTTTGAGAGTCTTTGGGGGCTAAAAGTATGTTTTCTGTGGACTAAAATCTCAAATTTTGAAGCTCACAAAAACGTAAAAATAATTTCATTTGATCGTTAATGATGTGATAGAAAGGCAAATTGCAAACAAAATTTCCACCCAATTTATTTTGTGCAATTCATTATAGAAACAATTTATTTTTTTAAATGACCTTACAGTAAAGTCATACAGCATTAAATCAATATGTTTAGTATTTAATAGGAAAAGCTTGAAAGAGAATATCAGAAAGTAAAATTTATTTTAGATGGATTTTACAGCAAAGTAAATTATTGAAAACGTAAAACAATGATTATGAAAGTAGGGTTGTTAATGCTTAACAATAATGGTTCAAAGTTGAATTAAAACAAACATTTATTGCATTTTCAAAGAATCAAGCTAATTGATAGCGTAAAGTAAAGTGCTTTTTGACGTACCAGAACTTATAACATCAGTATCTCCTTTATAACCGCAAAAACATTTACATCGAGTTACGTTTTTCTCAATTATACGGAAGGAATTTGCTCCGTAGAATAAATGTCGGCCAAAAGAAAACGAAAAAAAACGTAAAAATTTCAAAAATAAATACAGTCAAATAACTTGTAAAAACAAGAAATCACACCTGCAGTGTTTGAAATTGATGATGTGACGTTGGTCTGTACAGATGGTGTTGATACTAGTTTCATAAAAAATAAACAATGCTGCTATGATATTTTTGAGTAGAATAAGTACGGGACCGATGAAAAAGATATTTTTGTTAAACCATAACGTGGCTACCAATAGCACTTGGTTTTAATAGTTCATACACTACATAGGTTTAGAAAACTGCTAAATAGTTTTTTAACAAATTAGACCAATTTTTTGCAACGTTTCTGGGAACTTTTATTTATTTTTATATGTTTGTGTCATCATTCCCAACTCCTATGATCAATAGGGCAGTGCTAAAGAACCAATGGGACAAATAGAAAGATTTCGAAAAATTAATAAAAAATTTAAACTATCATGAAATCAAGTTTGAGACTGTTTCTAAAGAGAAATTTTTAAGCTGTCGTCATAATCAAAACCTTTACAAATTTTATCTACCAACTTTTTGTATTTTTCATTTTTGTCATACGTCTGAATCTAAATGCAAAATTATGCTTTAAAAAAATTAATTTAGACATTAAGGAATGAAGAGACAACTTGTCCCAAGGTTTTCTTCAACCAGCCATTTTATGTAATCATGTCGTGGATGTGATTCATGTCGTTGATGTGATGATGGGGAATCTTCCCTACATTTTGTTTCTCCCCAAAGCCGAAACAAAAGAATACGTCGTCTTGTTATTTTGATTCATCAACATGGACGATGCTGCTTGCGAGGTGCAGAAAAATATTGGAATCATAAAGCAGGAGATTGCCGTGGATCAGTTTCAACTGCGCTGCTTGGTGGAAAACGTACCGGCTGCAAGACGCCAATTCCTCTATCTGGTCAATAAGTACGTATGCATAAAAGTCCAGAAAGACGACGTGTGCCACCTGCCGCCAGACAATTACGAACAATTGGAAACCTTTGTCAAACTCTTGACTAACCCTGAACCGACGAAAAAGCGAAAAGTCGACATTCTTGCAAGCACGCCTTGATGTGTTTTATTAATAAACGAAATATGTACAATCAATGTTGTGATAAATTGCGAATAAAACGAGAGTAGAGCGATCGTTTTCAGCAAGGTTTGACGTAAAATCAGATACAATAGCATGCAAAGGTACGCCGCGACAACGAAATAAGATAAAATAAACGCAATAGTGACCGCAAAAATCTGGAAAAATACGCTTGTAAGATTTTGTAATTGTAAATCCAACCCGATAAGGAATAGAAATTCAGGTAATACTCGAGACCGACAAAACTAGGGGATAGTCCATAACTGTCAAAATATTCTCCTCGACTGCGCTTGTCGAAATAGACAGCAAGCAGCAATCCGGCTTTGCTGCTCGGCTCCGAGTTGATGACGTAAGCAGACGGAAAAGTAAGTTTTTCCAGCTGATCCAAAGCACAAACCTTTTTAAATACGTCTTTGGTTTTCGACTCGTTTTTGAGCAAGCGTTCGATTTGCAACGTGTTCATGCCGTATAATCAAAAGCAACGTTTCTGTCTTGATCAATCTCTAGCAGGTTGTTGTGTTCAGCAAATACAATGACCGTAAGAGTGCGCGCAGTAGCAGTAGAAGTAGCAGTAGCAAAATGAATTTCAATGCGTATGTTGCCATGCTTTATCAACTCAAAACCGACCTCGCTCGAATCCATCTGAGCCGTAAGGTCAAAAACAAACAAAGTACAACCGTCCTTGTACTGTTCTCGCAAAATAGCGTTTCCTGTTTTGCGATAGTACTGACCGGTTTTCCTAAACAAATGAACATAACTTCAAACAAAATGATCATTGTCAAAATCCGGTTGCAGTGGTTTGGAGGGGATTTAAACTCCGTTGCGGTAAATCGTCATGAAATTGATGTTGTTGTGTTTGAAATTAAAAGGAGATTTGGTGATGACATCGTTGTAAGCGTCATTGTTGACTACACCGACCACTATTCGTGTGGGCAATTGACCCAAAAACAAGTTTTCTTTGGTGATGCTTTGATTTCCTGTCGGCACGGTAAAACTCTTGACTTCTACACGCCGGAGCGAGTATTTTGCAGTGCCGTGTTGCAAGGCTTTGATGTGTGCAAGCTGTACGGCCGGGTTGGGCTTTACTTTGCGAACAAACAAGGTCACTTCTTACAAAGACACTTTGTTTTGTGCTTGGTTTGCGTTTCCGTGCAAGCAAAAAAGATCATTGGAGCGAATCAGACGCAAGCGCATTTCGACGCCGTTCAGCAAATATCGATTTTGAAAGAACAAATCAAGATGTAGTTTCCTTAACATATTGATTTTTTGCTTTCTGCAGCCAAAGCTTTTTGTTTCGTATAGCCTAGATTGGTAGCACCTCGAGTATCAAAATGTTCTGACGTGTTGCGATACCACAACAGAGCAGAAAGTTGGGACTTTTTGCTTCTTGTCCAAAACTAAGCAAAGTTTCAATATAAGCTCGATAAGGATAATTGTTGTTGGATTGTGTCACCAATGAACCGTTTAAATAAACGTCCACTTACGTCCATAGCTTACGTAAAAAATTACATTCGGGTGCGATTTCCGCGTCTTTTGCCAAATCGGCTCGAGCGGCAGTAGTCACGCTTGCACACACATAAAGAAAGCTATTGGCAAGATCAATGTAATTGGAATTTTCAGCACTAATCATAAATTTAATAGGACCTGTGGAAGTCAACACAGACACAGGATAGTATTCGGTAAAACTTTTCTTCTCCAAACTGGTTTGACTTGGGGGCACCGAAAACAAATCAAGTTGAGAGGTGGTGGATTCTGCCGAACTGGGGTGTACTAACGTCGCC
The DNA here is from genome assembly GCA_963680785.1 of Diplosoma virens. NCBI lineage: Eukaryota > Metazoa > Chordata > Ascidiacea > Aplousobranchia > Didemnidae > Diplosoma > Diplosoma virens. The sequence goes on along the minus strand of OY796880.1, from coordinate 77,141,436 downwards.
ATGGTTTACGTAAAAATGACACGAGGTCTCTTGCGTTTTATTTTTTGTACTTTTCTCGGGGCTGCCTTCCGCTTTCCTATTTTTTGTTGGGCCACTTATAAGAGATTCGAACCGGCTGTTTTTGCGTGGTTAATGGCAGCTTTTTTGACGTTTTTACCATGTAAGACATCAGAAGCAAACTCGACACCGCTTTGCAACACTTATTTTCCAAGGGTTTTGGCACCTTTTTTGACCAAAAGAAGAACGCTTTTGGCAACAGAACTGAACAGATTGCCTAGTCTATAACCTTGTTTCACTCGTGCCCCAGCAAAATAAGGCATACCATGACCGACTTGAGACAGATAATAGTTTTCGTAAGCTTTTGCGTCACAACAATATTTGACACGCATGTTTATGCTTCCGTTGATTTCTTGCAATAACAAGGTTTTCTTTTGCACCTGGTTTTTATAAGGAGTTTAGTTTTCTCGGTCGTAAATGAAAAGTCACAACCACTTTTCCCTGGCGAAAACGAATTCGTTTTGCTTGGTCGTCATGAAGCGAGATGTGAATACCGCTAAGATTTTTCTTGAAGACAGAATGGTATTGTATTTTGTTGTACCTTTTGGAAACGTAAGCACCCGGCTTCCCTGTTACTGATAGGACAGCAAGCAAGGGTGCGAGAGTATGACCGGCCGTTCTAGGTTCAATAAAATTACAATAGACATAGATAGCATTCACGGTGTCCACGTTGGCAACACTTTTCGAAGTGTACTATCCGATTTTCCGATACCGTGTCCTTCGAAAAACCAAGACAGAAGCCAACTCGTCCAAAAGAATCACCACCACATTGGTACCATCCCGTTCCACCATAGGCGCTCCTTTTTTGTGTTGGATGGACATGGTGATACGTTGTGTTTGAGAATTGTGAGGTCAAAAAGAAAGTCTATTGGTTTCTTTAAAACTCCTTCGCTGACCAACGCTTTGTTTAGCTTGAAACTCTCGTTTCATTTCGTGAAGCATCCGACGTACAATGTATTGTGGCTGCTGGTAATAACCTGCCGGAAGCACTGCTACAAATTTCAAAGCAACGCTTTGGTAGAAAATGTAACATTAGTTGGTGTCGATGTTGTACCAAGTGTTGGGGTACAGAACCTCGGATAGAACCAACTCCCACGATCCGGACAAATTGATTTCTTTTGGCAAGTGCACCGTGTAATCGGAAACTTTGTTTTCAGGATAAATGTCCATAGACGAATTACTGGGGAGGGTGAGGAACATGTTTGCTGAGAAAGGGCGATGGAAGCAAATAACCGACAAATCTACATTGCCGGCAGCGTGGTCGAGTGGTTAAAGCGCCGGGCTCGTGACCAACACGGTCTCGGTTCAAAACCCACTTGTGCCACTCTGTTGTGTCCTTGGGGAAAGACACTTTAAGGCACATTCCCCTGCTTGGTGGTCTGGCAAACAGTTCTAAATTACAGTTATATCTCTATTAAATTACAAGCGGACAGCAATATCTTGGCATCTCCCGAAAGACATCCCGGGTTAATTGCCTACCCTATGTATTAGCGCCTCCGTCGCTTTCCTGCGACTCAGGAGGATAAATATAGAGATAAAATAAATAAATAAATAACATCTACGTATCTTCGGCTGTTGATATAAATAAAATAGCGCCATAGTTTCTCCTTCAAAGTGTGTAGAAATTGTTTAGCGATGGTTGCTTTGGTGTCGAAATTTTGAGTGCGAAAGTGCTTAATGTAATGTTGTTTTGAACAAGTTTGAAAGGGACGATTCAGAAACTCGCGTCCCATATCCGTTTGCAATTTTTGAAACTTTCCAATTTTGGGCATCACCTGTTCAAAAGCTCGGATCATGTCCGAACTCGATTTGGTTTTCAAGAAAGCGGTAAAGGCCTTTTTTGAGAACACGTCAACAAGCACCAAAATGTTTTTATAACGACCGTTGTATGACTTGAGCAAAGAAAAATCAATAAGATCGGCTTGCATTTGAAAGTTGGTACCAGGCACAATCGTTTTTCTACGTTTGAATTTTTTTCTTACCGGTTTGTGAAGCGTATAAGCGTCCTGCAATCGCAACCATTGTTGGGTGGTTTTTGGAAAGCAATGTGCTCCCAAGAAAGAAGCTTCTTTTTTGGGGTCGTAATAATTTAAGTGCTCTCCTATAGTACCGATTCAAACTCGCGTACACCGGGTAAAGTCGAGTCTCGTTTCTTTAGGGTCGATTGAAACAAATCATCGATATGAGATCCAGGCACCACTCGATCGTCTAAAAGCATTTGACCGTCCTCATTCCAGTCTAAATTTTTTTTGCTAGTGGCGTCTTTGAATAATTTCTTGGCTTTGGTTGTTTTTTTTTCACTTTAACACTGCACTTTTAAACAAGGGTTTTTTTACTGGTGTTTTCAGTTGAAACTTTTTCAGAAATAACTTTGAGTTTTGCAACGCCTCATTATAAAGCGTTATTTTCTCGCTGTCGGGTCGGTTAGAAGTTACGATTTCTTGCATTTTTACGTCGAGTTCAGAAAGCACTTTTTTGCCTGTGACTTAGTGTTTGTTTTTGAGTTTTTCATACACTTCAGGTACCAACGCAACTAACTTTCTCATTTTATAAGACTACCTACCACACCACTAATGACTGGAGCGAGTGCAGACAACAAGATGGGTAAAAATTCACCTTTGTATAATTCTTTTTTTAGTCTTTAACGCCACCTTACGGTCAGCCAACTTTCCAAGTTTAGTCTTGTGCGGTCTTAATTTCTGTTTGTAATGATCCGATATGTTGACGTTTCCTTGCAGTATGTTGTGAGCGCAGTCGCAAAGACAACTTATTAACTCGGATGACGCTTTGTCTAGAATAAGTTTTTGAAAAGGTGCGGAGGCTTTTTGTAGCAAACGCAAGGTGGGTCCGTTTTTTCGCAAGCAGTTCATTGATAAAAATAATGCGTGTCTTCTGGAAAAATTCCTGAACGCAGTCGTTAGTTATCGTGTGTTTCGCAGCGTAAGTCAATCACCAAATAACCTCTTTCCAAAAACACGGCGTCTTTATATGCCTCAAGAGCGTTTTTATACGTTTTGGGGTAGATTTGTCGTAAAAATTGTGCAATTTGGTTTGCTTCTCTACAGCTTTTAAAGAGAACCATAATTTGTGCGTTGAGAGTTATTTCACGTACCATGATAAAACAAATTTTTTACTGTCATCAGTACGCTGAAACTAAAGTGATGGGAATAGACGCTATAAATCTTGAATAAAAATTCGGAATTGGCAAACATAAAATTGTTTAGCCATCAAAAACGTGTCTCCACTTTCTTTAAGATCTTCAAGACTCGACATGCCTTGTTTAAAGTTCACCTTATTGGCGTAATGATCAAACATTTTTTGCCACACTTTGTAATGGTAAACAGCACGCTTGATTTCGGGGCAGAGTTGTTTTAGACTGTCTATAAGGAGAAGGACCCAATAAGACTTTCCAACTCCCGAAGGTCCGCTAACCACAAAACTGGTTGGATGGTGAAATCGCAAAGACATTACGCTAGCTGGTCAAGTAACAAAATAAAAGCAAACGTCATAACATACAACTTTTGTAATGCAATGAAAAAAATTTTGCTGGTTGAAAAAAAAAATACAAATTTTGGAATACAATGAAAAAATCATCAAGGTGTGTGAGAAAATCTAACGGCTCTGTGTGAACCTGGTCCCTCAATACTTTCCTCTTGGGATAGAAATTACTTAATCCCTTTTTCTTTTGTACATAGCTAAAAATTTGATAATTTTTGGTGCAAAATCCTCGGGTTTTCTACGAGAAGCCGTTGGTTGGTCTCTAAAATATTGCGGTATTTGTCAAAAGTGAGAGGGTTTTGAGCAATGGACACCCCTTTGCAGACTTGTTTGTTTGTTTCCCCTTTGACAAAAATACGATTTTGAAGCAAGGCAAACTTGGTTTTTCCCTTCGTATTTCACCTTTATTTTACCTAATGTGCTTTTATCAAAGGTTTCAAAGGAAGAGCAACAAGGTCGTGTGTCCCACTCTTTGTCTTCGATTTTACATTGGATGAAGGCTTCCTCGTGTTCAGGACACACCTCCAAAGTCAACCACTTTAACTTGTCTCGAAAATAATAGGGTTTTAAGTGGGGAGGAACACAGTCTTCCAAATTTTTTTTGCTAATGCTAAAATTAATAGAGTCGGTATCGGTTTCTAACAGCTCAAAATGACGATCCAGAATGTATTTTTTGAGAAATGAATTAAAAAATTTTAACATGTGGAGTTTGGAATTGAGGTATACGTTGAGTCCAATTTGTATAGGGAAATCGTTTGCAATTTTGCTTTTTAAACTTTTTACTTCATATAGATCCTTTTTAATTTCGTCCAAATGAATGAAACGAGGATCGTTGATTGGTTTGTTGACTGTTTCCTCCGAATGGTATGTGATATTTCTGTGCTTTTCCCTATTTAGCAGAACAGAGGAATTCCCTGTTAATTTATTGGTAAGAGCTATCACTGTTTCGGATTTATCCGTGTCGGCCAATCTTCTGAAGTTTACAATTTTTTGTGCCAGAGGAGAAAAACATTTTTGTGGAAAAAATTCGATGAATTTGTAAATTTTGGTGATTTTAATCCCATTTTCAAGTAAAATTTGGCCATTTCCGAATTAATTAAAAATTTTACTGCAAAGTAACTACTACATAAATATTTTTACGGTTTCTTAAAAATACCATGCTCCTTTGGCACGTTTTGCATTTAGGCACCAATGTCCTCTTGAGAGATAAAGCTGCTTTTTATAATTAAGGGAAAGTCTTTAAATTTTCTTTTAATTTGTCAGGAGTATAAATGTCGACAATAAGAAAACCGTAGAGTGTTTCGTTTTGGACACCTTGTAATATTTTTTCAAAACATAATTTTCGTTTCGGGGTTACTGATTTTAACGTTTTAGAAAACAAGAGACTTTTAATTGTTTTCTGATCTTTAACCATTCACATTCCCTCATTTCCATTACCCGAAAACCTTTTTTTCCCAACTTTCTTCTGTTATCTTCTGTCTCTTTCCAAATAGCTTCGTGGGGAATGTTTTTAAGGGGATGCATCTCTTGCAGGGTGCCGTCGACATCGGTCGCAAAAATGGAAAAAGCAACCGAGAAATTGATACGCCGTGTTGTGTTGCTCAGAATAACCGTCCACTGGCAAATTGTATTTGCTCACTCTTTTTTCCGCCATGTCAAATCTAGTTTATAAAAAAGTGTTTTGTTTAAAGGCAACGCAACTCAACCATTGATACGATTAAAAACCAGACTTAGAACAAGGATCAGGCTAAAAATCTTCTTCTTTATAGCGACAAAAATAGTCAGTGGGATTATTTTGAGCAATAGCATGCAAGTACAGAGAATTGGCGTCCAAACCAAAAATTCTTTTATGGTTTCGGGATTTTCTATTTCGTGGCTGCAGATTTTGGTTTTTCCAGAGATTGCAAGGCGGCAGAAAATCAAACTTGACCCACCTGTCAATTGGGAGCGAAGGATTTTGTATACTTTTAACAACAAATGCTTCATTTAAAGCTCTTTTGTTAATTAAGTAGCCTTAAAAAAGGCTGTTTTGAAAACTCGAACGTTTTGAAAACTCGAACGTCAATAGACTTCGGATTTCAGAATAGAACCAGTAAAGAACGTAAACAACCAGAACGTCCAGGTAAACTAGCTAATTCAATACCGCACTGTGACTCAGCGATTGGAAACCATTTGTTACATAACCAAAAATGTGCATCTCACTATAAGGACAATCAATTTTTTATTCTCTCTAAAGCATGATCTGATTTCCACTTATCAGTCTTAGAATCAATTTTCATCACTCTTCGAAAACCTAATTTGTGTAGACAGAAAGAGTTTGTTTACAAACATAAATTGTTAGCATAATTGTAAAAATTTTCTTTTTTAGTTCCAAATTTTAACACAAAGCTTGCATAATTTTGTTCCTTTTTTTGCCAAAAAAAATTTCTTACGCTGACGAAACGTGATTTTATTTATTAATACTTTTCAATTATTATGATAACTATTATTAACCTTAATTTTTAGCCAATCAGAATCAGCTTTATAACTTTTGAAATACTACATTCAGTTCTGCAATTCATTCTAGCGAAACCTCCTGAAGAGAGCTAGACGAAAACGTTCGAGTTTTCAAAACAGCCTTTTTTAAGGCTACTTAATTAACAAAAGAGCTTTAAATAAAGCATTTGTTGTTAAAAGCTATTTTAAAATTTTGTACCAACAAAAAAAGATTTTGTATACAGTAGATCTTCATGGCGTTTGAGAAACAAACAAAAGAAGGCCTTTTTTAAAATTTTCTTCATCATTTGCAGCTTGGCCACGCCGCTAACGGAAAAAGACGCTTTGAAATATCCAAACCTTGTTGCAGATAAGGCTGGAGTAATTTTTGAACGGCTTGTACAAAAGGTACACAATCTAGTAAGTTGTAGTAAATGAGCATGTCACGAAGGGAGCTTCAACCTTTTTCTACCCAACTTTTTACCACAAGATCGTATTCTTCTTGGGTGATGTTTGATTTGGATAAAAAAGAATAGAAAACACTGTGTTCGGGCAATTCATTTTTTGATTTATCAAGATCCGTCACAAATTCGTAGGGGAAATAAAATTTTCTGAGCTCTGCCCCATAAGCCACCAAAAACTCGCGATAACTAAATCCGGAGATAAAAAGTTTTTAATATCTAAAAATCGTAATTTGGATGTTTTCAAACAAAGATAGCTGTTGGTCCTTTTAATCACAAATTCAATATCTTCTAAAAGAATTTGAATTAACATGGGTTTGATAAGATTTAAATTGTAGAAAGCCGAATAAAAACCAAGCACAATCAATTCCTTGCAATAAGAGTTAAATTCGTTCAAAATTTTCTCTTTTCTTACATTTTCACTCACTTCTGATTGTTGAAAGACATAATCAAATTTTTGTACCAGCAGCTTGTAAGAAACTTCTGATAGGTTCTCCTAATAATCTACCAACTTTTGTACCAACTCTTCTTCACTCTCTTCCGTCACAAAACAAACACCCGATTCGTAGCCAGGGACATTGCTCGCTATTGCAGCGCGCAAAGGAGTGTGACAAGCACCAAAAGTCAACATGGAACTATTAGAAATTTGTTTTTTGGAGAAGAATTCTTCAAAATCGTATCAAACAAAAAAGGGAAAATGACGATCACAGTGGGGCACATTGATTCCTATTTCTTCTAATTTTGCAGGATTTTTGTGAATATCTCCCGGAAAAGTCTCACGCACCGTGGTGGTACAAATTTTGGAATAACGATAATAATGACTGATATCATTCCACAGCTTATTGTAGTGGACGTATTGGTACACACCACAATATTGATCAAAATTAACGATGATGCTTAGATGATTTTTGTAAACTTTCAATCGCATTGTCTCCTTGTAGAACTCGCGGCTCCGCTGGACAAGTTTGGCAACCTTACCGTCGAGCTCATATGCAATGAGATTCAGTTCAAAAAAATCCTCTAAGCGGATAAAATCAATAAACTGAACGCCAGCGAAATGCTTAGGCGCAACATCAAAACGGTCGCAATACGCGCGAAATAAATTTTTGGCAGGTTCTTCGCACCAGTGAGGGTTTGCACCTTGGTGCACTACCAAGCAGCGAAAAAAACAAATTACCGTCAGCGCTTACGTTTCTTAATCCGTGGTTATTTTTAATATAATTAGTAAAATGAACTGGGGAACCAAGAGGGGCGTATTTATATGATTAACATAAAACGTGATATTAGTGATATTTACAATTTTCCATTTGGTATCAGGGCGGTTAATTTTATCGAAAAACGTTTTTTTGCCAAAGCATTCAAAAATTGAACAAGACCTTGACGGTTGATGATCAAACGAGCAGTTTCCATCATTACATAATTGTTGTAAGACGCATGGTAGTAACGCAATTCTTCATTATTAATGTTTTTCAAAATAAAGCCGAAACTATAATTTAATTTAAAACGATTAGATTGAAATTTTAAAATTTGATTGCCAATTTTCGAAATTAGTACTTTTAGATCTTGGTTGTAACAAAAATTCAAAATACATTGGACTTTCAAATACACTTTCCTTTTTTAGGAGAAAGTGCGGATACTGGTTCAACGTTTTTGTATAAAAGTGTTGATTTCCCTGTCTGATTCAGAAAAATTCTCTTCGTCTTGTTTCAAACTCCTTTTGTTGATTGAGTTGTTTTGCGTTTCTGAGAAAGAACACAATTAATTTCAAATCAAACTCTTTTAATAAAAAAGCATCCCATCTGTAATTTCAACAGGCTTGGTTTTCAATTTCTTTGTTGAGGGCTCCTCTATGATTTGTGCAAAAAATAAAATTTATAGTATCTCAAAATCAAACTGTAAATAGACTTACCGTTGACAACCTCGATTGAATTGTTATTATCACCCGAAATTTCGGACGAATTTTCCGGGGAGTTGTTAGCTTGCAATCGTTCTAAAAAAAAACAAAATTAATTTGAAATCAAATCGAAAGAAAAAAAAAAGTTACCATTGACAACCTCAGAAGCGGCTTCGTTAGGTCTTTATATTGGGGTTGTTTTTCTCACAACTACGATAAAAGTTAAAATTATTTTCAAATCAAATTGAAAGAAAACAAAAACTTACCACCAAGTTGTCAACCCGATTAAATTTTTTATTACAATCACCACAAAAAACCGAAGTAGATTTCTCATTAATTTTTTTTTAATGACGACGCAAATTGCGCTCTCTGATAAATTGTTTCTTGCAAACGTCGCACTTGAACATTTTAGACTTTTTGTAAGCGGTTTGACACTAGAATAATCAAAAATCGCTGAAGCGCTGGTTTATATACGCACAAAAAGTCGTTACGCATCAAAAACTTTTAGGTGTGTTCGAAACTTAAGGTTTAACGTCACCACTTTACTGAGGCGACATTTGTCTTGAGCAAGAATAATTTTTATTATTTTCTTTACGTATTACGTTAAAATTTTTACAACTTTCTTTATTTTATGAAAACAGCTTCGCCGTCAATCTGGAAAAGATCTCAAAACTATTCCGTAGGGCAGTACTCTTCAACCTTTTTGTTATCGCGGAACCCTTGAAGCAATTCACGTTTGTCATGAAACCCCCATTAACAAAAAGTTAAAAAAACACGAGTTACATGTAAAAAAGCAAATGTTTTATTATTAGACACTTCAACAAACAAGCAGTTATTACAGAAGTTGAAAAGCAAGAAATTTAATAACTCGGTTGATCTTGAATTTCTTTTACAATCTTCGTAAATTGTAGCTGCTTGTTGCTCAGTGCATTCCTCATACACGTATCTACACTCTTCAAACAATTTCTGTTTTTGTTCTTAATAGTGGTTAAAACAGAAAATGCTCTTTCACAAAAATAGGTATTGGGAAATTGACACAGAGGTTTCAGTGCTTCCTTTGCAAGTTCTGTACCCTCTTTGCACAAAAAAATCCAAAAATATTCCTTTCCATTTTTTTCAGATTTCCTCCAAATTCATATCATTACAGATGTCCAGAAGTTCTTCTTGTTCTGACAAAGTGAAAATAAAAGGATTAACTACCCACTTCAGCAAACGGAAAGCCTCAAATTCTTCTTCAGGAAAATACCGATTAAAATTTTTCTTCAACAGCTTCAAATGTTCCAACACCAATTCTTTTATTTCAGCTATATCCTCAACTTCGGAGTCTTCGCTCAGAAATTCATTCAAAAACTGAAAAGGAGAAAAATGATTTTTTGACACTTTATTGGCCCAGCAGTAAATTTTTCTTTAAAAGGTATCAATTTTTCCAACTTGGGAAAATATATCTGAACTTTTCCCTTGAAGACTGGTGTTGAGTATGGACAACACATCGAATACTGAAGCCAGATATGTCAATTTGGAGACCCATTCATGGTCAAGAAAATTCGTTGCATGTTCATGATTTTTCTCTGCAAGAAACACTGATATATCCCGTCTTAATTCGAACACACAAGTCAAAATGTGCCACGAGAGAGCCAGCGCACCTTTGTATGCAGTAGAACAGTGACATTTTCAAAATCCATTTCTTCACACACTTTTTGAAAAACTCTAGCAGATTTTCCTTTACCACCACATTTTATATAATTAACAGTTTTCACAAGAATATCCAAAACACTTTCTAGTTCCGTTTTTCTCTGCTTATCAGCACTAAGCGGTTTTACAGCCAGAGCTTCACGATGAACAATGCAATGTTTAATATACAGTTTGTAGCAACTGCTTGACACGAGCACCAACTCTCGAAAAGGGTCCAGTCATCGCAGCTGCTCCATCTGTAGTTAGAGAACAAATTTTTTCCATGGTATTTATTTTTCGGTCATAAATTTGTTGAGTTTACTGAACGCTTGTTCAGCATTTGTGTTCACTTCCAAGTCTAGGCACAAATATTCATCAACAATATTATATGAATCAGTATCAGAAATTCCTATAAACACAAGCAGTTGTGCTCTTCTCCCTATATTCGTTGATTCATCCAGTTGCAGTCCCAAGGAACTTTTCCGATTTTACGCAAAAGTTGTTTCACCAAATCTTTGGCCATATGAAATCCCCTTCTGCTTGCAGTGGTATCGGAAAGAGGTATGTTTTGAAACTTGCGTTCAGTTTCTTTGTCTAGGAGCTGCTCTGCCACAATTTACAACGCTGGTTTAATAACTTCCTCACGCAAAGTTTTTTTTGTTTTAAGAATATGATGCGACAGTCGATATGAAGTCAACAGCAAATCTTGATCAGTTTTAACTGCTCCTAAGAACAAATCTTTCTGCTTGCATACGCTGCTTTTTATATATTTAAAGAATGAGATAGTCTTTGTCTCGTACGCAGCATGATTGGCTTCCAAGTGCCTTTGTAACTTAGCTGGAACCAGGGCAGAATTAGAAAGTCTCTTACAGCAAATCTGTTAAACATCTCAAGATTATTCCGTAGGGTTTTCCAAGCTTAAGATCTGTGATAATCGAAGAAAACTTTGCTTCATCTTCTTTATTTAAACTTCTTTATTTAAAACTTTAAATTTTTGCCGTTTTCTTTATTTGATATTTTTAAGATCATTTTTAAAAGAGCTTCGCCGTCAATCTGGACTATTCCGTAGGGTTTTCCAAGTTTAAGATCTGTAGCAATTGAGGAAAGCTTCGCTTTTATTTTCTTTATTTAAACTTCTTTATTTAAAGCTTTAAATTTTTACTGCCTTCTTTATTTAATATTTTTAGATCATTTTAAAAACGACTTTGCTTTCAATTTGGAGTATTCCATAGGGTTTTCCAAGCTTAAGATCTGACGTCACGGTATTAGTTGAAGACAGCTTCGCTTTCACCTTCTTTATTTAATCTTTTTTTTTAAACTTTTTTATTTAAAATTTTTAATTTTTACTGTTTTCTTCCTTTAATATTTTTAAGATCATTTTTATTTCATAAAAACAGCTTTGCTTTTAATCTGCGTGAGATCTCAAGACAATTTCGTAAGGTTTTCGAAGTTTAATGTTAACGAGATCTGACGTCACCGCTTTGCTGCGGTCATTGAGAAAAGTTTCATTGTGTTTTTAATCTTCTTTATTTAATCTTTTTCTTTAAACTTCTTTATTTAATACTTTTAATTTTTACTGTTTTCTTTATTCAATAATTAAAATTTTTTAAAATCTTTATTTAATATTTTAAAACTTTTTACTATTTTCTTTATTTTAATAATTTTTACGATTTTCTTTATATAATATTTTTAATTTAAACCACTGACTCTCTTAAGGTTGGGATTGCAATCTTGTACCTGTTTTGGAAAAGAAATGAACTCAGGATTGCTGTCTTTCTAAGGATTAGAGTATTCTAAATTAGTTAAGGAGACAAAGGTTCGAAACCTAGGGTTCGCAAGATCTTTAGCAATGTTAATTTGTCTAAGGGTTCCAAACCTATTCAAGGAGACAGCTTCGCTGTGGGGTTCGAAACTTATGCAAGGAAATAGCTTCGCTGTCTTAGGGTTCAAAACTTTGGTTCGCGCGTGACGTCAGCGCTCCTGCGCTCCTGCTCCTGACACCAAGCAAAATTCCTTTTATATACTACTGGTAGCATTACAATATATTGATTAATCTGGCAAAAATGTGAAATAGGTAACCGCAATGTTTAACTAAGCAAAAAAAATACAAATTAAAGTTTTACAAAACTTAAAAAAACATTGTAAAATGATTTGAACGCATAATATTGTTTTTTATGACAAATTAAGCTTGAAAGAAAAATGCTTTGAAACTATATTCGGCCAGTTTTTCTATCTATCTGATTTTACTTACTTAACATTCACAAAATCCACCAATTTTTTATACATAGTATTTTAAGTTTCAAAACAAAAATCTCGATTCCAACAATCATTTTTTCCAGCTTTGTCATTCATTGATATCTGCATCAACGGCATTTAATACCTTTAATTTTTATCTGTACTACTTACAGGATAAATAGGCATTTTATTGCTTTAAAATCTCGCCAAAAGCTATTATAAAAAAGCGTCAACAAAATGTTTATAAGAGCTTTGAGAAGATTGTTTTTAATAATTTATAATATCAGTCAGATAGCTGGAACAATACGCAACAGACATACATTAAAATAAATTTTCTAAATTTAAAAATTCTACAAAAAATAAAATTGCAAACCCCCACTGAGCTATAATCATTTTGCCTACAAATTATGCACTTTTTTTCATTAATTCTTTTCTTCAATTCTAATAATTTTAATAATTCAAAACAAATCGTCTGATTATCAAACTCGCTGTTGTATATAAAGTACTCAGAAAATAAGCTACAAAAAATTGGAAAAGTACCTAAGCATTACATCATCAAAACAGTTCTTCTAAATTTTGGTAGGTATTCGAAATCAGTTTACCATATGGATTATTGAACGAGTCAAAACAAAAGTTTATTCAAGAAAAAACTAAAAAAAATTCGCAAATAGTTTTGCACAAACCTTTGATTAACACTCTTTAAATAAAATGAATGATTGAAAACATTTGATTTTTGGTTAAAAAAAAGAAATTTTACATTTAAATCTGGTTTCATGGTTTCAAATTTTTTCTCACTACATTTGAACAAAATATCTAAATATTTTTTATTAAAGTTTTTGTTTTTTGGAAAATACATAAACCATTAAGGTTAAAAATGTTTTCATTTGTAATCATAGCCGTACATGCTGAGGGGAAAGGAGAAACGATTTTTCATCATCCAAGTCTCAAAAATTTGGGCAAAATCAAAATTTTTAAAACACACCAAAGGAAATATTTGGGCAAAAACCAGAATTTTTCGGGCAGCGATAGGAAAAATTTGAAAAATCTCAAGACCTTTACGGCAGCGATAAGGAATTTTAATGGGAAACAATTTTTGTGAATGATGAACATTAATTGCAGAAAAAGGTTACGATTTTTGATGATAATCTTTTTTTAAGATCACTATGTTTTTGAAACGAAATTCGAAAAATCAGTGACATTTTCAAAGTGAAGACCTCTTTTTTGTCATCACCCTATATTTTAGAATAATTTTCTTCTCATATCCGTAAAATTTTAAAAAATCATGCTTTGGGAAAACGTCACAAAATTAGGGCAAAACTCTATTGCCACACCCTCAAATTTTTTCAAGTGGTACGCCTAAGTTTTTAATTAAAATAAATTTTTTTGGAAAAGGACTTCTTATCGCTCAGTGTATTAGTTTTATTCGATAATAACTTTCTCACAAAGTTTTGCATAATGCGCAATCCCACCACAAAACAACCAAAACTCACCATTAAAAACAAGTAAAAACTTCCATAAACCATAGCAGTCGCAATAACTTGTTGTTCATTGTAAGATTTTGAAAAATGAAACACCCTCGCTTTTGATTAGTATGCTGTAACCACGCTTTCGGCATACACAAATTACCACAAATCCTTTTTTTGATTTTCAACTTGAATTTGTACTAAAGTAGAGATTGTGGACATTAGTTGAAAGTGATAGCCTTTTTTAGTCATCACTACGTTGTTAGGCCTAAAAATGGGTGCCATACTAAATGGCAACTCTATAAAAGATGCCTTCTCGTTTGAAGATAAAGATATTGTTAAAAAAGCACTTTTTTTTTAATTTTGCGCCCCTTCAAAATATTTTCCGGTTTCCCTGATTGTCCTGATTGTGACTAAATCAAATTCCTTTTTTCTTTCTTTTTGTCTGGCTTTTTTTCTAACTTAATTTATGTTTTAATTTTGACGCTTTAATATTTTGACGCTTTATAAAACAGGCGCATATATCTTATAGAAATAAAATATGGAATAAAATGAAATCGTGTAAATTTTTTTAACACTTTTTCATAAATGGTGATGCCATTTTTTTGAAACTCTTTGAAGCGTGCCAAAGTTTTAAAAACTTTACCGATCACTAGCTTATTGAATTGAGACCCTGGACTCAATGGCTGTAGAGCTTAGCATATACTGCAATTATTAAAAATGGTTATATTCTATCACCGACTGTATAATGTGATCTCAACTATTTTTTATATTATTAACAAAAACAATGTTGGAGAAAAAGTAAAGTTTGCAACAGCAGCTCAAGTAACTGAAGTGCTTTTCATTAAACGCTGAAAATTAATTAATTTTTTTTTTATAAATTTTTTTCGCGTTTCGAAAATAAACTTTCATAACTACGCCTCTGAAAAGACAATCAAATAAAATTTAATTAAATAATTTTCATAAATTATAAATCAAGTATAAATTTTTTAACATTTTCTTTATCAAATTTTTTTTTTAAAAACTTAATTTCTTGCTTATTTTTAAAAAAATTTTGAGCCTCACTAGGGGCTCATAACTTTTAGCTTTTGCTTTCCTGATGTCAATCGTAGAGTTTCGTTCCGCAAAACGTTCAAAAAACAGCCAACCTCGTAGTTCTTGCGGCTCCACATACCGAAGAGATAAGAAAATGCAGATTTTGATTATTGTGGATGACGATTGTTACCGATCATTAACACTACCGATTTTTTACTGATAATAAGGTAGCAGTATTTAAAGAATTTGTCTTTGGTCTCAGTTTTAAACTGTGTTTTTTGAGACCAATTAGGACCGTTTTCTATTTTTCTATTTTGAATTTAAAGCTGCTTGATACAATCGTTAAGCAGAGCAAAGCGCCATAAAATGTCTTTCCAAAAGACATCACCGAATGGTGCGAGTAGGTTTTGAACCACGGACGTGTCCATCACGTTTGCCATCAATCATGGTGCTCTTAATCACTCGACTACAGTACCAAGAAAATATAAACCATGAATTGACGCAATAATTGACGGACAAATTTACCATGTAAACAAATAAACAAATTAACAGATTCTCTGAAATCATTTTACAATGCACAATTTCCACTCAACAGTTACAATAAAACCACAATACATACAAATCTTAAACGAAAAAATGTTACCTGAGTAAAAATATGCAGTAGCCTACCATAAATGTTCCGATATTAAAAGTCTAAATGCGTTTAAAACAATGATAAAAAAACAAATGATCGAATTTCTTTTGAAGTTAAGACTTTGCAGTTGTGTAAAACGCGATTTTCTTGTTACATTAATTCCAGAATTAAAGTGACGATTTTAACTTAAGTTTTAAAATGCACTTTTGGTAAATAAAACAAAAAATAGACAAATTAAATTCTATAAAGCATCGTGAATTATTAAAAAAATTGATTTTATTTAGGGAGGAACGCAATTTAATTCAAAGTTGTCAAGAATTTTGTGGCTTCCTTTTAGAACATATTCAATTCAACGGATTTTTTTAAGCTTCTTAAAGAATTATTATTCAATTTTTCTTTTTTTTGCTGTAAACGTATTTTAAGCAGGCTGCTTGAACCTCGCATATATTTAGGGTTTTATCAATGAAATAATCGCCTTCTTGTGGGAGAATATAAATCCAGTTCAGACTAATCAAGGTAAATGCGTGTCGTCGTTATTTGACTCTTTGATCCTTGTGATGGTTCCATTTTGAAATCATAAGACATATTTTTGGTCCTCCTGCACGCGGTCCGGATCCTACGCCATGGAAACTGAAAAATGTTGCTACATTCGTGGGCGATGTTGCTTTTTCGAACGCACGTGGTGACAAAAATAGCCACACCCTGTGTTAAACAAAAACGTAAAATTAATTTACGACTTAATGGCTAATATCTCGATGTCGTTTCCAAAAAAATGAAAGTGTTTACGTAGAAAAACTCAAAGTCAAAAATTTAAGCCACATTCTCTGATTTATTCGATTTCCCTTATTTTGTTTTCTAATCAAAATTTGCCGCAAATTAATTTGAATACTTCGTAATAACCTAGCCAACAATGCTATGCAGGGCCCATGCGGGCCCTGCAAGGGCTGCCCGTACGGTACCTGTACCGATTTGGCCGCGGGCGCTGCAGTGGCCCCGCATGGGTTTACCGCACGAGTTTTGTGTGGTTCAAACTATTTATGCAAAATGATCCTTTATAAAAATAATTAAAAATATTAGCTTATTAGCATGCTTTAATTTTTGATTACGGCTTAAAATTAAAAGCCTGATTAAACCCGTGCGGTTATCCCATGTGGGGCCACTACAGCGCCCGCGGCCAAATCGGTACGGTTCCCGTATGGGCAGCCCTTGCAGGGCCCGCATGGATCCTGCATAGCATTGTTGGCTGGGACATCACATAGTACAGTGTTTTGCATCCGCTTCACACTGATATACCGCATTATAGGTATGTCGCGAGATAACTGTCATCTGAACATACTTTCTTGAAGAAGAAAAAAATTTTTTTCAACTTAAATCTTTGGAACTTCTAGACCAGTGGTTCTTAAACTTGTTGGAGGTACCAAACCCAGCAAGTATCATGCAGACACTCACCGAAACCTTCCTTAAAATTCAAGAAATATTTATTGACAAACCTGAGCCCAAAGTAAACTATGCATCTGTTGTACATAAAATCATATTATTCAAAGAAACAAAACCAAAAAAACATGAACTACACACAAAAACACTACTCAATAAATATTTACAACAAATCAATGCGTCTTACGCTGTTGGATTTTGGAAACAATTCTAAAAATGCACGGCTTCACTTTGGCAAGGCTCATGGCAACAAAACCTGTTCCTTTATTTTGTTTTTATGTCCACAATCTTTGAAAAGGATTGCTTGCAAAGATACATTGTAACAAACTGTATGAGTATTTCAAGAGCTTTCTTAGCAAGAAGAGGGTAAGCTACGATTTGGTAACACCAAAACGTTGAGAGCGTTGTTGTTGTGAAGAGTTGCTGTTAAAACTGGCTCTGCTAAAGTTCAATGATTTCATTGAGGTATTCATCATTGACATCTTTTTTATCAGCACTAAACGTAAATGGCTGTCTTACCCATGCTGGATATGACTCTCTGGTCGGAGGTATTCGTCGAAAGACTTTGCAAGCTCATCTAAGTGCATGGAAATTGCTTACTTCAGTTTTCGCGGTACAGAAATGTTCCCATTTCAGACACATCTTTGATTTTGCTTATACAGTCGTCAAACAGAGGAAAGTTAGTTAACTTATTATTCTCCATTTGTCGTTTCCGTTCAGTAATTTTTTTTGAAAAGCTTTCAGATGTTTTTCCGCTCCGATAATGTTGACTCCACCAGCCTGCATTTGTTGATTGAGATTATTGAGAGCATCAAAGATATCGACCATGTATGCCAAAATGAGAATAAACTCAGAATTTTTAAAACAATCTGCATGACCATGTTGGTACTCTCGCAATAACACGGCTAATTTCACACGCAAGGTAAAAACACAGTTCAGCATCTTTCCCCGGTATAACCACCAAACATTAGAATAGTACAGAAATACCTCAAATTCAGAGCTTATTTCACCAAACAGCTCCTTGAATATGCGGTGTTTCATAGCATTATTCCGCCCATAGCTCACATATTCTACTACAATTCTTAATACTTCAGCCAGTTTTGGAGTGAAGGTTTTTGTTGCCAATGCATGCCTGTGCAAAAGACAATGCGTTACAGTTATGGGTGGTGCATCGGCTTTCAGTACCGTATCAAAACCAGAATTTCGTTACAACATAACTCAAATTCCGTCCAAACAAATTGCATAAACAATAACCCTCAAAAGATCATTGTCCCTGAAGAAATTATCTACAAATTTCTTAACCTCGGCAGCCTTAGTTGTTATTATAGGGGCTGACAAAATAAAAAATCTTCGTTTTTTACGTGTTCTTTCCCATAGCGCACGAATATAACAAGCTCGCTTAGATTGGAAACGTTCGTGGTCTCGTCGAATTGGAAACTAAATTTTGCCGTGTCCAAAATCAAGTTTGAAACTATTGGAGCCAAGATGTCATTGTTCATCTTATCAACTTTAATGTAAACACTGTTACCAGGGATATTACTTAATTTAAAATTCATTTGTTCTTCTGGTAAAAATCAGCAAGTTAAACTTTAACAAATAACAGAAGGCGTAATATATTGTCAAAGAAAAACGTAATATATTACGCCTTCTGTTATTTGTTGAAGTTTAACTTGCTGATTTTTACCAAAAGAACAAATAAATTTTAAACTTATTAATTTTTTTGCTAATGATGCCATTGGAAAGAGGAATTTGGGATGACCTTTTTTCGGTTGCTTTTCCAAATATGATAATCGCCTTCTTTAAAGCAGCTGCTTTTACAAGTTTTTCACCAATGGAGTGTAGTTTTCCCTGTTTTGCAATCAAGTACGCAACTTCGTACGATGCTGTGAGGATTGGTTTATTAATGAGTACAAAGTTGAAAACCGGCAGAGTAGCATTTTCATCAAATCGGGCTCTCTTAATTTTAAATTCAGCGAGTGTGGTGTTCTAGTATTTTCTATTGCCATGCACCTTTTAAAATTGCTTTTTTAGTTTTGCCGGTGCTAAGCAACAATTGCTCAACTTGACGTAGCAAATCATGAACTGAGGACGCTGTTCAGCATCACTTTCTATGATATACATAAATCCATATTGTACAAATGATGACGCTCTGCTGAACAAACGAACCGAATTGATCAATAAGTGTCGGCATAAAAATAAATATAAATTGATTAACGCCAAACTTAAATTGTGATTTTCTTTCATTTTTCTTTTTTTCTTTTTTAGCCGCGTACAACGTTCTACCTTAGCCGATACTTGAACCCTTTTTAAACCTTTAATTTTTGAAATAATATTTGT
Organism: Diplosoma virens; assembly: GCA_963680785.1. NCBI lineage: Eukaryota > Metazoa > Chordata > Ascidiacea > Aplousobranchia > Didemnidae > Diplosoma > Diplosoma virens. The sequence goes on along the minus strand of OY796880.1, from coordinate 77,122,242 downwards.
ATTTGTAATTTTTTCGGGCGCTTTTCCTTTTTTTCGTGTTTTCTCGCCGATCTTAATCAGTTTAATTTAGCAGAGTCCGTGATGGGATGTTCCGATCTAATAAGCGTTTACAGTGTTTAAAATTGTTTTTAAATTTTTAAAGTTTTTTCAGTTTTTTCTATTGTTTTCAATTTTTTCTGGCAGTTTTATCTTAACTTTATTTTATTTTACTTTTTAGATACCCCTGATGATCCCTTTTATGGGTGAAACAGTCTGTTGGGTTTTAGCTTTGTTTTTATTTCCGTGATTTCGCTATTGTTAATTTTAATTTAAGCTCTAACTTTGTTATCGAGCACTTTAAAAGAACTAATTTTTATACAGTGTTAAATCCATATTGTACATATTTTTCTCAACACTCCTTTTTTTATCGACATACTGTAGATAGTATGAAAAGATCTAAATACTATAAAAAGGTAAATGCCTAGAACAGATTAAATTTAAATATTAAAGAAAAAAAAATTGCATATTTAGTGCCTAATTGTGCTTGTTTAACTTCAAACAGAATTACAGAAGATTAAAATCCTGCATTATAACACAACAACTCTAAAATTATGACGAAATAATGTTAAAAACTAATTGCTCAATGTATAAATCAATAAAGCTTGCGCTCTAGACTTGATAGACTTGATCTGGTGTGGTTGGGAAAATACAGCATGATCTCCTAGAGAATGAAGGAGAGATTGTGCTAAGCCACAACGAGCAAGAACCGCGGCTCAAGTAAAGAGGACATTGTGACACACAATACACACAACATTGTGATGCACACAACATACACATAACATGTGTATACTTATCCTGATCTCCGCCGAACCCTTGGTACTGACTCATCGAACCCCGGGAGTTCAATTGAATCAAGTTTAAGAACCACTGTTTTAGACAATTTGTCGAATCAAACTCGAGCTAGACTCTTAACGTACATTAAAGATTGCTTTGTTCACTAATTTGTGGGCAGCATGGCCGATTGGCTAAGAGCGCTATTTGATGGCGCATGCAATCAACCCTATTGCAATTCAAAACTTAATTGTGTTTTTTAGTTTTGTACTTTGAAAAGTCACTTATATAACACATTTCTCTGCTTAGCAGTCTCGGCAACCAGCTCTAATTTTTTGTTATATCTCTAATTAAAAAAAAAAAAAAACAGTAAATAATTTCAATATTTTGGTATCTGCGGAACCAAGTCTGGGGAATTTCTGAACGGATGTTTTAGTATAGCTAAAGATGTTTGTTTCAGAATACTTGTGTATTCTAAAATAATTCCAATTTTTTTTTCAAGATTCTAGAATTTTTCCTGAATAGCGAATCCTATTTAAAAATTGATAAAATCTATATTTGCTTAAATGAAAATTTATGGCAAACAAGTTTATATTAAAAATGTTACCTCATTAAACAATTCTTTCAAATTGGTGGACAAATAATTAGCAAAAATTAAGATATGCGCCAATTGTTTCGGACTTTCATCATTAATATCTACTCAGAAAATGAGCGCAATTGTGGAATAAATGAAAGAAAAAACAAATTGAAACAATTGTTCATTTATCCCAGTAATTGATCATTACTGTGCCATCTATTTAATGCCTCAAAATATGATTGAGTTAATTGCGTGAAATATGGACTTCTTAATTTTGAAACAACAGGCCTACAATCTGGTAACTTTTTTTTATTATTATTTTAAAGTTAAATAATTTACGTTTTAGCTAGGTTAAGGGTATAAAAGTCCATATTAAACGCATGTACCTAATTTGGTAAAAATAGCTATCACTATTTTTTTCCTGTGGAAAACTAGTTATCGTTCTGTACTGAGTTTGCTAATAACTGTAATTAGTAGTTAGGCTCAGGTCATTTGACGTAAATGCGCTCATGTCAAATGACCTGAGCCTGAGCCTAGTATTGACCGCAAATGACCTGAGCCTAGCATTGACCGCTGGGATCATTTGACGTGAACGCCGCGGAGCGGTAGTGCTCCATCTAGCTGATGACGCTAATGTGACAAATCTAGGTTATCAAGTTTGATTTCCGGAAACGTAAGGAATGTTAAGGTATCAGTAATCCTCAATTAATTACATAACTAATCACATAGTTAATAGAATGTTTAACGTGAAACCTATTATTCCAATTAATTAGATTAAGGGTAAGATGTAACTAAGTAAAGTGGAATGCTTGGTCAATGAAGATGTAGCGAATGCAGATAAATATATAATTATTAACCTTTCAAGATTTTAATTCCATGAACCGTAAGATCTAACTAATCGAAATGAAGTTGATCAATGAAGATCTAACTAAATGTTCAATCCTTAATCTTTCCAGAGTCTTTAATCAAGTCACCCTAAGATTTAACGAATCAACGTAAAACAAGACTTATCAATGATCAATCTTATATTGAAAAGTGAACCAGAAGAATTTAAGTCTAAAACGATTCTGACTTGTCAAGACCTTTTATAAAATTAGTCTTAAATTTTATTGCAACATTCAAAAACTCGTTAGTAAAACAATGAGCTTTCAAATCAACGGTTGTAACAAAGACAAACGAAGTCTTGTAAAAATAAGTAGAAACACATATTTTTAAACCGGAATTAGCTTTCTAATTAATGATTTTTTAACAAGTTCATAAGCAATTATCCTGAAAGACAGGTCTCTAAAAAAAAAAAACAATAATTAAATTTCTAAGCATTGATTTTAACAAAGACAAACGAGTTCAAATTCTTGATTTTAATTTAAAACTAAGATATATTTGTTCAATTTTTAAAATTTTATTGTAAAGCGTATGATTCAAATAAATTAACCCTAAGATCTGGCTAATTCAAGCTAAGTTTGATTCTTGGTCAACAAAGTTGCTTTAATTTATATGTGAGTTCGATCCTCACTCAGAACAACTAAGTTTCACTTATCTATGACTTTGACTTTTTTAATGCTAGACATTGCAGTTATCTTATCTGAAATGCAGTCACAGTCAAGTATAAGGACAAGTTTATTTTTTCATTGAATTAATTTCTTTAAAAAGTTTTTTAAAAATCCTAAACCGAATTTTGTTTTTTAATTAAAAAGTATTTTCTTTCTTTTAATTGCAGACAATTTGGTGTATTTTTTTTCTTAGAACAATATTTATACAGTATATTATTAACTTTTTATCAAAGAAACATAAAATTATAAGTCATGTAGTAGAGGTCTTGTTTTAACTCAAAGAGTTCAACAGTGAAGTATATGTTCAGAAGTTTTTTAGAAACAGAAATTCTCATAACAGTACAAAGACAAGTCAGTGAAATGCCTGAGGTCTTATTCTAACAATGCAATGAAGTTCAGGTATCTTTTTATGTCAATAAAACAACGTGTTGAGACAATCCTTAAAACCCTTTATTATTTTAAAAATAAATCAGAATTTTAAAGGAAATGACGTAATTTGGAAGCCGTAGCAAAAACCTACAATCTATAAAAATATTACGTCTTCTCTGATATACAGTTCAAATCAAATGTAAAGACAAGTTTACTATTTCATTAATTTCTTTAAAAAACCTTTGCAGTTTCTCTAATTTTAAATATATCTAAAAATAGGTTACACTGTATGAAAATCAGTTCTTCTAAAGTGTTAATTTTTTTTAAAAAATAGGTTATATGAATTTTTGGAAATGCTTGCATAATGTTAATAACAAACGATTTTGTTTTTAAAGAAAATTTAGTAATTCAAAGTTTAAATTTACCTTTTATCTAATACGAGCTAGAATTTTTTAAAACTTTCTGTCATATTATATTTTTATTTTGTTTCATTTTATCTCTATATTTATCCTCCAGAACCACAGGACTAAATTCTTAGAATTAATTCTAACTTTTCAGTTATTTAAGTTAATAGCTTGCAATCTGACAACAAACAAAAAAGAAGGAAAACAGCTTCAACTTCATGCAGATAAACAAAGTAATAATCAAATTTTCTAAAAAAGTCACTGTCAAAAACATGTTTTTCGAGTGAGAAACGCATAATGCAGTACACAAATAAAATTTATCTCGAACGATATGCTTCTAATAAAACGGAATAAATTAAAGTGTTATGGTTCTCCTTTTTTTTTTGAAAAATGTTTGACAGTGACCCTATAAAAGAGAGTATATTAAAAACTGTTCTATGAAAATAAGTTTGTACATTTTTTCACACTGACATTTGTGATCAAGTTCTTAAAACTACTCTGTAAAAAATTTAAATTGTTAAACTATTTGACAACCAAAGACTCAAACTCTGCAGCTTTTAATCGAGGCTGTAAAATATTAAAATAAAAAACCGTGAAAACATTTTTGAATAATAAAAATAAAAAGTTGAAACGTCAACTGTGGATAGTGTTTGCAAGTAAACGATAAAATTAAAAAAGTTTTTGTTGCTTATAATTCAAAAAAGTTTACAATTGTAAACTTAACGTTTTATATTTTAAAAATTTTAAACTACTGAATACACTAGTTTTAGAATCTTCAAACACAAAAACTGTCAGAAACCTAAAAAATTTGTTTTATTTTAGATTTTTTCTTTGCTGTTTTACATATCTGCATAGCAACAACAGAACATCGTCAGCTGCAGATTTTTCAGGAAATGCAATACATTTTTTTTTTTTAATGTCGGTTAATCTGTTTTTAAACTAGCTCTTCGCCAAACAAAGTAAAAGCGTTTTTTATTTGAAGATTATTTTTGAAAAATGCCTCCAGAAAAATAACAAACCATGACTATTTAGACTCGTCTCATAAAAACTATTGCATCTGTCACAATTTTTAAACAGCCTGACCTGTTAACACAAAAAAGTTACATTTTTTATATTGCAGAAAGATTGACGCAAATTATTCAAGTTTTTCTAACCTCAAAGCGATTTGATTATGGCTTTTTACAAGTAAAAATTTTGTTCAAGTTAAGAAGTCACTCTTTAACAAAGCGTAAAACTTTTACAATTTTTGCGACTTTGAAAACAAGAAAACAATGGTTACAATTTTTAATAAAAGAACTATTTCTTAAGAAAATCTTTTAATTATTTCAAAACCTATTTTGCAAAGTTAAATTATGTCTAAGATTGCACTGGTTCAACACGCGATTTTACATCTAATTTGAGTTTCGCTGCAAAAGAAAAACAGTAAACTTTCTCATTGAAAAGAAGATTATGCGCCATACTCAGATTGGAGAATAAAGCAAAGGCTTTGCCCAAAGTCAAAAACCTTTGTTGTTGTTTTAATTAGTTGGTGTATGTGTAATTTGATGACTTTGATACATTCCTAAATATGATTTTTATTAGTAGATTTGTATTTTAGATTTAGCTAAAATCACTTGTGAGCAAGTAATAGTTAAAAAGCTGTGTTAATTTTACTTTGCATTTCTTTTGTAAATTTAAAGCAAAAACATCCTATAGCTTATCGTTAATATGCGCCATCACTTCTACTTTTACATAATTTCACGAATACGTAGTGCAGGCATTTACAATATTAACCTACTTAAAATAAAAAAAAACCTTAATTGAAAATTTTTACTCAATACTTCAACTCGGTGTATACAATAAAGCAACGGTTCTCAAACTGGGGTCCATGAAGAATTTTCAAGAGGTCCGCAACAGCATTCAGTTTTTGAGATATAGACTCAGGTTGTTCTGAACTATTTAGGTTTTGTTTTACACGAACACACAGTCTTTTAATTTCCAAAATCAAGTTCATCAAATAGCCTTCTACGCGCATGGGTTCTCTTTCTCTACTTTTGCAAAAATCATTCATTTTCACTAGAGCTGTCCTCTTTTAAAGCACCGTGCTGTTAATCAGTCCTTGACAACGTGCAAGGAAAAAGCAGGACAGGCGGCTCACGCTTTCTTTTTCTCCGAAAGGGTTTGATTTAGGGTAGTTTGAAGTTTGCTTATCAAAGGCAACCTGCAAAGCTCTTTAAAGCGTTCCAAAATTACAGGTAGTTGTAAACAAGATAAAATCTAGATGCGTGTTTCAATCAGATACATACAGTTAAAAACTACTAAGAAGTTTACAAAATTACCGTATATCTACACAAAAACTGGTTAACAGCCTTTCTTTTATGTTTCTAATAAAGGCGCGAGAGCTAAAAAAAATTAGCCTTTGAAGTTATTTAGCTGCTTCTACTAATAGTTAAAATTGATGTTATCGTGTCAGTTATAGCTTTAAGCTTCGAGGTTGGCTTTTTATTTGCTTATTTAGGGTAACTTTTTTTCTTTTTTATTAGATTTGCGCTAAGTGTATTAATACAGTATCAAATTCTTTCTATTAACGGCAAATGGCTAACCACCGAAATACAATAACGAATATATTAAATTTGGCTTTACTTCAATTAGTGAGAATGGTATGACTAAGCCTCAATGTGTGTTATGCAATGTGTGTGTTAATCAATGTGTCTTATGCAATGCTTTTTTAAATGTCGAAGCAATGAAGCCTAGCAAACTAAAACGTCATCTCAATACGAAATACCCAGAACAAGTAGAGAAGAACCTCAGCTTCTTCGAAGGCAAAGAATTGACTTTAAAACGGCAGAAATTTGATTACAAAAGATATTTTCAGCAGCAAAACAAAGCCTTTGTTGAGGCATTCTATGAAGCTGCGTTAGCAATCGCTAAACAAACCAGGCCTAATTCTATCAGAGAAACTTTGTACGAAACCTTGCGCTGTGACTATGGTAAAATTGATATTAGGAGAATCCGCTGCAAAAAAATTGAGCAAATATCTTTGTCTGATGATGCCGTTAGAAGAAGGATTTCACATTGTCTTTGGATGTTAAACAGCATGTAATTGAAGAAATCAAAGCATCTCCTTTGTTTGCCTTTCAAGTTGACGAAAGTACAGATGTGGCTTTATGCTCACAATTAGTAGTGTTTGTGCGATATATTCATGAATATGATATCAAAAATGAATTTTTATTTTGCACTTCTTAAAAAACTAGTACAAAAAGTGAAAATGTCATGGAAAAAATTTCAACAGTTTTTGATACAGAAGGCTTACCGTAGAATAAATTATGCGGGATATGCACAAATGGTGCACCAGCTATGCTTGGTTCAAGGTCGGGATTCCAGACTAAATTCAAAGCAAAATCTCCCCAGGTAAAAGGTTTTCATTGCATCATACATCGCTATGCTCTTGCCTGTTGTCACAGACTTTGTTTGGGAATCCTAAGGGACCAGTTGAGCAAGGTAACCCGAATACCTGCGCTGAAATAAAGCTGTATCTATTTTTATTTTATTCCGACTCAAGAAGTAGTTTGCTATGAGCCTAAAGCTTTTATACAGTTGGTATCGGCTAAAGTTCGGATTGATTCGTCAAAAGACTTTTCTCAGCAAACAAACAGAGACCACTCTCTCTAACTAAAACGAATATATTATAAAGTTTACGACTCACGACTGACAAAAATTCTCTTCCGCGCTCTGCCACTGCAAAGGGAAAATCAGCGCTATAACTTAATTCGTTCAATGCAAACAATTCTACCTCCGTAGAACCAATCTCCAAACACTGGCACAAAAACAAGTATAACACTTTTCAATGCAATACAATCAAAGAATTCTTCGCCGCGCTTTGCCCCCAAATCAACGTTCAACTCTCTTCTCTCGTCGTTCTCGTATTCGTCCGTCTCTCTCTTTTACGTCTTCGTCGTCTCTCGTCTCTCGTCCTAGTCAATCGAGCGAGCGTACATATATATAGACAAAACGTCACATGACTAAAAATTGGCTCGAGTTATCTTGAAAACGCTTCGCTCACGTGCATTAAAATCAGAACGCTTTTTCCATGGTAAGTGAGAACATTCCAGACAAAGCGCATTATGTCATCACCGTCTGGCAAAAAAAAAATTGCATTCGAGCAATTGCAAGCAGATAATTAAATCACATAGCTCAAAAGCAATTGTGACTTTCCCAAGCGATTTCTACGTTGTAACAAAACTTTGAATTATTTTAAGGCGAAAAATAAACTATATCGCTATGATTAAAATTATATTAGGAATCAAGTGTGACACCTATAAGATCTTACCAATTTCTTTAAAAGAAGTGCTCAACTTAGTGATAAAATTCAATATTTTGTCAAGGAAAGTGCATTAAATTTTTGTTTATTTAAAGAGCTTTGCAGAGATATGAACGCCAACCATGAATCACTACTATTTTACTGTGCAGTTCGATGGTCATTATCAAAGGGTAATGTCGTATGTCGGGTTTTCGTATTGAGGAAAGAACTGAAAGAGTTTCTACAGCTACAAAAAAAAGATATTTTTGTGGCTGCATTAAATGACAAAAACTGTTGCAAGCGATTGGCATACTTAGCTGATATCTTTGGGCATTTAAACAAGCTGAATTTAAAACTTAAAGGAACGGAATTAAATCTCATCACGTTTAAAGCACTTGACGTGGTTCTATTGCAAAGCGATTAGATAACATTGTCATGTTTGAAAACGCTTCTGACTTGCATGTAAGTGGAATTGATCTTGCTAAACAGCTTAAATCAGAAATATCACAGCATCTACATGCCCTTAAAAAAGAATTGAACCGTTACTTTCCGGATATGCTGGATAAAGAAGAAATTAATCTGGCCAGAAACCCTTTTGCTTCTCAATTTGACATCTCAAAGATTTCAGATGATCTTCAGGAAGAATTACTGGAAATGAGAAATGATTTCTCTGCATATAATCTCTTCGATCAAAAACCTCTCTCTCAATTTTGGGTTTCTATGCAATGGTCGTATGCAAAGATCAGCATGGCTGCATTTAAAATTATTACCCTCTTTGTCTCCACTTACTTATGTGAAAGTGGATTTTTTACATTTGTTCAAATCAAAACGAAAGCGAGAAATAAACTTGATGTGCAAGATCACATGATACTGGCAGTTTCGCGTACACAAACAAGAATAAAAAAAGCTATGTGCTGAGTTGCAAGCACATCCTTCCCACTAAGAGTAATAACTAACTTACAGTAAATGTTGTACTGGAATAAATGTTCTGTATTTGTTTTTTTATAATATTTTTGTTTTGAAAATTGTTGGGGTCTGCTGTTATTTTGAAGAAGCAAAAAGGGGTCAACGAGCAAAAAAAGGTTAAGAACCATTGCAATACAGCACAAAAAACTTTCAGGTTTGAAGTTTTATTTAGAAGTCAGAAAAATACAACTGACTCATTTTTCACTAAACAAAAAGTGATCATTCAAGTCGTGCATTAAAGAGTTCTTGATGTTACCACAAAAAGAGGCAAGAAATTGAATGATTTCACAAAGTCTCTTTTTTTTCGGTATCACTTGCATTTTTAAGTCGAATGCATTCATATTTGAGAAAAGGTCTCTTCATTGTTTATACATAGGTAAGAGGAGAATATAAGTTGATATATTTTTAATATATCTTCATTCCGTCAGCCAATACTTCCTTTTGGGCTTTTTCAAACATAACACAAACCTAACACTCGTTAGGGTCGGTTTTAGCAAGAAAATCATGTAAATTTTACAAATTGCTTTGTTGTTTTGCTTTTCGAATAGTAGTAGGCACGTTTGAAAAGGTAATAATTTCAATAACACTTCGCGTAACTGCAAATGATTGAAATATCGTTGTGGTTTTCCACTTCACCAAAGAAAGAAATTTTTCCCAATTCACTGTCTGCTTGAGGTTTCTTTTTGTATTTTTGCTTGGACTTTACTGCAAAAAACACACTTCGAACTGAAGTTTCATCGTTGTTGGAGAAGAAAGCGACAAGTTGATTCTTTAACTTTGGTTCACCATTCGCAGACATCAGTGCGCTGTAAGGTGCAAAACTAACTATTTTGACTCTGACAAATATTTATAAGGAATTTTTTCTTGCGCAACGATTTCTCAATAGCAACTCTAACTTTTTTCTTCAATTAGTAGCTGTGCATTTTAAACGTTTTGACAAGCCTGAACACAACCACAGATGTCAAAAATTTGTAAAATGTTTTTAACAAACAAGTGTTTTTTATGACTAAGATAAATAGCATGTTTTACTTTGTTTCCAATTATTCCTTCAGACAACGGATACACTCTACGTTTAGATACATTATTTCAGTTACTCGAGTGCATTTGTTTGAAATAATAAAAAGTATGATTTAAAAATTTGAAAAAATGCTTCGAGTCTTTTGAAAACATGATTCAAATTTTGAAAGTTATTCGTAAAAACTTGCTTTATAGATTTAATTCACAGCTAATGTCTCGACTTGTTTTGCAACGATTTATTGAGAAATATAATTTTTTTTGACCAATCTTTGAGAAAATGTGTTAGTACTTTTTAAAATTATGTGAAAACAACTAGCATTGTTATATTAAAGAAAAAGCAAAAGAAGTGAATGATCCTTTAACAAAAAATAAAAGTAAATATTAAATACTCTACGGTCTTTAATATTAGCTGCATTAGTTTTAGAAACGTTATAAAAAAATGATTACATTTTCGTGTTAAATATTATAATTTACAAAACTTTTGATTAAAGTTCGCAAAAATGTTGGCAACATTAGAAAAAATTTGTTTGTTTTGTGTTCAATTTTAATTTTGTTTGAACAAATTCATAAAATGTAAAAACAAAGTTGAACGCAAGTTTTCTGTTGCCCTTTTTAACCAAAACAGTGAATTAAAACTGAAAAACAAACGTAATAATTCAATAAACTCAAGAAGTGTGGTGACGCAAGTAACGGTTTTTCAACTGTCACTCTCCCTAAAGAGCAGGCTGGGTTCCGACGCGGGAAGTCAATTGTAGATCAAGTTGTTCTGCTAACCCAGAACATCGAGGATTCTTTTGAGGCTAAAAAGAAGGTCGGTGCCGTATTTGTCAATCTGACAGCTGCTTATGACACTGTTTGGCACCGTGCCTGCAAGCTTCTCAGACTACTTCCGGAGAAACACATGGTCAAAATGATTATGGTGCTTGTCCGAAATCGAACTTTCACCCTTTCCACCGGTGACAGCAAGTAAAGCAGGCTACGCCGTCTTAAAACGGCGTTCCTCAGGGATCGGTCTTGGCTCCCCTCCTATTTAACATTTATACGTACGATGTTCCCTCCATGATTTCCTGAAAGTTTGCTTATGCTGATGATTTAGCATTGTTTCATTCTTCTGGAAACTGGAAGGACTTGGAGGGGACTTTAAGCCAAGACATGTCCTCACTTTCAGCATATCTCCAGACTTGGAGGTTGAAGCTCAGTCACACTAAGACGGTGATGGCAGCCTTTCACTTAAATAACAGAGAGGCCAAACGTGAGCTAAAGGTCTACAACAACGGTAGACTTTTACGGTTCTGTCCAACCCCTACTTATCTTGGGGTAAAACTGGACAGATCGTTCACGTTTTGTCACCATTTAGTGGCATTGCGCAAAAAACTATCCTCGCGCGTCACACTGTTGAGGCGACTTGTGGGCTCGGGATGGGGTGCTGGTGCTAAAATACTACGCATATCCACCTTGTCTCTTGTCTACTCAACATCTGAGTACTGTGCGCCAGTCTGGCGACGCAGTGCTCACACTCGTCTCATCAACAGTGTCTTGAATGACGCCTTGCGCATAGTTACTGGGTGCCTGCGTTCCACTCCAACGGACCACCTACCTGTACTCTCAGACATCCAGCCAGCTGAGCTTCGCCGAATGGGAGCGACACTCTTTTTGGCTTACCATGGATCTCTGGACCCCGATCATATCTTGTATGATCTCTTAAGTGGGTCCTCAGATACTCGCCAAGTGAGACTAAGATCCAGACGCCCGTTTGTGCCAGCTGCGCCAAATCTTTTGGACAACCTTTCCAGACTTGGCATCCGCGCTTTTGAATGGATAAATCACAAATGGAACGCGGAGTACTGTGAAAATGCTTCCAGGCTCCGTGCTTTTAAGCCCCAGACCGGTGCCAGGCCTGTTGGGATAGGCTTATCCCGAGCAGTTTGGGTTAAGCTCAACCGTCTATGGGCTGGTGTTGGGAAATTCCACTCGTCATGCACAAATGGGGTTTCGCTCCTTCACCGAATTGCGAGTGTGGCGCTTCTGAGCAAACCGCAGACCATGTACTAACAGCGTGCCCTATACATCGGGTACCACATGAAGCACGAGGTCTGACGGTTTTGGATGACGAAACTCGATGCTGGCTTAATAACAACACTGCCAGCATCTGATTCAGGCAGTGCAGCAGTCTGGGGTAGTAAAAGGATAAACCTCGGCCACAGTTCTGCTTGTGTCTGACCTAGAGTCGATGCCCTTCAAACGATGACGACGACGACGAACTGTCACTGGGGTGCGCCATATCACATGTCTTGAATAAAAATTTTACTTTTGATGTCTTGACAAATAAGGTGCTATGATTATACAAATTTTGAACTGGTAAAAAACTATGTAGTCTTTTTAGATAAGTATTTGCCGAACTGTAGTCAGCAGAAAACTTTACAAAAATTTGCTTTAACCGTCTATGTTATAAAAAAAGTAAAATTTGCTACAAAATGTAGTTTAGATAATTTGTGCTTGTTTGTAAATTACAAATTTTATCTGATATTTTACCTAAAGACATAATTTTACTTATAAATCTTGATGTAAGAAAGTTTTACGTGTTAAACTTTTTGGTCTAAAAAGACGATAAGACAAGAGAATAATTTATTGAAATGTACGGTGCAGTTAAAATTACACTTCTACGTTAATACGCCTGTAACTTTTTAAAATCAGAATTGCAGTTTTAGAATAAAACACGATCGTTTTTTAAAACAAAAATCAAGTTCACTGACGCATATGCTGCAAACAAAGTGGGTGACACCATGTATTTTTTTCATCACACACGATACCGAGAAGTTTGCCTGATATAAACTAGATGTTGAAAATTGTTTGAAAAACGTATTGTTTTGCTGATTTTTGAGGTATAACATTCTGTTATAAAATTTACGATGCTAATTTTTTATCATGAAATTAATTCAATAGGCCACAAGCTGAAAAAAAGTTGTTGGAAAAGCGATATTGTTTTGCGAATCGACTGATTATTCGGTATTTTTTGATCCAGAAGGTTTCAACTTTAAAAAATCTTTGCAATGTTCGTAATGTTTATTGTTTTTTTTTTGCAGCGAAACTCAAATTAGATGTAAAATCGCGTGTTGAACCAGTGCAATCTTAGACATAATTTAACTTTGCAAAATAGGTTTTGAAATAATTAAAAGATTTTCTTAAGAAATAGTTCTTTTATTAAAAATTGTAACCATTGTTTTCTTGTTTTCAAAGTCGCAAAAATTGTAAAAGTTTTACGCTTTGTTAAAGAGTGACTTCTTAACTTGAACAAAATTTTTACTTGTAAAAAGCCATAATCAAATCGCTTTGAGGTTAGAAAAACTTGAATAATTTGCGTCAATCTTTCTGCAATATAAAAAATGTAACTTTTTTGTGTTAACAGGTCAGGCTGTTTAAAAATTGTGACAGATGCAATAGTTTTTATGAGACGAGTCTAAATAGTCATGGTTTGTTATTTTTCTGGAGGCATTTTTCAAAAATAATCTTCAAATAAAAAACGCTTTTACTTTGTTTGGCGAAGAGCTAGTTTAAAAACAGATTAACCGACATTAAAAAAAAAAAATGTATTGCATTTCCTGAAAAATCTGCAGCTGACGATGTTCTGTTGTTGCTATGCAGATATGTAAAACAGCAAAGAAAAAATCTAAAATAAAACAAATTTTTTAGGTTTCTGACAGTTTTTGTGTTTGAAGATTCTAAAACTAGTGTATTCAGTAGTTTAAAATTTTTAAAATATAAAACGTTAAGTTTACAATTGTAAACTTTTTTGAATTATAAGCAACAAAAACTTTTTTAATTTTATCGTTTACTTGCAAACACTATCCACAGTTGACGTTTCAACTTTTTATTTTTATTATTCAAAAATGTTTTCACGGTTTTTTATTTTAATATTTTACAGCCTCGATTAAAAGCTGCAGAGTTTAAGTCTTTGGTTGTCAAATAGTTTAACAATTTAAATTTTTTACAGAGTAGTTTTAAGAACTTGATCACAAATGTCAGTGTGAAAAAATGTACAAACTTATTTTGACCAAGAATCAAACTTAGCTTGAATTAGCCAGATCTTACGGTTAATTTTTTTTGAATAACATGCTTTACAATAAAATCTTAAAAATTGAACAAATATATCTTAGTTTTTAAATTAAAATCAAGAATTTAAACTCGTTTGTCTTTGTTAAAATCAATGCTTAGAAATTTAATTATTATTTTTTTTTAGAGACATGTCTTTCAGGATAATTGCTTATAAACTTGTTGAAAAATCATTAATTAGAAAGCTAATTCCGTTTTAAAAATATGTGCTTCTATTTATTTTTGAAAGACTTCGTTTGTCTTTGTTACAATCGTTGGTTCAAAAGCTAATTGTTTTTACTAACATGTTTTTCAAGGTAACTCTTTATACTTGTTTTTGAACTTTTTTTAAGACTTTAAATTAGTTACAAAATTGTTATAAAGTTAATTGTTATTTTTAGTGACGTGTCTTTCCAGATGATTGTTTATACTTGTTTGTGAATTTGATAAAAATCACTGGTTAGAAATTTAATTATTGTTTTTTAGAGACATGTCTTTCAGGATAATTGCTTATGAACTTGTTAAAAAATCATTAATTAGAAAGCTAATTCCGGTTTAAAATATGTGCTTCTACTTATTTTTGCAAGACTTCGTTTGTCTTTGTTACAACCGTTGATTTGAAAGCTCATTGTTTTATTGACGCGTCTTTGAATGTTGCAATAAAATTTAAGACTAATTTTATAAAAGGTCTTGACAAGTCAGAATCGTTTTAGACTTAAATTCTTCTGGTTCACTTTTCAATATAAGATTGATCATTGATAAGTCTTGTTTTACGTTGATTCGTTAAATCTTAGGGTGACTTGATTAAAGACTCTGGAAAGATTAAGGATTGAACATTTAGTTAGATCTTCATTGATCAACTTCATTTCGATTAGTTAGATCTTACGGTTCATGGAATTAAAATCTTGAAAGGTTAATAATTATATATTTATCTGCATTCGCTACATCTTCATTGACCAAGCATTCCACTTTACTTAGTTACATCTTACCCTTAATCTAATTAATTGGAATAATAGGTTTCACGTTAAACATTCTATTAACTATGTGATTAGTTATGTAATTAATTGAGGATTACTGATACCTTAACATTCCTTACGTTTCCGGAAATCAAACTTGATAACCTAGATTTGTCGCATTAGCGTCATCAGCTAGATGGAGCACTACCGCTCCGCGGCGGTGCGACTTCCGCCAGAACTTCCGTCAGGATCTTCCGCCAGAACCGCCGCAATTCACGTTAAATGACCCGAGCCTAACTACAGTAATTACATTTAATCTTTATAAAAATATTGTCTTTTTGCCTACTTCTTCCTAAAAGTTTGGTGTAATCATAGCCTACATGTCGAATGCGACGCAGAATGAGGCAAACATTCCATTAGTTTTTTATTTTGGTTCAACGTATGATTGACATTCGGTTCCAAATTTGGATCCGGTTCAAAAGGATTCGTTATTCTAGAATGAACAACCCTAAGTATAGAGCCTTCGAGATTTTTCTGCGCGTTAAGAAGATAAACAGAGATGAAAATGAAAAAAAGATCTATTTGTGATACTACAGATTACAGATAAATCAAACTTCTTTCTTTGCTATTTCATACATCATAAGCCTTGCCAACAACAGTCGTACACAAAAACAAGCTTAGCAAATTGTGTTTGGTATTTGAATTTAAAGAATTCTTTACAATTTTGATTGAGGTAGGCCGCGAGTAAAAAAAAGTTGCGAAGCTTTGACATGGTAAATAAATCAAAAGTATCTGAAGAGTACCATGCAATAACAACAATAAAAAGTTAAATTAAGTGTCTACAGTATCAATTAAAACTGTTAGTATAAGAAAACAAAGTTACGTTTTTTCGGTTTGTACATAAACAAATGAAATCAGTCAATACCAGTCCGTTTGCAATTGAGTTAGCCAAGCTTCTCGGGACAAGCTCGTTTTGACGGGGCCAGTAATGGTCATAGGTATAAAAGCACGGAGCTTGAATGTACCCTTGCAGTACTCCGTATTCCATTTATAATTCGTTTACTGGGCAGCACTGATGCCAAATTCGGCAACGTTGTTTAATAGTTTCAGCTCGGTAGGCATGATCGGCATTTATACCTCAATCTTATTTGTTTTTCTTGGCAGGGTCGTGAAGATCATGCAGTGTATGGTGGTCATGGTCGGTAGCTCTATGGTAAGTTAAAAAAAGTTTGCTTCTTGTCGGCAAAGCTCAATTGGTTGGATGCCTGAAAAAATTGGTAAGCGGTCTGTTTAAGTGGGACGGTATCAGGCGGTCCACAATAGATCTACTCAGTTTTCGAGTACCAGATTGTCATTCTAAACTTGTAAAAAGTGTCAAAAGCTTTCCTCAGCTTGATCAGTTTTCCTCCAATTTTTCTCCAATTGTTCCGTGTGTGACAATTTTTCCGGGACCTGTACCGATTTTTTTGCGTGCACTGCAGTGGCTCCACATGAGCAAATCATGCGGATCTCATGTGATTTAAGCTATTTATGCCAATTGTTGTCTTCTTGAAAAACTGAACAAGGCAAACTTACTAGCATCTTTGTATTTCAGATTATAAATACAAATAAAAATTTTTCGGCAGCGTGGTCGAGTGGTTAGAGCGCCGCGCTTATGATCAACATGGTGTCGGTTCAAATCCAACCCACACCATTCTGGGTGTCCTTGGAAAAGACACCTTACAGCCATTTTCCCTGCTTGTTAGGCTTGGCAAGCAGTCTGAATTACATTCATATCTCTATGAAATGCCGGAGATGGCATTTATAGTGGTTAAAGCACCGGGCTGATGATCAACATGGTCTCGGTTCAAAACCCACTTGCGCCATTCTGTTGTGTCCTTGGGAAAGACACCTTACGGCACTTTCCCCTGCTTGGTGGTCTTGACAAGCAGTTCTAAATTACAGTCATATCTCTACTAAATTACTAGCGGACAGCAATATCTTGGCATCTCCGGAAGCAGGTCGGGGTAATTGCTTACCCTATGTATAGCGCCTCCGTCGCTTTCCTGCGAGTCAGGAGGATAAATATAGAGATAAAATAAATAAATAAATAGAGAGGCCAAAAATACCTTGGCATCCCCGGGAGCAGGTTGGAGTAATTGAAGGTCGCTTTTCAGCAATTCAAGAGCATAAATATAGAGATAAAATAAAAGCCATTAGAAAGCCTTTTTGGCCATAGCATTGTTGGCTCGGATAGCACAAGTTCATTGTTTTTAATTAACTCTTACATTCTGGAGTTACTCCGCGTCTGGAGTTACGCTGAAAGTGTGGAAAAAACGACTTAAAGTAAAATCCACTCCCAAGGTTTTCCATCCTTTCAGAAAATTACCAACGTCCTTGTTTGTTTTATTTTTTTTGCTTTCCTAATCAACATTTGCGCGTGCATTCGGTGCTAGCGCCTTTTCGCTTTACACTTTAATTATTAGTTAATTTTTTTCCCGAACATAGTTTGTTGCTGCACCGTGTTTATTTAGTGCTGGCGGTTTTCGTTTTCTTTTACTTTTCAATCTGTGAGGCGACCAGCAGCAATATTGTTGGCGGCTGTTTAAAGCCTAAGAGATTTAAAGCTTTTTTGTGATCCCGTTTGTTTGATTTCTATTTTCCCCAGAGTCAGCACCGACGTAAACTGCTCGGTAAGGCAACTGTGTATTTTCTCTTTATGTTTGACTTTTGGTTCGTTTCATCTATTTGCAAATTATCCCTTCATTTTGCATTGCTTGCTTTATTATCAATTTTCATTTATATTAAACGTTGACTTTAGTTTTATCGAAGCCAGAAGCACGTTATTCGACAATTCACTTTGCGGCAATCGGACAACTTTTAGCACCGTTTACCGTTACAATTAGATAGTTAACATAGGCCAAATTTTTGGATTTTGCAATAGCCATTTTAGATTTAGATGTTAGAAAAGAGGGCAAAAAAAACGATTCTTCAGAAAGGCCGTTGTAAAACTCTTGAAAAGCCGCGTCCACATTAAGTAAATCTGATGGCAACAAATTTTTTGCAAACCCATTTGTCAAAGCAATATAGTTTTTGTGAAAATTCTATTGTTGTAAAATGCTTGCATTGGCCAACCCAAACTTGGTGATGTATTAAACAACAATGTTACGACCAAGAGGACGTTTTAGAAAACGTTAGTCGTGAAAGCGAGTATAAAAAACTGCATCAGCCAAAGTTATATCTGGATTGGTGCCTGTGTTCCATTAACTAGAGAGAAAGTTTGCAAAATTCTTGGCATTGTAAAAGAAAGCAAGACTGCTGATATTTTTCAAGCGCTCTGCATCCGCACTATTAGCGTCGTAATCCAAATCAACATGCTGTGAGTTAAAGTCGCCGGCATTGAGACGGTGGTGAGAAAACACTTAAAAATCTGAAGCTTGCAATTGTATTGATAAAGGTTTGTAAAAATTAATTGTTTTGTACACATCAAAGTCCACGAACAACCGCTTAATTTCAAATGTCGATGGAGATTTACTTTTTTCAATCAGCAAATTCAAAATTTTTAACGCTACAATTTTGAGCGAGTCAATAAAGTTAATTTTCCGCTAGGCTGGTCAAAATTTTGCTACTTGGCTTGTTTAATAAAAACAATTTCTGCCGGCAAAATTAAATAAAGTTCTGATCTTGCGCTTTAAATCAACAAGAAGTACACTAGTAGTAGACAGCAAACTAGTAAGCTAGCGCTGCCAGTTATCAACCAGTAGCTGGTCACGCATGATGTGTCGGCTAATTCACCAGCAGCTTTGGAACTTTAGTAGCAGCTAGCAAACTAATTTAGTGTGACTTGGGATTTATTACTTTGTCACAAACTTTGTTTGGATTCCTAAAAAAATGCTGCAGAGTTTATCACTTTTTCTCATCATATTCATCTATCGTACTAAATTCCATTGCATACTTAATGTATTTTATGTATGGCTTAATGTCTTCGAATTCAAAGATATTGGAACACTTTGGTGTCGCAAAAAATTCCAAGATTTTAAGCAAGAAATCCGCGGCCTGGTAATAAATTTCTCAATAACCGGCATCGGTCGCAACCCAGTATTTGCCGACTAGTGATCAAAAAATGAGTGGATCTTGTCTATTCATTCATTATTCAGTTTTTATTTGAAATCAAGTTAAAGCGTTTCCAAATTGAAATGAACACTATGATTATGAATAAGGAGACAGGACTAAACAATATACACTATTGCACGCAATAGGTTATTTGTGCATGCTGCTGTACCTTTAAAACAAACAGCTAAGTTGATGAGAAAAGGAAATAAAAGATTAATTAAAAATAAACAAGTATAAAAGAAGATTGCCGATTTATGAGTGCATCACTAATGAGAGAGAGATAAAAAAAGTAATGAAAGCAATTAGAAAAATCTAAACAGGAATTTCCCAGCCAACAATGCTATACAGGTCCTGTAAGGGCCCTGTGAAAGCAGCCTGTATGAGACCCGTACCGATTTGGCCGCCGGCACTGCAGTGGCCCTGCATGAGCATACCACACGGGTTTAATGTGGCTTTCAGTTTTTAGCTGTAATCTAAAACAAAAAGTTGCTAATAAGTTTACGCTTTTGATTGTTTTAAAAAAGGAACAATGAGCATAAACAGCTTGAACGACATGAAACTCGTGCGGTAAACTCATGCGGGGCCATTGCAGCCCTGCGCCCAAATCGGTACAGGGCCCATACGGGATGCCCTCGCAGGGTCTGCATGGGCCCTGCATAGTATTGTTTGCTTGGTTTCAAGCTATATAAAAAAATATTGCATAATCATAAGTGAGAGTTTGAAAGTAACAATAAAACTTTCAGACTAAAAGGATCTGACAGGCAAAAAGGATCTGACCTAATCGAATCCTGGCGGATGTCAAACAAACATTTATACGTCCATTAAGTTCCTCAAACTGGTGAGCAAGATGGGAACATGATAGTTCAAAATCTCACTTGAGTTGTAGCGAAAATGGCAAAAATCCAGCTCATCGCCAATGAATACGTAGGATCCGTCGAAAAAAGCATCAGGAATCCAGGAATCCAAGCAAGTCCCATTGTTGAGAAAAGTGTGGCTATTATCCAAAATCTTCTCTTTGCACTAAGTTTGGCAGCGGTAGATACAATCTGAAAATACAAATCATTTTAAACTTTTTATTCTCAAGATGAATTTTTTTCTTACAAACGATCATGTTATTCTTTCGGTATTCTATATATTTAAGACTTCGTTTTCGATTTTTTGATTTTTGGTTTATACAAGTTTTTTATTTAATTAACTCTAATAGATGATACAAAATTAACTCACAGTCTTTTTCCTCCAAACTACTTTACGGAAAATTATTAGAAGTAAGGTTGTGTTTACGATTAGCATTATCCCGACAGGAAAAAGGAATCCAAAGTAGAGGGAATACCCGTGAAGCCAACACATGTGGTCGGCTCGATATAAAGATGTTTCCAATGGTTTTTCTAAAAGTTACTTTTGAATGTAATAATTAAGTTTATGTTAATAAAAATTTTTAGAACAATAAAATCAAGATTACATTTCTTATTAAATGTTGTTTAAAGATTATTTTGGATTTTACATATTACTGGAAATTGCTTCTTGAGCAGATCATAAAAAAAAATCTGAATTTGTTTTTTTAGTTCTCGTAAAAATAATGTTCCCATTTAGAAGTTAATGCTTAAATTACTTGCCTCATATTTCATAACACGTGGATTCAATCCCTCAAAACGTACTAAAATTTTATTTTGGGTATTGCTTATCAAGAACACGTTTATCAATCAGTAATCTCTATTTTCGTGTGGGCTTAATTTCTAGTTAATTTTAATTCTTACCCCCATTGCAAGTTTCATTTGTACCAATAGTATCCAAATATCCAATTGTAACTGAAACATTTGAAACAATGATGATTAAAGGTAATCCATAGGAAAAAATAAATCCTTTTCGGAGAAACGTAGAAACTTGGGTTTGACGAAAAATCTTAGAAATATCGAATCGACTTCAATATCAACCTTATGGACTGACTTTCTTACACTAACCTTGACCAAGCTCAGATAAAGATCATAACTATAGACTGTCATCCAGCACCATGAAGCGAGGAAGAAGTAGTGAAGGAGGATGGTTACGATGGTGCAGCTTAAATTGTCGCTGACATTTTCCACCCCAGCCACAAAAACGATATATGCAATCATCAAATTTATGCACACGTTTAAGAGAATCTTGGTTGGTTTTGTTTTGAATCGATCTCTGCAACACCTCACAATGGTAATTCTTTAAAAAGAATATAAATAAAGAATCCTTGAATATAAGAACTAGTAACTTGCTCCCTCGGGTAACAAAATTGGGGTCTCATTATTTTATGATGTTAAATCTTTACTGTAGGTTAAAGTTCTCTTAATTACAAATGCAATGTATGTCTATATATAACTTTATCAAAATTGTATTAAAACATCAATAATTTGTTTTATTTATAGAATTATCTAGTGATTGCTAGAAAAATAAAAAAATAGCCATTATCAGCTGTATGAAAATAAAATCACTGTACTTAGAAGGTTAAACAAATAACGAAATGCTTGTGATGCCATAAAAAAATTAACTCGAAATAAAATAAATCCAAGTACAAAAGATATGTTATTATTTTAAAGTAAAAGGAGGTGAGTTAAACGTGTGGTAAAAATAATTATTTTAAGTCATCTTAAAAAAGTTGCCAAAGCGGCAATGTTTTAATGATATACAGGGCAGTAACATTTATTTTGAAATTACATATACATGCAATTATACAGGGTGGGCCGTAAATAACGCACCAAAGCATATTAAACAATACTGATAATAATAACACACGTTTTTATTAAAGCAAGACTTAACAAATGAACAGAGAAACACGTACACGCTGGTACAATCACAAATGCTCAAAATGCTCGCCATTTGCGTTGATGCACAATTCCAGTCGATGTTCAAAATTTCCATAAACTTTATCAAGTAAGTCGCTGTTTCCATTTATGAGATTGCACCCACGAATTATCTGCTGGCGAAGTTGGTCGACATCTGCAATTCTTGTAGAGTAGACTATTTGTTTGAGGTGGCCCCAAAAATAAAAATCCATTGGGGTCAAGTCAGGGGAGCTTGGTGCCCATTCTACGGTGCCTCTTCGCCCAATCCAATTTTCAAAATTACCATTCAGCCAATTTCTCACAATTGTCGCATAATGAGGCGGGGCGCCATCCTGCATAAACCAAAGCGGTTTTCCTTCACCGATGTGCGCTAGCTGTGGCATGAGATCATTTTGTAGCATTTTTAAATACACCTCGCCGGTCACTGTCTCGTTGAAGAAGAATGGGCCCAAAACATGACTCTTCCAAAGTCCGCACCACACTACCACTTTTGGACATGAGTGCTGTTTAGTAGGATCCATCCAATGCGGGTTTTCGCGCGAATAATAACGACAGTTTTGTTTATTAACTTCGCCATTCACAAAGAAGTTGGCTTCATCGCTGAACAAAACATCATGCTTCACAAAATTCGGATTCTGAACCAGCTGATCTTTAAACCAGGTAACCATCTGAAGTCGTCGGTCTGGATCATCTTCATATAGCTTGTTCAATTGTTGTAGTTTATAGGGATGAAAACTTTCGGCTTTGATGATACGTCTCATGGTGGTTCTTGGGACACCAAGCTCACTTGACGATCTTCGGATTGATTTCATTGGACTGCTCTCAACTTTTTCGATGACGCGTCTTCGGGTTTCGTCAGACACTCTTGAATAAGCACTTTTTGGTTTGTCTAGGACACTACCTGTTTCACGAAATTTCAATATCAAACGCCCTACTGTCGTGTGAGAGATGGGCTCACGGTCAGGATAAATCCGATTAAACTTCTTAGCAACAGATCGAT
Source organism: Diplosoma virens (assembly GCA_963680785.1). Classification (NCBI taxonomy): domain Eukaryota; kingdom Metazoa; phylum Chordata; class Ascidiacea; order Aplousobranchia; family Didemnidae; genus Diplosoma; species Diplosoma virens. The sequence goes on along the minus strand of OY796880.1, from coordinate 77,099,323 downwards.
TAGTGGCGCCATCGGCACCAGACATTAACACTAATTCAACTCGTTCTTTAATTGTTAAATGCATACCCTAAAAATAAAATAAAATTTTTTTAAAAGGCAAATCATAACTAAAAAACTTTGATTGAAATTAAATTTAACAGTTATAGTAACTGATATTGAAATTAAATTTAACAGATACCCAAAGAAAAGATATTTACATTATTTCACATCACAATTTACTTTTAATTCTTGGGTGCGTAACTTACGGCCCACCCTTTTGTTATTATTATCAGAATTGTTTTATATGCTTTGGTGCGTTATTTACGGCCCACCCTGTATTTACCAACACAATTATTACATTGACTATTAAATTTTATCGGGAACAATAATACCAAAGCCTTAACTTTTATTAACGCAGGTGCCCAAACTGTTTTTCATCTGATACTTAAATCTATTCTTCATACTGTCCACGTACTTTTGGACCACCCTGTATACAGGGTCCGCCATATTTATGGCAACACATATTTTATCAAGGTTCTCAAGAAAAACTAACGGAATTGAACATTTATTGGATTGAATTGTAGCATATATCTATGCTTAACAACAATTATCAACATTTATTTGATATGGCCCATATTATTTTTAATGGCAGACTCCAATCTGCCCTAGAAAGCTTCACAGGAGTCATGCACTGTATCTTGGGAAATTGAGTCCCATTCTCGTCACAATTTTGACTTCAACTGGTTCACCGAATCAGAAGGTGTTCTGTAGGCTCTGCTCTCTAAGATGGCCAACATAGAAATGTCGAGGGGGTTTAAATCGGGACACCTTGAGGGCCATTAATCCTTGCTAATGAAAGCTGGAATGTGAGCCCTGATCCAACTTTAAATCATTTTTGAGCTATGTGACGGCACGGAATCTTGTTGGAATGTCCACAGCGCTCCATCATAGTGCTGACGTGCCCAGGGAAGCAGTTTAGCTTCCAAAATGTTGCAAATGCAAATGAAGCGATGGTTATTTAGTTTTGCTCCTGAGAGGAGAAAAAACATGGGGGAATCTCCCAGTAGCTGTGACTGCCGCTCACACCATCAACAAAATTGAATTTTGGCGTCGGCTAACTTGCTTGGCTTCCTCTGACCTATCTTTGCTCCAAACTCTATTATTTTAATGGTTTAAGCATTGCTAAACGTCAAATTTTTTCTCATTGCTAAACACCAAATTGGGCAGCATGCCCTCATTCATGAGATCGAGAATATGTTGAGATCTCTTGAGTCTCATAAGTTCATGAGTGTTTGGAAGTTCATGCCTCTTTTGCATTTTGTAAGAATAGGTTTTTAGTTCTTTAGGTATGTGCTATAATTCAATGCAATAAATGTTCAATTTCGTTCGTTTTTTTGAGAATCTCCATAAAATGTGCGTTGCCATAAATATGGAGGACCCTGTATATATACAATAAATCCTTGCCGGTACAGTGCTCAATAACACATAATTAGAGCAAGTGTATTATACAAGTGATTAATACGTACAGTAGTACAGAATTTGAAGATAGCTAACAAAAAACTCCTTTCTAAACTTTTCGTCCGATACTCGTCAGGAGATAAACGTCGGAATGAAGGAAAAAAAATTCAATTGATTGTTTAATAAAGCTGAACAAAAATGATCGGATGTTTGAAAGAAGAGTGACAACTCGTGATCAATACAAAAGTTTCAAGTTGTAAACAAACTCTTTTTGGCGGTATAAATTTTTCTTGCATGATTTGATGCAATCGACTTCTAAAGCAGATAAATGAAAAGACAAACCAATAAATAAAAGAATAGTAAATTTTTTATCACTGTAAATTTTGGCGCAAATAGCGTTATCAAAAATATGTTGATCAACCACAGATTCCTGAAACATGACTGGGGTTGAAGATTTGCTAGAACGAGTAAAAATGTCGCGAGAGTTTGGAATTTGGACAGTTCTAATAAATTTTGGCACGTGTTTGACTTTAAGTACTTTAAAAGTTTAAACTAAAACATTCTGTTTTATCTTATGGAATTGTTAGGTGGATACTAGAAAATTAAAAATATAAATATTTGTGGTAAAATAATAGGTGTGGACAATATAATACGTAGTTAAATTGAGCAAATAGTACAACTCCTGTAACGTCATACAAGAAAGGTAACTCAAAAATATAGTAAATGCAAGTATAAAGATTTGCATTCATTTAAAGGTGAGGGAAGGTGAGTTAGGCGCATTGCAAAAGATCCAAGGGAAAAGAAATAATCCACAAAGCAATGAAAACGTGAAAAAGTTAAGTAAGTGAAAAACAGTTCAAACGACAATGAGAAGCACAAGCAAATCAAATAACGGACAAGAGAGGTAATTTAATTAATTTGAATTTGTTTTTGTGGCGACGTTCTCCGCTAAGTTTTTATCGTTTGTAAAGTGTTGTTGATTTGATAGTAGCGATTTTATTCGAACACAAAATAATACTAATGTTGAAACCGCGAATAATTACGAAAGGTTTTTTAGTTTAAATTTGCTTTTATGACGGCATTTCCTATTCAGTTCCGATGTTTTATTCAGCAAGTTGGTACCGTACCCTTGGAGAATGAAAAGTTTTTCTGCTAAACTGAGGTTGCACCATCTGGCTCCCGATTGTATGGTGTGGTGCGGGCCGCGATGCTCCATTCAATGACGGGGTTTTTGCCTGCGTCTTTAGCTTTCCAAAAGGCTTTAGACAGTTTGGTGGCATTGTACGTTTGCCAATAAACTGTCTTTTTAATAGATTTTCAAACGGCTTTGGATACTATCTTTGGATAGATAGCCGTTTGGAAATTAAAACAATCAGGACTATCGCCAGAAATAAGATGGAAAATCGTACAACACGCAACTCCATACCAATGTAGTTCAAAAACATGCAACTTATGCTTATCAGAAAAATTACAAATATTCCAGGCTGACCCAAATAAATTACTGAATAAACGCTCGGAGTTGATCTCAAAATGTCGACATCGAAGTAAATTTAAATTACGAAGTTTTAATTACGCGGGCAGTTAATAAATATATTTACAAACTCGGTTTACCTTATTTTTACATCGCACCTTTATCCACTTTCTTGATCAGCAAATAAATCAATCCATCTCTACACTACATACTTATCGAACTAAAAATATTCTTAAATTATACCCTGTAAAAAAATTTACTGTTTTAATTTTTAATCCGTACCCTAATAATTGTCATTTTTAAACGCATTTCTTTAGCATCTTTTTATCGTATTTCCAATGTGCAGACTATTTAATCTAATTTTAACGCATTTTTAATGCAAACTTTTTATGTTTACCCATTATTTTCAAACAATAGAGCAAGCTACGTAAAAACATTTTTTCTTTGGCAATAAAATTCATTTATCGATTAACATTACAATCGTAGTTTTCTCTTGTTGTTTTACGCTTTTTCGCCGGAATTCAAGCGCTTTGTTTAAACTGTATTTTTATTTATTTATTTTGTTTTTTCAGATTTTTAACTTCCCCCTGACGAGACCAGGCAGGCGAAACAGTCTGTTGAGGCAAATAAAATTCATGTTAAATTAAAAAATTTTGTGGTCTGAAAGTTAATTTTATATATATATATAGCAAAAACACGGGAATAAAAACAAAGTTAAAAGCCCTACAGACTGTTTCACCCACAAAAGAGATCATCAGGGGTATCTAAAAAGTAAAATAAAATAAAATAAATAAAATAAAACTGCCAGAAAGAATAGAAAACAATAGAAGAAAAAAAACACAATAGAACAAAACTGAAAAAACTTTAAAATTTTAAAAATTATAAAAAAATTATAGAAAAAAATATAGAAAAAAATTATAAAAATTATAAAAAATTTTTAAAGATTTTAAACACTGCAAACGCTTATTAGGTCGGAAAATCCCAACACGGACTCTGCTAAACTAAACTGATTAAGATCGGCGAGAAAACACGAAAAAAAGGAAAAGCGCGCGAAAGAATTACAAATACAAATATTATTTCAAAAATTAAAAATTTAAAAAGGGTTCAAGTATCGGCTAAGGTAGAACGTTGTACGTGGCGAAAAAAAAAAAAGAAGAAAGAAAGAAAATCACAGTTTAAGTTTGGCGTTAATCAATTTATATTTATTTTTATGCCGACACTTATTGATCAATTCGGTTCGTTTGTTCAGCAGAGCGTCATCATTTGCAGTTAAGATTTCGTATTTTTCTGCCAGACAGAGGTTGCATACTTTGCCCCCGTGTTGGTAAGGTGTTGCGTGGAAAATAATTTTCCAAGAGATAATAGGATTTATACCAGAATCTTTGCAGGACCAAATGAATTTCGAAATTTTTTTATAATTTTTAAAATTTTTAAAGTTTTTTCAGTTTTGTTCTATTGTGTTTTTTTTCTTCTATTGTTTTTATTCTTTCTGGCAGTTTTATTTTATTTATTTTATTTTATTTTACTTTTTAGATACCCCTGATGATCCCTTTTGTGGGTGAAACAGTCTGTAGGGCTTTTAACTTTGTTTTTATTCCCGTGTTTTTGCTATTGTTAATTTAAGCTCTAACTTTGTTATTGAGCACTTTGGAAGTACTGGTTTTTATACAGTGTTATATATATATATATATATAAATATAATCATCTAGTTATATATATATCATCCAGTTATATATATCATCCAGTTATCCACATCGCATCCAGTTATATATATATATATATATATATATATATATATACCAAGATAAATATTGAATTAATGAAAGCACTAAAATAGAATAAAAATTTAAAATTTAAAATCCACAACAGCCTGTTTTGCCAAAGATGGCTCATCAGGTGGAATCTATGAAGTAAAAGAACGTAAAATGTAAAAATATTAAAAAAGTATACTAAACAATATGAAAAAATAAAAATTATAAAAAATATAAAAAATAAAAGACGGAAATATTTTATATTGACTGCCACTCAAATTATCCACTAAAACAAATAATCTTCTGAGAAGTCGTTAACAGTTACACATGCAAGTCGGCTAAGTCCACACTGAGCACACAGAATTTGGTCTGATTCAAAATAACAAGAAAACAACAACACTGCATAAAACGTCATACGATAGAAATCATAAAGAAACAAAGAGATAGAAGTAAGGTGTGGTCAGGTGACACAGAAAAGAAGCGGGAAGAGTAAGTCGAAAAGATTTAACTGAAATTGCGTAATTTAAATTTGTTATATGGCAACATTTTCCGTTGAGTTCCGTTCTTTTATTGAGGGTTGAGCTTGCATCCGCCTGCAAGATTGTAAGCTTTTCTTTGAGGCATAAATTGCAAGATTTTGCCCCCGGTCTGTATGGGGCTGTATGGACCACAATGCTCCATTTTATGCGGGGGTTTTTTCCCGCGTTCTTAGCCTGCCAAAAAGCTTTGGAGAGTTCGGTGGCGTTGCTCTTTCTCCGGTATTTAAAGCTTTGGTTATGGTTGTAGAAACGGATTTTGAACTCCGCTTCACAACAACCATAGTAATTGTTGGCGGCGTTGCCTGATATTAAGCATGCTTTATAGACAACTGAACTTTGGCGGCATTTTCCCTTTAACGAATAACTGACTTTGTTTCTACAATTGCACGGTGGTGTGGTGCTATTTGCAATAGTCTTCTTCTACGATTTTATTATGCCTCGATATAATCGCTGCCATGTTTGGCATACAGCTGTAACTCACTTTGACGTTGAATTTGTTGCAGATCTTGTGCAGTCGGTGATAAAGAGGAAAGGGTTTAGCGAGCAGTCGCAGGAATTCCTTGCCGATGTTGATTTTGACATGCTTGCTAAACGGTGGGTTAAACCACGTAATGTTTCGTTTTCTCTTCTTTTTCTTGGAGCCAAAATTATCTGCATACTCCAGCTTATCAGTGTGTCCGCTTCGCTGCATAGCCTCTACGTACTTCGGGACTGCATTGGAAAATTCCTTGCTGTCGCATGAGAGTTGCGATAGGCGAGTAGCGAGCATTATACGCAGTTGCTTCTTAATAACTGACGGATAATTAGATAAACGGTGTATGTACAAAGGTTGGTCGTTGGGCTTGCAAAAGGGCCAGTATCTTCCCGACTTCAGGTCTAAGGTGACGTCAAGGAAATTAGTTTGGAAGAGATTGGTTTCTGCTGTTATCTTTAAGCCGTGGTGTTAAAAAGCTTTATGATCCGTTTTTTAATACGCTCTGAGCTTGGACCAGAGGCATTTTCCAGGATTGCCAAACCGTCGTCTCTGTAGAGGCCAATGTTGTTGCTTCCGACAAGCTGCGTCAAGTTGTTGAGAAGAAAGAGGCCAACCAGTTTGCATATCTCGGCTCCATCAAAAGAACACATCGCAACGTCAAATAGTGAGCCATTATTTTTCCCCTGCTAAATAGAAGTGATTTTCTGCAATGCAGAATTATGCTGACTTCGTCATTATTGATTTCTATAAACTGTTTTGCAAAAACAATGGCATCTGTGAGCAGTTGTTCTGAGATAGAAGGGTAAAAATCTACAGTATGACGTCAAAAGACAGGAATTTGCATTTCTCGTTGTTGGGAAAGTTATTGAACCATGAAATCACAGCCGTAGTATTACGCCATTGTTGCAGATCTGTTGATTGACGAATTGAAATATTGACATTATCCAAAATGTGTTTGCTAACTTTCCCAAGGTTCGATTTGGTTGGGTTTATGAGTCTGCATTTGGGGTTGGTGGAAAAGTTTGGCTTATGGTCTTTCAAAGTTATAAACACTGGTTTTTCCGGTAATTGTTCAATGCGGTTGTCTAATTTAAGATTTTTTGCTAGTTGTTTTGCTTCCAAATTGATTTGTGTTACAATATTTCCATTGAACTTCCGGTATTTGGTTGTGATGTTATCCATGCCGATAATTTCTCATAGTTTTTAAATTAAGCTAATGCATGAAAATAGGTCTAAGTAAGGTCAAAAACAGATGTACTATTTAAAGCAATAGTAGTAACAAATTTGATGAAGATAAAACAACATTGTGATAATTTCTTCACTATTATTTTCTTTGATTACTTTTTTCAAAAATTTTTAATTTTTTTAAATAAAAAATCAATTACTGAAAAAACGTTTGTGTTGTAGATAATTCTTGTTTAATAAAAAGTAAAAAGCAAAAAATCGATTAGGTCTAAAAAAATCGTTGTACTTAAATAATTAGATTTATTTATTTTTATTTTCAAAATTTTTATATTTACTTTAAAAAGGTTTATTTTAGTTACGAAACTCAAAATAAACTTGTTGAAAATTATTACGCCTGAATCTTATTAAGACGTTTATGTGGTAGCTTTTGAGAGGAATAGTTTCCGTATTCTTTGTCATGCATTTGTTTAATCAAATGAATCAAGCATTTGAAATATTGAATTTAAAGCAACTGGAAAGCTTTTGGTTGGCTCTTAACTAGAACTCATAGTTCAAGGAATTGATTGACAAGTACGAGTCCTTTTAATTTACTATTACGTCAACATATCATATGGGTTACTCACGGGTTTAATAAATGGAAGAAAATGGTGATGGCCAGTGCGATAACCGAAAGAACGCAGGCAACGTCACTAAAAACGTCAAGAACCAAGTCATTAGGAACTCTGCTTCTTGCCTGGAATACATAAAAAGTTAAACGAAATTAATCAGTCAAAAACAACAAAAATTTCTTTATTATTTATGTATTGCTTGATAACTTATGTTTATACCAAATTTTTATTTTGTGAAAATATGAAAGTAGCTGTAGTAGGTTTTCTGCTTAAAAAATACTTACCACCAATAGGGCAAAATTAGTGAGATGGTTGCATTGGCATACTGGAGGAAATAGAGATTGGTTTACACAACAACCAGATGATAACCATTGGTTGGAAGAAAAATCCCAAAATCTACAATTGAGTTCTGTTTTTATAGCCTGAAAATCAACAAAAATCTAAAATTTAAAATTTAATATTTTACGTTAAATTTTAACATTGGTGGCAAAACTTAATGTTTGTTTTTACTAGGGTATAGTTTATTATGTGGAATTCACTTTACAATAGCTCGGCATTATTATTAATGTTTATTTATACAAAACTTGATTGGTTGCAGTGCTTCTTATTTGTTCAAATGTAAACCATAATTTTTTGCAGTTTGCATTTGACGCCGATCCAAAACCAATAAACTTTCTTGACAAGCCAAAAAGTTTTCTGCAAACTGCATTCAATTAACTAGATTATTTTAAAGCAATTGTAATATCGCTTTAAACAAAGTCGATTTCATCGGAGCCATAAGCTTTTCTTGACGCTCTTATTAGTGGCAATCACGTCAAAATGGGACAAACCAGAGAAAATCAAGGTATTTATAGTCTCAACAGTTAGGAGAAAGGTGCTATGGTCTCAGAAAGGAGAAAGGCACAACTGCACAAAATTAAAGAAGTGTGGTGCAATACAGTGTAGTCTCGGAAAGAGAAATACACTATGTGCAATTACCAAGGAGAAACATTGTTAATCACAACTTAGGTTATTTGAAAAGTTTTAATGTATAAACAAATTTTTTTTGTGTGTGATTCTCCATAGTGCGTTTTTCCTTTCCGAGACTACACTGTATTGCACCACACTTCTTTAATTTTGTGCAGTTGTGACTTTCTTCTTTCTGAGACCATAGCACCTTTCTCCTAACTGTTGAGACTATAAATACCTTGATTTTCTCTGGTTTGTCCCATTTTCACGCGATTGCCACTGACAAAAGCGTCAAGAAAAGCTTATGGCTCCGATGAAATCGACTTTGCTTAAAGCGATATTAAAATTCTGTACCACAAAGAAGCTCTTTACGTTAAAGCAATTGCTTATAAAATAAACTTTCGTATATCCAATCATGGCGTAATATTGTGACCCACAAATACGCACACATTCGTTCCAACAATAAAATACAAATCGACGTATCCGCAATTAAGTTGTGTTTGTTAAATCCATACATTGTAATATACTCTCCAGTCTGAATAAAACTTAAGGTTTTTATAATATTTAATTGGTTGCATAACTGCTGACAAGAAGAGACGTTTTGCAAACATTAGTGCAAATATTTTGAGGATTACCTGTCGGATATTAATTGGATCAGGAACTCTTTCGAAACGATAAGGATCTTTTTCAAATTGGATAGTGAGAGGATTGAACAGCGATGAAATGGTAATGTTGACTCCAAAGCTAATCGAGATAGGCTGAAAAACAGAATGAATAATTTTTGGGCAATTCGCCTTATTTGCTCTTTAATGATATTTTACAAAATTGTCTCTCAGGTCTCTGTTCATTCAATTATAAAACAAAAAGGCCTAAAAATTATAAAGCTGTTTAATGATTAATATTACCTCATGTTACTTTAATTTTTTTATTCCTCTCAATTATTTGAAAGATTACTTATTACAAACTGCTTTACCTGACTGATGTTTAAAGAAGATGGAAAAATTAACCGGTTTTTGAATAAAATGACAAAAAATTGATTCGTATAATTAAAGGTTGAGTTTGCTGCTGCCAAAAATGCTTCTTTAGGAATAAAATATCCTGCAGCTTTTTGGGTAACGTTGCTTCTGGGAAGGCGACTGATAATTACACCATTGTATCCTTCAAAGCTTGCCTTGCCGTTTTCTCTTTTGCTTTGATTGCTCACTACATTAAAATCATTCCGATGAATCTAAATCAAGAGACCATTGCATGTTCAAACCTAAATCCCATTGACTGTTGAACATCAAAGTTATTAATCATCAACATAAATATAAAGATCAAAAGTGACGCGGTGTTGAAAATTGTTATGAAGCCGTTGATTTTGTTAAAACGTTTTACCTGAGCCACAATATTATCGGTTTCCACGTCCAGGTAACTCTCGGATTCAGGCAAGGTGACCTTGCTGGAGTAGGATTCAATTATTTTGACAATCCTTGTACTTTCGCTATTGTCTTGCTCCACCTCTATTTCTGCGACCCTGGCAAGAACTGCCACAGAGGTCTTCCAAATCCCTGAAGTGATCTGTGAACACTTACATTTCAGATTATTGACATGTGCAACATAGTCCTCAGCTATATACAGTATAAGTTAAAAGATTAAACCTTCATCACAGCGCTTCAAACTTCGGACTATTTTTTCAAAACATTTTATTTTCATTTTCTCCAAATGATTAAACAAATAAAAAAATTATTGATAAATTGTCGTTGGTTTTTAACTAAGATAAATCTATTTAATAAACAACAAATAAAAGTTTATTAAAAAATAAATACTGCATTTTTATTTTTGCGGTTCATGCTAATAGTAGGCCTATTTATAAAAAGAATAAACTTAAATTTGCCAATTACTTTAATAAAAGTCTTTTAGTTAAAACATTTTTTTTATATTTTTATATTTTTCATTTTTTTATATATATCATTGAAAAAAAATTACTGGTTTTTATTTTTGCCTATTTATCAAAAGAATAAACTAGAATTTGCCAATTACTTTAATAAAAGTCTTTTAATAAAAACAACTTTTGTTTATTTCTTCAAGCAAAGATTTCTTTAAAATATGAACCTGGTCTTTGCAAATATAGAATAAAAACAAAATATCAGAGTTTCTGACAATTGTGGATCATCTGGAAAAGTATTGGGCAATTCTGATTCAAACTGATTGATTGCGATTAACTATATATTATAATAATTTAAAGCTTCTAAGGTTGATAATTAGAATGGTGGTATAATTAAACTAAACAAAACCTAAACCCTTGCAAGTTTCTTTTTGTGATTTTAAGTAACAAAACAGACATTGAATGAAATTGAATGATTGAATGACATTGAATGATTTGTCGGCAGCCTGGTCGAGTGGTTAAAGCACCGGACTGATGATCAACATGGTCTCGGTTCAAAACCCACTTGCGCCATTCTGTTGTGTCCTTGGGAAAGACACTTTACGGCGCTTTCCCCTGCTTGGTGGTCTTGGCAAGCAGTTCTAAATTTCAGTAATATCTCTACTAAATTACTAGCGGACAGCAATATCTTGGCATCTCCGGAAGCAGGTCGGGGTAATTGCTTACCCTATGTATAGCGCCTCCGTCGCTTTCCTGCGAGTCAGGAGGATAAATATAGAGATAAAAATAAAATAAAAAAATAAATAAAAATAAAAGCTTTTTTATTTTTACCAAACAATTTTGTATTGTTACATTACATTTTGAAGCTGCTGCTCTGCTCTTTCAAACACTGAAACAATCTTTTCCGTGTTTGATGATTTAGTGGTGTTGGACAATGACGTCAGCACGAGAAAGCCGTTCAGAACTGGCGTGAAGTTCGACTCGTTGAAAACCTAAAAAGATGTTGACGTAAGATGCTTGCATGACAAGTAAGATGTGTCGCAAAACGCCATTGATTTACGCCTGCGCATCACAAGCAAAAGCTCAACTATTTTCCCTGAACGTTACAGCTGTTTTGTGTTGAAATTTATCAAACGCATTCATAACCAAACAACGAACTATTTACAAACATATGAGACTCGACAAATCTACGGTGTGAAAGAAACATAAACATAGTCGCTTGAAACAGCACAGAAAATCAACGATTTCGACTGCGCCACTCACTGTTATGTTTAGAGCATCTTCAACAAAGGATGTTATGCTTTGATTGCAGGAAATCTCGGACAAACTCATTCGATTGAATTGAGAGTTAACACATTCAATTGTTGCCATGGCACGCTCTGCAGAACGTTTAAAAATTTTAATGAAAAATATTGGTTTAGAAAAAAATAAACTCTTTTGAGCAAAATCGATCAAGCAACCGTAATATACTAATTAAGGTCTACAAATCGCAATTTTAAGTTTATTTCACAATAAAATTAAAACTTAGCAATTTGTAACATAGAAATAATTTAGCAGCGTAGGGGCAAATACTTTTATAGACTTGCTAATATCCAATAAACATTTTTTTTAATATAATAATTGACCTGTTTTGGGGCAGAGTTCAAGTGAAAAACTAAATTGTCCTTCCCACGTTTCCGGAAACGTATATGTCATATTGTTTACATTGAATGATTTTTCTTCGCAGTATCCTAAACAAAAAAGTTTTTAACTCAAAAACAGCAATCTTCTAGTTTAGCCCTTTCAAGTTAGCTATTAAATTTCATTAAAAATTAGAATTTATTTTATTATTGTGGTAGCTCTTTGCTTTCTATAAAGGTATTTTTCAAAAAAATTTTTATTTTCCTTCACAACGAACATGATTTTTAAGGTGATGCATTAATGTTGGAACTTGACCTGAGTGGTTCTAAAGTTAAAGAATTAAGATGAAAAAAATCTATGATTTTTGGTTGCTGTCGCTTAAAAAGTGAAGATAATTTTTTTAAATAGAAAATTTAACACTCTGTTCATAGGCTACCATAAAACAGAGTGTTGAAAAATCAACTAATATACGACTTTCAAACACATAAACACAATTTTATTCTTATAAAAACACGACAAAAAGATTAAAAAATAGTCATTATTTATAAAAAGCTAAAAAGCAATTTCGATTTCCACTGAGGCATAATGTCTGGTGAGGCTCAGCTTTAGTACTGCAAAAATGACATCGTCTTTTTTGTGAAGCAAAATTTGGAAGGTGTGCTGATTGATCTTTTCCGATTTCCTCGGAAACTTTATCTTTGAAGTTTTTTTCTTTTCTGTACATGAGATTTCCAATTAGGTACCTGTACTTTTTCTTTTTATAAGACCTCTGCATTCAATGAGTCCATAAACTAACTTGCATCGAAAATTAAAAAGAGTTATTTTTTCAATTGATAGCTCTTTGTAGATAAGGAAGCTATTCACAATAGAAACATCTAAAAGATGCAACAATATTCGCATCCACTATTTTTTTTGTCTTTCGATCAATGTCATACAATCCTTTTAGCATATCAGAGAGATTCACATGACCCATATGTTTGTTGTAATCAATAACTGGCAAAGGGCAAGGAAAGAGTTTTTTAGACCAATCTTTTTGTTTTCTTGAAACATCCAATTTTTGTAATGGATTATGAGTGAAAGAAATAATCAAAACTTGTTTTTTATCCATTTATTTGCAGCATGAAATTCCAGATGGATCCATTCGATAATCAATATCTCCTCGGCTCATGGAAGTGTCTTCTTTTATCTGTGGAAAATTTTTTCTATTGCATCTTATAGTTCAACAGTAACCTATAACATCATTTAATAAATTCAAAAATGAAAAATAATTATCAGCATAAATTTTAAAAAATTTTCCCTGGATTGTTTCACACAAATCTTTTACAACTCTTTCTCCTAAACCAATTTCTGGTTGACTTTTTTTCTTACCAGTATAAATTTCAAATTGCAATATATATCCATTAGCACATGCCCTGACCCACATTTTATAACCTCTTTTAGTAGGTTTCAATGGCATACATTACTCTAGGGATGAGCGGCCTTTGAATTTGATCATACTTTTATCAATGGATTGATGCTCAGTAGGGTTGTAGTTTTTTATAAATTGATTGCACAATGATATAATGAAAAGCCTTACTTTCTACAATTTATCAAAGTTAATATCATCTCTATTTGGTGCTTTGTGATTATTATTCAAATGAAGATTTGACAAAATCCAATCAAATCGTACTCGCCACATAGCATTGGCTACACAGTTAACTTGGAGAAGTGAATCAGAAGACTAAAAGTGTCTATTACACGGCATTTTGTGTATCCCATTTAATATTAAAATTGCTGAAAAACATTTTAATTCTGTCACAAAAAGAGCTTTGTACGGTTTTAATTTTTGTGTAGCATCTAAATTTGTTTCATATGCGAAATTGTCCAACAAATCTTTACTAAAAAACTGTAATAAATGCATTTTTGGGACCAATGCTGGTTGCATTGAAGTTTATGTTTGGGCCACCTACACAATTAAAAGGTGGCAGTTCAGGTTCAATAACCTTTTTTCTGCATTTTGGAACCCAATCATAATCATATTTTGTTTCCAACATTATATTTTCTTCATTAATAGTATTGGATTTCAAACTATTAATGCACTTATTACCATTGATAAATTCATAATCATTAGTGCATTTGTCATCAGTGAAATATTCATTTTCACTTCTGGGTTCATCCTCACTGATGTTTTTATCTTCAGGAAGATCAATATGTACTTTATCAACAATTTCTTTTAGCCTAAGTTTTGTTTCAGCCACATCTATAATACAAAAAATATTGAACTTTATGATAAGCCTGAAAACTTAAAAATGCAAAGAAAAATACAAGCTGCTTCTACTACAGCAAATAACAATACAGTCTCCTTCTATGATTTATTCAAAATATTACAAGCATTATTGAAAAATATTTATAACTTCACTTACCACAGTTATTTGAATTGCAAAAATATTCTGCAGCTAATTTTTTTTCAAAATATTGTTAGATAAAACACAATTTTGAAAGCTTTTTCAAGTTCACTACACTTTTAGATAATAGTATTTGCTAAATAAAAATTTATTTTGTCATTTAACAAAAATAGTGTAAAAAAATAAAAAGACAAATTAAAATTGAAAAGGTAAAAGCAATTTAGAAAGTGTAAAGTAAAATTAAAAAACAATTTAGGAACAATAAGAATTACGAGCGTATAGTATAAGTTTAGCAAAGAATTACTTGAAGGCAAGTGAGGCAAAAAAGAATAATATTTAAAACGCTTATTCAAGCTTATCCATTCAATTTTTAACATACTTTTACAATTCATTCGTCTAACAATACTAAAATAAGCTAAAAAAAAAAAATTAAACTTATGTTTTAATAAAAGAAAAAGAACAAGCTAATTCTGAACAAGCCCAAAAAATAATAATAGTTGAGTTAAAATCTTTTCACGTACCAATATGCTTTGAATTTTGACTTATCTGTCAATTATATTTAAATGAAATTCTCTCAAAAAAGCTAAAAAGAACTGATGCATTCGGTAAAAGCCTCCACTTAGCTACATCAGATAAATTTATGGGTGATACAAAAAATATTTATAGGTGGTACAAAAAAAACGTCTTTACTTGAAAGGGTAAGGCCCTAAAGATTTTGGTCTTTCGTACTGTTTGCGAGCTCCTTTCCCTTTATACATTCATTTCTTAAACTAAGTGATGTGAATGTTTGTTTAGTGGAGAATTTTATAAAATTAATAGAAGCAGGCAGTGGTAATGCTATATCCGGGACCGCAGTTAAAGTCAAGATTTTATTGGCAAAGCAATTAATTCTTTCAAGTTGTTATAACAAATATCAAAACCCTAAATCAATATGTTTAACATTTAGTAAGAAAAGTTTGAAAAAGAATATTAGAAAGTAAAATTTTATTTTAAATTGCATTTTATAGCAAAATAAACTATTGAAAACTAAACAAAGATTATAAAAGTAGAAATGTTAATTCTTAATAATAATGACGTATTCTTAAAGGTAAGTCATTGAAAATGTGAAACAAAGATTATAAAATTAAATTAAATCTTTCAAAGCTAGTATTTACAGAGTTTTAAAAGTATCAACTTAATGTTAGAGTAACAGCGTTAAGCAAAGTATTTTTTAGTCGTACCAGAACATAATACATCAGGATCCCCTTTATAACCGGAAAAACATTTACATTGAGTTACGCTTTTCTCAACTGTACAAATGGCATTTGCTCCGCAGAATATATTTTGGCAAGGGGAGTCTGGAGAAAAACGTCAGCATATCAAAAATAAATACAAACAAATAACTTGTAAAAACAAGAAATCACACCTGTAGTGATTGAAATTGATGGCGTGACGTTGGTTTGCACAGCTGAAGTTGAAACTAGTTTCATAAAAAATAAATAATGCTGCAATGGTATTTTGCAGTAGAATACGTACGAAACCGATAAAAGAAATATTTTTGTTAGATTACAACATTGCTACCAAAAGTACTAGGCTATTCTTATTCACACAGTATATAGGTCTAGAAAACAGCCAAATAAATTTCTAATAAATTTCACCACTTTTTTTATAACTTTTCAACAAGCTTTTTTATATTTTTTATAACTGCGTCATCATTCCGAACCCTTGGGAACAATGGGGCATTGCTATGGATACAATAGGCCAGATAAAAAATGCCTAAAATTTACTAATAAGAAAATTTGAAAATATGATGAAATTAAGTTTACATTTTTGAGACTATAAAAATCATTCAAGAACAACTTTAAACATCATATGTGTTGTTTTACGTAAAACTAAAAAGTATTGAAATGCGTCAAGTAACTGTTTAATGATGCTCAAATAAAAATCATTATTCAATAAAAACAATGCCATTCCAATGGCTTAGTTTATTTGAAACAGATATTGTCATAAACTTTGTGTTTGAAAGTGTAATAAATGTTTGGCAACTTGCATTATTCTTTGTATTGTTTTCTATTGGTGCTAAATGTTTATTTTTGTCTGCGCATAAAAACGGTCTCGTTGCTTTAACTAAACCGTCTATATTTTTGGTATTTAGTTCTAGTTTTAGTTTTCTTCGTTGTTTATCAATCTTTATGTTTTGCTTTGTCACTTCTACCATTGATGAAAACCTAATACGCCGGATTTCAAAGTGCTATTGAAAGAAGCACATTTTGGCCGTTTGTTCTGGTTGGCGTTTCAGCAAGCAGGTTTAAAAGATAATGACTAAATTTGATTAACTAATTGTAAACAAAACAAAACTTAAACTAATTAAAAAACTTAAACAGAAATATAAATATTTTTATCATTTTAGAAATTGTAGAAGTGATTGCAAAGTTCGTTTTTGTCATTATTATTGATGCTTTTCAACTTAAAACCAGAGTTTCAACAAACTTAACTATAAATATATTATTAAAAATATTATTTATTTTAAAGCTTATTTTATAAAACACTTAAAACAAATTGCAAAATTGGTTCCGTACTTGTTGAATAGTTTGTTTCCAAAGGAACTGATGTTGCAGTAAACGTATCATTCGACTCAAGCACTGCCGTTGTTGCTACTAATGTTGGAATAAACGTAGTGCTTGCTTGAGACACCGATGTTGTTGTTGGTGTTGGAGTAAACATAGTACTTGGTATGGACACTATTGATAGTACTGATGGTATTGCAGTAAGTGTTGTATTTGCTTTAGACACCACTGTTGTTGGTAATGTTTGTGTTGCAGTAAACGTTGTGTTTGATTTAGACACTGTTGTTGTTGGTGGTGGTGTTGCAGTAAACGTTGTGTTTGATTGAGTCACCGCAGTCGTTTGTGTTGGTGGTGTTGCTCCAAACATTGTGAGCGAATCAGAATTTGTTTTTGTTGGTGTTGATGCAACAGTAAATGTAGTGTTTGCGTGAGACACCGCTGTTGCTGTTGCTGTTGATATTGAAGTAAATGTAGTGTTTGCTTGAGACCTTGTTAATGTTGGTGTTGCAGTAAACAAAGTGTTTGATTCAGTCAATGCTGTTGTTGTTGGTGACGGTGTTGCACTAAAACCTGTGTGTAATTCAGTCACTTTTGTTGTTGTTGGTGGTGTTTGTGTTGAACTAAACATTGTGTTTTGTTCAGATATTGGTGTTGTTGTTGTTGTTGAAGGTGTTGCAGGGAAGGTTGTGTTTTTTTTAAACATTGTTCCTGTTGATGCTTGAAAAAACATAGTGTTTATTTGAGACACCACTGTTGGTGTTGTTGTTGTTGGTTGTGGTGGTGGTATTGCAGTAAATTTTGTGCTACCCTGAGACAATGTATTTATTGGTATTGCAGTAAGTGTTGCGTTTGCTTGAGACACCACTGTTGTTGATGGTGTTTGTGTTGCAGTAAACGTTGTGTTTGATTTAGACATTGTCGATGTTGGTGATGGTGTTGCAGTAAACGTTGTATTTGATTGAGACACCGTAGTCGTTTGTGTTGGTGGTGTTGCTCCAAACATTAAGTGCGACTCAGAACCTGCTTTTGTTGGTGTTGATGCAACAGTAAATGTAGTGTTTGCGTGAGACACCGCTGTTGCTGTTGGTGTTGATATTGAAGTAAATGTAGTGTTTGCTTGAGACCTTGTTAATGTTGGTGTTGCAGTAAACATAGTGTTTGATTTATTCAATGTTGTTGTTGTTGGTGACGGTGTTGCACTAAATATGGTGTTTGATTCATACAGAGTTGTTGTTTTTGTTTTTTGTGGCAGTGTTGCAGTAAAAGTTGTGTGTAATTCAGTCACTTTTTTTGTTGTTGTTGGTGGTGTTTGTGTTGCAGGAAAGGTTGTGTTTTTTTTAAACATTGTTCCTGTTGGTGCTTGAAAAAACATAGTGTTTGCTTGCGACACTGCTGTTGTAGTTGTTGGTGGTGTTTGTGGTGGTGGTTGTGGTGGTATTGCAGTAGATTTTGTGCTATCTTGAGACGCTGTAGTTATTGGTGTTGCAATAAATGTTTCGTTTGCTTGAGACACCACTGTTGTTGGTGGTGTTTGTGTTGCATAAAACGTAGTGTTTAATTTATACATTGTTGTTTCTGATGGTGATGGTGTGGCAGGAAATGTTGTGTTTTGTTCAGACAGTGTTGTTGGTGATGGTGGTGTGGCATTAAACATAATGTGTGATTCAGACATTGTTGCTTTTGGGGTTGGTGTTTCGGTAAACGTAGTATTTGATTTAGATACTGTTGTTGTTAATGGTGATGTTGGAATAAAGGTATTGTTTGATATGGACACTATTGTCGATGCTGCTGGTGTTACAGTAAATGAAACGTTTGATTCAGACAATGTTCTTGTTGGTGGCGGTGTCGCAGTAATCGTAGTACTTGATTCTGGCATTGTTGTTTTTGGCATTGTTGGTGTCTCTTTAAACGTTTTGTTTGATTTTGCCGATATCGTAGCAACATTTGATGTTTCGGTAAAAATAGGGTTTGATTCATACACTGTTGTTGTTGTTGTTAGCTTGAGCATAATATTTGCTTGAAACACCGTTGTTGTTTCTTTTGTTGCAGGTGGTATTGTTGTTACAGCTAGAAATGATAAAATAAGCTACTAAAGAAAATAAATGCATTAATTTGTATCTTATTTAATGAATAGTTTTTTCAAGCGATGTTGTAATGTACGTACTATTTGGTTCGGATACTGTTGTTGGTGTTGTTGTTGTTGTTGTTGTTGTTGTTGTTGTTTTTGGTGCCGTTGTTGCAGCTGAAAATAATTACTTTAAACTTTTTTTACTTTTAATTAAAAAAGTGCTATAAAATTTCAAATTACTTTAATACGGGAAAGATGAATATAATAAAAGTGTGATTTGGGATGGCACTGCGTGCTACTGGTAATCTACGGTTTAACGAGAACGTTAATGAAACTTTAACTTTATGTTCGTAACTTCACAACCGCTATTACATTTTAAAGACGTTTTTGAGAATAAAAACTGCCTGCCCCATTACGCCTACTTTTCTCTCTCCCTCATTTTTTTTTAGCCACAAAGCGCTTTAATTTTACAGGCTATTTGATTAAACATTTATAATTTTTGTTAGATATTTCATGATTGAAAATTGTATCAACACTAAAGATTGTCATTTATAAAACATCTCATTGATCCAAAAAATTCTTGATCACTTTATAAACTAAAAACTATAATTGATCAAAACAATGCTTTTATCTTAATTCACTCAGCTAGTGAGCTTTTTTTTGCAAAGTTTCAAGCAATGGAAACCAAGCTCTTTTTAAAAATGTTGTTAAAATGAGCAATTGGTTGATATAAATCGCATGCACATAATAAGTTGAAAAGTTCAAAATCAACAAAAAAACATTTCATACACCAACCAATAGCAGTTGTACTTTCATCTCCACATCCTTCATATTCAAACGCACGGTTCTCGAATGAAGACGACATGTATTCTGTAAAAGTTCGGAGACAGTTTTTATCATTTAAAGTAGCTCAATCAGATGCTGATAGCTTGCACCAAAGTGTCCCTGGCGACAGAATAGCACGTTCTTGGTCAAACCAGTATAACAGACAAGTTCGACAGGGACTTTTACAATGCTTTTCTCTATCCGCAAGTTTTGTCATCAAATAATTATAAAGAATAAATATTGGGAAATCAATGTCAACTATTGAAATCAATCAAAATGAACAAACACTTGTGCATTAAAGTTGACTCAGTTTTATTAATGACACAATTCTTCGTCAGTTATTGCTCATTTTGTCAGCAGCTCATTTTTAACTGACGAGGTGAGCAGTAGCTCACGAATGCTTGTGCCGCAAGTTTTGGGTAAAACTCTCTTTGAGCATAGTATTTGTTTGAGACGGAGTTGTTGTTTATTTTTTGGAGGTTGTATTGATGTTGCAGCTAGAAATCATAAAATAATCCGCTACAGAAAACAAATGTATTAGTTTGTATCTTATTCGTTGACTTGTATTTTTCAAACAATATCAACATTGTAGTAGACGTACCATTTGGTTGGGTTACTGTTGCTGATGTTGTTGTTGTTGTTGCTTTTGTTGTTGTTGTTCGTGGTACCGTTGTTGAAGCTGAAAATGATCATATTACATTTTTGTACTTAGTTATAATTGAACTAGAACAAAACGATTAAGTTGTAATGTTGTTTTAAAGTAACGGAAATTTAGAAAAATGCAAAACTTTAAGGTGGCGATACATGAATTTTGTTTAAAGTCTCATAAAAACCTAACAAAGACCTTTTCAACTACAAGTAAGTTTTATTGACGTTTGCATTGATACTAAATTACTTAAACTTAATTAAATAGGTTTAATTAAACTTCAAATGACTTTAATAGGCGAAACATTTACTGAAAGAAAACTGTGACTTAGGACCACACTATCTTGCCACAGATTATCTACGGTTTAACAAGAACGTTAATGAAACTTTAACTTCATATTTCGTAATTTGACAACCGCTATTAAGTTTTAAAGAAGTTTTTGGGAATAAACACTGCCCGGCGCATTACGCTAAAGTTTGCTTCTTTCTCATCTACTTTTTTAAGCCACAAAACGCATTAATCTCACAAGCTGTTTGGTTAAACATTTATAATTTTTGTTAGATATTTCATGATTGAAAATTGTGTCAGCATTAAAAATTATCGTTTATAAAACATCTTATTAAACACACAAATATTCTTGATCACTTTATCAGCTAAAAACTATGATTGATCAAAACAATGCTTTTATTCAAACTCACGCAGTGAGTGAGCTTTGTGTTTTGCAAAGTTTCAAGCAATGGAAACCAAGCTCTTTTTAAAAATGTTGTTAAAATGAGCGATTGGTTGATATAAATTGCATGCACATAAAGTGAAACGCTCAAATTCAACAAAAAAACATTTCATACACCAACCAATAGCAGTTGTACTTTCATCTCCACATCCTTCATATTCAAACGCACGGTTCTCGAATGAAGACGACATGTATTCTGCAAAAGTTCGGAGACAGTTTTTATCATTTAAAGTAGCTCAATCAGATGCTGATAGCTTGCACCAAAGTGTCCCTGGCGACAGAATAGCACGTTCTTGGTCAAACCAGTATAACAGACAAGTTCGACAGGGACTTTTACAATGCTTTTCTCTATCCGCAAGTTTTGTCATCAAATAATTATAAAGAATAAATATTGGGAAATCAATGTCAACTATTGAAATCAATCAAAATGAACAAACACTTGTGCATTAAAGTTGACTCAGTTTTATTAATGACACAATTCTTCGTCAGTTACTGCTCATTTTGTCAGCAGCTCATTTTTAACTGACGAGGTGAGCAGTAGCTCACGAATGCTTGTGCCGCAAGTTTTGGGTAAAACTCTCTTTGAGCATAGTATTTGTTTGAGACGGAGTTGTTGTTTATTTTTTGGAGGTTGTATTGATGTTGCAGCTAGAAATCATAAAATAATCCGCTACAGAAAACAAATGTATTAGTTTGTATCTTATTCGTTGACTTGTATTTTTCAAACAATATCAACATTGTAGTAGACGTACCATTTGGTTGGGTTACTGTTGCTGATGTTGTTGTTGTTGTTGCTTTTGTTGTTGTTGTTCGTGGTACCGTTGTTGAAGCTGAAAATGATCATATTACATTTTTGTACTTAGTTATAATTGAACTAGAACAAAACGATTAAGTTGTAATGTTGTTTTAAAGTAACGGAAATTTAGAAAAATGCAAAACTTTAAGGTGGCGATACATGAATTTTGTTTAAAGTCTCATAAAAACCTAACAAAGACCTTTTCAACTACAAGTAAGTTTTATTGACGTTTGCATTGATACTAAATTACTTAAACTTAATTAAATAGGTTTAATTAAACTTCAAATGACTTTAATAGGCGAAACATTTACTTAAAGAAAACTGTGACTTAGGACCACACTATCTTGCCACAGATTATCTACGGTTTAACAAGAACGTTAATGAAACTTTAACTTCATATTTCGTAACTTGACAACCGCTATTAAGTTTTAAAGAAGTTTTTGGGAATAAACACTGCCCGGCCCATTACGCTAAAGTTTGCTTCTTTCTCATCTACTTTTTTAAGCCACAAAACGCATTAATCTCACAAGCTGTTTGGTTAAACATTTATAATTTTTGTTAGATATTTCATGATTGAAAATTGTGTCAGCATTAAAAATTATCGTTTATAAAACAACTCATTAACCCTTTGATAGTCTAAGGGGTTTTCAAGGTTCTTGCTCAGACGTTCTCATTGCTTCAAGCATTTGTAGAGATAGGAGAGTCATTTTAAGTGGGGAGCAACAATTTTGGACTAATACGAAATTGTTTTGCATGATTAAAACATTGGTATCACATGTGATGCACAGGACGTCAGTGTTAAATATTTTGTTCCCAAAGTCATTCCCTAAGGTATTTAACTCAGAAGTTTGTGCATCACATATGATGCGCAAACGTCTGAGTTAAATACCCTGTGTATCACATGTGATGCACGGGACTGTCACATGGTTAAACACACAAATATTCTTAAACACTTTATCAGCTAAAAACTATGATTGATCGAAACACTGCATTTATTTAAACTCACGCAGTGAGTGAGCTTTGTGTTTTGCAAAGTTTCAAGCAATGGAAACCAAGCTCTTTTTAAAAATGTTGTTAAAATGAGCGATTGGTTGATATAAATCACATTGTTGGTATGAAATGTATATTTTTGGTCTGCTTATAAAAATGGTCGGTTTGTCTCATAAAATTGGTCTGCGGCACTGCCCAGATCAGATGCTGGCAGTGGTGTTATTAAGCCAGCATCGAGTTTTGTCATTCAAAACCGTCAGACCTCGTACTCCATGTGGTGCCCAATCTATAGGGCACGCTGTTAGTACATGGTCTGCGGTTTGCTCAGAGGCGCCACACTCGCAATTTGGTGAAGGAGCGAGACCCCATTTATGCATGGACGAATGGAATCGCCCAACACCAGTCCGATGGTAGGTGCTTTCTCGCAGCCTGGGCCGTGAGTAAGTCTGTTCATTGATTTTAAAATGACAGACCGAAACCGAACCTACCAAAACGGAAGGGTATCCACCCACTCCGATGTTTAGTGTGGGTCTGCTAATCGGCAAACGTTTTTTTCAGGACGGGGCAATGCTAGGATAAAACTGCCCTTTTCAGGGCACATTGCCAACAAGTTCCGAAGACCCACTATTCTTCAGCTGAACATCGAAGGCCTCACTGCAAGCAAGATGAACGTTCTTCATCACCTCGCTATGCAGTCTGAGGCACTCGTCATCCTACTGCAGGAGACCCACTGCAATGATGCAGAGAAGTTGGTACTTCCAAACTACCAACTAGCTGGGTCTTCTTTAAGCAGGAAGCATGGCCTTGCCACGTTTGTCCACGAGCGACTGAGATACACGTTTTGGACCAATCTCCACCGACATCGGAGATCGAGTGGTTGTGTGTGGACTTTGATGGGTATAAAATAATCAACGTCTACAAACCACCGCCAACGCGATTGCGAACCCTGGATCTCCCAGTGTTTCCTCACCCCTGTCTTTACACTGGCAATTTTAACTGTCGTCATGCTGACTGAGGTTACGACGACAACAGTCCAGACGGTGAGTGCTTGGCTGGCTGGGCAAGTATTAATTGTCTTGCCCTCCTATATAACGCCAAGGACGCTGCCAGTTTTTATTCCGGCCGCTGGAACACTGGCACCAATCCGGATCTAGCTTTTGCTAGCGTAAGTCCAAACAATCGCTTACCGGATAGATGTGTCCTTGACAAGTTTCCCAGGTCACAACATCGACCTTCGCTTATTACACCGCTCGAGGTTGCTCTTCTTATTACCTTTCTGCTCTTGAAGCGACTTTCATTAAATCTCTCAATCCCCTTCTGTGTAAACAAAAAGAATTCGGCTACTTTTTGAAAATTTCTTAATCTTTTCTCTCATTGGCTAACTTCTTTCAGCCAATGAGATCTCTGCTTTCCCCTTTATAACTGAGTTCGGTTTCAATTCTGCTTTATTCTGACGATTTCCTCTGAAGAGTGTCAGATGAAAAGCTTTGGGAAGAAAAATCTTTTACTTCACGCATTCTTCAAATTCTGTACCACCAAACGTCTATAAATAGAACGCTGGGCAATTATCAGCACTTTTTTCCTAATTTACGGGTTGCATTTGTTCTGTCTGGCTCGGTAATTGGAAAATTAGGCAATGATAATTGTAGACAAAACTATGATGAATTATACAGCTGTAAAAAAAACGAACTTTTGTAGCCTTGAGTCAGTTAAAATGAAGGTGTTTAAAAGTATAAGGGGAGGTCAAAAACTGGCCATGAAGCTTACATGTAGGCTACAATAAACAAAGAACTATTAAAACAACGTTGTTAGGCCTAATTACAAATGCATAATTTTCCAGTATCTAATTTAGGTTTTTCCAGTTAAGGACCTTATGTATACACAGAAGCGCAGATAGAAAGGGCCTTGGAAAATTACTCTCAGAAATCATCACGAACATGATTTAATCATGTGCTTTTTCATTGGAACTGTTTTTAGTTATCATTACTCACATATTTTTGATGCGTAATACGTCGATCGCAGTGTACAGCATTCACAAAAAACGCTACCTAATCTGCCCAGCGTACTATGAATAGAGCAGTTGATTACGCAGAAACTACTACAAATTTTACAGAAATGTGAAAAGAATCTGAATTAAAATGATATTCTACGCAAAATGTGGAAGTAATAATGAAATACACTTAGAAAAAAAATTTGAGCGTTAATGGGTTAATAGCATTTAAAAACCAGGCGTATCAAAGTTTTCATCAATGATAAAAGTGACGAGGCAAAATATAACAATTTTAGATATACAACAGAGTAAACTAAAACAAAAATTAAATTCAAAAGATATAGACGGTTATAGTTAAGTTTAGATATATTATTAACAATTTTTTTTATTTTAAAGCTTCGCAAGTTTTTACAAAAATTTTTTTTCAGCCTTTTTTATTTATTTATTTTATGTCTATATTTATCTTCCTGACTCGCAGGAAAGTGACGGAGGCGCTAATACATAGGGTAAGCAATTACCCCGACCTGCTTCCAAAGATACCAAGATATTGCTGTCCGCTTGTAATTTAATAGAGATATGACTGTACTTCAAAACTGCTTTACAGGACCAGGGGAAAATGCTGTAGAGTGTCTTTCCCAAGGACACAACAGAATGGCGCGAGTGGGTTTTGAACGGAGACTGTGTTGGTCACGAGTCCGGCGCTTTAACCACTCGACCATGCTGCCGACAAATTTTTTTCTTTTTTTTTTTGATTATCAGAAAATAATTTTTTATTCTCATTGTTTTTGAATAAGAGTTACCTCTTTATGAATCGTAACAAGTGAAAATGCTTTTTGATAATAAAACCTGCGTGGCTAACACATTTCATAACTATATCGTGTACGAATAGTCTAATATTTTATTAAGCTCTTTGATGCGAGATTTGCTGTCTTTTACGATACCAAATAGATGTAAATTTTAGAAAAATATTTATACTCATATAACTAGTTGATTTAGTTGATGTTGTTGTTTTTGGCCACGATTTTTAAGAGCAACAACAGCATTTATTCAGACACTGTTGCTGTTGGTGTTGCGGGAAACGTAGCGTTTAATTCAGAAACTCTTTTTGTTGATGTTGGTATTGCGGTAACGTTGTGTTTGATTTAAATATTTTTGTTGCTGGTGGTGTTGCAGTAGGAGTAGTGTTTGATTCAGACACTGTTTAGAGTTATTAAATCAAATTAAACAGGTAAAATTAAATTTCCAATGACTTTAATCGATAAAAAATTGCTAAATAAAAAGTGGTAATAGGACCACATGGGTTGGCACAGGTTACTTAAGGTTAAGCAAAAATATCAATTGAACTTTAAATTCATGTTTCCCAATTTTATAAATGCTATTAATTTTTAAATATTTTTTGAAAAAAACTGCTAGCCCCATTCTGCTAACTTTTCTCGCTCCCTCTTTTTTTTAAACCACCATGTGCTTTGATCTTACAACTCGTTATGTTAAACATTTTTAACTTTTGTCACAAATTGCCTTGCTAAATTGTATAAAGTTTAAAAATCAAAACCAAAAATATTTTGTAAAACATCTCATTGATCTACAAAGTTTTTTGATCACGTTACAAACTACGAGCTATAAATGATCTAAGCAACGTCTTCATCTCACGTCACTCAGCTTGTAACCTTTGTTCTTTGCAAATTTCCAAGCAATAGAAAGCAATTGTTGTTTTAAAAAGTTGTTGAAATGAGTCATTTGTTAATATAAAAATTCACACATAAAAAAAAACTAATGTCAAACTCAACAACAAAAATTTCATGCACAAACCAATAGCAGTTGTACTTGCATCTCCACATCCTTCATATTCAAAACTGTTCTCGAATGAAAATGACTTCAATTCTGCAAATATTTGGAGAAAATTGTTATCATTTGAAGTATTTTAGATTAGATACTGATGGCTCGCGTCAATATGTCTCTGGTTATTGAACAGCAAGTTCTTGGTGAAATTACTGACACCAGCAACTTTGGCAAAGATCTTTATAATGCTTTTCTCGAAGCGCAAATTTTGTGTGAAACTTTCTGTATTGCTTATTGCTCTGTAGCGGCAACATAAAAACTATCCAATTTGTAGCAACAACGTGCTCAGATGCTGTTTTAATCTTAACGAGTAGTTTTTACAAACAAATTAAACTTTTTTAGACCAAAACAAACAAGCTGGCCACATAAATTTTTTAGTTCACTATGAGTTTCAACATTCACCTACTAGGTGTTTGTTTTATCTGTTTAAATACTGTATTACGGAAAGTTTTTTTGTCGCATGTTTGCTTTTTAATTACACAAAACAATTATTTTGAATATTTTTTCAAGTTTTTTTTGATTGTTTGCCGATACGACTATTTTAAGGAGGTTTTACGTCTTTCAGAGATTTCTACTTTTAAAGCAAGCAATTTATCACATAGCCTCTATAGGGAAGATACAATCTTATGATGATATAAACTTAAAGATTTAATAAAAACTACAACTATAGACTGTAAATTATTGAAGATAGATCACACGAAGAATTTCAAGGCTACTCTATGTTCAACTTCATCTCTACAAATTACAATGTGTAATAAAACAAGATAAAAACAATGCTGAATTTTCTAAATTTGAGTTTTGAAATTAAACAGTTTAATTCAGGATTTTTTATCTATTCTATTCTGACTACTATAGTATAAAAATAAAGTATGTTAATCATTATTTAAACTCTTTTAAGTTTACCACAGAAAAAACTTAGTTACGATAACAACTTTTACTTCTCTGCATGAATTAACAATTGCTTACTTTGAAGTTTGATTACCAAAATTAGTTCGTCTTTAGCTATTGCCAATTAGGCTACTAATACTTGTTCATTCTTTAAATATATTCTAAATTATAAATACAGTACCTTCACTTTGAACAAATCCGTAACACTCAAATCCAACTAAAAGCCAAATAAAAGCATTCATTTTTCGAATAAGGTTCTTCTTAATGAAGTTACTACAAGTTTGTCAGCATTAAACAGCAAAGAAAAGATTAAGCTAAAGATATAATAGCTTACAACATAAAGTAATTTCATTGTTTGAATCCAATCTGTGCTGAATACAGTTAAAGACAGTATTTTGTCATCTATTTCCCTTACAACTTCCTGCAGCGCTTCTTCTTTTGAATCTCCGTGCCCTAAATCTTTGTGAATTGACAAACACAATAACGGCTAAGCGTTTGTTGTACACGGGACTATTTTTAGTTGAAAGAGGTAATATATCAAAAATTGGCTGCATCGTACTACAACAGTTGATTGAACGACTCTTGATCGTAACGACAATTGATCGAAACAACATTTGATCAAAACGACTTTTGATGGAAATCACACTTTATAAAAAAAAAATTTACTTTTGTATGTTTCTGCGATTAAACAACTTTTTTGTTGCTGTAGATTAGATTCATAAAAAGTAAAGGCCCTCAGTAAGGAGACAGTTTGTTTTTAATTTTTATAACTTTTTTCTAAGGTTAAAGTCAGGGTTTTTCAGCCAGTTGTTTCTGGCAAGGCATTTTTAGGGAGGCAACAAGGGGATCTCTTGACATTGTTATGTTTCTTTAGATGCCTATTGCTGCCATTTTTTTCCATTTCTTTACTTTGGTGTTCTATATTTTAATGATACGTACATTGTAAAATATCCTGTGTTACAGCGACTCTCAATATTAAAGTTGTCTATGCTGCAGCAGAGGAGCTAGCAAATTTGAAAAGTTTTAAATGCGCTGAAATTCACTAGAAATATTGAATTAGACTAGAAAAAAAATGCTATCTTCATGTTGATGCCCTTTTAAAAAACACTGAACCAGGCTAAAACAGGCTAAAATTTAGCAGTTCCAGTAGTTATAAAGATTTAAATGTTTTGAGAGCAGTATAAATTAATCATAGCTCTGTGTAACACATTAATTAGTTTTTTGTTAAACTTTGCCTTTTCTTGTTTTTTTGGTTTACCTGCTTCCACCGTAAAATGTAATTTTTATCCGTACTATCGCTCTTTTTGTTGGTCCGATCGAAATATAAATTTTCCAGTCGCAACTATTTTAAAAAGTGCAAAACAAAGATTCTTTTTAGCAAACAAAATCAAGATGGCTTTGCAATGTTTTATTATAAATTTTCTTATTCATTATTTGATCAAATGCTGTTTCGATTAAATGTCGTTTCGATCAACTGTCAGGTCAACGGTCTTTTGGCGACATCGCCAAAACGGGTTTAGTCGCAGAGCAATGCCACAGATGGTACTCTCTGGTGCCATCTGTCCCAAAACTCGATATATTACTAGCATCTGGTCATCGGTGTGTGTGATGCACAATCCCGTTTCTACCAGTGCAGTCTTGCACTTAGATGCAGCTGTTTTTCATTAAACCCTGAAAAATAATTAGTCTTTTTTTTAATAATTTTTTTTCGCTTTTCGAAAATAAACTTTTATAACTACGGCTCTCAAAAGACAATCAAATAAAATGTATTTAAATAATTTTTATAGGTTATAAATCAAGTCGAAATTTATTAACATTTTCTTTATCAAATTTTTTTCCTAAAAACTTAATTTCTTACTTATTTTTTAAAAAATTTTGAGCTTCTTTAAATATTTTAAATGTTTTATTTTTACAACTTATACCAGGGGCTCGTAAAATTTTAGCTTTTGTTTTCCTGATGTCAATCTTAGAGTTTTGTTGGGCAAAACGTTCAAGAAACAGTGAATCAAGTAGTGCTTGCGGCTCCACATACCAAAGAGCTAAGAAAATGAGGATTCTGATTATTGTGGATGACGATTGTTACCGAGCAATTACACTGCAGGCTTTTTACTGATAAGAAGATAGCAGTATTTAAAGAATTTGCCTTCAGTCTTAATTTTAAGCAGTGTTTTTTGGGATTGTTTTTCGGGACCTCTTTTATTTTTTTTATTTTAAACTTAAAGCTGCTTGATAAGCAGAGGAAAGTGCCGTAAAGTGTCTTTCCCAAGGACGCAACCGAATGGTACAAGTAGGTTTTGAACCCCGACCGTGTCCATCACGTTTGCCATCAATCATGGTGCTCTTAATCACTCGACTCCGCTGCCAACAAATATAAACTATAAATTGACGTAATAATGGACGTAAAAATTTGCCATGTAAACAAATTAACAGTTACTCTGAAATTATTATACAATGCACAATTTTCACCCAACAGTTACAATAAAATCACAAAAATATATACAAATCTTAAACAAAAAAATGTTACCTGAGTAAAGATATGCAGTAGCCTACCATAAACTTTCCGATACATTAAAATTCTGCAAATTTATTTAAAGCTATGACAAAAAACAAATGATCAAATTTCTTTTGAAGTTAAGACTTTGCAATTGTGTAAAACGCGATTTTCTTGTCACATTAATTCCAGAATTAAAGTGAAGATTTTAACTTAAGTTTTAAAATGCACTTTTGGTAAATAAAACAAAAAATAGACAAATTAAATTCTATAAAGCACTCGTAAATTATTTAAAAATTTGATTCTATTTAGGGAGGAACGCGATTGAATTCAAAGTTGCCAAGAATTTTGAGGCTTACTTTTAGAATATATTCGATTCAACGGATTTTTCTAAACTTAAAGATTTAATTTCGCAAGAAATAAATTTTCTTCAACTCTATTGTAGCGATACTCAGCAGCACAACTAAATTCATAAAACTTTTATTTTCGAACGTTTTCGGCTTCTTAAGCCCTTTTAAAAAAAAACTTAAACTTGAATGAAATTTTTTAATAAAATTTTAAACAAATTTGTGTCCAACATAACCGTTGATCGTTCTACTGGTTGCCGTACTTATTATCTTACAATTCCGTACTTTGGCAATGACTCGAGACGTTTTTTAAATAGCTTATCAAAAATTTTGAAATCGAAATTTAACATGAAAGTTTGTCCTGTCTATGAAACATTTAAAATTGGAAACTATTTTTATATTTTTTATTTTATCTCTATATTTATCCTCCTGACTTAATAGAGATATGACTGTAATTTAGAATGTATTATTAGTATTATTATTTAGAATTATTATAATTATTATTAATTTAGAATTATTATAATTATCTAATTTAATAGAGATATGACTGTAATTTAGAATGCCTGCCAAGACCACCAAGTAAGGGGAAAGTGCCCTAAGTGTCTTTCCCAAGGACACAACAGAATGGCGCTAGTGGGTTTTTGTGTTGGACACGAGCCCGGCGCTTTAACTTACAATTGTTCACTTAACTACTTTCAATTGAAGTCCAGAACTCCTTTAGGTCTTTGCTCAAATGTCATTTATGAATTTGCATGTTTGTGTAAAGCGAACTTGACATACATCGGTATATCGACCCGACATTTAAGCACTAGAGCTAGGGAGCATTTGGACTTCAACTCTCAAGTATCAAGTGCAATAAAAAATTACATAATGTGTTGTAGTGTTTGTTCTTCTGTCAAATTAAATTTAAACTCCTTTAAAATAATTAAAAAGTGTAAATTGGAATTTCACACAAAAATACACGAAGCATTATTTATTAAAAAGCGTAACCCTGTTTTAAGTCGTCAACTTTATGCAAATGGTTCTTTATTTTTATTAAATGTGTTTTAATTTTGAATTTAGTTGTGCTGCTGAGTATCGCTACAATATCTTAAAGATTTATTATTCAATTTTTCTGTTTTTTGCTGTAAAACGTATTTTAAGCAGGCTGCTTAAACCTTACATATACTTGGGGTTTTATTGATGAAATAATCGCCTTCTTGTGGGAAAATATAAATTCAGTTCAGACTAATCAAGGTTAATGCGTGTCGTCGTTGTTTGACTCTTTGATCCTTCTGATGGTTTCATTTCGAAATCATAAGACACATTTTCGGTTTTTTTCGCACGCGGGTCGCACGCGGTCCGGATTCTACGCCATAGAAACTGAACATTGTCGCTACATTCGTGGATGATGTTGCTTCTTCGAACGCACGTTGTAACAAAAATAGCTACACCCTGTGTTGCAAAAAAATGTAAAATTAATTTTTCACTTACTGGCCAATATCTCGATGACGTTCCAAAGGTAGAAAATTACCAACGCACCTGTTTGTTTTATTTCTTTGGCTTTCTTAATTCTTATTTGCGAGTGCACTCGGTGCTAGCGTCTTTTCGCTTTACATTTTAATTATTAATTAATTTCTTCCCTGAACATAGTTTGTTTTTGCAGCGTTTTCATTTAGTGCTGGCTCGTTTTCGTTTTCTTTCACTTTTCAATCTGTGAGGCGACCAGCAGCAATATTTGTGGCGGCTGTTTAAACCTAAGAGATTTAAAGCTTTTTTGTGATCCCGTTTGCGTGATTTCCATTTTCCCCAGAGTCAGCACCGACGTGAACTGCTCGGTAAGGCAACTGTGTACTTTCTCTCTATGTTTGACTTTTGGTTCGTTTTACTAATTTGCAAATTATCGCTTCATTTTGCTTTGCTTGCTTTATTATCAATTTTCATTTATACTCGTATTAAACATCTTTGGCTAATTTGACTTTTTGTTTTATCGAAGCCAGAAGTGCGTTATTCGACAATTTATTTTGCGGCAATAGAACAACTTTGGCACCGTTTACCGTTATAGTTTGATAGTTAACATAGGCCAACTTTTTGGAGTTTGCAATAGCCATTGTACGTTTATATGTTAGAAAATAGGGCAAAAAAACGATTCTTCAGAAAGGCCGTTGTAAAACTCCTGAAAATCCGCGTCCACACTAGGTAAATCTGATGGCAACAAATTTTTTGTAAATTTATTTGTCAAAGTAATATAGTAACTCCTTGATTTTGTTAAAATTCTATTGTTGTAAAAATGCTTGCATTGGCCTTTTTGCCGACTAGTGATCAAGAAATGAGTGGATCTTGTCTATTCATTCATTAATCAGTTTTTATTTGAAATCAAGTTAAAGCGTTTCCACATTGAAATGAACACTATGATTATGAATAAGGAGACAGGGCTAAACAATATACACTATTGCACGCAATAAGTTGTTTGTGCATGCTGCTGTACCTTTAAAATAAACAGTTAAGTTGATGAGAAAAGGAAATAAAAGATTAATTAAAAATAAATAAGTATAAAAAGGAGATTGCTGATTTATGAATGCATTACTAATGAGAGAGAGAGAGAGAAAGAGAGAGAGATAAAAAAAAAGTAATGAAAAACAATTAGAAAAATCTAAACAAGAACTTCCCAGCCAACAATGCTATCCAGGCCCTGTAAAGGCCCTGTGAAGGCAGCCTGTATGGAGCCCATACCGATTTGGCCGCCGGCACTGCAGTGGCCCCGCATGGGCTAACCGCACGGGTTTAATGTGGCTTTCAGTTTTTAGCTGTAATCTAAAACAGAAAGTTGCTAATAAGTTTACGTTTTTAATTGTTTCAAAAAAAGAAAAATGGGCATAAACAACTTGAACAACATGAAACTCGTGCGGTAAGCCCATGCGGGGCCATTGCATCCCTGCGGCCAAATCGTTACAGGCCCCATACGGGATGCCCTCGCAGGGTCCGCATGGGCCTTGCATAGCATTGTTTGCTGGGTTTTAAACTAAATAAAAAAGAATATTGCATAATCATAAGTGGGAGTTTGGGAATAACAATAAAACTTTTAGACTAAAAAGATCTGGCAGGCAAAAAGGATGATTATTGACTACAAAAAGGATCAAAAATTTATTTATTTTATTTATTTATTTTATTTCATTTTTACTCACAATCAACTTGAAATTAATCATAGTGCATGTAGAAACAAAGATTGTGAATAAGGAAGCAGCGACTAAACGAAGTACGTTATTACATGCACAACGTGACCTAATCTAATATATTTATACATGACCTAATCTAATCCTGGTGGATGTCAAACAAACATTTGTACGTCCATCAAGTCCAGCAAACTGTTGAGCAAGATGGCAGCATGATAGTTTAAAATCTCACTTGAGTTGTAGCGAAAATGGCAAAAATCCAACTTATCGCCAATGAATACGTAGGATCCGTCAAAAAAAGCATCAGGAATCCAGGAATCCAAGCAAGTCCCATTGTTGAGAAAAGTGTGCTAATTATCCAAAATCTTCTCTTTGCACTAAGTTTGGCAGCGGTAGATGCAATCTGAAAATGCAAATCATTTTAAACTTTTTATTCTCAAGATGAATTCTTTTCTTTTACAAACGATCACGCTATTC
The DNA here is from genome assembly GCA_963680785.1 of Diplosoma virens. Lineage (NCBI taxonomy): Eukaryota > Metazoa > Chordata > Ascidiacea > Aplousobranchia > Didemnidae > Diplosoma > Diplosoma virens. Next base: position 77,065,253 of record OY796880.1, on the reverse strand, counting down.
TTTCGGTAGCCTATATATTGAAAGCTTTGTTTTTGATTTTTTTAATTTTTTGTTTATATAAGTTTTTTATTTAATTAAAACTAATAGATGATACAAAATTAACTCACAGTCTTTTTCTTCAAAACCACTTCACGGAAAATTACTATAAGTAAGTATGTGTTTACGATTAGCATTATCCCGACAGGAAAAAGGAATCCAAAGTAGAGGGAAAACCCGTGAAGCCAACACATGTGGTCGGCTCGATATAAAGATGTTTCCAATGGTTTTTCTAAAAGTTATTTTTGTATGTGATAATTAAGTTTACATTAATAAAAATCTTTCAGAAGAACATACGGTAAGTAAGATTAGATTTCTAGTGATAAATAAAGAATTATTAAATGCTGTTTAAAAATTATTTTGGGTTTTACATATTACTGAAAAATGCTTCTAGGCCAGATCATAAAAAAAATCTGAATTTGTTTCTTTAGCTCTCGTTAAAAACAACGCTTTTATTCACAAGTTAGTGGTTCAATTACTTGCCTTATATTTCATAACACATGGATTTAAATTCTTTAGAACGTACTAAAACTATATTTCGGTTATTACTTATCAAGAACATTTTTATCAATCAGTAATCTCTATTTTCGTGCAGTCTTAATTTCTAGTTAATTTTGATTCTTACCCCCATTGCAAGTTTCATTTGTACCAATAGTATCCAAATACCCAACTGCAACTGAAACATTTAAAATAATGATAATTAAAGGTAATCCATAGGAAAAAAGAAATCCTCTTCGGAGAACTATAGAAACTTGGGTTTGACGAAAAACCTTAAAAATATCGAATCGACTTCAGTACCAACCTTATAAACTGATTTGTTTACACTAACCTTAACCAAGCTTAGATAAAGATCATAACTATAGACTGTCATCCAGCACCATGAAGCGAGGAAGAAGTAGTGAAGGAGGATGGTTATGATGGTGCAACTTAAATTGTCGCTGACGTTTTCCACCCCAGCCACAAAAACGATATATGCAATCATCAAATTTAGGCATACGTTTAAGAAAATTTTGGTTGGTGTTGTTTTGAATCGATCTCTGTAATACCTTACAATGGTGATTCTTTAAAAATAATAAAAACAAAGTCTCCTTGAATATAAGGACTAGTAACTTGCTCCCTCAGGCTACGAAATTGGGGTCCCATTATTTTATGATGTTAAATCTTTACTGTAGGTTAAAGTTCTCTTAATTATAAATGCAATATATGTGTATATATACTTCATTAAAATTTTATTAAAACATCAATAATTTGTTTTATTTATAGAATTATCTAGTGATTGCTAGAAAAATAAAAAAATAGCCATTATTAGCTGTGTGAAAATAAAATCACAGTACTTAGAAGGTTAAATAAATAACAAAATGCTTGTGATGTCATAAAAAAATTAACTCGGAATAAAATAAATCCAAAAGATATGTTAATATTTTAAAATAAGAGATGGCGAGTTAAACGTGTGGTAAAAATAATTATTTTAAATCATCTTACAAAAATCGCCAAAGCGGCAATGTTTGAACGATATTCAGGGTTGTCGGAAAGTAGAGGGACAGTAAATGATAACACATATTTTGAAATTACATATACATGCAATTATATTTACCAACACGATTATTACATTGACTATTAAATTTCATCGGGAACAATAATACCAAAGCCTTAAATTTTATCAACGCAGGTGCCCAAACTGTTTTTCATCTGATACTTAAATCTATTCTTCATACTGGCCACGTACTTTTGGACCACCCTATATATATATATATATATATATATATATATACAAAATTTATTTAATCACTGTTTAAAAACCACAACGGTCCGTTTCATCCTAAGATTCGTCAGGTGGTTACTAGAAAAATAAAAAAATAAAAATATAGTTATTAGTGGTAAAAAAATGCGTATGGAATAAATGATATGTAGTTAAATTAAGCAAACAATACGGTTCCTATGACGTCATACAAGAAAAAACAACTCAAAATATAGTAAATGCAAATATAGAGGTTTGCATTCATTTGAAGGTGAGGGAAGGCGAGTTGGGTATGCAGTGAAAGATATAAAAGGAAAGAAAATAATCTACAAAGAAATAAAAAAATAAAGTGAGTAAAAAATGGCGTGAACGACAATGGAAAATACAAGCGGATTTAATGACGGACAAGAAAGCACACATGCAAAAAAATAATGGCAATTTAAGCACACGAAATCAAGTAGGTAATTTATTTAATTTAAATTTGTTTTTGTGACGACATTTTCCTGTAAGTTCCGATCGTTTGTTGAGGATTGTTGGTTGTTTTGCTTGTAGTATTTGTAGTTTTTCGGTTAAGCATAGGTTGCAGCATTTTTGTCCTGATTTATATAGGATGACTTGATTGATTATTTTCCAGTTAATTGTGGGATTGAGACCTGATTCTTTGGCATTCCAGAATGTTTTGGAAAGTTCTGTGGCGTTTCTTTTCTTTATATTTTTAAATGATTGTATATGATTATAGTATCGTGATTTGAATTCTGTTTCGCTGCAACCTATGTAGCTTTCTGTTACATTTCCATGTGATATGTCTGCTTGATAAATGATAGATTTCTGTCGGCAAGATCCTTTTAGTGGGCAGATATCTTTATTTTTACAGTTGCATGGTTTTGATTGTTGAGAGCTTTTCTTTT